>JACGCN010000009.1:0-1200000 GCA_014905825.1 Lyophyllum atratum | reverse complement strand
CTGCTGGAGTGGGATGGGCGGGCTTGGGTGACTGTGGTCGCCAATGAGGGGATCTTGGTTGCGCTGCCGGAGGACGGTGGGGCTTGGCTTTTCTGCTTCCCCTTAGAGTCCTTGAATGAGATTGTCAGCAGACATGGTATTAGCGCGAGTTTCGAACTGACCATAGATGCGGATGTAGATGCTGTGGGACGCTATGAAAATACGGTGGTCAATGGACATAAGTTGCATAACAGTCTGTCACACGTACGAAAAGACTATCAATCGACATGTTTGGCACCGTCTCGGACAAAGAGGGTGCCTTCCACCCAAGCAGGGTTGGCCCCCTCGGTTTCGTTGAAGACAAGGGAACGGTTGCATCAAGCACATCCTCCAGCCCGCTCATGTCCATGCCTGACCACCGTCTGCTGGGTGAAGGAGGTATCGGTATGCGAGACGGCGTGACGGGCTCTCCTTTGGTATGTAACGCCGAGTCAGGGGACTTGGGTTCCTGTACCACAGCAGGGCTGTCTACTGGCACTGTTCTCGAAGGCCCAGATAGCGAAGATCGTTTTCTTCCGGGAAGCGGGGGTCTCGGTTTCAACGGAGGTGGGTTTTCGCTGCCGGCCGACGTGTCCGCCTTGGTGCTGCTTACAGCTGTGGTCTGCGGCAGATTGCGAGGCTTTGGCAAAGGCAAAGGCAAAGGCAATGGCTGAGGCAGCTTCGCAGGGCGGCTCTGGAACGCTTCCCCTAATGGTGACTTTGAAGTCGAGGATTGCGCGGCTGCGATACCGTCTACTGCTGCCTTGTCAACAGCAAGACCAGGTGCAGTGTTAGGACGAGGAAGAGGAGGAACAGAACTGCTAGACTTTGTGGAACTGTCGCCATTGCTACCCGTTCGCTTCGCATCACGGTCCTGACGCGGTTCCTCGGACGATTTCGAAGCCAGGGGTTGCATAGTTGCGGTGCTGTCCACCGCCGTGATGTCAGCAAGTCTCGCACCTATAGCCAAACGACGAGGGGCAGGAGGAAGAGGAAGAGGACTGCCAGGTGCGGAACTGCTGCCATTGCTGCCCATTGCCTTCGTGAAACGGTCCTGGGGTGCGCTGTGCGATGGTCCCGAGGTCGGGGGTCGCATGGTTGCGGTACTGTCTGCCGCCGATTTGTCAATGGCACTCACGACTGTAGGGGGACGACGAGGGGCAGGAGGACGAGGGCTGCCATAATCTTCAGAACCGTCGCTGCTGGTACTCATTCGCTTCCTCCGGAGAGCGTTTTCCAGTACGGCTTTCGAAGTCGAGGCGGGAATGGTCTTGGCAACACCAAGTCCAGTTATAGCACTGCGGGAAGACGCGGAGGGAATGGAACTACCAGACGTTGCAGGGCTGTAGGCGTTGCTACCCGTTCGCTTCTCAGAACGGCTCCCGAACACTCTGTCCTTGACGGATTTCGTAGTCGAGGGTCGCATGGCTGCAGTGACGTCCACCTGCATCTTGTCGGAACTTTGTGCAGTTGTGGCGCTACGTGAAGGGGCAGGAGGAAGGGAGCTCACAGCAGGCGCGGGCATGCTGCTGCTGCTAGACACTCGCACGGGAAGCGCCTGGCTCGACTTCGCAGTGATATAGACAACAGACTTCTTCGGCCGATCGTCCGGAGAACTTGAAGGGTCTCTCATGACCTGGTATCTGGACTTCTTGTGCTTTGCTGCGTTGCTTGGCACACGGGTAGTGCCACTCGAAGACGCGACGGGCCTGGCTGTTATAGGGACATCTTCATCGGAGTCATCGAGCACGATTACAGTTGTGGGGAGAGACTTCCGGGTTGGCAGCGCGGGCCGTGCACCATTCTTGGAAATACGGATGCCAGATGATGGTCCCTTATATGACATGCCGCGCTTCGTTGGAGGTGGTTTGGGAGGAGGGGGCGAGTCGTCGTCTGAACTGATCTCGATGACCTTGGGAGAACTACGCAAAGCTGCCGGTTTGGCTGAACATGAGTGTTAAGTGCGTACTGCAAGGCAGGAAAAGTGTAAGCCTACGTTGCGCTCGTTTGGGAACAGAAGATTTGAGCGGGGGCTTCAAGAAACCTGATTATGTGATTGAATTGAACGCGTGGCGCCTATTGTTCACGAATGAAAACGTACCACTCGGCTGCAGCTCCTTCCTCTTACCTTTCCTCTTCTGCGCATCTTTATTGCCCATCTGAAGTGTTGGTCGCTGAGGTGGGGGGCTCGTTGAAGCAGGAGGAGATGTGGCCGAGTCATCTTGTTCCTTGTCTTTATTCCTGCAGGAGGGACCAGCAGCAATATGTTTTGTTCCTGCACGTTCTGAAGGTCCAGGTTCGTGAACTGGGAGGCGAAGTGGAACAGCAGGCTTCGATGAGCCAGCAGCCGCATTCTCTCTTCCCTCCAAACGAGGAACCTTGGAGGCGCGTTCTGAGGAATTGTCGATCCCTGCAGAGACGCCGCTTGTTGGGTTAGCACATCGGTCACTAAGCAGAAGGAGAGCTGACCATTCCGTTCTGGCAATGACATCTTACGGCGTTTTGAAGATGCGCGGGGCGCTGAAGTCAGGCCCTTCCTCTTTAGCGTGTGAGTAGATAACTCGTCCTCTTCCGATGCCTCGTCTTCTGAGGACGTCACTTGTATTGACTGTTAGGGTTTCCTAGGACGAACCACTGCAGACAATGCTCACCAGACATTACCACCCACTCTGGCCCGGGCGATTTCTTGGACATACGTCGGTCAGGGCGCAGAGAGCAAGACGCGTTGCAGAATTTGCTTAGCCTCGATTCGGACGCGTTTTATTAGATCAACCTTGGGATCAATTTAAAAAGTATTTGCCCCTGACCTCTCCGCCAAACACAGACGGGTTGGACTTGGACTACCATGTCTGTATCATTACCCCCAACTCATCGCGCCAGGGACAGCTTATATGTTCTCTTCTTCCTGAGCTACATTCCTATAGTCATCTGTACGTCAATTCGTTTGAGCATTACCGTGCCACAATTCAACATGCAACTGGTCCTAGTCTTTGACAGTCTTCCACTATACCCCTCTGGTATTGCTCCTGCAAGCCTTCTATCACTGCACCACTGGTACAAAACACACTTCAATGACCAACTCGTCATAGCACAGCCGGCATGGTTTCGCCTTTTTACCCTCACAGAGCCTTTCTACCAGCTGCCAGTCGCGGCATGGGGTATTTGGGCCCTACGTACCAAGTCTTACAAGGCGCCCGCGCATATCTTGCTTTGGGCTTCGGTCTGCTTTGGAACTACCATCACCTGTCTCTTCGAGTTTTATCATAACAAACTCATGACTGATCAGGAAAAAACGGTGCTGTACATGATGTATGGGTCGTATGCCATCATTTGTGAGTTTTCCTTCACTTTTGATCAACGAGACACGCTGACACCAGTTCCGCAGTTGGTGCTATGGGCGCAGATATGTTCTGTCGCATCCAAAAAGTCGTTGGGGCGGCTGCCCGCCTTGAAGAGGACAAGAAAACGCGATGAACATACCCAGTGTTTATTTCCGGGAATATTCGATACTCTCGACTAGTAATACCACCTATTGCCCTTCCAGTAAATGCCCGTGCCACAATTCCTGTCAGTTGGACTGCCATCGTTTCATTAAGCGCGTGTACACCGGAGCCTGGCTCCTTGTTTAGTGACATGCGTTCCGCGATTCACGTACGGCGGACCCGTCCAAATTCATGGCTGATTAGACGTGTGTGCTGATCACAGGTTGGATCAACTGTATGCCTTCCCGCTTTCTGCGAGCTTTCTGTCCCTGATTAGATAAAGCTTACAGACGGTGACAAGACGGTGATCACATAGTTGTTGGCCACTCAAACCCCTCCGTTAAGTCCCTCGAGGCTAGCGCGAGTTTGACATGCTGGGCGCTTATTAATTGGGTCGTTTCATCGTTCCATCACCCTGCAATACAGCAAAACATCAGTACATTGGCGTGATCATGATTCCGGTACTACCCACTTGCAACTGCCTTACCATCGACAGTCTTCCAGCGTCACATCAAACACGTCCTCCACTGAACACGGCAATACGTCTCCAGCAGGCGCCTGTGCTAGGCACAATGATCTGTCAATGTGCCTATCCAGGGGCGACCTAATAATAGACAGCGGATATCTTGGCGTAGCAGTTGTTCATAAAGGGAGCGGTCGACGGCCGTAAACAATTTTGTTCTACTTACGATTCCACATGACTCAACCACCGCAAACCTTCCCCATTGACACGAAAATGGCCGGGACGCCCCCTCCACAATCGCCCCCAGGCTACCCCTCAACGACATACTCAGCACCAGGATATCCACAACAAACAGGCACGCCGCAACAGTCTCAGTTTGGAGTCATGGCCCCGCAACAGGGAGCATCTAGAGGGACCATGCCACTGCAACAAATGCCAATGGGAGCGATGTCACCACAAATGACCGGCCTGCCGCTACAGCAATCGCCAATGGGAACGATGTCACCACAAATGGGAGGCCTGCCACAGCAGCAATCGCCAATGGGAACGATGTCACCACAAATGGGAGGCCTGCCACAACAGCAACTGCCTCTCGGGGCCTATCCATCGCAACAAGTGCCGATGACCATGGGAGCCTATCCGACAGGTGCCTTCCCAGTGCAACAACAAGTACCTATGGGAGTTCCATTGGCGACGCAGCCCCTCCCAACGCAGGCTCAAATAGGCCAGCAATATCAGGCTGCCCGTTCGTCCTCTGTCTAGTTTTCTGAATAGAGAGTATTGAGCTCAAGTGTTCTTTTTAGAGTTTGCGCAGTGTGCGTATGGTAACCATGCGCGGACAGTGAGATATGGTGTTCTTGGTATCATCGGTGCTATCGTCAGTACACCAAGCATTTCATATTGCTAGTCCAGGCTGACGTTATGGGCGTTCCAGGTCTTCTTCCCGATCGGACTCCTCTGCTTGTTGTACGTCTTATCGCGTTGGTTCTATATGTATCTCGTTACTAACTCCGGGCTTAGCGCTGACAAGGAGGACGTCTGCGTGAGGTGTGGTCAGAGGTTTTAGTGTTTCAATCGTTTGGATAGGCTTTTGTGAGTCCTCTTCTCATCTCGCTGCTCGGACCGCCCTCTTAATTCATATCTCTATCGACGCTTTAGTTTGTACCAGGGGATATCGGATGAATTACGGACTCGCATCTAGCCATGTTGTTTATATTAGGATCCTTGTTGTATCTTTATTTTCATGTTCTCATTCCTCGAGCTTGCACTAATACACACCATCGAGATGCTCTTCTGTTGTTTAAAGTCAAGTTCCCCACACTATCGACGCAGCCGCTTTTGATTTCGATCCAAATATCATTACGATGACCGCTCCTGTTCGTCTCTGTGACTCGTGTCCGTTCCGCTCCCCCTCCCAAATCCTTCCGCCATTAGTGGAGTCCGGATGTGACGACCAGTGAAATGATCTCACACCCTTGTCCGTTTCATTGCACGTAGACTAGTTCTGGTGAACGCGATGGAACCCTATCTCAAAGTTCATGTGAATCCTGGATCATAACTTCGCTATGATAACTCGAGCTTCCTCATTTACACTCGGCCGGGTGCGGAATTGGCTCCCTACTTGTCGGCACATAACTCAGTTACTTTGATAAGTCCATGGAAGGCTGCCAGCAAGGGCTGATCAAACCCAGGCTAAATATCTTCAATTGAGTGACCGCGGTTGCAGAACACTGCGCTCTGCAGAGCTTCGTCAAAGTCGCAGCGCCGTGATTCGAGGGGGGCGTCCCGCGTGCACACAAAAAGACAGGTTTCATCCTCGATGCTTTGCGCGTCAAGCACCAAGAAGCAGTGTGGCATGAACCCTCTCCGTCGGGGCTGGGTGATATTGGCATCGAACCAATCCCTGATCTCCTGGATAGTATGCCCGACAAAGGCAGTGGGAGATGAGTCAACAGGAAGAGAGGATCCTTTCGAGATACTCGAGATCCCTTTGGTGTTTATGATCACGATGTACTCGGATATGTCTACGTCGTCGTGTTCCCTTACGAATGCTTGCATATATCCTTCCGAGCATTCCAAGAGAAGGTTACACGTCTAAAGAGAAAGTCAGTACGAACATGAACCTCGGCGAGATCGGTGAAAGGCTACAGAGGTAGGGATATCTGCTATGCAGAATACTGGGCACCTTATGTTGAAGTCGTTCATAGCGTCGACAGGTGTTGAGGGCGCAGATGTATCGATCTATCTCTTTATAGGACTCGAGATCAACGTCAACTCCGAGTCTCGCGATGATCACGGAATCGGACCGAATGTTCAACAGGATCCTCGACAAACCTTTTATTGGTAGAGAAAAATGCATCTGATTCCAGCAGCCTCGACTGAGCACTAAGCAGCTCCAAGATCTCTGAAATGAGTCTCCCAGTTTGAGGCAAGGGCGTCATATGAAACGCTAAGGAGCAAACGGAGCAAACCTTGGAAGTGGATGCATTTGGCCCCGCGGGTGGCGGGAGGGTCCTCCAATTGGCATGCGGGGTCCTCAATTGCCCATAGATCAATGACACCGACCGAATGACTGAAGACGACTTTCACTCCATCATCTATGGGTCGATGGGATGGCACAGATGTATGCAGTGGGAGACCATATAAGCCTGGCACATTGCAGTCCGTGGATTACACTGACAGGAACTCAAGCTGCGGCTTGGATAGCCTTGACAGTATCTCGGACCCAACAGTATCAGCCACTGCGGATGGAGAAGCAGTGACAGGAAAAGCTATGCACAAGTACCTTCATCGCGGTCTGATCTTGGCATCCGTTAGATGTACGATGGCGCAGAGCTATATCTCTTCAAGAAGGATGGAAGTAAGCTAGGTGAAGGTAATGGCCACTACGACTGCTGCTTATGTCGTGATCAAGATGATAACTTCAGATAAGATCTCAGATCTCAGATCTGAAGCTGAAGCCTTGCACGTGCAGGAAAACTCATAATCGACAATTCCCCAGTCCCCTTTACCTTGACTTCCTCCTCCCCCTCCTCTACCGTAAGCAAAACATGACTCAGGGCTGTGCTTGACGGCTCCACAGCCTCTGAGTATTGACAGGACACCGCCAATCGAGGATTTTATCTACCGATCTACGATGCAAGATATATACTCTTCAGTCTTGTCTCCCTTCCGAACCAGCGGCAGCCTTCCTTTTTCTTGTTTTAACCTTCCTTCAACCTCCAAAATCACGCCTGGAAGATGATTGACACAAAATCCCCGGAAATAACGCAAGCCCAATCCGCACCACCTCCTCCAACATATCCAGGTGCTGAGCAACCCCAGCCCAGCCGGCATCAAGCACCTGAGCCGCAATCACAGTGGCAACACGCAACGCAACCTGCGCATTCGCCGCCTCCGCCTATACAGACAATGTCTGCAGCAGACATCGGCGGTCAATATCGCAATGCCCGTACGTGTTCCTTACTCTTCAAGTAATCTATAACCTTCAATGCTCAAATTCGTTGCAGAATTCGCACTATGTGCACAAGGTAATCATTCGAGGACGACAAAATACGGCGTTTGTGGAATTATCACAGGAGTGGTCAGAATTTTTATTGTGTGTTTACGTTGAGACGAAGCTGATATTTTCTTGCGCTTCAGCTTCTCTTCCCTATCGGGCTTATCTGCCTTTTGTGAGTGGAAGTCTTCGAAAATGCCTGTCCATACCAAACTAATGGGCTTGAATTCGCAGTATGGATACAGAGGAAGTCTGTTCAAGATGCGGCAACAGGTTATGATGTTATCTACGTCCTCGCTACCCACGCTATTCGTTCCAATTTCATCCGGACACTATTAGCATACCACCCGCGCATGTTTCTTTATTCTTAAAGAAGGTTGCACTGAAATTCGACTTTTGCCCCGCGTCTGGCCCATCCTCACCTCGTCGCTCGCGATATCTGCTCTTGTCTGCTGTTGCCGAGTCATTCCAAGTTAATGACCGTCCTGGCCGGACTATTCGATTTCCAAATTCCTCGGCTGTGCATCTCAGTTCTCATATTGAGCTTTTTTGTATTTTCTTACGATGGCCCCCTCAGCAAGAATATGCTGAGAGTGTCCTGATGGCGAGTATATGTTTTGAAAAGTGTCTTTCCAAGTCACCCAACCCAACTTTCACCAGCCCAGAGCCTAGGGCCTAGGGAGTCAAGTTCGTCAGCCACTGCCACTCCACAATTTTATGTTGCCGTTTGATCTCGATAGCTTTGGGAACAGCTATTTTGATAGGCGGCGACACCAATGATCAATCATTTTGATTTACGAACTCCGAAATATATCTCCCCCGGTGACGCGCTCACAAGAACTTCCTCTTCCCAAAATTATGTCCTCGATGAATGCCACAAAAGCCTCGCACGTGCCTACACCCTCACCTGTATCAGTGGCGCCTCCCCCCTATACAGACATCGACGATCAGCCACCCCTTGAACCCGGGTGGCAACAAACATCTCAGCCCACGTCGCTAACAAGTCCTCCAACAACGTCTACCGCAGAGCTCAGTGCACAGCACCAGACTATACCATCATCCACTGCCCCGACATCCCGACCAGAACTACCTCAGCCACAATCGCATCCGCTTTCTCAACCTAATCTGCATGCGTCCCAGCCCGCACAGTCACCTCCACACCCCACGCAAACAACATCGTCTCCACCGCCCGGTGAACAACATCAGGCTGCGCATGCACCCCGACCAGAGTGGCACCAGACACCTCTATCACAAGGCCATCCGACACCCCAACCGAACTCGCACGGTGCACCCCAATCCGCATGGATGCCTTCGCAGCCCACGCAAGAAATGTCGGCACCAGCACTTGGCGAACAGTATCGCGCTGCTCGTAAGATTCCTCAGTCTACGATTTCCGGTGCTTGATATTCTGAACACGGTACAGAATTTGCGAGATGTGCACAAGGCAATCATTCACGGAAAACAAAGTATGGAGTTTGTGGGATTATCACAGCAGTGGTCAGTACCGACATCCCTGTGCTATTTAAATTCTAGGTCGACGACTTCCCTAATGTTTATCTTTTCCCTCAGATTCTCTTTCCATTTGGGCTTGTGTGCCTCTTGTGAGTTGATAAATACAGTAATCAATGATTTTGTGCTAATGCAGATTCATAGCCTGGATAAAGACGAGGTCTGCACGATATGCGGAAACAAACTGTGATGTCAGTTAGGTGACCATGCTACTGCATTTTACAATTCACTTCCTTCTGGACCATCATTATACCCTCTAGGCGTACTGCTCTAAGGAGTCACACACACTCTGCTCCTACATTTACGTGATCGCGACCACAAATAATATCTCTTCCCTATCAACAGTCGTGCTCGATAGTGCGTCTCTCCGCACTCGTAGCATGGCTTTCGGCGTTTCTTCACCAGTTGAACTTATGGGGTGAGTTGAGCCCGACTTCTAGTTTGTATCAACAGCCTCGATTTCCATCCGTCGCCTTGGCCGTGATGTATCGCGGGTCTGCTTGATCTCTCTCGGATATCTTTCCGGTTATCTCGCTCGACGGGCGCGGATGTTGTCACCATCCGTTCAAAGATAGAGCGCCAGAATGTGACCATCAATACATCGTAGCAAACGCCACCCGGCGATACATGCAATACCTTCATGATTGAGTCTCTGCGATACGAGTCAAAATGTTGGCCTTCTATCCAGGAAGATAATGAATGGGAGGGTATCACGAGTTTCAGTGCCTTCCAAAAGAAACATAAGGGTACTGACCTCTCTCGCAGCCTGACACATCGCTTTCACCGCCTGGACAACTTTCCTCATCTTTACCTCGCCTGCGTCTTCCATCAGATCGTTCTCCCACCTGTCCACTGGGGCAATGTCGTTTACCAGCCTTGGATGCGGAGGAATAGCCTTGGGCTCTACTGCTGATGTCGCCGCCGTGTACTCGTACACTGCGAACAGCGGACCCATGGCGCTCAGTCCGTATAGCTTCGGTGTAATGAGGTCCCCAACGAGGCGCTGAAACCTCTCTCGCATTTCGCGGTCAGCAGCCCCTCGTGTGCCGACCTCATAAATGTCGCGAAAGGGCTTCACCTCGAGACAGAACACTGGATGCCCGTCCGCCTTGACAACAAAGATTGTGGCGTCCTCCCGGGTGTCGGGGAATACGGGACCTTTGGGCTCAGGGGAGACTAGGAAGTTCTGCTCGATCGGGAATAGAAGTTGCAAAAGTGTATTATATGGGGCATAGTATTCTCTTTCATCGGGCGTCCCAGGGTCAACCAAATCGAATTGCTGAACTAGCGCAGGAGGCCAAGGCATCTTAAAGCTTCCCGTCGTAGTTAGCATCAATGCTATGAGTGCAGCCCGCAGCAAGAACAGACCTGGAATCTTGCAGGTGTGGTGGAGAATGGACGCGTTTTGTGTTCTGAAAGCCATCTATTTGCGCGCGACTGGTCTCGGAATGCGGTGGAAGCCAATCATGTGGCGTGACGTACTTTATCGATATCATTTTGACATTCATTCTCGGTCTCGCTCAGCATACGGATGCGTTGAAACCCACTCTCGCGCACGCGTCCCAGTGGATACGACTCATATGCTGTATCTCTCCTGAGTAGAAACTCGTTTAAGATGCCCATAGATCATCTGACCCGGTGATTTGACTGGATCTGTACGTGGTGTAGATATTAGGATACTTGTGATATTTGTGCAGCACAATGCGACTGACGCAGGTATAAATTGAGGCAGGTATAGAGGAGATAGATGAGTAGGTATTTCTCCGTAGATCAGTCCATGTGAGCGATCCCCCAGAAATCAATTCAGATCCCTGACCCGAACTGGACCCGACTCCTGGAGCCCGTCTTCACCCTTCGTCGCTCGACCAATTCTAGTATAATCATGATCGGCCACCCAACGCGACCGAGCATGTTCCAAAGGGCAGATCTACCTATCCGCTCTTCTTTATTGTAGTCCTCCATTGCGTCGCCTTCACGCAGTCCTGCTCGCCGTGGATTACCTGGGTGGAACCGGAAAGCTACGATGACCCACACCGTCACCACTGTCATGGGAATAGCGGTTGCGACATATTGCACGAGAGTACCATTGGACTCAGGGTTGATCTCGACGACGTTCATCCCGAATATTCCCTGTAGTGAAGAGAGTGAATTTATGGATATAGGAAGGTTTTGGGAGGTGCGAACCGCGACGAGTGATGCGGGGAGAAAGAACATGGTGAGGTACGCGATCTGCTTCATTGCTTTTTGAGGGCGATCAGACGTGATGTGTAGAAATGGAAGGGCGAATGCAACACACCTGCGCTATCCTTTACCGCGGCTTCCGTAAGCTTCCGCATATGCCTGCTATCCTCGATGTTCACACTACTGAATCCCTGCGTTTCGGGTTTAGTGGAATGTTCACGAGAGACAAGCGGCGGGCATCCCTACCAGATTCATCACGTTCTTAAGCCTCTTGCCCTGCATCACCCTACTCATCTCAAGTCTGTCGATTTCCCTTGAGAGGTTGTTACATTCCTTCTTCAACAGCTCCTGCGATCGTGCCTTTTTCTCTGCGGAGTAGAACGTAGGGTTATCCAGTGCCGGGTATGGTGTGTCTAGCACGAATTCGACCGATTTGCGAAAGTCTTGGAGCAGTGAGGCATAGTGTAAAAGATGCGCTTGAATGACGTGTAGCTCTTGTGTGAGGTTCATGTCGTTTGTCGTGATGACACGACCTTCCTAGAGAGTAGGTGAGTCCCTAACCAGACACTTTGAACAGTAGGCTACGTACCAGAAAACATATATGAGCGTACAGCACTTCCAATGTCTCATCCCACGCGTACAGTGCATACCACAAGATAGACAGGAAAACAAAAGTGGGGTCATCATGGCTTGCGAACATCGTATTCCAGTAGACAGAGCGACCTGCTGCGTTTAGCCGGGTGTGTAGGGACGATGCAGTGGTGGTGCGGTGTTCTTCGCTGGGGTGGTAGGAAATGATGGTGCTATTCATGGGTGTCCGTACCATGTGCAGGGCCAGAAGGTCAGGTAGCAGAATGCGGTCACCTATTCGCGTTCGGGGCTTCTTATCAGCTTGAGGATATGTAGATGGAGGAGGTTACAGACTCGATCGAATGGAGAGGGGTGCTTGGGTGTCAATGACTTGGTCTGGTGGCCGCTGTTCTTGGCTCATCGTGCTCTCCGTATAGCTTGATTTTGCATTTGGCGACAAAGTAGTCGGGTTTTGCATCGTTCGAATGAAAGTGAGTGTTATGGTGATATCTTTAGAGGCGGTTGGAAGAAAGACAGCATAGTCATGACAGAAACGTACGGTCACTCTTATGAGGTTTGACTTCCTCCTGATACCTAGCAGGAATCCACCCAAGAGACGAAGAGAAGAAAAAGGGTTCAACATTGTATCTGTACTACGAATTAGATGTGGTTCAAGAAAAAGGATATGATATGGCGGAGCTCACTTCGTCCCAATCATTTGGAGCACAGGTCCTGAGAGGTTTTCTAGGAACATGGCTCGCAATCTTGTACCTACAGGCCGCTAGCAGACTTTTCAATAGTGGAATCGAGTAATGCAGAGACTCCACTCACAGGTGCTCTCATAAACTCCCAATGGGCGTCCTTGCCTTCATTCGTTACTGGTAGGTCTTTTGACGTTGAAAATTGGCCATTCTCAGCAACATCAACGTAGCGGATAACGCAGGTGTCTGTCGACCGGTCTTTAATCTTGGATATCCGGCTACGTCTCTGTTGCGCGGGGGTCCAGTTTGGAAAGAGTGATTGGGGATAGCCGGCCCAGCAACCATTGCACTTCTGGGCATCGAGATGGTCGCAGGCTTCGGTAGGAGGGGAAGGCTCAGTGTTCTTGAGCTGCTTGGGGTCTACCTAGGGATATGTGATGTCAGTGAGAGCTATAGAACCTAATCCGTTTCCAGTCACTTGGTCATCAATGTCAAGAAATGGCCAAGGTCCTAAGAATCGTAAGAACAGAAGCATACCCAGCGATAATCGATCAATTTATATTGACCAAGAGGCTTTACTCACCGGAAGGAGCGCCGTGGCGATGGCTGGGTGCGGGAACACGAGGAGGCAAATCCCTTGGTATGGGGGGCATGACGTTACGAAAAGCCTCAAAGTCAACTGTGGCAGAACGAAGCCGGTAGGGAACTGGAGACTGCATCCTGTGCAAGACCGCGGTGAGGGCGTTAGGTGTCAGCTCTTCAGCTACTAGGGTGTGGTCGCGAAAGGTGGAATAGATTTAGACGCGCAACGGGCGCAGCATCGGAGCCAGCGTCTCCCAGCGTCAGGCCCAACGCCGAGCCCGATGTATCGGCTAAGTGTGGAAACGTGCCCGTAGATCAAAACCAACCCCTGACCAAAATGCTGCAAATTGAAGGCGGTGCCATCCCACCTGATCTCCGGGCGCTAAAATGTTACAGTTCTGTCAGTGTAAATTTGCCCTTTTCCAAAACTTCGGAGAAACGAGGCTATTCGCTGACGCATTCCCTCTTACAATTGAAGCATCGTTATCTGTGGAAAAGGGAGGCATCGATTCGTTAGGCTGGACGCTTTCGTGTTGAGGGAGGTTATCAACTACCTGGTGAGTATTACTGGGCGAGATGCTGTGCGTTCTTGATCCGATCTTGTTCCACACCTTTGCATACCGCCATGATTATGGGGGCTACTCAAGGGCGCTGAAGTTGCTGCTTTTCTATAGGACGTCCACCAAGTGTTGAAAGGGTGAATCGTCGGCCAGGAAAGGTTCACGATGGTTACTGGAAAGTCCATAGCCACCTTGGTGGTGTTCATCATCTCGATAATCTTTGTGATACTTCCTGTGTCCATACCGATCCGTCTGCCATATATTGGGCGAAAACGCATCTACATCAACCTTACGACTGCGCCAATACTTGCTATTGCCATTCTATGGGCAGCTCAATGCCTTGGACCGAGTGTTGTGAGCATACCTACGTCATTTCCTCCCCCTTGAAATTTACATGGAGACTTTCTTGAATTCCTGCAGATTAGAGACGGCATAGTGTGCGTTATCCATTCCATTCTTGTTACCCTTCGGATGTTTTGCAATCTCAGGAATTCATCCCCCTGTGTGCGGCGTTTTCCAGCCTGCTCCATGACCAGTCAGAATATGACCTACTGTTTTACAGCATCTTATTTCTTGCGCCGGTTGACGGAGCCTTTAGCTAACACCCACTTGTTCAGCGGCACAGATGGTGTCAAGCCGTATAACATCCTCATCCTCTTTTTCTCCCTTGCGTACATGGCAATCACATTGGACATCACAGGAGTCCTCCAGGCAGCCGCTTTCTGGGTCAGCAATAAAGGAGGATCTCACGGGTACAAGCTCTTCTTCTACTTTTATCTAATGTTGACCGCCTTGAGTGTGCTCTTGGGAAACGATCCTGTCATTCTATCCGGGACCGCATTCCTTGTATACTACACAAAAGTGACCGAGGTACTGTTTCCTTGTTCTCCCAGAAGACGATGTTTCCAATTCAACATCTTCTCAGCTAAACCCCATGTCCTGGCTCATGTCTGAATTCGCCGCCGCGAACACAGCAAGCATGGTTCTCTTTGTTGGTAATCCAACCAACGTCGTGATCTGCGAAGGCTTTTCGGTGAACAATGCAGCGTTTACTGCCTATACCATCCTCCCCTTCTTGGGATGCAGCTTAGCGTGCCTAATTGCGCTAGGGTTCCAATTCCGCAAATCCAAGTACATACCTCGAAGACTCGCTGTGACGGAAGATCTAGATGTACGGTCCGTGCTTCTAGACCCCATTGGTGCATGGGTCGGCAGTGTCCTCCTTGGCACTTGTCTCATTGTCATTATCATCGTCAGTTTCTTCCACGTTGACGTATGGAAGATCAGTCTCCCGTTTGCAGTTGCCAAATTCATCTACGACATTGCCTGGGATCACTATCGATGGGCTAAAAACATTCCAATGCTTGGACAGAGGCCAAAAAGGAAAAGGTCCGATGTCATCCCCTCCCCTACGACAGATATTCCGCTGGAGATGCAAGGCGGCAGAAATTCCACAGAAAAGCCCTCCGATAATGGAGAAAATGTCAAGGCACCAATACCAATCCCGCGGGCGACCAACATTGCATTCGATGACGCGGCTCTCCCCACCGCAGCGACCAACACACGAGTTAACACGAGGTCCAACACGCAGAACACCAATATTACTGTGCGAACCCTCGTAGACGAACCTTCTGAAGGACTGTCGCCGAAATCAACGCATGCCCGAATACGTTCCCGTTACATAACCACCTACGCCAAACACGCGTCCCACTTCCCCACCTTTTTCACCGCACTCCCGCGCTTGCCATTCGCACTCGTTCCGTTCGCCTTCTCCCAGTTCATTCTCATTGAGGGCCTTGCGCACCGAGGCTGGATTGAGATATTCGCCAACTGGCTCGTCCGCGCATCCGGGAAGCAGATGTTCCCCGTCATATGGCTCATCGGCGTCCTCGGCGTCATTCTGTGCAACCTATCAGGCACGAACATCGGTGCGACTATCCTGCTCACGAAGATCGTCAGGGCTGCGGAACTGTCGCCTGAGAGTAATCGAGCGGCTGCTATTTCTCTAGCGGTGGCAAGTAATATTGGTGCCGTGAGCTTCACTTTCAGCGCAAGTCTTGCCGGGTTGCTGTGGAGACAGATCCTACAGCAGAAAGGGATTTTCATCAAGCAGAGGACGTTCGCATATTGGAATACGCTGCCCTTGATCGTCATGACTGGAGTGGGACTGGCAATTGTGTCGGCGGAGATGGCCGTGCTATACTGAGATAGTAGCCGAGGTCTGGGGTAAGTATGGTCCTGCATCTGCCATGTACGCCGCGCACTCCATAGTGGGTGTTGAGGATGCTTAATCTTGCACTCGACTTGACAGAGAGTTCTCTCCACATGGCAACACCTCGCTCTGGATGATTCAAAAGCCGGCCGGAGAGAGTTTCCTGTCCTTCCCTGTTATCTGTTATCAAATTAGAGTGGACACGATCTATATACCCGCGCCAGCCCATGTCCCATGTTCCCCCATCCTGTCAGTTGCTTTCTTATCGCTATTTTTGACCAATCTTCGAAAGCTTGTAATATAGCTATAGCTACCTTCATTCTGTGTATGCTCCGTCTTGCTTCGTTTTCGACTTATTAGAAAGACGACGACAGGTCGTACATACGATCTACGATATACACATGAGGGTCCACATGGTTAAACATTGACGATCTTCAAGAACCGTGAAGCCAGGTGAAGCCCCACAGATATCATTCCAAGCTCCGGGATCGTCCCTGTGGAGAACGAGATAAGCAGTTAGACCCTTAAGCAAATCCAGAACTGCAAAGACCGTAATGGAAATTGAGCAGTGATAGTCTATGCATCGAGCCACGATCTTCGTAGCGGTGTTCTCTTGTGTATGGCACTGGCAGGTCGCTTTGGTATGTGGTAGAACAGTACAAAACAATGTAGATGCCTGCGTAAACGGTGTCAGGTAAGCAAGGTGCCGGATACAGCATTGACAAAAAGATAGCATGTGCTCTGAATCCTGATGACCTGTATTGAGAGGCGCTTTTGGCCCATAGGCCCCAACTCTATATTTTTATTCTTGACATGCGTCGGCAACCGCTGCCGCCGGTTCGCGGATCATGTTCGCTATCCTGACGATCGCTGTAGTAGGTGTAAGTATCTCAGGATGAGTAGTAAGTATCTGTAAGGGATGATCAGGGGATGATATACCTATGTTGACCCTAAGTACACGAGTTTCCGCTAACTCCGACTATTATTTCAAGGTGATGACTGCAACGGAGATCAGCGAACTCGACTCCGTACTGAGATTGTGGCGCCCACTCTTTGATTACGGGGGACGTCCTGGGACGTCTTTGCCGGAAGGGGAGCGTAGCGTAGCCGGAGCGAAATAGTAACAAGGAGCACATGTAACCAGGGGTCCGGGTGTGGGCCTTGGGGAGGGGTGAGAGTCGTAAATTTCCATCTGCCAGCTACCTGGATAGTTGTTGCCAGTCCCCGATAATATCGGAGGTAATAATAAAACTTCAAGCCCTCCTTCAGCTTATCTTTTGTCATTACCGTAGGTGATGATGACATGAGGCATGTCAGGGAGATGTGGACGTCGGAAAGTATGATTTCATTGTGCCTACTCTAGGATCGTCCGCGCGATCAGTGGATCCGAGGATGAGCTTGGATGTATCCGAATTTCGGTGAGGAAATGCCCAGACTGTGGTGAAGGATGGGTCGAAGTGAGAAATCAAGATCTTGCTCTTGTTCTGAATGTAAGGCATTTGGTTCTTGGCCTTTGGTAATTCAGGTCTAGGGCGGCGACAGAGGACCTGCCTGGCAAGGCATGCCGTAGCCCACAACGCGGTACGCGCACAGAGACATTGAATATGTGCATGGCATTCGGAACACGAGGAAAAGAAGGTGACACAAGATACACGCACATGGAGACTTTATTCGAGCGATGCAAGACACGATATAAAGACGGGGCTATGACAAGGCCAGCTGCGTCGCTTATTCCATGCGACTGGCCTCAGTGGCAATTCTATCTGCGGTCACATACGGAGCGTATGCAGGTCTGAGGTTGGCGGAATTAACGCTCGGAAGATCGCATAAAATTGTTTGTATGGTGGTGATTTCAGGGCTTCGTATGGGCATATCAAGCCTGTAAGGGTGTCTCACCATAACGTGCCCGGAGGTGCGTGGCGCAAGAGGCGAGAATTTCCTACGATGTAAAGGATAGAAGTAAGCTTACGATAGAATGATACACAGAGACCTGTTAAGACGGATAGATGACAAGACTCTGCATTTCAATGCGTAGGCCGTGAGGATGGTCATTGTCATTATGATAGATAAGACCCTAGTTGGAACAAGCGCATCCGGCCTTGGACCCAAGATAATGAAAGCCGAGAGAAGTCCGGATTGTCGCAAATCAGGTGCCAGCTCTCTCTCTGCCAGCTGTACGTACCCACGTCACAAACCCACACTTCTACTTTTCTCATCGGCTGTGGATGTTTGCCAACCCATAAGATGAGAGCTCGAAATTACCCCCCGCATTCGTCTAGGGGAGTACAGGGTCCAGAGGGAGACATTCTGTTAAATGTGGGCAGGGCTAGAATTGTTGAGAGGTTTTCAGAGACTTGCCCACGAAAGACGTATTGGTGATGGACATTCGTGAGACGTCTCGCTGTATGTAGACATGCCATGGATCTACTTGGAACCAGCAAGATGGACTTACCAGACACTGCACGCAGGGAGCTATTGGGCAGGTAAGGGCCGTCGCCTACAGGCGGCGATTGACGGTCCCTTATTACAGATGGACCGTCATACCAGCATGACTTCAGCCAGTGAGCGGTGTGATAGAAGGTCTGTACGATTTTCCAAGTGAAGCGCTGATAGAACGGCAGAGATGCGGGCCGCAAACTGGGCTTCAGAGTCTGGGCGCACCAGAAATACACGTCGGAGCCGCTATAAGTGGGATCGCAGGAAGTCCTGTCAGTGAACCATTATTAGCGGTGGGGGCTAGGCCGATTCAGATAGATGGACTCCACCGACCGAAATCGCCGGACCTTAATAACAACATTAGACCTGGAAACCTGCTTTGTCAATCCTTGTTATCGCGCGGGAAGTCAAGCCGAGGGCCAATACCGTTCTTGATGGGCGGCATGTTCACCAAGGATATCGGAGACGATGAGCAAGAGGGCCTGGAGATCGGTTTGAACGTTGAGCACATGACGATCCTCAAGACTTCCTCAAGTCGTATATAGTGGCACCGTGGCGGACCGCCACCGTTTGGATCATTTTTCAGGCCATTGAAAGTAATGAGCCATCATTGAGCATGACCCATTTGGGCCGAAACCTCCCACAGGGTGACGAGATACGCAACGCCATAAGTAGGTCTATTGACACCGCAAGCTGCAACAGAAGGATCAAGTTAGTATGGAGCGTATGAGTATGTGAAAGCGTAGGACTGACAAGGCCAGCAGGTGGTTTAATTGAAGTGGATGGAGCAATGGAGTTGAATGGATTGTGGGATCAGAAAAAACTGGCACGTGGATTTTAGTTTTGTGCCTGACTTGGACTCGACCTTCTTGAGCTCCTGAGCATACGCGGGTAAGTAAGCGGGAGGCACAGCTATCCCCGCAGAATTCACGCTGCTGCCTTCCTGCTCTCTCCCTCTCTACTTCCCACCTGTCGACCATTATCCTGCTTATCTTTCCTCCCTCGGAGGAGGAGCTATCACACGAAGCAGCGACTGTCCTGGAAAGGCTCGGCACGGCTCTCAGGGGGGACATATCAGTCTGACCAGCTTATCTCTAATTGTACGGGACCATCGTGGACTGACCCGAATACCCGCTCGTCCAACCTCATCCGGCTAGTTATCTCCTCCACTTCAGAGGAACATTATACCTTCTAGGTCGCGCTGGAAGAACATCCCAGTAGATTATCACCTTTCGGCGGGGGTGTGAACGGGAGGCGCTTGGAGAGGGATGATATGAGCGAGAATAGGACTGGAGAGGAGGGCCAACAAGCCACCGTCTATCTGTCGTACCATACGCGAGACGAGGAAAAATCTATTGGTGAGCATCTTCGATGCGGCCTACTACCGGAAGCAACTCAACTTTCTTCAGACGGTAGCCTCGGTCGTTCTGCTTCGAAGCTGGCATCCTCGATTCTTACTCACCCCGAGAGTGACATTTACGATGTCTTCGACCCCAATCTCGACAGCAGCTCGGTACTCGGTATCTGGATTTCTCAGTCTCTTTTTGGCCCTGCTAATTACACATGTCCTCGATGATATAGAAGATGACTCTCCGTACCCCGAAGTACGCTCAGCTGTGGCAAACTTCGATGACCCGGATATGCCTGCTTCTACGCTGCGCGCGTGGACACTTGGAGTCTGTTGGGCCGCTGTTATACCAGGAATGAATCAATTCTTCTACTTCCGCTATCCGTCAGTCGCAATCGGAAGTGTAAGTATCTCACTGCCGTTCAAAGTATGTTGTCTAACCAGAATCTCTTCGTAACAAGCTCGTGGCACAGCTACTGGTATTTCCTCTCGGTCGTATGTGGGCGAGATTTCTTCCAAATAAAACGATATTCGGCTTCGAAATCAATCCCGGGCCTTTCAGCATCAAAGAGCATGTATGTAATCGTCGCGCTGCAGATATGTGTTCATCACTAAAGGTATCCCCGCCGTTATCCGCAGGTGCTTGTGACCATTATGGCCGGAGTAGGGGCTCAGACAGCTTATGCGACTGATATTATCGCCGTTCAGCGGGTCTATTACACTCAAATCTTTCCATTTACTTGTATGGCCTTGGTCTCGCCATCGCTACGTAGTCTAACATCAGGGCTTTCTAGATCAATGGCTGCTTGTCATGTCCACCCAACTCATTGGCTTCTCGATCGGAGGCGTTGCTCGCCGATTCCTCGTGACACCGCCGTCGATGAGTACGTTCCGTATTTTCAACATGCACCATTCGCCGCACTCAATGTACCATGCTCAGTTTGGCCTAACGCCCTTGTATCTTGTGCTCTATTTAACACGTTACACTCCCAAAGCTATGCTGGCATTGGGCAACACGAAGGTTTGAGTAGAGAGAAGTATTTTCTCTACGCATTCGTAGGCGCGACGTTATGGTGTTAGTGCGCAATATTTGGTGGTGTATCAATGCTTAAATCTCGACACAGATTTCGTTCCTGGATATCTCTTCCAGGCTTTGAGGTACGCTTTACTAATGCATCAATATTTATGTTCTAACACACCTCAGTGTCTTCACATGGGTATTTCGTATTTTGCCATATTCTTCTAACCACCGCTAAACCCTTTGGGTAGGTATGTTGGGCGGCCCCAAAGAACGTCGTACGTTTAGGTTGGTCCCTGTCCACAATGTTACACTGATCACTATAAATGTAGAAAATCAATCAAATGTTTGGCTATCGGAGCGGATTGGGATTTTCCCTTCTTACGTTCGACTGGAACGAAATTGCGTTCATCGGCAGCCCGTAAGCTTTCTATATAGGTGCCTTCTACGATTTCACCTCTCATCTCTCTTTCCAGACTTGCGACACCTTGTATGAACATTAATTTTCTGCCTCACTTCTCTTGATCTCATAGGCGTTCAGGGTGGGCTGAGGCCAATGTTATGATCGGCTTCTTCTTCTTCTATTGTACGTACTTCATTCCGACGACAGAAAACGTCACGCTCAATTTCCACAAGGGTTTTTGACGCCCATCCTATACGTTTGTGTTTGCCTTTATGGTAAAAGAACGAATGTCCTGATTCCATTGGTTGACAGTACAACAACGTGTTCTTCAGCCAGTACATGCCGTGAGTCCTCGCGCGAAATCGACGGGTACTAAATTCACATGCGTTGTGTGTTAGGATCTCTTCATCTAGGGCTTACGACAATACCGGGCGACCATATAACTTGACTAAAATCATTGACGAGCAGGCTAGTATCCGCGTTCAGGCGTATAGGGATTACAGCCCTGTATATCTGTCGTAAGTTCCACGCATGGAATTTTTTGCCAACATTCCATTCATCACCTCCTCAGAGTAACTTTCGTGGTGTCATACGGTCTCTCATTCCTTTCCATCGCTGGTGAGTAGCCTGCCTCCGCGATCAGATGTGTGGACTCATCATCCGTCCACTTCAGCGACCATAACGCATGGTAAAAGTGTTGGTCCCTCCGTCAACTGCTCCAAGCTCATTTGCGTGTCACAGCTATCATACACTTCTACAAGCCGATCAAGGTGCAATTCAAACGGTCTTTACGTGAACCGCCAGATATCCACGCTCGCCTTATGGCCAAATATCCCCAAGGTTTGTTCAGCAGATTCCATTTCTCCTAGGAGTTACATTGACCGATGTGCTACTAAGTTCCGGAATGGTACTATCTGTGTATTTTTGGTGAGCTCTGAGTCCGAGCTTTTCTTCCAATCATATTAAATCAACCTTTCGAATTTTAGCTGTAACCTTCACGTTCGCCTGTGTATGCATCCAAGTGTGGCCAGCCGGCATGACTATCTGGGCGCTGGTTATTGCGCTCATCGTTTGTAGGAATTGTTCTTCCGACACTCTGCTTCCGTCGCTGATGGAATTTTCTGTAGCCGTCATTTATGTGATCCCGATAGGTATGTCCGTACCCTTTCGACGTTTGCCTTCTCCTGACGGCGTTACAGGCATGATACAAGCGGTCACCAATCGCCAAATAGGACTCAAGTGCGTTTCGGCCACCTTGTGAAAGTACCATAATTATCGCTAAGCCACTGCCCGCAGCGTTATCACGGAGCTCATCATTGGGTTCATGATACCAGGTGGGGATTGCTCGTCGCTTCTCATGCTACCCTTGCTGATACGGATATGAAACCTATTTTAGGGAAGCCGAATGCGATGATGATGTGCGCTCTTCCTCCGTCTTTTCTCCGTACTCGGCTCCAATCATAACCGAATCCGCGTCTTTCGTCAGGTTCAAGGTGCATTTCCTACTAATTTCGAGCATCACGAATCCTGGCACTGATAATCACGCTACATGTTAGACATATGGGTACATAACGATGTCGCAAGGTAGGCTTTCGACATCAGTAGTGCGGGACAAATGGCTGATTTGGTCCTACTTTTAGCTATGCAATTCACGGCGGATTTCAAACTTGGCCAGTAAGTTTCTCCGCGTCCAATATCCTATTTTTGTAGTTGTTGATCTGTGGGTTCGGACATAGTTACATGAAGGCAAGCCCCTTCAGATCCTTATATTTCGCATCTAATGCTGGCAAGTAGGTCCCACCGCGTCCAATGTTTTGGTGTCAAGTATGTAATAGCCTTCTCCCGGGACGCCCTATTCTGACACTGTTCCTCAAGGTTGTTGCCACGATCATCGCCGGAACCGTGCAACTCGGAGTCATGTCTTGGTGAGAAAGTTTTATCTTGTTGCACTGTGTGTAAGTCTTCCTGACAAAATCTTTAACCGCAGGATGTTCACGAATATACCGTAAGTCCCTTGGCGGCGCCGCGTGGTGTGGGATTGGAGACTAACAAACACACTCGCATAGGGATCTATGCAATGAGGATCAGAAAGACAAGTTCGTGCACTTTAACCGTATGTAGTCGTTCGGAGATGCTGAACTACCACAGTTTCACATGCAACTCGACGAGAGTCTTCGGCACAGCATCTATTATTGTAATGCCTCTCACTATCTGGCCATTTGCAGGTCGCGGCTCTAATCATTGATTTGTAGTGGGGCGTTATCGGTCCTAAGTTGCAGTTCTCCTCAGGCCAAATCTATTAGTGAGCGACTTCCATTCTTGGGACCACGGAACTCCGCTGAAACGGCTTGTAGTTGTACGACATTGCTTCCCGTCTGTTGTAGAGTTGCAGGTTGACCCTGTCGTCGTTAGCTTTGTCATTTTTCTTTCTCATCGGCGCCGCATGCCCCGTTATCCTCTGGCTCATCACACGACGATATCCCAACAGTATCTTAAATTATCTAAAGTAAGCCTCCTCCCATTTTTTGTGTACCACCGTACCAACTTCGAATTCTTCTTAGCTTCCCGTGAGTACATATAGTCGCGCCTTTATTGGGTGGAAGGTTTGGTCGATTACATCAGCTAACTTGGACTCCAGCCTCATCTTCTCAGGCGTGGGCTCGATACCACCAGCAAGCGCCGTCAACTATGTCCCTTGGGCTATCATTGGTTTTCTTTTCCAGTATGTTGTAAGGAGGAAAAATTTCTCTTATTGGGCTAAGTATAATTGTGCATCCCTACATCCTCTCAATTGAAGCTCTCGCTTACGTTGGTCAACGATAGATGTGCTGTCGGCGGCGTTGGATGCTGGGACGGCGGTGGGAGTCATTATCATATTTTTTTGGTACGCTCTTCAGCATTAAGGCTTCGTCCGGCCGTTATTAATCACTATTTATGCTTGCAGCTTACAATACCCGCTCAGTGGAAACATCGGGGACAGCACCATCCGAAGCTGGTGCGTAATTTACTCTATCATCCACCTGTATAAAATCCGTTTCGAAGAGTCACTGTTGACGCAACACGTACTAGGTGGGGCAACTCAGTGTTCAGGAACACTGCTGATTGGAAGAGCACACCGCTCAAATTCCTACCTGAAGGACAAACATTTGGGTACATCCTTTGTTCTACTCGATTTTGCATTCTCTGATCTTTAATTGTCGAATGTAGGCCAAGTCTCAGTGTGTTAGAGCCTTTAACCTAAAAGAAATGACTTTGTTGTATCATTAGACGATGTACGCCGCTTTATGAACATTACAATAGACTCTGGAAATCTTGGACCACTTACTCATTGGAGATCCTCGGATGTGCCATTGCGTAGCGCCGTTGAAGTTTAACCATTATCGGGGTCGCTCATGGGGCGGCGGAGAGCACCGTCCACGAGGTTATAGCAACGAGCAGCGTCTTGATCCTGTGGACAGCGCAAGAATAAAAGTTGTACGAACGACTGGCATGATTGACTTGCGGAATGCCTGCACCACTGCAGCACCACTGGTCACGCCCACCGATTTAAGTTTCGAGGACGGAACAAGCCGAGAAGTTCTTCTGACCAAATTCACCTTCGTTGTCATATTGTACTCATGAGCAGAAGCCTCTTCTCCTCCGCACGCCCGTACACACGTTTTGCAGTGTCAATGATATTGCCTAGCTTTCGCTCTCAGTCTCGCATCACACTCGAAGCTGCTTACGCACCTTGCGACGTGCATATGGCGATCTTTGCAAAACTGTCTCTCCTCCATATCATGATCTCCCTCCTTCGCTCCTGTGAAGACTTCTCTACACGGGCCGCATGCGTTCCGGTCGCGTATGCGGCGGTCAGCAGACTATGGTACTGGGATGCACTACCTATTATATATAACATTCGGGTTTTCTGTTTCATCTTGTCGCGTCTTGCTTCGCTCTAGGCCCATGCATCTCGCCACGTCACTGAAAAGCACGTTTCTCGCGCTCCTGGGGGTTGTCCACAGCATTTCCGTCGCGGCTCAGCCCAGAGTATCCTCCATTAGCCCGCATAACGCGTACACCAAAGCCAACAATACTGGATTGACTGACGAAGTAGGTTGGGACCAATATTCATTCTTCATACGCGGAAAAAGGATATTCCTGCAATCCGGCGAATTTCATACATGGAGACTGCCCGTACCTGGACTCTGGAAAGACATCACCCAAAAGGCAAAGGCAG
Organism: Lyophyllum atratum; assembly: GCA_014905825.1. Lineage (NCBI taxonomy): Eukaryota > Fungi > Basidiomycota > Agaricomycetes > Agaricales > Lyophyllaceae > Lyophyllum > Lyophyllum atratum. The sequence goes on along the minus strand of JACGCN010000009.1, from coordinate 1,174,799 downwards.
CAGGGCTCAATGCGCTCTCTATCTACGTTCATTGGCACCTCCTCAACCCAAGGCAGGGAGAGATCGACATGACAGGGATCAATGACTTGCAGCCGTTGTTTGATGCTGCCAAAGAAGCTGGATTATGGATCATCGCGCGACCAGGACCGTACATCAAGTAAGCTATCTGGGTTACACGAGACCTCTGCGAATATAATCTTATGGAGCTTGAACCGACCAGTGCAGAGACTACTGCCGGTGGCGTTCCAGGGCACGTTCTGACGATACCTGGTGATCCGTCTTGGAATCGGTATAATGGGGAACTTCGAAGCAATGACACGAACTTCCACAATTCGTGGCAAGACTACGTGCGTTTATTTTTGACCCAGAATATCTGGTTAGAGTGAATTTAACTAGATTTTCAGTGGAACGCGGTAATACCAGTCATTGCAAAAAACCAGATTACACAAGGCGGTCCAGTAATTATGCTGCAGATCGAAAACGAGTTTTATAACGGCCGTGAGTTGAACCGTGCCTCGCCCATCGGAATATTGTTTCTTACATGACCCGTCCGAAGCTGGCCAAAACGAATATGTTGAAGAACTCCGTCAGAGGGCGATAGACATGGGTATTGTGAGTACATTGCGCTTGCTTCGTCGGTGGAGAAATCATCCAACGGATTACGACAGGTTGTGCCTACCATGGTCAACGACCCAGGTATGTTCCGAAACCTGGTGGATGCCGCGGATATCTATGGCATCGATGCATATCCCGTCTGTGAGTGTTCGTCCTGTTGAATTAATGTCATTCAAGTCGAGTATGCTCTACGCTTCCCAGCCTTCAATTGTTCGAACCCCAATGTTTGGAGAGATATCCCGACGACCTGGAGGACATACCATGAGTCTGTGACCCCGGAGATCCCTTTCATGTTTCCAGAGTACGTATTTAATATCCACCATGAGCGACCGTGACGCCGTTCATGATGACTAGATTCCAAGGTGGTTCCTACGATGCATGGGGTTCCACGGGTGGCTACGCCGGCTGTCGAGAGTTAACAAACCCGAAGTAATCTCTCTAGATCTTCGTTTATCTCTACGGCTAAGTCCTATCTGCTTTTACAGTTTCCAGCGTGTTCACAATTTCCATTTGTGGGCCAATGGAGTTACTGCAGTAAGTACTTGGTTCGAACCATTTATTAGTCCTTAGCATGAAAACTATGAATTAGGTCAACTTCTACATGTTTTTCGTGAGTTTTAGCTTTGAAGAGGGTCAAGCTTTCGTTATGACTATGCATGTAGGGTGGCACATCATGGGGACAACTTCCATACGCGAGTATGTCATCATAGCACCCACTTATTCATCTCATTGCATCTTGCTTCATTAGATGCATACACGTCCTATGTGATTAACCAACCACTCAAAAAGCGACACTCCTTCACCTGATTCTTTATTCTAGGACTATGGCGCTGCATTGACGGAATCAAGGGAGCTTTCGGCCAAATATGGAGAGCTCAAGCTACAATCACTCTTCCTGCGGTCATTTTCCGACTTCAGAATGACAACCTGGAAAGGTAATGGCGCCAGTATTATTGAGTTCAATAGCTGATCGGCTCTTTCTTCTACTTTAAAATCCTAGGAGAGGATAACACGACCGTTCCTGGCGTCTCTACAACTCATCTTCAAAATCCGGAGACTGGTTCATCATTTTACATCATCCGACACACCAAATCAAGCGACCCGTTTGTTTATTTATTGTTTTCTGCAGGATATCCGCGTTAACAGCATGCTTCAAGCGCCACGGTATCCCTGAAGCTCAAAGTAGGCTCGCTCAAAACAGCGGTACCACAGCTAGGTGGAAGGGCCACATTGTTGGGCCGTGATTCATTCATCATTAGGTATGCTCGCTCGTTATCCCAATCTTGTTCTCAGCACAAATACTGATCCCTTTCCAAGTACCGATTTATCCTTCGGTCCTTCCAGGCTGCATTACTCGACCGCGATGCTTTTTTCAACACTCAAAATAAACGGGGACGATGCCCTTGTTGTCTACGGCACGAAGGGTCTAGTCTACGAGGTTGCCTTTGCGATGGAAGTATCGCCGAACATAGCCACCGTTGGAGCGACCAAAGTCCAAACTGAGTACAGCAAGGTTAGTGTCATGCAGCCATCACATAGGGAGTATGGTATGTTGACATGCAGCACAGGATGGCCAAGCCTTCATTATTAACTTCACCGTTGCACCGGGACTCACAACTGTCCGACTGAGCAGCTCTAAAAGGAATATAGTCCTTGTCATCGCTGACTATGACACAGCAACAAGTCTTTGGATGCCTACTGTATCTGGCAAAGGAGACTTCTCTGACTCTATAGATGTTGGCGCGTCAGCACCTCTGCTTATCTCTGGCCCCTATCTTGTCCGGACCGCAACTCTCTCGCGGAATACACTCGCGTTAACGGGGGATCTCTCCACTACAACACCACTCACGGTGTTCGGCCCCAGTACCTTGAGCATGATTACTTGGAACGGACAGCGTGTTACTGGTCTTCGAAGAAATAATGCAGGCACATGGGAAGCATGGCTCACGGGTCCTACGACGAAGGCCCGTCTTCCGGATCTGATGACAGCTCATTGGAAGTACGCCGACTCACTTCCTGAGATCAGGAGCACTTTCAATGATGCGTCGCTCGTGATGGCTGATCATACCACCACTACTAACGTTTTTCCCCCGTACTATGGCGGGCCCTGGATACTCTACGCCGACGACTATGGCTTCCATGTGGGCGCTTTTCTATTTTCGCATTACTTACCTTCTCATGTCACTCTCTTCCCAATCAATAGGCTGGAAATCTCCTCTGGCGCGGTAGCTTTGAACATAAGTCGTCATTACCTGCTCCCACAGCGGTGAACATCAGCGTCTCAGGTGGCGTTCATTTCGCGGCGTCCGTATGGCTAAACGACCACTACCTGGGTGCTTCAGATACGCGTCTCGCGACTGATAACAAAACCTGGCCAGTAACTATAGACATGCTCCGGTCAGGCGAGAATTATGTTACGGTCTTGCAAGAGTAAGGATGGATCTGGGCTTCCATCGTTCATACATCTCGACTCAAGTTGGCCCTCAGTCATATGGGCGGAAATCTGGCCGGCCAAGTCGTCTGTTGCACTCCCGGTGGACGGCAGCGTGATCTACAGCAACCACGAGGCTTGCAGGTGCGCATTAATACCATGAGAGCGCCATACTCGTGTTTCATCTTGGAGTGCGACCATTAGGGCTATTACCTCGAAGGGCGGCCAAAGAACGCCCAATTCACTGCATGGAAACTGGCAGGAAACTTTGGAGGGGAAAGCTTTCCTGACAAGACACGTAAAATATTGAATGAAGGTGAGTGAGCACGAATCTCCAAATCAGGGTATGGATGCACGAACTCATAGTTTCCAGGTGGATTGTATGCTGAGGTGAAAAGGTCATTATGTAAAAGGCGTCCAGACCTCTGATCCACGTATGAAGAGAATGGGATGGCACCTCCCCAATTTCGATGATTTGGCATGGGAAACACGTACGCCTTTTCAAGGACTCACGAACCCTGGGGTAAGTGTTGATACGAGAGTTTACATTGGGATCACGTTGGTTCTGACTTTAGTGCACTGTATTCTGCAGGTGGGATTCTTCCGCACAACGTTCAATCTTAACTTGCCTAAAGATCATGATATCCCGCTATCCATCGTATTCGATCCACAAGCTGGACATTATCGGGGTGTGTAGAGGTTTCCCCAGCTTTAATCCTTGTTCATTACGTGTCCTCTGAACCATATCAGCCCAGCTCTACGTGAACGGCTGGCAGCTCGGAAAGCGTGTGGCAAACATTGGTCCGCAGACCTCCTTTGTCGTGCATCAAGGCATTCTCAACTACGCCGGCCCCAATGTCGTTGCTGTTAGTCTATGGAGCCTTGGAAAAGAAGCCCAGGATCTAAAGATCCCCAGTTTGAAGCTGGTAGCAAACGCGGTATACAAAGGCGGTGTGGATGGGATAGAAGTGAATAATCCTGGTTGGGGCACCTTGCGCCACTAGTAGCATGTATTATGGACCATGACTAAAAACCTGCAGATGGGCACCAAGTTTTCATGGATATCCACTCTGTTCATGCGTTCAGAAGAGTGGAAAGCGCTCCTTGAATAAGTCCTCGCCCCAGGAAGTAGTGCACCATGTCTCTCGCAACCGAAGAGATGCGACATGATGTTCGAACATGTATGTCGATTGACTCAGAGTTCCCTCGGCATAGAATCCACAAAATCTAGCGTATGAAGGCGAAGACACTGTCGCATGGAAAACTTGCATGGGAATTCTGTCCTTGCCGCTGTAGAGTTCCTTCATGATCATGCCTGCGTCCTTCATCATAGTGATGTGCTCTTCAATGTCCTCGCCGGGGAGAATGACCTTGACGTCCCTGCGCGCACCGTACATGCTAATGGAGTGTCCAGTGGACAACGATGGGTGGGGACACCGGATAGGACAAGGGGAAGAGGTAAGCCTTAAGCCGCCACGATTAACGAAGGGCAGGAAACGCTTGAGGAGATGGAGACAGGAAACGTGAAAGGCAGTTGAAGCGACTTCTTATGATTTAACTTCATTTAAGTGCAGCAGTTGTTTGCATTTGCGGGTGCTTGCATGTTGGACGCGAAGAAGGGCAAAAATAAAATGAGTCGACCCAGGTTCGAACTGAGGACCTTCTGTGTTGTGTTTTGTTAGACAGATGCGATAACCAGCTACGCCATCGACCCTGTATTGAGGATTTTAACATCATCAATCCCATGAATGTACAACCCGAACGCCCAGGCTAAATATCAGATTACCAGTTCGAAGAGTCCCTCCATCCTTGATCTAGCTGGACCTCGCCCCCTTCAATGTACAGTCCTGGGCCATGGTCCACTGATTACTGATTTGCCTTTGTCATAATCACCCTACTCCTCATGAAGCGCCCCATCGAGCCTTCTTCAATCGAGTGACCATTATTGTCGCAGACCACTGCGTTCTCCAGAGCTATGTCAAAGTCGCAGCGCAGTGATTGCAGGGGGGCGTCCTGCGTGCACACGAAAAGACAGCTTTCGTCCTCAATGCTTTGCGCGTCAAGCACCAAGAAGCAGTGGGGCATGAACCCTTTCCGTTCGGGCTGGGTGATATTGGCATCGAACCAAACCCTGATCTCCTACACAGTATGCCCGACAAAGGCAGTGGGAGATGAGTCAACAGGAAGAGAGGATCCTTTCGAGATACTTGAGATCTCTTTGGTGTTCATGATCACGATGTCCTCGGATATGTCTAGCTCGTCGCCTTCAAACTCTTGCATATATTCTGCGGAGCATTCCAAGAGAAGGTTTAACGTCTAAGAGAAAGTTAGCACGAACATGAAACTCGCCGAGATCGGTGAACGGTTACAGAGGCAGGGATATCTGCTATGCAGAATACTGGGCATCTTGTACAATAGTCGTTCTGGTTCCGATAGTTCCAAATCATAACGTCGACAGGTGTCGAAGATGGCGATGTATCGATCTATCTCTTTATAGGACTCGGGATCAAACTCAACTCCGAGCCTCGCGATGATCACGGAACAGAATGTTCAGGATTTGTTCAGGATCGTCAACAAACCTTTTCTCGCAAGGAAAAATTCATCTGATTCCAACAGCCTCAACTGAGCACTAAGCAGCTGTAAGGTCTCTTGAGATGAGTCTCCCAATTTGAGGCAAGGGCGTCATGTGAAACGCGAACGAGGGAAGGTGCAAGCCTCGGAAGTCGACGCGTTTGTCAACGCGGGAGGGCGCCTTGGCATGTGGGTGCCTCATTTGCCCATAGATCGACGACACCGACCGAATAGTCAAGAAGACGACTTCCCTTCAGTCATCTACGAGTCGATGCGCTGACGCAAATCTATCTAGATAGCTAGATAGCCCACAGTCCCCAAAAGATGGAATCCATGAAATCGGGGGTATGAAGACGAAAGACATTGTCGCATTCTGACTAGACCCTTTTTAGAGTTACCTCTCGATCTCACAGATTTGCTAATGTATAGCCAAGTCCGAGCCATTTAGATCTGAGACATGGGTGATCGACCTATTGCTATTCCTTGTCTTCACCGTCCTCCTGAATCTAAGCAATTACAGGTAAGCTCACATTGTCTGTTGCAAGTAGAACCGATGCTGAGTTGAGAAAAAGAGATGACATGGGACCCTGAAATATCAGAACAGTTCAATCGCGTCGACAGCGCCGCCACCAATGAAAGCAGATACAACGCCCCCTATAATTCACTCTTGACACACCTCTTCCCAATCCACGAGGGATACCGTGTTTCTCCGACTCCTGTCCTCCACGGTTCTGCGAATCCTACCGTGGTCTTCGTGGTTAGGAAGGAGGACCATCCCGTGTTCATCCTCGACGTTAAACCCGGTTCGGACACTAGAGACGTCGGCTCGCGCGCCGCGGCTGACCACGAAATGCGCGAGAAGTTTGAGCGCCTCGTCTCCGAGCTCAAGATACCAAAGCTGTATGGCCTTAACGCTATGGGCCCGCGATTCGCGGTGTATGAGTTCACGGCGAATACGGGCGTCCTGGATCCGGAACCGCAGGCGATGGCACGCCATTCGAGGTTGGATATTGGCGACGACATCGCGCCGGCTTCTAGGTGGGACTATAACCTGCTGGAATCAGAGGGCGAGGAGAAGATGAGGGAAGTGGTGAAGAAGGTGAAAGATATGTGCCAGGAGACGGGGTTTGGGGTATCGTCGGTGACAGGTCGTCTGCGTGGGTTGCTTCGTAATCTAGGAATTGGAACCAGAGAGTAGCCCCCATTGCGCTTTGTTGTTGGATAGGGCGATGTACCATCCATTCGAAGTTATGCCAAATCGGGAGTGGCTAAGCACTTGGACGGTGGACAAGATGGGTGCGAGTGTGAGTGAGAAGCTGAAAAAACCTATGTTGTGGATTGATTGTGGCGCAGGGGCCAGGGGTACTTCAAAAGTTCGATGTTCACGGACCGGGACTAAGGCTCCAACCGTACTGTATCCGTATACAACCAAGGGCCTAGATATACGGATACAGTTATTTAGTGTGTATATACAGTATATATATGGTTATACGGTATGATGTAGACAGTTGTTATAGGGTCAGATCGAGCCATGCTTTCCGACCGGAACCTTGGGCTCGTTGACATCAAATAACCCCGACCGAATCCATACCTTCGACAACAGATCTTGACTGATTGTCTCGGCCTTCCAGGGGCTGCTGAGATCCGCAGAGATGCAGTGTGTCGTAATTTTGAGAAGGTGCGCTCGACGGATACAGTTGTTGCTGGTATGGCCAAAAAGTCTCGTAAAACTACCTCAAAATTTTGAGCAATAAATTATTATGCGGTGGACGACCCAAGGACGACCGATCTTCAATCAACCTGGACATGTAAGTTCGAAATTGCTTGCTTATGAAAGGGACACGTTCCCTGCATTGTCCAGTGTCTGACCTGACAGTCTAAAAGGCTCTGCTCACAAAGAATGAGACTTGTCACTGAGATATGTCAGAAGAACGCGCACAACGTGTTACAATTTTGGAGTAGCTCGCTGTGGACGATCTAAAAATAGGCCAAGCCCGATCCGAGAGGTGTTTTTGGTTACGCCTTGTCCAAAAACACCCCTCGTTCTCTCGTCATTTGCTGACACCTCCTCGATTGCGACCTATCACTGCGAAATCAACCTAGGCCCCAGGAAAGCCACTGATTTACTGTACGGGAAAAATTAACAGTATAACCATATGCTATACTATATATCTACTGTATAGGACAATTTCTCGAACAGGCCTATACATATACGTAAACATATACGGTATCTACTGTATATATATGGTAAATAGATAGTATGGTTGGAGCCTTAACCGGGACGTGACGACGTCGGATATTCGCGAAACAGTTGAAGAGCAAAAGATAAAAAAATGAGTCGACCCAGGCTCGAACTGAGGACCTTCTGTGTACAGCTCACAATTTCGAATGTAAGACAGATGCGATAACCGACTACGCCATCGACCCTTGAGTGCATGTCGGTATGACAGATTTTCGGTGCTAAGGGGAGGGAGAGATGAGAAGAGAAGAGGGAGGCAAAAGATGAGTCGACCCAGGTTCGAACTGAGGACCTTCTGTGACCAACAACCCCCAAATATAGAGGACCATGTTAGACAGATGCGATAACCAGCTACGCCATCGACCCATGCATCGTGAACCTGAACAGATGGTCGTCTCGGAACTGACCTGTGCGGTTCTTGCAGGTATCGCTGATAACGCTGGTTCGCACGATGGTAGGATGAAAGCAAGGGTATTCGATGGAGAAGCTTATTATTAGGGAAATCCGCGGTGATTATGTATATCTAGTCCGTCGGTGGGCTCCCAGGAGCTCACCGAGTAGCTCTCAGCCAGTTCACACTTTATGACAGAACCAATCTCAACTGCGATGTGCGGCACCCAGCTTAAGAGGTAAGTACAGGTATCAACGATCCATAGCATTAGATGCGAACGAGCACGCCCATGTAAAGGACCTGGCAAATGGCTTCGAGGAAGAGGAATATGATGCGCCGGCGCCGTGCGGCGGAGGTGAGGGTCGCGGTGCTTGTGGGGTTCGGATTGGAGACGAGTTGCACAGCGGGGTCGGGAAGGACGACGGAACGTAGAGAGCGGAGCTATGAGATGCAGAAGTGAGCAGGAAGGAAGGTGAGATGGGCAAACGGTAAACATACGAGGAAGAAGGCATTCGCGAGGAAAGCGTAGATGAACAGGAATGTCTTGAGTATGGGCATGTTCAGTCCGGGCAAGCGGGAGAGGAAGTTTGGTAGAAGAGCAAATATCACGCTGGGATGTAGGTTAGGAAGGTGAAGGGAAGGGTTAGAGATGAGAAAGACGTACCCAACGAATTTGTAACCACCGTATGCGATGAGGTCAACGACCTGACTCGAGTCCTGTACGTTGAGGAAGTAGCACCCGAGTTTAACGAATGCGAAGTCGAGAATAATAACAGCAAGTCCGCGCGAAGCGGCGTCGCCCAATACTTTTGTATGGGACTGCTTCTGGAGACCTGCATGGAGGGCACAAAGGAGAATATAGGTGACGAGAGCCATGAGGGGAATGTAGAGATCGGGGCTATTGATGTCCTCGCGAGGGCTCGCCCATTCTGCTGCCTGTCCCGAGTCGGAGCGGCGGACTTTGCGACGCCAGGCCTGGGGCTTCTGCAACCAGGGGAAGAGGACGAGCCTGATTTTGTTGATGACGTATGAGTTGGATACGTTGAAATGGTGCTTGAGATTGGTGGAGGGGAAGATGGTGCCAAAGTTTCGCTGGACGTACTCCTGGCCTGCGGCGACGGCGGTGTGGCCGAGCTGCATGCCGAATTGAGCAGTCGCGTCGTTCATGCCCCAGGCTGCGAAGTCGGGCTGGGGGATGGAGGGCCCGTTTGAGGGAGGGTGGGCATGTTGCTGGTGATGCTGGAGGTGTGGGGCGAGAGGGGGCTGGGAGTGCTGGAAGGGGGAGGTGTAAGCGGGGACGTGGTGGGTTTGGTAGGGGTTCTGCTGAGGGGCGGGCCCTGGCGAGGAGGAGAATCGCTGGTAGCCTTGGGGCGAGTTTGGGGTCGGGGGTGGCTCGGGGATGTAGGCAGGGTGCGTGGGCACCGGATGGCGCAGTGGAGGAGGAGAGTGCGACATGGCAGGAGCAGAGGAACACGTATTAGCTAATCATGTTGCGGTCGTCGTAATCACGGCCCCTCCGACTTGCAACTTGCCTCCGACGGTCTCAAATGCCTATACTTACGAGCCTGGACTCTCTTCTGGGCCTAAATTTGCCTCAGCGGTGCCGCTATTTTACTAACGGTGATCTGAATGATCAGGTCATTCTTCGCTTGCTCAACCTGTGTCCATTTCAAATGCCCACAACATAATTGACATCGAGCTAGCTAATCGTCTCCTGATGATCAGACACTATCAGACAAAGTACCGGCTGGGTGTTCTAGCCTGTCATCTCGTTCTCTTCTGCCCTGCTCGTGCTTTAGTTGGTGGCTTGCGACTAGATTTTCTTGTCCCTGGCCTGGGACTAGACTTCCTTTTTGGTGCTTTAGCTGGTTTGGAACCAGAAGCACGCGCTGGAGGGGTCCAAGGGCGGCTATAAGGAGCGGGGCGTGCTGGCGCATGCCGAGCGGGGCCTACTGACGCATGCCGAGCGGGGCGTACTGGCGCATGCCAAGCGGGGCGTACTGGCGCATGACTCGTCGTATGTGTCTCCATGCGGCCAGGAGCTTCGTGCGCATGTCCTGAGCCTTTGCCCTTCTTTGCAGGACCAAAATTTTTCTCGAATTTGGCAAGGTTCGCAGCAACCTTTGCCTTCTTTTCGTTGACTTGCTTCATGTGATGCTCGAGATTCTGAGGGCGGGGGGGCTGTCTTTGCTCGGCGCCCGGTAGATGACCAGGAGCACCTGCGTGTGAAGGGCCCCGCTCTGCTTCAGGGTCTAAGGGACGCCAAATATGACCTGCAGGTAACACTCGTCCTGGTCGGAAGTTGTTTGGGGCTTTCATGGGCTTCTTCGAGCCTTTCGGAAGTTCAACGAATTTATCGGGAAGCGGCTTCGCCACAAACGCGTTGGAGTCGAAGAATTTCTTGGTTTCCAGACGCCCAGGTGCTTCGTGACCCCGCCGTTGATCAGGATGGAGAGGAAGCCATCCGGGATTGGGTCGTAGTTGCCCTTTGCCGCCCCGGCCCAGCTTCTTGATCTTACTCTGGAACGGACGGGCCTGGGCACCCTCCATGTCTATCACAGAAGGAATATTAGCACTCTGTCAAGCGAAATGGGCATCTGAATCCTCACCAGACTCGTGTTTGTCAACATACTCGACAGTGGTAGAAGTGGAATGGTCCGGGTTGAGCAACATGGCGGGCATTTTCTCGTCCCTTGCCCTGTCAGCTCCAGTGACTGGATGGGGCCCTGCCAATGGAATGTTGTGCAGTGCAGCATCCCGGTTCGCCGCAATCTTTTTCGTGAGGGACATTGGATTACGATTCTTGGGAAACTCCTTCTGATTTCTCTGAAGATGTCCCATATGTTCAGGGAACGTGTCATCACCATAAAACAACGTCACAATACGCGCGCCGTGGTCGATGTGTTGACCGGTGCGCCCAGGCAGCGGTACAGTGGGGTCATGCTCGGGAGTGGGAGTATTCGGCCGATTTGAAGGAGGACTGCCGGCGCGACCGTTCCCCTTGTCCACGGGCTTGCCATCGCTGCCCGTTGGAATTGGAGTGGCAGCACCAAAGGAAACCAGGAAACAGAAAAGCGCTAAGAGAGCGTAATGCCTCATCGTCACAGACGATTCAAAGATCGGGGGTGGGACAATATGTGGAAAAGAGGGTATCGACCAGCGATACCGACTTGAGAGAGCAGACGATGAAAGGCGAAGTGCGATTGAGGCAATTGCTTCATCTCAGAGGCATTTTATAGATCAGACCAGCGTTCGGCCAAGACGTACTGGACTCACTGAAATGAAGACGGCGGGCCTCGGTCGAGGAGTTGAACAGGATATCATGATGTAGTCCCTCCTGAACACACACCATCGCGGCACTTGCACGCAATATCTACGGAGGGGCTTGCATTGATGCATTCCTAACACTGCTGGTTGCCAGACCCTGTAGTCCAGCCATCGATACGTGTCCACATCGACCCATTGCAGGAGAAAGGCTGCGGGCTTGGTCGGGGATTCTGAACAGGCTATCATGATGTGGTCTCTCTTGGACACACACCGTCACCATACTTGCACCCACAGTCTGTCCTTCAGAAGTGATGGACGTCGAAGCCCGTTCGCCCACTGGAAGTTGTGATTATCGGCCCGAGACGAAGATGTACAACACTTAGATAGATAGCTTGCCGGTACTTGATTATATAGGGAAACTCGGACCCTTGCGTTTAGCGATTGTAGCATGCCAGTAATATACTACTAAGTACCACTACTACAGAGAAGCCGACACTGATGCAATCTTTGGCTGCTGTTGGTTGTCAAACGGCTCGATCTAAACATGCACCTGTGTCAGCCCATCCACCCACAGATGATAGAAGGAAAGTCGTCTCCGTTATTCGGTCGGTGTCATTGATCTATGGGCAATTGAGGCACCCACATGCCAAGACGACCCTCTCGTGTGGGCAAATGCATCCACTTACAAGGTTTTCTCCCTTTGCTCGTTCGCGTTTCACGTTACGCCCTTGCCTCAAACTGGAAGACTGGTTTCAGAGATCTTGCAACTGCTGAGTGCTCAGTTGAGGCCGTTGGAATCAGATGGATTTTTCCTTGCAAGAAAAGGTTTGTTGAGGATCCTGAACAAGTCCTGAACATTCTGTTCCGTAATCATCGCGAGACTCAGAGTTAAGTTTGATCTCAAGTCCTATAAAGAGATAGATCGATACATCTCCATCCTCAACGCCTGTCAACGCTATGGACGACTTTAGCACAAGATGCCCAGTGTTCTGCATAGCAGATATCCCTGCCTCTGTAACCGTTCACCGATCTCGGCGAGGTTCATGTTTGTGCTAACCTTCTCTTTAGACGTTGAACCTTCTCTTGGAATGCTCGGAAGAATATATGCGAGAAGTCGAAGGCGACGATTTAGACATATCCAAGGACATCGTGATCATAAACACCAAAGAGATTTCCAGTATCTCGAAAGGATCGTCTCTTCCTGTTGACTCATCTCCCACTGTCTTTGTGGGGCATACTGTCCAAGAGATCAGGCATTGGTTCGATGCCAATATCGCCCAGCCCGAACGCAAAGGATTCATGCCACACTGCTTCTTGGTGCTTGACGCGCAAAGCATTGAGGATGAAAGCTGTCTTTTCGTGTGCACGCTGGACGGCCGCATGCAATCCCTGCGCTGCGACTTTGACGTAGCTCTGCAGAGCGCAGTGCTCTGCGACGTTAGGTATGAATCGATTGAAGACAGCGGGATGGCACGCTTCATGAGGAGTGGGGTGATTATGACGAAGGCAAATAGTAAGTAGCGGACCATGGAGGACTGTATATTGAAGGGGGCGAGGTCAACTGAGCGTTCGGGTCGTATACTCATCGGACCGGTCAATACAGGGTCGATGGCGTAGCTGGTTATCGCATCTGTCTAACACGTCACACCACAGAAGGTCCTCAGTTCGAACCTGGGTCGACTCAATTTATTTTTGGCCTTCTTCGCGTCCAACATGCAAGCACCCGCAAACAACTGCTACGCTTAAATCAAAAAAAGTCGCGTCACTGGCTCTCTCACCTCCTGTCATGTCCTCTTCCACTGTGAGGGCAACCAGTTCGCCCGCGATAAAGAATGCCCCCGTCGTTGGCCTCGCTGAGGGCAATGGCGCATTCAACAACTACCATCTCGCGGCCTGCGTAGTTGTCGTTCCCTATCTCCTCAAGTCCTTCCTGCCCCTCGTTAACCGTGGCGGCTTCAAGACCTACCTCTTCCTCCTGGTCATATCAGGCGTCCCCACCACCGTTGCCTACTGGACACTAATTAGCATGTACGGTGCTCGCAGGAACGAGAAGGTCGTCCTTCCCGGCAAGGACATCGAAGAGTACATCACTATCAAGGACGCAGACATGAAGAGACTCTACAGCGGCAAGAACAAGATTCCCATGCAGGTCTTCCACGATGCCTACTTTGACGGGAAAATCGAGTTCAACGGTGCGTTGTGTCGTTACGGCGGATGCGGATATTCGTATGTTGACACGTAGCATCTCTTGGCGCGTCCAGGCGACGTGTTGGATATCCTGGAGCATCGTCATGACTGGGCCCGCATGACCTTCACCCCGGAGTTGTTCAAATACGTGTTCACCATCTTGATCCCCGAGGTCGTATCCCACACCCAGGAGCAGGACCAGGAACAAGTCAGGGGGCACTATGACCGTAAGTCGCTTTGTTCTTTACTCGTCGGCCTTTATTCACACCTCGATAGGCGGAGATGATTTCTACGAATGGTTCCTTGGCCCACGCATGATCTATACCTCTGGCGTCATCACGGATAATACCATTGAACAGTCCCTTGAGACCCTCCAGGACAACAAGCTCGCCATCGTTTGTGAGAAACTCGACTTGCAGCCTACTGACAGGTACGTTTGGTCGTCGAACTTTTCTGTATAAAAGCTGACGCGTTGCGCAGACTCCTTGACATTGGCTGCGGATGGGGAACCCTCACGGCTTATGCGGCCAAGAACTATGGATGTGACGCGACTGGTGTTACCCTCGGAATTAACCAGGCCAAATTCGGTACTGAACGCATCGCGAAGAACGGCGTAGGTCTTCCCTTCGTTGACGAGTGTCATGTTTAGGAATCACCTCTAACCCGTTTTTCCCACACAGGTCTCCGCTGACAAGGCCCGCATCATCTGCTCCGACTTCCGTGACCTCCCTGCTGGAAAAGGTGCTTATACGAAGATCGTTAGCCTCGAGATGGCCGAGGTTTGTTGTTTACTCTCGCTCCTTTCACGTATCTAAAACTCCCCTCAGCACGTCGGTATCCGCCGCTACTCCCAGTTCCTCAGCCAAGTCTATGACCTCCTCGACGATAATGGCACCTTCGTCTTCCAGGTCGCCGGCATCCGTCCCTCTTGGCAATTCGAGGACCTCATCTGGGGTCTTTTCATGAACAAGTATGTCTTCCCTGGTGCAGACGCGAGCTGCTCGCTTGGCTGGGTCATCAACAAGGTGCGGGCGGACTTTTCCCATCTCTTTGAGTGCGAACTGACATGTTCGCAACATTTAGCTGGAAGGCGCAGGCTTTGAGATCAAGAACGTCGATGTCCTCGGTGTCCACTACTCGGCGACTATCTTCCACTGGTACAAGAACTGGCTCTCAAATAAGGAGAAGGTCCTCGCCAAGTACGGTGACCGCTGGTTCAGGATCTGGGCCTTTTTCCTCGCGTACAGTACCATTATTAGTCGGTACGTGGCTCTCTTCCGTGCTTTAAGGTCGGCTGATTTACTTCATTCGTACAGTCAAGGATCTGCTTCAGTCTTCCAAATTACCATGCACAAGAACTTGAATGCGTACCACCGTATCAATGGTGTTCCCAAGCATGCCAGCATCCATGTCAACCTGGAGAAGGAGCCTTCGTTCGTATTTTTTCTATCTTTTCGCGGCTTCTCGCTCATCCTTTCGTGTTTGCAGTTTGATCGAGTAAATATGCTGCGGTATTGGGGGAGGGGGTCGCGAGGAAGAGGAGGAAAATTACCTTACCAATTTATACCTTTATACCTACATACTTAGAAGCAACAAGGACTATTTTTCGTGCAACCACTGCTTCCAAAATTTGAAAGATTGGCATAGACTAGTCTCGACACCAGCCGTTACGGATTTGGTATATTTAATTAGGGTGTATGGAGTGTGATGATTACCGTAACAAGTTATTATGTACCCCCCTCACGCAATTCCAAAACCGAACGCCCCATTTTTCCGATTGAACATTACGCATTCTCATTCAGATAAAATATCGCGATAACTGAAGTAGTACTGACAAGGCGACTGGAGTTCAGGCCCAGGTCTAGGCATAGACTAAGATATGAGAATCGAGATAGTGTGATCGGGGTCACGGGTTGTCGAGTCACGACAGAGTCACGGCCGATCATATCGATTTTTGGAACGGAATGCTTTTACTGGTCAGAAGTGCATTCCGTCTCCATCGATTACCCGTTCGTCTTGCCTTTAGACCCATCCACATCATGGCCACCACCGAAGCCCTCGAGCAGCAAATCGAGCAACACACCGCCCACTTCAACGACCTCCGCACCCAGAAAGCAGCCCCGGAGGTCATCAGCGAGGCTAAGCAGAAGCTCGGCGATCTGAAAAAGACACTCGCGCAGGCGAAGGGTGCTGCTGCGGGCGCGGGCGCGAAGGATGGGGGGAAGAAGCGGGAAAGGATGATGCTTAAGACTGCAAAGGTACGCACCCGCGCCTCCTGGCTGTTGTGTTGTGTAATGGGGATGGGATTATTGACGGGGCACCCCTCAAGCACAGGGCACGCGGGATTACGGACCCGCGGAGATGTACTGCCGCGAGCATATTGAGCGGATAGTCAAGGACTGCTTCACGAGCTATGGCGGGAGCTGTCTGGACACGCCTGTGTTTGAGAGGAAGGATATTTTGGCGGGGAAGTATGGGGAGGACGCGAAGCTGATTTTTGATCTGATGGACCAGGGGGGGGAGCAGCTTGCGTTGAGGTATGATCATACGGTGCCGCTGGCGCGGTATTTGGCGATGATGGGGGCGAATAATACGCATACGAAGTTGTGGCAGGTGGGGAAGGTGTATAGGAGGGATAATCCTGTTATGTCGAAGGGGAGGATGAGGGAGTTTTCGCAGGCTGTGAGGAGGAATTTTTTTCTTGTGGGTTCGTGGGACTGGGGCTGATGATTTGACGTAGGATTTTGATATCTCGGGGACTGGGGACCTCATGATTTCTGATGCGGAATTGCTCAGTATGCTCTGTACTGTACTCGGGAAATTGGATGTTGGCGAGTTCACGATCAAGGTATGTAGGCAGTCGTTCTGGCAGCTGGTGGTATTAATGGTGTTTTCTAGCTCAATAACAGGAAAATTCTGGATGGAATTTTCGAGGTGTGCGGTGTTGCAGCAGACAAAATCCGCCCCATCTCGTCTGCGGTTGATAAACTAGACAAGGTGCGTCCGTATATGATACATAATCCTTACGTGGACACTAATCCACTCGTGCAGCTTCCGTGGGCGGAAGTCAAGAAGGAGATGACGGAGGAGAAAGGCCTGGATCCTGCGATCGCAGACAAAATTGGCGAATACGTGAAGCACAAAGGTTGGGACGATCGTTTCTTT
This sequence comes from Lyophyllum atratum, assembly GCA_014905825.1. NCBI lineage: Eukaryota > Fungi > Basidiomycota > Agaricomycetes > Agaricales > Lyophyllaceae > Lyophyllum > Lyophyllum atratum. The sequence continues at coordinate 1,157,933 of JACGCN010000009.1, read as the reverse complement.
TGATATAGCTAGCTAACTCAAGTACAGGCGGTCGGGATCTGCTCGCGACCCTCAACGCTGACCCCGTTCTCACCGCGAACCAGAGAGCGAAAGAGGGTCTCGGCGAGATGGGCATCCTCTTTGACCTTCTTGAGGCGTACCAAGTGATGGACAAGGTGAGTCACTCGTGTTAATTTCTACATGTTCGTTATATTGACGATCAGAATACAGTTCTCGTTCGACCTCTCGCTTGCACGGGGACTTGATTACTATACCGGAATCATCTACGAGGCGATCGTCGAGGCTTCTGCACCGCCGGGCTTTGGAGCCGCTAACGCCTTGGCCCCCGCAGACGGTGCGACCGCTGCAGCCGTTTCTTTGTTTAAGAAGGCGAAGAAGCCTAAAGTGGCGGAAGGCGAGGAGGAGGAGGTCGATGAGTCGCAAGTGGGCGTTGGGTCGATCGCGGCTGGCGGACGCTACGACGGGCTCGTCGGGATGTTCAACGCGGCGGCGGCGGCGGAGGGCAAGAAGGCACAGGACTTGCCGTGTATCGGCGTGAGCATTGGTTTGGATCGTGTGTTTGCCCTGGTATGGCCGAAATGGGCAGAGAAGGGCATGCGCAGCAAGGAGACGATGGCATATGTCGTGAGTATGGGTGATGGGTTACTCGCGCAGCGTATAGGTCTTGTGCAGGAGCTGCGGCAGGCAGGGATCAAGGTGTGTACTACGCGTTCTTTGACATTTATTTGGTGGCTGATGGCGATGTGCGTAGACGGACTTTTTGGCGAAGAACAAGCCAAAGCATCAAGCGCAGTTTGCGGCGAGTGAGAAGGATGAAGTGCCGTTTGCCATCATTATTGCCCCTGAGGAGCTCGAAGCTGGGTTTGTGAGGGTGAAGGAGCAGAAATGGCAGTTTGTAGATGGACAGAAGGTCAAAGTCAAGACCGAGGGATCTGACAAGGGTACGCAGGTGCGGCGGGACGAGCTGATTGCATGGCTGAAGAAGACGCCGACAATCGCTGGGTGGTCGAGTGGGAAATTGATCGAGTAGATTATAGTGGAGTATGGATATGAGATTCAGATTGGATGAGATGATATGGATGACTGTTCAACATGATGTGATTCTGAAACCTGAAATTCCGGACGTAAGCGGCTACAGGCTCCGTGTCCGATTTTTGAGAGGACAACGCCCGTTTGCACACTCTGCCGTCGTCGTCCCCGTCGTCGCAGCACACATGCCTGCCGCGTCACCTCTGCCGTCCCCGATGGCCCTCAACATATCCTCCCCCACCCCATCCATGTTCAAGAAACGCTCCTCACAGACTCTGGCCCCCATGGCGTCTGCAGCGTCCTATCTCTCTGCCTTGTCCCAGGCGGACGCCCGTGCTCGCAGCAGCAGGACCCCCACCACCACCCCCGCACTCTCCCTCTCGTCTTCCGTCACCTCTTCCTCGGAGGATACCGTGCTCAACGAGTCCGACTCCGAAAACAACACAGACGGTCTCTCACTCCCTGCTCGCCCACCTACATCTGAGCAGGTCTTCAGCACCGTCCACACGGAGTTTGGGCACTGTGCCAATGAGGAGTACCGGTTGACTTCACAGCACACACCTGGAGAGCCGGTGCCGGCACACGTCGAGCAGGACCCGCCGTATTACATCCTGCTCTCGACGTACATCAGCTACCTCATTCTCATCGTTATTGGCCATATTCGTGACTTTGTCGGCAAGAGGTTCAGTCCAAGATCTTATACCCATCTCGTGCCGCGCAATGTGAGTGTCGTTCAGCCTTTTATTCCTCTCGCATGGCGTATTTCGCGACGGCGGTGTTACCACCTGGGTTAGCTGCTTTTTACGCGCTGTCACCAGGCCAAGCTTTTATTGGGTTTTCCGTCGATCTTCGTCCAACTCCTGACGCGCCTTTCCGTAATCCATTCTGACATATTCCTTCCAGGGTTACGCACCACTTAACTCTGACTTCGATTCATTCTACACTCGCCGTCTGAAGACCCGTATGGATGAATGCTTCTCCCAACCCGTCACCGGCGTCGCAGGCCGTACCATCCTCCTCCTCGACCGCATCTCTCCTGACTACAACCACACCCAAATTCTCACTGGAACCCGAACACGCGCCCTCAATATCTCATCTTACAACTACCTCGGTTTCGCCCAGGCACGGGGCGGATGTGCCGATGCCGTAGAGGAGGCCATCCGACGGTACGGTATCTCCACATGTGGTGCACGTTTGGAAGGAGGCTCGAGTGAGCTGCACACCGTCACCGAGGCGCTTGTCGCTCAGTTTGTGGGCATGGAGGACGCGTTGATTAGCTCTATGGGTTTCGCGACCAATTCGGCATATATCCCGGCCCTTGTTGGCAAGGGGTCTCTTGTGATCTCGGACGAGCTTAATCACGCGTCGATTCGGTTTGGGACGCGTCTTAGTGGGGCACATGTACGCATGTTCAAACATAATGATATGGGGAGCCTCGAGTCGCTCTTACGGGAGGTGATCAGTCAAGGCCAGCCGAAGACCCATCGTCCGTGGAAAAAGATTCTCGTCATTGTGGAGGGCCTTTACAGTATGGAGGGAACGCTTGTCAACTTGCCTGCCGTCCTGGAGCTCAAGGAAAAGTACAAGGTGTGTACTTAGCTGTCCTGCATATATCTTATCTTATCTCTTCCCAGTTCTATCTTTTCGTTGACGAGGCGCACTCTATCGGCGCTCTGGGACCTCACGGACGCGGCGTAGCAGACTACTTTGGCATCGACCCGCGCAAGATTGACATTCTCATGGGTACATTTACCAAATCGTTTGGTGCGGCCGGTGGATATCTCGCAGGGAACAAGGCGCTCATCGACAGGCTGCGGGTGCGAGGGCACCTTGGGCCTTACGGTGAAGCAATGACCCCGCCCGTTCTCACCCAGGTCCTCGCCAGCATGGCCAGCATCATGGGCGTTGCCACCCCGACCCCCTCCTCTACCTCAGGCGCAGTCGTACCTATCGATACCCCGGCCGCTCACCCCGGCCCCGCGCCCCAATCTGCCCTGCCCAATTGGCTCACCCTCCCTCCGTTGCTCTCTTCCGGAACAGAAGGCCGCTCTCGCTTGCGCCGCCTCGCTTTCAACTCCCGCTACCTCCACAACGGCCTCATCAAGCTCGGCTTCATCACGTATGGCCACCCCGCCTCGCCCATCGTGCCTCTGCTGCTGTTCAACCCGGGAAAGATGTGCATGTTCCATCGGATGATGAAGGATCGCCAGACGCCCATCATCGTCGTGGTGGTCGCATACCCCGCCACGCCCCTTGTCACGTCGCGCGTGAGGTTCTGCGTCAGTGCAGCGCATACGAAGGAGGATGTGGACTCCGTGCTGCGCGCGTGTTATGATGTGGGGGATGTGCTGGATTTGAAACATGGGGTGGCGAAGAGGGAACGGTGGAGTCTGGAGAAGGTGCTGGCGAATGCGGTGGAGTTGGCGGGGATGGCGCAGGAACATGAGTGAGTTGGCGATGGGATGGGAGACCAGGGATAGGGACAGGCCGTGAGTTGGGCGGGTCCTTATCTGCCCAACTTTCCAGCCAGCAAAAAGATTGTGATCTCTGTATTACTTGGCGACACCTGCTACTGTCTCGATACTCACCCTAGAACCCACCCACGCGTCACCCCCTCCGTTCCCATTGCGCGCATGCGTAACACGCGCGATAGATCCTTATGTCCATGCTATGCTTATTGCCATCTACGACACTGACACTTGCCCCCCGCCGCATTCCCCCCTATACATCTTTCACGTACAATATTTAGGCGTTTGGCAGTGCGCTTACACGTTTCATGTTGATGTTAGATATTATACTACCTTACGAAATATACGGCTACTGATGACCTTGGTTGTGTCTTTGGATTCGGTTGGAGGCTCGTCTTTTTTTGCGGCTGAGGTTTGAGCACGGCGGAACGCCATCTGTTGGTTGTGCTGCATTGTCCGCGACTACGTTATTGATCTCTGCATTGCCTGTTGCGCTGGCGGATTCATATGATAGCGAAACGCGTTCATCGCACCTGGACCGAAGAGGTATGGGGCTAGTGGCCTCTCATTCCAATGAAGATGGGAAAGATCAGGAACATGACGTACGTCACAGTAAGACAACGAGTCTCGCATTGGTGGCGTAAAATTGCCAAATGAGGCAAGTATTTGAAAGTCTCATCATTCAGTCATGCTGATGTGACGCAGGGCATTCGTATTTCGATCAGGTTCGACCAACGTGTACGCTTCGGCAACGTCATCGAACTATGGCTCTTTCGGAGATACTAGGCTTGGCGGGGTGGCCCCGGTCGGTGTCTTCATAGATGCAAAACTGCCAATGTCTACCCATAGTTCACAGGCTGTACAACATGGGCATGCGGAGGCCATTGGCACGGCTTCGGAGCTCGCGCATCTTGCTGTCAGTCGCGGTAGATGTCGTGTATCTTGGATCAGCCAGCGGAATGAAGTCCGGGTAGCATGACCAACACGGGAATTCCGAATGGGACGAGGGAAGCGCGATAAGAAAGGACGACTCGGAAGAAGGCGGCGAGATTGAGCCTACTGATCTGAGGCCACTTGCCCATGCGGCGAAATGCGCACCATGGAAGCCGACCATGAAGCAAAGTCCGGGAGAATAGGATGGTCAAGACGGGGTTATAGGCCGGTCCGCCTTGATACTCATGCATGTATTCGGCTTCGACATTCTCGACGCGTCTGAGGAGCCATATCAGTCTACGCAATCGACCCTTCAAAGCCAAGTGCATCACAGCATCAGGCTCATGTGTTATGCCCGTCGATGGTTATGTCCCACATAACACATAACATGCACAGCCACTACCGATTTGGTAGGAGGTTCCCATCTGCTGCACGGGTACTCGGGCTCTCCGCAACCGGATCCAATTTTGGACGGCTCCCATTCTGACCATCGCGACCACTGCAGGATTGAGCGACGGTCGGGCGCAGAAATCTCAAGTCGTGAGTATCTTCGCTCCTCGTCGTGCTCACTGGTTTGAAGAAATTTTTCCCCTGTTTTTCGCAGATCGTCATTCGCACTCGCTCGCATCTTGGATTACTACAAATCTACGAGAACGCTACTAGCCATCGCTCGCGGGAACGACGAGGAACGGCGATGGTGTTCGGTGCCATGTCAGAAGAGGTGTATCTACATAGAATGAATTTATATGTAACGAGGTTGCTTTGCTTAAGCCTCTCCAGCAAGTGCCATCACAATTGCTGACCCCTCCTAATCTAAGCCACGCGATTGGATTGGCGGCAGCGGGCAATGACAGACCACGGGCTACATAGACCATGTCTCCTCGTAGCCTTTATATGTAACACTCTTGCTTTTGTGTAGTTTTTGTAGCTTGCTAATTTATGAGTCGGCTGTGCTAAGTTATCACTTGCCCTCGTAATCGTCGTACGTCTCGTTTGCTCTCCCGGTGCACATCAGGTAAAATTGTAACGCGACGCTGAGCTGCTCTCGTGTCTAAAGCGAGCCCCCCGATTAAAACCAATACATTGTCTGCCCCCACGAATTGGTGCAAAAAGAAGCATTTTGATGGGCTTGAACTCGAAGCCTCGCAAAAGGAGCAGCTTACACCTGCGCTCAAACCAGCTGGGCCACATAACCTTACAAATAACAGGATACATAACATACCATAATACCCTGAAATTCCAACTTGAAAAACTTGAATCATCGACGGACATTCCTGCTACTTTAGTAGTAGGTTTTATCGTGAAAATAGGTCACGTTCGCCATCAATTGTTTGTCGTTCTTTGGTTTTTATGTAAGTCATAAAAATATGTACACGGTACTGTTCCGAGTTCTGCGACCGTGGTCGCGGCGTCTTCAGAAGTGGGATCAACCTCAGCATGCTGAAAAGTTTCCTCAAATCTTTCGGCGGTCTCCGATCGTTCTCGTCGGCAGACGACAAAGTCGATGTAAAGCAGGTAGGAAATATCTCAAGCGATGCCCACATTCGCTGATCTCCGGTCCTCCACAGCAGCCCCAAGTGAAGACATTCCGTATCGATTATTATGACGTTCGATGTGCAGTTTCTGCCTACAGTTCCATCGTCGGACAAATTTTTTTTGGCATGAAGCTTAGAGTTTTTGGACGCGAAGACCTTTCCGAGTTGACTCACGCCAGACAACAATCTCGGGAGCACCTTTTTATCCAATCCACAGCTGGCGCCGCCTTCGACGCCTCGCAAAATCGCGTCATCTTCCCAACTACGCTCCCAGGGCATCCCGGCGAAGCGGCTTTGTATTTTGGGCCGCTCGGTCAGTATTTGCACACGAGGGAGAGGTTTCGCTACATCAGAGATGCCCAGTCGCGACCTCGGATTGTTAGTCAAGGTCAAGACGTATTCATCAATCCCCTTCCTCGATCTCCGGCTCCTTCTCCCCCATACTTCTATACTTCTCACCCCGTAGAGAACATAGCGATCGTCACTTCGTCGCACGAAAATCTGGAACAATCACGTTCCAACGATGCTCTCTATAGCGCTCCCGGAGGGCTACCCAGCCACCCGCCAGAGCAGAGCTTCGATAGAGCCCACGGACTCGATGGACGGGCGTGGACTTGAGAAGCTGGAGCAGAATCCAATCGTCACTCCGAGCTTTCTAGTTATCACGATTGTTATTACTGCCCGTCTCGAGGTAGTCGGAGTTCCGCAACCAGTGACTGCTACGTTCCGTGCTCGACGCCCTCCCCATACTCTCAGCAACGTGAACGGGCAATGCAACCACCCCAAAATGTGCAGTTCATGCCCCAGTTACCTCCGGCTCCTGGATTTGGATATGAATATGACACTCCCTATCCCCAACCTATGTACGCTCCGCCTGCCAACATGGCGAACTTAAATTTCGAACACGCGATGACCATGATGCCTCGCTCTTTCGTTGGTGAAACTTGGTTTTCAGAGGCTCCAGGAATGGTTGATCCCTCCCTACAAAGCGTACCGTATGGTGGTCCACAAACGCCTATCGTCGGAGGCCTTAGTACCCCTCACATCTCTCCGAATCGACAGGATACTCCGCTTCACTTCGATCCTGCCGCCGAGGCTTATCAACCTATGTTTCGCTCGACGCTCCCGCCAAGTTCGCCGCATACATCTCGCGTAGCTGGAGCTACACCCGGGCCTTTGCAGGGTCCGTCAGTCAGTGCACGCGAATCACGCGCGACCATCGAACACAACCAATTAAACATCGGTCGAATCGAAGACGGCCAAGACACGCGCACTACGATGATGATTAAAAACATACCGAACAAAATGAGCGACAAGGATCTCATCGCGTATATTGGAAAAGTCTCTTCGCGTAAAATCGATTTCCTCTACTTGCGGATGGATTTCCAGAACGGTACGTACTTTTGAGGACCGGAGGATTGGTAATCAACCTCATCTCTTATGCAGGATGTAATGTTGGCGACGCATTCGTCAACTTTATTACCGTCCAGGATCTGCTGTTCTTCGCCAAGAGAGAACTTGGTGAGAATCTTTGTCCTTACGTGACTCATAGTTGTTGCTCACGCGTCTTGCAGGTGTTCGACTCCTTTGCGCTCAGTACCGCACCCTGCTGTAATTCTCCCTCACGCAGGGGGAAATTCTCTACCTCGGATAGTGGCATGGCTCGATTGATACCATCCGACATATACCAAGCGCGATTCAAGCATTCAAAGCAAACCATCCAACAGGTCACAGAAGCCACGACCATGACCCGCAAAGCTCCCTCGTCACGCTCGCCTGCCCTGTACGTTGACTGAAGCGCAGTGATTCAATGTATTTATGTTTAAATATATAGTCACTGATATCTAAGAATGCGTGAAGTCTTCGCCTTCTCAGTCGCGTCAACACATGCATTTCTAAGCCACTTCTCTTCACCACCGCCCCTAGACCACGCTGCAGCGCATGGACGCCAGCGGTTTTGACAGCGCCATTGCAGGTGAATTCTCGTCGCGCCCATGCCGTCGCACGTCGCCGACACTCCATATCAGCTTCACGTACTTGGCGACCTCGCGACATCGAGACTCACTTACTCAGACGACGCCGACAGTGATCATATGTACTATTAACATTACTATACATCTTTACAACGAAGCATTCACATCAACGTCATATGGTACATCTGTAACCAATTCGCAGAACAAGAACCATGCAGTGCGTGGTAGCCCAAAAAAACTTCAACAAAACGTCGTCCACAGGGCGGGCGGAGGGGGGGTTTCTTGTCCGTCATCTACATCGCTTCGTAATATCGACCGAAAACGGCGTGAGAAAAGTAGCAGGTTCTGCGGGCGAGAGCGCGCGTTCACCAGCTAATAACATGTGAGCCCAGCATCACCAGTTAGATTTGAGTCCGATGAGCTAATGTGTGTACTAGCACACCTGAACGCATTGAAGGACTGATCAAACCCAGGCTAAATATGAGATTACCACTTGTGACCTCGCCCCCCACCATATACAGTCATCCGTTGTCCACCAATCTCTGATTTTCCTTCGTCATAATCACCACACTCTCCATGAAGGATCCCATCGAGTCGTCTTCAATCGAATCGAGTCAGAGCGACCCGAACGCCCCAGGCTGAATATCAGATTACCAGTTGTTGAAGTCCCTCCATGCTTGATTTAGCTCGACCTCTCCCCCTTCAATATACAAGGAGAAGCAAGGCGTCTTACATCCTGACCTCATCGTTTAAGTTGGTTTGAACCTCGGATTTGCTGTTTCCGCTCCAACGGGGATCATCTCTATTTATTTATTTTAATTTACAGAAATCCCGTACCTCTCTATTCAACTGCTTGTACACCGTCATACGCCGGCAGCCGTTCACATGCCCCATTCCAATCGATGTTGCCATTCACCAAATCCGTCACGACATCGATCACCTCGTCAATCGACCCGATCCTCTGATCAGTCGTGTCGCGTTCCCTACAGCACACAGCATAGTTTAGCAGGAGAGGAGGAGATGGTCAACACGGAATACGTACCGAAGAGTCATAGTGCGGTTCTTGACAGACGCAAAGTCGATGGTGATGCCGAACGGTGTGCCCAGCTCGTCGTTTCGCGCGTACCGCTTCCCGATGGAGGTGTTGGAGTCGTCGACGCGGGAGAAGACGCCTGCTCTGCGCAGCTTGGACGCTAAGTAGACAATTAAGAACGACGGCGACGGTGCAAAGGAACAGAAGGATTCATACAAATTTCGGTGACGAGGGGCGCAAACTCGTCCCTCGCACTCAGGGGCACGATGAGTACCTTGGTTGGTGCCACGACGGAGGGAAGAGACAGGACCTATGGACTACGAGTGAATATTTACATACGAAGGTGAAGGGGGTAGAACTTACACCGCGCTCGACGTCCTGCTCCCGCGCCCAGAAGCTGTGTTCTAGGAGGGTGTACAGGATGCGGCCGAGACCGAAAGAGGGTTCGATGACGTTGGGGGTATACTCTCGGACTAGTGGGAGGATTGTTAGATAGATATCTATGGAAGGCGACAGGGAGAGTAACTGACTTGACTGCTTGAAGACTTTGCGCTCGATAGTCAAAAGCTCGGGAGTCAGCTGGAACTCTGTCCCGTCCGGGGCTTTGACAACCGTTGAACTAGAATGCGGAAACCGATAAGAAAGCCGTAGACCGTAGGAACTATGGGCTCACCCTTGCAGCAGCTCGCTCTTCACGCGCTGCAACTCCAGCTCTGGCAATTCTTCAACGAGTACTTGCACCACCGCCGCATCGCTCTTGAAGGTCTTCCCCAACGCCTTCTTATTCCATTCCGGCACTTCCTTGTCCGTAACGATGGGCTCCTTCAGCGCCTGGCGCACCACAAGCGGCACGCCAGTCCGCTTCGAATGCACGCTCAAATCATACGCCGCCCGATCCGCACACCCGACACACTCCGTCCACCCCGTCGAGTTCTCAATCTCCGCATCCCAGCAATCCGTCGCATAATGCGCCATCTCATTCCCCATATGCTGCCTGAACCGCAAGCGCTTCGGGTTGATCCCGATCTTCACGAGGAACTGGTAGATGCGCGCGACGAAGTACCCGAGCGTCTCGTTGGCGATGACGCCGGCGTCCACGGCCTCGCCGACGGTGAGCTGCGTCGTGAGGTTGGAGCCGGATTCTTGGGTCTTGCGGTCGAGGAGCGTGAGGAACTGGCCGCGCACTTCGGGGAAGCGGGGGTGCCTTTTGTCCTCGGGGTCGACGTAGTGCTCGATCTCGGCCATGGTGAACTCGCGCACGCGGAGGAGTCCGGCGCGGGGCGAGATCTCGTTACGGAAGGCGCGCCCGATTTGGGCAGAGGCGAAGGGGACGCGGCCGTTGTTGAACTCGAGCAGGCGGGAGAAGTTGAGGAAGTGGCCTTGTGCGGTTTCGGGGCGTAGGAAGCTGGGGGGAGGGTTCGAAGGGGGAAGGGGGAGCTGGGGGAAAGTCTTACCCGGGATGCTGGCCTGTGGGACCGATGCTGCTGGCGAACATTAGGTTGAACTGTTGAGGTTCGCCGACTTCGTTGTCGGTGTCGGGGTTCTTGATGGTGTACTTCTTGCAGATTTCGCCCAGCTCTGGGCCAGTGTAGTTGTCAAGCTATATATACTTAGCACTCGAGTTAAGCATGGATAAGGGAAGAAAACGCACCTGAGCTAGAATAGTCTCATACTCCTTGACGACCCCGTCATCCAACTTCACCGCTGCAGCCTTTGCGGCCTTCTTTTTCTTCTTCTTATCGTCCGCCGACGGTGGCGAGGCCGCCTGGCCCCTCGCCTCCTTGTCACCGGCCAACCGGGCCTCGAGCACCGCACCGACGAGATGGTCTGCGCGTAGCACGTCACCCGTCTTTGTGTCTTTGACCATCCAGTCTGCGAACCGTGCGACGTGGCCGGATGTCTCGAACACGGGTGCAGGAGTCATTATCGTAGTATCGAGCTCGAGCATGTGCTCCTCGATAATGAAGTGTTTCCGCCATTCCGCGATGATATTGGCCTGCAGCGAGGAGCCGGGTGGGCCGTAGTCGTACAAACCAGCGACACCTATACATGACAGAATTTAATATAAGACATCTGCATTTTGTCGGGATAGAGAAGGGACACAGACCGCCGTAGATCTCGAATGCGGGGGCATAGAAGAATCTCCGATTGAGGAGGGCCTCGAACTGGGTTTTGTTGAACGCGTGGGCCGTTTTGTTGACGTTGGAGGACGCCATGGGGGTTGTGGAGAATCGACGGTGGAGGTTGGAGATTCTGCTGTGATAAGAGAAGATCGGTCGGATATGGCAGAAGCCAATTCGCATGGAGGATGTTTATATTTTTTTGTTCCGAGTCACGTCAAGTCAGGAGGTGGTCCATCTCCTTATCTTATCGCTCCTCGCCAGATCCATGGAATTGCCAGAGTGTCTACAGCCAGTCCCAATTGTATATAAAACATTTCGCATGGCATCGTTGCAAAGTACATGATTTCAGATCGTGCATAATATTGTACGTAGGTATAAGGGTAATATCGGAACGGGGTAGGTTGTGTGTAGGTATCGCAGGAGATCCTCAATGACCACCGTAGGCACTGAGGGAGGAGGAGGAAGGGAAATATGTAAATCGAGGTATCGCAACAAAACGATTGAGACCAAAGAGCAAAAAGAGAGGCGGTGGGGGTTGGAGACAAAACGAGGGTAAGGTGATAGACAGGAGGCGAGAAAGGAGGGAGTTGTGGTCGTGGATATACGTGTACCACAGATGTTTATGAGATTAGTACTGATAAGGTATGAGGCCGCAGACGGAGAAGGCGGGCATGGTCAAGAAAAGGATATGCGCGAGAGTCCAGGAAGACGTCGATATCAAATCGCAGTCGAGTGGTTGGGTGCCCTACCGCTTCAGACCCTTGCTTGAGTCCCCAGCCTTGGCCTCCATCTGTTTGAAGTCCAACTTCGTAGGCGCGATTCTCTCTTCCTGCTCCTCTTCACCCTCGCTACCAGATCCGCTGAAAGACCTCTCTCTCTTCCTGCTCCTCCCACGCATCTCCTCCGCCAGGCTCCGTTGCCCCCCTCTACTCTTCTCCGCATGCCGCCCAGTAACGCGCGCACTCTGCCTTTGCTGCCTACCCTTCCGCGGTGCGGCAGGAGGGAACAGCATCTTGGGCGGGCAATGCGCACCGGGAGAAAAGTCGGGGTGTTCAGCAGGCAACTTTGACCGTGAAGAAGGCGATTGTGGACGACCGCGCTCGTGATCGTACAGCGGGTTCGGGAATGTACCACGCACTCCTCGGCTGTGGTCGGGAACGCGTATTAGTGAGGAGTGGCAAGGAGAAGGATATTCGGAACTTACAAGACGTAGGTGACAGTAGGCCGCTCTTTCACAGGCGTGTGTGGGCTCAAGTTTGGACTGGGACTTGGACTTGCGCTGTCATCTGCGACTGCGGCAGAAGAAGGGGAGACAAGGAAGGGGTTGTTCGGCGAGTCGCGCATGGGGAAAATGCGCTTCGGCCGAGGGGTGACGGGCGGCGATGCCACTGCTGCAGCTGCCGTCTTGCGATTTGACGGCGGAGGCGAGACGGGTGCTGAGCCGACGCTGCTTGTGCTGGCAGCTCCGGCAAGGCGACGGCGGTACAGCAGTGCTGGGGCAAGGGAAGGATCTTTGTGGATCGATGTAGGGGCCGGGGCGTCCCCATCGGACTTGCTCAACCAAAACGCCTCTTCCTCTGAATCTGCAGCTGCGCCCGTTGCCGTCTTTCGCTTCTTGTGCTTCTGACTAGGCGCGTCTGCATCTTCCTCGTCCTCGCTTGCGGAGCTTTCGCGATCGGTATCGGTGTCATAGGCACTGCGACCACTTGCGTGCTTGCGTTTGTGATGTGTGCGAGGCGGGGTCGGCAACGATGCAGTTGATGCAGAACGCTTGAGTGGGCGGGGGAGCGGGGGGAGTGCCACTGGGGACGAGTCAAGCATAGTTGCAGCGCTGCTCGGGGCTGTATGGTTACGTGTTTTCGGTATGATTACGATGCTCTATGGTGGTAGGAGAGAAGGAGGTGGCGCAGAAATGGAATAAAAGACGCAACCACCCTTGTTGTCTGAGCAAGAACAATGGACGCCAGATCCTAACAACACCAAACACACATCTTGTCTTCCCAACGATGCTTGCCAATGCCACACAACTCTGTAGACTTGAGCGCTCGTGCCTTTGATTATAACAGGATCTGTCACCAACTGCAGCTTACCTCTCTAGTTGTATAATCTAAATCCCTATTGACATCCGCGTGGTTGATTCTGTGAGCGTTCTAGCAGACCCTGATTCAACCTGTGGTAGGGTGTCACCGGCCTATAACGGTGAGTTGTGGCCGGGGTCCCTGGTGCGATTATCAATCTGTGACCCCCATGTTCATGGACTTACGCGATGACGAGCAAAGCCGCGAGAAAGCTCAGACAAGGCGTCTATTCACCGAATCTCCTCGGGGAAAGTTGTGACTGTTCTGCAAACTGCGGTCAAGGAGCTCGTCAAGAGCAGTTTGGATGCTGGAGCGACAAATATAGGTGAGTTGCACGAAATGTATGTCCTTGAATACTAAATCTGACACGTCGATAGAGGTTTAGTTTCAGCAATGTAGGCTGAGAAGTATCCAGGTCATCGGCAATGGTAGTGGTATGGCGTAGGAATATCACTGATCAGGATAGTATGGGTCCGTTCAAGCACGCGCGTAGAGAAGTGGTATTGACCCCGGTCTACAGCATTGAAGCATTGCACATCAAAACTCACATCGTTCTCGGACCTTGCTACTCTATGAACATCTGCTTGAAAGGCGAGGCGAGGCTCTCTCAGATCCTTGTCCAACTTATGGCGGTCACCGAACCGCCATTTCAACCTCGCTTGACGCACCATAGGCTCCGCGACACCGAACGAGACGTCGCCCTCGATCCGGAATTGGCAAGACACTATCACAGGTAGAGGCTCAGTGCTTAATGATCATCTTCTCCGCCTCTGCCTCAGCGATCTGATGCTCCGGGCCAAACGCGTCCATCTCCGAGTGACCGTCGATCAAGCAAGCCTGGCTGAGAACAGGCAAGCCCAAGCCTCCGTGCTCCTCCCCGACTGCGGTCTCGGCTACACCCTCCCCCTATCGCGTTCATCGCTCTCTTCATCTACTCGTAAGACACATCCTCCACCGGAGTATTATCAGACTTCACCTCCTCGACCCCCTCCTCATCTTACGCATCCGAAAGATCGGCGTCAACGCTCTCGTCATCTCAGTAGTACGACTCTTCGCCCTCCTCCTAGGCCTGCCCACGTTCATCTTCTCCCACACAGTCGTCCACCATCCCACACCCCTCTACTCCTCCCTGTCGCCCATCCTCCACCTCCTGCGCAATCCCCACCACTTCCTCCCCGCGCGGCCCTTCCCGACACTCCCCAAGACTCCCCACCCCCACCTCACCCCACATCCCCACCGCAAGCACCTCATGAATCCCCGGTATCACCTGTCCCTCCCCTCGTGCGCCCACGTCCAAAGGAAACAACTGATGGAAAGCACCGATGACTCTTCCCCAGCGTCCTTCTTTTCCTGGACTTGCGCCGGGGCCGAGTCGACCAGAGTCTCCCCCTCGTTCCCCCGACTCTGGCTCTGACCCTGGCTCTTGCTCTTGCTCGCCCTCATCGCAACCCACTCCTCGTACGTCGCCCTCATCGCCCTCATCTGCCGCAACAGCTCCCTCCTATGCTCTACCCCGCGCTTCGGGAGCACGATCAACTGCTCCGTGGCCGTCATGCTCCGCTCCGAGCTGTCCTCGCTGTCCTCCTCCTCCTCCTCCTCATCGCACTCGGGTACCGTGGAAAACACATGATCAGGCTCCGGGACACTAGACTCCTCGTTCTTAGGCTTGTTATCGTCTATGGACAGGAGTACCTCTGGATCATGCAGTTCCCAGTAAGACCGCTCCTCGAAATCTTGGTCCCCTTAAATCCCAGCACGAAGTGACCGCGGAGGGCGGCGCAGGCGGCGGCGTGACTTTTAAGACCAGGGTATCTCCCTCCCGGGACACTTCGTCGATGGACGTGGGTGTGGGCAAGAGGTCCGCGACGTCGGTGTCTTTGTCCATGTACGTCTTGGGCTTGGGCGATGCTGGAGTACTGAGATCGAGCGCCCCGACGGCCTTCTCGGCGAACGTACCAGCTTTGACCCCGGAGTCGATCTCGGTCAGCTTGGCTGCAGTGCAGGTGTGGAGGAGCCCTTCGATGCGGGAGGTGATCTTAGCGGTGCAGAGCTTGAGATCGTCGAGCTCTAGCAACGTCTGCGCCATGTCCACGACGTCCTTCGAGTAGGGCGCCGCTCCCTAGAGAGTAAAACCGCGATTAGAACGGAGGAGGACATAATGCCGACTACCCGAACCTAGGGCAACCCAACACCACCGTGATCGTACAGCCCCTTCCCCTTGACCTCTGCATATTCGCCCACCTGATCGCCCTTCTCACCGCGGTCGCTGACTTGTTCGCACGACGTGCACAGGTCCTTAGGCGGGGTGAGAGTGTTAGATGAGGTTCCGGCTTTGAGGGTATTGAGCGAAGCATCGAGACCGCTGGTCGTTTCGGGCGGCCGTCTTGAGGGTGGATGGGTGTTGAGACAGCACCTATGGAAGTCAGATGAATGTTTGGGATACCTTATCTTAACCCCAGCTTCACCTCTCTGGTCTAGAACCAACGCCCACCCGACTCTTCATATCATCATCAGCCTTGTCATTTACCACCAAATGTTTGCATGAAAAACTCTTCCATAAGCTTATCAATCATGAAAGGAATTGCCAAGCAGACCATTGGATGCAGGTCAGCCACCCCCTACAGATGCTTATAAGACCGGGCGACGCCTTCTCCACTCCACTTCTCGTCTCTCCTTTAGCTATCACGCCCCTCTATCACGCATCTAGTTATCGCGTTTTCTTTTGCTGTTCTGGAAATGGCATCTTTCTTATTCCCTTCCTTCCTTCTCCTCGCTATCTACGCATCGCTCGTGCAGGCGTCACCGTGGCCGCGCCATGCAAGGCACTCCACACACCGTGTCAGCCACATTGGTCGTGCACTTCAGGTCAAGGCCTTCCACCCAGAGTCTACATTCAAGGTTCGTCCACCATTACATTCCATGTCCTTGATCCTTGGACTAATATCGGCCTGTGAGTAGACCTTCGGAAAGAGGATCGAGCAGCCCATTCCTGAAGGGCTCGACGATTCATCAATACCTCCAGCTTTAGAAGCATCTGCCATCGCATTTATACAATCACAGCTCGGCGTCGATGCTTCACAGGTCAGCTACCGCTCAGGCTTCACGGAGGGCATGAGCAAGTTTGCCTATGTACAGCAGAGCCATGTGAGTCCCCCGTGTTTTGATGACGGGCGGCACCTGATCCCCATTGCAGGAGGGTGTCTCCTTCGCTAATGCCGTTGCCAACATAGCGTGGCAGGATGACAAGGTGGTTGCGTTCGGCTCGTCATTCGTCAACAGCAGTACGTTCCGTTGCATGTTCTATGGCCACCGTCGATCTCACGTATATTAGGCAAAATTGCGGACTCAAAACCGACCCTTGCCATCGAAACCCTTATCCCTAAGGTCGAAGAAGCCCTTGACGGCAAGGTTAACGGTCAGCCTCCGAGCGTCGAGTTCCTCGTGACCGAGGACGGGTCCGTTGCTCTCACTTTTGTCGTTCAAATCCAAAATGAGATGACGGGGACGTGGCTCGAGGCCTATGTTTGCGCACATACTGGCCAGATTCTTTCGGTGACGGATTTCGTCGCACATGCTTCGGTGAAGGAGTTCGATACCCTGTTGCTTCGATAAGCTAACACCGATCTCTTAGTACACTGTTCTCCCAATCCGAAAAGAAACGCTTCCCGAAGGTCAAGAGACTTTGGTCAACCCTCAAGATCTTCTGGCTTCTCCCTTCGGCTGGCACAGTGACGGTAGTACCAAGACCACGAACACGGCGTAAGTCATCCTCCTCCTTTTAAACAACAGTGTCCCCAACTTGTTTCTAGAGGTAACAACGTCGCAGCGGCTGTGGGCAAACGGGTCTCTGCCGAGAGCACTGCAGGTCTTAACTTCAACGTCAAGTATGATGATACGAAGGATCCCACCAACGCTTCCAACATGCGAGCCGCGACGAACAACGCGTTCTACATCATCAACACCGTGCATGACTTCACCTACCGCTACGGCTTTACCGAGAAGGCCTTCAACTTCCAACATAAAAATTTTGGCAAGGGCGGGAAAGGCGGAGACAGTGTCTCGATCTCTGTGCAAGATGCGTCTGGGCTGAACAATGCCAACTTCGCTACCCCACCTGAGTACGTCGCCTTTTCCTCGCTTGATCAGCTGGTACCAATTCTGATTTCTTATGCTGCGCAGCGGTCAACGGGGAACCTGCCGCATGTATATCTGGGATTTCACAAAAGTTGGTAACGGTCTATTCATCAGGAGGAGTAGAGACTGATACGTTCTTTGTGATTCAGCCCAGACGCGACGGATCCCTCGAGACTGATATCATCGTGCACGAGATGACCCACGGAGTCACGAACCGCATGACGGGCGGCGGCACTGGGCGATGCCTGCAGACAACCGAGGCCCGTGGAATGGGAGAGGGCTGGTCCGATACGATGGCTGAGTAAGTTCTAGATTTCCATCAGTTTGCCCTCTTTACTGATGAACTGTGTCGTCAACTTATAGCTGGGTCAACCTGAAATCTGATATGGTCAAGGACTTCGTGTTGGGCCAGTATGTTACGAACGACGCCGCCGGCATCCGCACTTACCCCTACTCAACGGACGCGTGCGTCACCATCTATTAATTAGGTCCCGCAGAATCACTAACTTACTACCCATTTACTCTACAGGAAGGTCAACCCGCTGCGTTACTCCAACGTTGCGACACTCAGCGAAGTTCACGGTATGCTTACTTCATCGTGTCGAGATCATGTTTGTGATCCTCATCATGATCATTTCCACCAGACATCGGCGAAGTCTGGGCCAACATGCTTCACAATGTCCTTGCCGCCCTCGTGGCCGTGCGCGGTTTCTCCAACACTGCTCTGACCAACCCCAATACAAACGAGGGCAATGTGGTCTTCATGCACCTTTTCCTCGATGCGCTGCTTTTGCAACCTTGCAACCCCACATGTGAGTAAGATCGCATTCAGCGTTCTTAGCGTACCTCATCATGGTTCCTACAGTCGTTTCTGCCCGTGATGCATGGATACAAGCTGACCAGAATCGGTTCAATGGCGCCAACAAGTGCACGGTGTTTAAGGCCTTCGCCAGCCGTGGCCTCGGGCTCAACGCCCGTCCGGGACTCTTTGTCGACAACACCGATGTTCCTGAAGGCTGTTAGACTCTCTTGAAGTATCGTTGCCATGTAAATCAGATTTGTGTAAGGGTTACCGTAATCATTATATCATTCATGTATCGTACAAGTTTTATGTACATGAATATAGACCAAACTCCTCCTGAATCTGTGCCTCTTTGAACTTTGTCTTATGTAGTAGCAACAGCCTGCAACGTGGTGCGTAAGCTATAATTAGGAACTTTCATTCCAACAGCCCAGGACCCCCGAAAGCCACCCAAAATGTCTGATCCCAAATGAGCCAAAATTCGCGATTTTTATACGGACATCTTTTGGCCAGGTTTTTATCTGGACGACGAATCAGCCCTCCCAAGATCCCTACATCAGGCATCCATTTTTCCCAAAAAGAATCCTCCGCTGCGCGGCTCATCGTCCAGGCGCCCTTAGCACGTCCGAGAGTGATCAGGAATACTGAGCATTTCTCTACCAACTGTACATTTCTGAGCCATGTCCTATTGCTGTTTAGCCCGAATTTCGCGCTTAAGAAGGGCTTTGACAGCCTTCATCAGCCTCCCCGTGTCTCCCTTCCTTCAACTTCTTGAAAATTCCTCAATCGGTCTCTAGTACTTTAAGCTATTAGCAATAGCTGGTGCGTAGGCTATAATTAGGAACTCAAATTCCAATAGCCCCTATTGATCATGAGGTCAAGACGGATAAGGTCTCGTCCATGCATTGAAATTTTGATCTCGACAGAGGCTCCATGCATATGGATACCCGATAGAGCCCGATAGTCGTTTGGCACAACTTAAAGCTCCGGGTCCGGTGTTGAAGTCCGTTTCAAAGTAACTGGGAGCGTTTGGGCTGCTGCTGGGACCCACCGACGAATACTGGTGCGATATAACTTCCGCCCATTCACCACATTCACTGAAACCTCCCGAACATCAACACAGGTAGACCATTACTAGCCAGCGAGTCATGGAAGAAGACGTGCGTACACCCCTTAATTCTTGGCCTGTTCTTGCTGACCTTGGTATAGCAAATCAGGAAAGAAGAAGCGACTTCAGTCACCAACAGCCTCATCCGCACCAACCTTCGTCCCTCCGAAACTCATTCCGAAATATTGCAATCTGCCATAGATGTGCTTAATGCTGCAATATTGCATGAAGATTCTGCAATCGCGGTCGAAGATGGAAAAATATCCGTACTTCAGCACGAAATCAACGAAATCCGCGAGAGGATGCACCAATTGAGGGACACGAGATATTCTCTCACAGTAAAACGAAGTCGACTGGAGGACGAGCGAGACTTTTACCGGGCCTTTCGAACGCCCGCTAGGCTCCTCCCGCTAGACGTGCTATTGGAAATCTTCAAGTATTGCGTGGATGAAAATTCAGACGTAATCCCCTTGCTCAGCATCAGTCGAGTTTGCTCGAGTTGGAGAAGTGCGTGCCTGGGAAATGCCACACTATGGACAAACCTCTCTATCAGCGCCGACAGATACAGTCGTGTCTGGCGTTTGAATCCTGAATTGGAATGGCTAATTCCTTGGTGGTTCCAACGTACCAAGCGGCTCCCGCTGAGCCTCACAGTGCGATCGACATCACTTGGCTTACACCGCTCAGATTTCGTAGGACTCGTTCCATACTTGGATCGCCTATCTCACCTAGAGATCCGCGTGCAGTACGCACTATCCCTTGTACCCCTACTCGTCCGGGAGCCTGGAAGCTTTCCCCTGTTACAGACGATATCGCTCTCCGCCAACGATAGATTTTATGCTCCGTTCCAGTTATACCTTGACTTGTCATCCTCCTCACATCTACACACGGTTTTCCTCGAGTTAAGGTCTCCTGGAGAGCCGGTCAATATCGCCCTTCCCTGGGATCAACTCACTCACTCGAAAATGCAAAACGAGCTGCCCTCGGACATATGGCATGCTGGATTTTGCCGAGGTCGAAACCTTCGCAGTGCAAGTTTCCTCATCGAGACCACCGACAAGCCCATAAAGCTCCCGCCCGCCCCCATCACCTATGACTATCTATCCACTCTCGAGCTGACTTTTTCCATCAAGAACGATTTACCTTCCCTCAAAATGCTTCGAAACCTCGTGTTCCCCTCCCTTCAAGAGTTGTCCCTTTCCACTGATGACTATTGGGAGGGTCTCCCAGTTGGACACCTTCTTCGAAATACATCAACAAAGTCCTTACGGTGCCTTTCCCTCGCCCGTGTCGACATCGACATCCCCGAACTCGTTGAATTCCTTGCTACATGCCCTTCATTGGAAAATTTTGGCGTTGACCTTCCACGCCACAATTATGATTATGAAGCGCTCTTCGGAGCTCTGTTGAACGGAGTTGGCGACATGAGCTCTGGACCCTCTCTGCCTAAGCTCGCCTCATTTGCCACCGCCGTTCGTGTTGAAGACGGCGAGATGCTCCAGCCAGTCTCCCCACGCCCTTTTATAGACCTCGTCTTATCATGGCGCCAATCGCTGAAGGCGGTCAACGTCACCGTCTACGCAGAGCCAGATCCTCCCGATGCTCCCGATGGTGTAGCGAGGAAAAATATTGAGCGGTTTTTAGACCGTGTCGACAAGGAACTCGAGCCCTATACCCATGACTCCGAGACGCGGCCCGCTGGTTTCGTGTTGACGACAACAGAGATGGAAACCGAAGATTTCATCTATGATTTCAGCCCCGTGACTGTGAACGTTCAACGTCGTACTCGACTTAAAGGTTTAGGCTACTGGGATATATAATTTGCTCTCCTACTACCCTGCTAGCGCTCATCTTCACCGTGTATCGCTAGGCGACGTCGTATGGTACAAGAAGCTCAATGGCCCAGTGTTAAATTCAATGTGAATGTAGTACAGCAGATATCAAAAGAACGATAGCGCGAAAGCCAGTCCTCCCCCAATCCCAAGGCATCACGTAAACACCGCATCCTCCGCCCAAATACCCGCGGCATTAAGTGAGAACACCTCCTCGTCCGTCTGTGCGACCCACGCTGCCTCCTCCCTGTTCTTTACAGCCTGCGATCCACGATCATTAGCCCAGAAGTATTAATTCATAAAGGACGAAAACGCACCTTGCCCAAAAACTCCTTGCTTCGGCTGACCTCGCGCTCGAGCTCACTGAGTGCGGCAGCTTGCGCCTGGACATCTGCGAGGACTGCGTCGACTTGTGCTGTCGTAAATGTTGGAGCGGGATCCGAGAATGTGACGGTCCCATCTGCTGAGATTTGTGCTGCGATATCGCCAGATTCGATCTATGCGAGTATGTGTTAAGATTTCGTGTTTTAAAGACAGAAAGGCCAGATTCGGCAGAATGTAGTATAATGAGAAACCGGTACTCACCATGCTTAAGATCAGTTCGCGCACTTCCTCCTCCGACTCGCTCCGGACGGCACGCGCGATATCCGCTAGGCCGAGCGTGACGTATGTTGCGGTGAGCTTCTTGAGCGTCCAACGCGGCGTGCGTGCAAGGGCTTGCTGAAGCAGGCCGGTCGTCTTCTCCTGTTACACGGTGTTAGCCCTTATCATGATAGGAAGGAGCGAAAATGTAAGCGTGACGGACCGTGGCAAAGAGGGGGGCCTCCCGCTGCAAGATCTCGGTGAGGATGTCAACGTCGTGTGGGTAGGAGTTGATGAAAGCATTGTATGGCGTGTTCTTGAGGAGTCGTGGTAGGAGTGGGTGTGTGTACTTTGGCAGTGGCGCGGTCTATAGATCTATCCTATCAACACATTCACTTTCAGCTAGGAAAAGATGGTTAGTTACCTTCCCTGTTGCGATCAGCTGCACCAACTTCAACTTCTTCAACGCCTCAAGCTGGAGGGCGGCGGGCACTACGCCGGGGCTGCTTACGCAGATCTCGAAGAACTCCTCGGCGGCGCCCCAGCGCTCAAGCATGGTGAGAGCTATACCACCGAGGTAATGGTAGGTCAGGTTATCGTTGTAACCTAGGTCTGGCGCGATTGACAGGTCGATGTTAGTAATCGGGGAGGCGAGGACCGGGAGCAGGGCGGTGTAGCTGTAGGTGGTGACACAGGCCTTGGGGCTGCGTCAGTTGCAAATATATTTTAGGATGAGACAATTTAGGGAAGACGTACGAGAGCGAAGAGAGGATGAAGTGCGGTGAGGTAGGACGCGTCGGGCGGGTAGCGCCGTACGAGATCAGATAGTGGCTCTATGGCGATTGTAGGCTGTGTGCATGGGCTGCGGTTAGTGACACGCCGCGGTAACGAGAACGCGGGGACGGACACTAGACATGGAGTTGGCGAGATGGACGATGCCTTTCGCGAGAGCTGTCACTGGGTGGCGATATGATGAGTGCTAGAAAGCGATCGGGATGGGAAAGGGAGTGCGTACCACGGTCGGGGGCTAGCCTTGCATGTTCTGGGATGAAGGTGTGGCAGAATTCTCGGATGAGCTGCAGAGGCGGGGCAGGTGCGTTCGGTGTGTTCAGACGTGCAGCACTATGGGGACATTGAATTGATGCAAAACAAAGGGGGATCGGGCACGTACAGGATGTAAAGGACCCCGAGGGTGTTTTCGCGCATATCGAGGATGGTGAGAGGATCTTGGTTGTTGGCCAAGGGGCTGGAGAGGATGGTGTCGCGCGATTCCTTGGGGATGGCATTGCGCAGCGTGTGGTTGAGGGCCGCGACGTTGTTGGAGGTGGTAATCTGGTTGATGATGCTGTCGAGGGATTCAGACGAGGAGGGCGCCATGGATGGTGGGTGCTGGCTGCTAGACACGACGGATCCCCTTTATGATATCTCTAATGATCTTGTCTGCTATCGTCGTTGAGGATATCTGCTGCGATCGAGGAAGACGGAGAGCACAACGAGCTCACGTTTGATCCAGGCAAAGTTGGCAAACAAAGGCGGCAGACAGGATCTAATCAATAACCAACTCACACTACTCACACGCGCCCATCATGGCCGTCTCGATGGCTATGACCAGCCACCCTGACATCTCCCTCGGCAGTGATTTACTAGGCACTCCTGGTGCTGAAGGCAGTAGGTCGTGGAGTGAAGCCCCTGACACACCTGTGGCGTCCCGTCCGCAACGTACGACACGAGCTAGCATCGCGGGCACCAAAGGAGCTCCATTAACGCTACGTGACCAAGAAAAGGTACATTTAATTTCTGTTATATTATCTGGTCTACTAACCCGTCATTACTAGCACATCGATAATCTCAAGAAGGAGAACTTTAGCATCAAGCTGCGCGTTCACTTCCTCGAGGAGCAGCTGGCAAAGCTCGCGCCGGACCAGATAGATGCTGCCCTCAAGCAGAACATCAATCTTAAGATTGAGGTCCAGCAGCGCGGAATGGAGATGAAGAAGCTGAAGAAACTCGTTCTTGAACTCGAACGCGAGTTGGATCGCCTTCAACGCGCTGGTGGCTCGCGCAATCGCGAGCGGGAGCTAGAGGAGAAGCTAGAGGAACGAGATCGCGAGTTGCGGGAGTGGAGAAGGCGGCGAGATGACGTAGACGATGAGGTCGTGCGCGAGCTCGAGACGCATAATGCCGAGTTAGAGGAGGAGTTGGAGAATGCTCGCGGTCTCTTGGAAGACAATATGGATGAAATCGAGCGGCTGAAGGAGATCGTAGAGCGGAGGGGGGACGAGTCTCTTGCTGAGAGCTCAAATGGAGAGGGAAGAAGGGAAAGGCTGAAGAGGAGAGTAGAGGAACTAGAGATTGAGAATGAGGAGCTCCGCGCGAGATTGGATGAGCACGCGGAGATCATCGCCCAGAAGGAGGATGAGAAGGACGATTTGGCGGACGAGGTCAATGCCCTTCGCCTGGAAATTGAGGATATCCAAAGGAGAAGGGAGGCGGAGTCGTTTGAAAGGAGTGAGAGTAGGGCGCAGATCTTGGAGGAGCGGGAGGAGAGAGAGGCCGCCGAGGACGATCTCAACGCGCTCCGGGACAAATTGGCAGCGGCGACTATCGAACTTCAGCAGAAGGACGACGACATCGAGTTGAAGAACCGGGAAATTGACGACATTGTGGCGGAACACCAGCGTATCGTCGGGATTGTTGAAAATGAGTGGCGAGGCGAGAAGGAGGAGGCCGAGGGGCGGGTTAGAGGAACTTCGTGATGTATGTCTATCCTTCGAAGACCATCCAATACTCATTAATTCATTTGTTAGCACCTCGCCGAACGGGAAGCAGAGCTTGCCGAAGGGGAAGCAATATCGAAAGATCTTCGACTTCAAATCTCGGAGCTCGAGGCTGATATGAAGCATATGCATGCAAAGTTTGAGGCTACTTTCGCACACTTGGAAGAGCAGAGTGAGCGGAAGGATGCTAAGATCGAAGGACTGAACAACGCGATGGAGAAGCTCTCTGGGCAGATATATGCCATGGAAGACGAGAACGATCGGCTAAAGGAGGAGAGTGAACGTATGCAGGAAGAAGAGGAGGCAGAACGAGAAAGGCTTGAAGCTTTGGCAGCAGCTCTCAAGGAGGTGTGTTTCTTGATCTTTGGCTTCTATTAATTCCTGACATTTCGCTGCAGAAAATCGTATCCCTAAAGGCTCAACTTCAGGAAAAGGCTGAACTGTACGAAGCATGTAGTGCAGAAATCCACGCGCATCGGACTAGGCAGGAAGAGCTCGCGCGGCATGTAGACGACTTGGTTGAGGAACTTCAGCGGGAGCGCCAGGCCCGGGAACGTGCTGAATCTGATCTCGATGCCGCCGATAAAGACCACGATGCCGAAATACGCCGTGAACGTCGCGCCCTTGAGGGCAAAGAATCTGCCCTTCAAAGCGCCTTGAATGATCTGGCTCGAGTGCAGTCGCTGCTCAGCCAACGAGAATCTGATCTGCAGGCCGTGCAAACTGCTTTGCAGACGGTAGAGGCCGAGTCGAAGAGCCTTGGGGAGACACATACGACGGCGCGGTTCTCGCTGCAGCTCGAGGCGGATCGGCTGAAGCGTGATTTGGAGCGGGTCGAGAACGAACTGACGCGTGCCAGGAAGGAGCTAGACGACAGGGACTCCAAGGGCCGGGATCGGGATGGCGCGTTGGACAAGTTGCATGCCGAGAACAGGGATTTGGCGAGCCAGCTCGCGGCGCAGATGCAAGCGAAGCTAAACATCTCGGACAAGCTGGATGGCGTTCAAGGGACGTTAAGGACGGCAGAGGGAGAGGTGGTGGCGTTCAAGGCAAAAGTGGCCGATCTGGAACAGAGGCTGTCCAAGGACCAGAGGTCGCTGCTGAGTGCGGAAAGCCAGTACCGAGATCAGTTGACGGAGCGGAATACGTTGCTTTTGACGATCTATCAGTATATGGACAAGATCCTGGGGGTGGATAAGACACCGGTGAGAGTGGTGCATTTATGGGTTTACGTTGTCCTGATTTGGGTGCGCAAGTAGAAGAAGAGCGGGCAGGCGGAAACGAAACCTTTCACTAACTTTAGCGTGTTTCACGACAACCTCATCACAAGGCTGAAGGCGCTCAGTCAGATTCAGCTGCAGTTCGATAAACGGTGTAAAGAGGTGGAAGGGAGCTATTCGGAGAAGCTGAATGACATGAGGAAGCAACTCGACCATCGGTGGAAACAAATAGACAAGTTCGAGGCGAGTGTTAAAGCGTACGCCGAGACCAAGGTTACGTGGCGGCGGAAGCTGGCTACCAAGGAAGGCGAGCTCGAGGCTATCAAGGTGCGTTTTTTGAGTTACCAGTATAATCCCATCTGATGTTTATGTGTAGGCCACGAATGCAGAGATGGCGATCCAGCTTTCCAGTATCAAGCGTCCAGGCCAATCGGACGCGATGGAAGTACGCTCATTGGCCACTCGGGCGGTCAATGCAGAGCGCCGGCTCAATAACGCACAGAACCAACTGCTTGCGACTGAGGAAAAGGCGGCGGCTTCGAACCAGAAGAGCGCATTGGCGGATGCGAAGTGGGAGGCACGGGTAAAGGAGTATGAGGCGAGGCTGAAGGCTGCGGAGGAGAGAGTCAAGAGGGAACGGCAGGGGGGTAAGGAGAGGGTGGCCGAGCTAGAGAATAATCTCAAGTATGTCTTTCCCCATCCTCCCGTTCTATTTCTATGTTCCTAACTGGCCTTAGGAGCATTCAACGGCAGTTTGAGCTTGCGCAGAAGCGAAATCAGCAGCTGGCAGAGGTGATTGAAACGAACAAGGTTTCTGGTTCTTTGACTCCAAAGTAGTGGTGCGCTATCCATTTTTGCTCTCGTTAGTTGCTCTTTGTATACCTAGTATGTGCTATATCTAATTCAGTGGAAGACTTCCAGACGAGTGCTAAGTGTCGGAGGCCACCTGGATAGGGAACAAGCAGTACTTGCCGCTAATGTGGTAACTTATATAGACCTTGCAGGATTCTGCAGCCCACATGCGGAATGTGGGATACAGTGATGGCATACCAAGCTCATAGGAGGTCTCTCGCCGAGTGTCTCTACACCATCGGGCAGGTCGAGCTCGGCCCCGTCCATTTTTAGGATTTCATACGCAATTCATACGTTGGGGCTCTTGTACTAGTCATCACCCATTATTGTGTGCCATGGAGGCGTGTCCAGTTCTCCCTAGCTGAACCCTGCCGCACCCGAGCGTGGTAGCCCTCGCTCGCCCTTCAAGTTCTACATACGCTACCCGCCGTAGTCATGTACCGATCGTCAACGTCATCGGCTTCCTTTCGCCGCACACGCAGCTGCCGCGTCGGAAGACTGATTAACCTCTCCGGCTTGGGGATCGGTCTTCCGGCTCCTGGAACTTGGAAGTGATATGTCGATCGTATGATGCAGACGGTCTCCTCTGCTCGATGTTGTAACATCAGGAGGTGGTGGCCCAGTTGCATGCATCACGCTGTCTGTGGCGGAATAGCTTGAAGTTGCTATCAAATACAGCTCCTGTTATAAATGTCCAACTCATCCACGGCTAAACTTAACCGCATGCTGCTTGAATTCAGCCGTAAATCTTGGTGCCGCCCCAAACTGTTAGCTCGCATACCCTTCGGTGTACACTGTACACAGTCTGAGCGGGACAACGGCATTCCTTCGGATAAATCCACCTGGAGCGGCGAAAGGGGCAGCGCGGCCCGGCCTTCATGATGCCCACTCTCGTTTATAGCCCAGCAAGGTATGTGAGAGGTGGTACACTGGTAACCATTCCCTCTACGAGACGACGTATCGACTTGTCTTCATCATAGTATCTAGTCACGAGTCTGAGAGGTTACCCCACATCCACGAACCCCGCGCCAAGCGGATATGGGCGCGTCCTATTGAATACCTATAGGAGGTGGGATACTGGCCGAGGACCGACCTAACTCCGTCTGACAGCCTTCATGGATGCAGTTACGGGACCCTAAGTAAGTGCCCAGCGTGATAGATGTGGTTAAGGCGCCTGCAAAATGCGGGGGAGCATGAGCAAGTGATCAAAATGAATAACGAGATCACATCCGATCCCGCCATTCTCCTTTGGGAGTTTGCCCCTATTTGTTACCACACTCGTTCTTGATAAAACCATTTCCCCGTCATCCCTCTTCCCCACTAACCCCCATGGCCGACGAAGTAGCACCCAGCTCCGTCCCTAAGCACCCTATCGCACCACGCCTCGCCAACGGGCTAAAGACACCGCACATCGGCCCACACATCGACGACTACCACGCAGCCCATGCAGAGACTGTCGGCCATGAATCCGACGCGTGGTGGGCGAAGGTACTGTTCATCCTACCTCCGATTACCGACGCTGACCTGGCATAGGTCGCCCGCGAGACCCTCTACTGGGATCGCCCTTTCCAGACTGTGCGATCTGGCGGATTCCAGACAGGCGACATCGCCTGGTTCCCGGAAGGCGGTCTTAACGCTTCCTACAACTGTGTCGACCGTTGGGCATTTAAGCATCCCAACAAGGTTCGACCACTAATTGGTACTGCCGTTACACCGATCTGACAATATGCACAGACCGCGATCATCTATGAGGCCGACGAGCCTGGCGAGGGCCGCGAGGTGACATACGCCGAACTCCTCCGGGAAGTCTCGAGCATCGCAAACGTGCTCAAAAAGTACGGCATCAAGAAGGGTGACACTGTGTCTGTTTACCTTCCCATGACTTGGCACGCCGTCGCTGCCTTCCTCGCCTGCGCGCGTATCGGTGCGGTACACTCCGTTGTCTTTGCTGGCTTCTCCGCCGAGTCCCTGCGTGACCGCGTGCAGGATTGCTCTTCGCGCTTTGTCATAACGTCTGACGAGGGCCGGCGTGGAGGCAAGACGATCGCGACCAAGGCGATCGTGGATAGCGCGCTTAAAGACTGCCCGCTTGTGGAACATGTATTGGTCCTGAAGCGCACAGGGAACAAAGTGGCCTGGACAGAGGGTCGCGACAAGTGGTGGCATGAGGAAGTTGATCGCGTGCCGAGCTACTGTCCGCCTGAGGTCATGGCGTCCGAGGATCCGCTCTTCATCCTTTATGTACGTTGAACATCCTTCCTTGATCCGGGCAGCTTCTGATTGATGCTGCATGACGGTAGACCTCCGGCTCGACCGGGAAGCCCAAGGGTGTCGTGCACACCACCGGTGGGTACCTCCTCTGCGCCGCCCTCACTGTCAAGTACGTGTTCGACGTGCATCCCGATGACCGCTTCGCATGCATGGCCGACATCGGCTGGATCACTGGGCACACGTACGTCTAAGCTCCTCATTTGAGGTTAAGACATGATTGACTTACCCCGCGCAACAGGTACATCATCTACGGCCCCCTCGCGAATGGCGTAACAACGACCGTCTTCGAGTCCACCCCTGTATACCCAACGCCATCGCGCTACTGGGAGACTGTGTCCAAACACAAACTCACCCAGTTCTACTCGGCGCCGACTGCGATCCGTCTCTTGCGCCGCCTCGGTGAGTTTTACGCATTTGTTCACTTTCTGGATATGAGGCTGATGTGAAATGTGTGTTTAGGCGCACACCACGTCGAGGGACATGATCTTTCGACCCTCCGCGTGCTCGGTAGTGTTGGTGAGCCGATCAACCCCGAAGCATGGCACTGGTACAATGAGCATGTTGGAAGGAAGGAGTGTGCTATCGTCGATACGTTCTGGTGAGTGCCCCTTTCCCTTTCTGTTTTCAGGGGTTTCACCAGGTGATGGATAATCAGGCAGACGGAGACCGGCTCGATCGTGGTGACGCCTTTCCCAGGTGCGATCGAAACGAAGCCTGGCGCGGCGACAGTGCCATTCTTTGGTATCGAGCCGGCTATCCTGGATCCCGTTACAGGCGTGGTACGTTTCTGCTCCCCCCTCCTTTTCTCGTATGTGATTGTTAATCTGGGTGCCGGCTGTAGGAGCTGGAAGGAAACAATGTTGAGGGCGTGTTGGCGTTGAAGAACCCATGGCCGTCAGTCGCGCGCACGATCTACCAGGACCATAAACGGTATATCGATACCTATATGTCGGTGCGTCTTCCCTTGGTTCATTTCAAGAATACCGATAGTTGACCATGTGGCGCCTCCAGCCGTATCCTGGCATGTTCTACACGGGCGATGGTGCCGCACGGGACGAGCACGGATACATCTGGATTAAGGGTCGTATTGACGGTGGGCTCTCTCTGTATTCTAGTGCAATATCGTGAGGCTGACGGGGAGGTTCTATGGTAGATGTGATCAACGTCTCGGGACATCGCCTATCGACGGCAGAGATCGAGTCGGCACTTATCATGCACAAGGGTGTTGCTGAGACCGCTGGTGCGTGACCATTTTTTCGTTGCTTGGAGGAGCTGAAAGTGTTGGGGCAGTCATTGGAACTGCAGACGAGCTGACTGGACAAGCCGTATTTGCATTTGTCACTCTCAAACCGTATGTCGTCTTGCTTAAAACATACCCCCCGGTGATTGACGACGGGGTATCGACTGCAGGGAGTTCGCGTATGACCCGAACAACGAGACAGACCTGGTGAAGGAGCTGGTGCTCCAGGTTCGCAAGGTGATTGGGCCGTTTGCGGCGCCGAAGAAGATCTTTGTGGTCAGCGATCTGCCGAAGACGCGCAGTGGCAAGGTGCGTCCTCGATGTCCATCTGGGGTGTTCGTACTTGAATAGATGCTGATGTGCTCTCTGGGAATGTATAGATCATGCGTCGTATCATGCGCAAGATCGTCGCCGGTGAGGGTGATCAACTCGGGGATCTTAGCACTGTTGCAGAGCCTGGCGTCGTCGACGTTATCAAGAAGAAGGTGGCCGAGAGTGGATAGCCTTGCGCTTTGTTTTTAATGGCTGTGAGATTCGTTTGGGAACGTATATGGACCCGGAATGATGGACTTGGAAGGAAGAAAACGAAAACTGGGATTGTGTTAGCTCTTGTACCTCTACACCTGCATATCCGGAATTTTTATGGGTAGTTCTTATATCTTGGTCGTGGTGCGACGAGCAACTTTCAGATGTGAAAATAGACCTAGCTGGGTCAAGTCCCCGTGAAGTTAGAGCAATAAATTGATCGTAAAGCATAGCGAAGTCGACTACTTCCCCTTTCCCTTGCCGCCGCCCTTGCCCTTTCCATAGGCCTTGCCCTCAAAGCCCGGGCGCGCTTTGGCCTTCTTTCCGACACCTTTCCGCTTGTCGGCCTTGCGCTCGTTACGCATCGCGATGTTGTCTGTGCGTTTCTTTTGTTTCGCCGCCATGGCGGCGCCGACTTGCTCCTTGCGGTCATCCCTGGGGACACACATAGCGTCAGCACCACAGATCAAAAAAAGTGAAAGGACACATACCACTCCTTCTTGCTCTTCCCTTTCTCTTTTTCCTTTCGTTTGACCGCCTTCTTCAGCCGTCCCTCGTCGTCGTGCACCTTCACACCCTCCATCCGCGCACCCGCCTTTTCCCACTTCTCGCGCTCCTCAATCTCCTTCCGCTTTTCAGCAGGAAGAGAGGAAAGTTTTTCTTTCCGTGCAGAGAGTTGCTCTAAGGCTTGCTGAGCGTTTGAGGAAGTAGCCTTCTTTAGTTGCTGAGCCTTTTTTGAGGAGTCCCCTGTCAGGGAGGAGAATGCAACAGTGGTGAGGGTGGATTGGGGCCCATGCTGTGCTTGTCGAGAGTCGGCGTCGGGGACAAGGAGCTGGGTCTGCACGGTATATGGTGGGTAAACATGAGAAAGGCAGTCAAACTGAAAGAGGAAAAGATGTACCTTCGTCTGATTACCCTTCTCCCTCGCCTCTCTCCTCTCCTTGCCACTATCCTTCTCCTTGCCACCCTTCTTCCCTTTCATCTCCTCCTCCCTTCGGATCCTCTCCTTCGTCTCTTTCCGCCGCCGCTCGCGCATTGCCGCCCGCTGCCGCCTCCGCTCCTCCAGCAGTTCGTCGCGCCCGCCACTCTCCCCACCACCACTACCGCGACGGAGCTGCGCCATCCGGGCGTACAGCTTATCCCGTACGGAGCCGATACCCCCGGAGGCGGGCATAGGCACGAGCTCCTCATCCTCGTCGGCTAGATCGACGTCGACATCCATGCCCATGCCGTCCTCGTCGCTCTCGTCGTCGTCGGATGGGACGGGGGCAGCCTTGCGCTTACCCTTTTTCTCGGGTTTTTGGGCAGAAGAGGCTTCGTTCTGCAGGTCGACAATGGATTTATTATTCGCGGGATCGAGCTGAATTGTGGTCGTCAGTTGTTAGAATTTTTGGGAGGCCGGCAGGATAGGAAAACCTTCTCGCGTTTGGCCTTTTTAGTCGCCTCCTTTATGGCCTGCTTTGGTGCATTTTGCTTCTTGCTGTGCTTCTGGTATTTTGAGGCCTGTGAGACGAGATGTAGAGTGAGTCTGGGATTATGAGGAGAATTTTGTTGGAGTACTTGTTCTTCGGTCTGGTCCTGGACGATGTAGTATTTAGCAGGGATTAGTTTCAAGAGTGACTCGAAGGTGTTATTGTGCTTCTCCAGGGAGGCACGGAGGGTCGCTGCCGCGGTTGGCATTGGAGAGGATGGTGGAGGAAGAGGTCGAGGAAAAAGTAGGGTTAGGGTCAGCCGTCGCTTGTCACCGATCATCATGTCCTTCCGTGTTCCTCAGAAAGCCATCCTCGTCCCTGATCAGCTCGCCTATTTCCAGTCCTCGAAGACCTACAACGACATCGTCTCATATATCGAATCCCTGAATGATGCCGTAGTCGGCGTAAAGCTGACCGATGATTGTACACAGTCTCCCGTGCGTTCTGCCAGTCACCGCTCTCTATTCATGCTCAGTCAGAGACGCGCAGGGCGTGGCAGCGATCCTCGCCATTCTAACACAGGTCGAACAAATTGCACACGGGACACCACCCGTGGAGAACTCTGCATCGCGGTTCGGGAACCCCGCCTTCCGCGCTTTCTACGACAAGGTCTCAGAGGTACGTACACACCGCAGTGTCTAGTGCCGTCGACGCTTAGATCTTATTCGAGACAACAGGCCTCGCCCACGCTGCATGCTAGCTTGCCGAATCTCCCGCTCGATGCCGTCGATGAGGTGTCGGTGTATTTTAATGAGGCGTGGGGCAACCGGACACGGATCGATTACGGGAGCGGTATGGAGCTCAATTTCTTGTGTTGGCTGTACGCCTTTCTCGTTATTTCTTTCGATTCGGCTTGCTGATGGATAATTCGTAGGATATGCCTCGAGCGCCTGGGTGTAGTGGGTGAGAGCGACCACAAGGCGCTCGTTATCAAAGTGTTTTGGAGGTGAGCCAAACCAGTCCTCCAGACAGCTCTATAGGCTGACATCCAATAGATACATTGAAGTCATGCGTATCCTACAATCGACTTATTGGCTCGAACCTGCCGGGTCTCATGGGGTATGGGGCCTAGATGATTACCATTTCCTACCATTCCTATTTGGATCGGCGCAGCTACGAGGTGGGCCCTCTGCACATACTTTCTGCACGTCACACCTTAATTTCTGGATGAAGGTCATAAGTACATCCGGCCGAAAGCGATCCACGACGCAGAGATC
This sequence comes from Lyophyllum atratum, assembly GCA_014905825.1. Lineage (NCBI taxonomy): Eukaryota > Fungi > Basidiomycota > Agaricomycetes > Agaricales > Lyophyllaceae > Lyophyllum > Lyophyllum atratum. The sequence continues at coordinate 1,124,729 of JACGCN010000009.1, read as the reverse complement.
GTTGATGAGTACTCCAAGCACTACATCTATTTCGCATGCATCAAGTTCATTAACTCTGTACGTCCCCCTTCCTCTCACCCACTCGACCTTTGCCTTACCCCTTCAACAGATCAAGACCGCATCCCTACGGTGGCACTCCCCCATGCTAGATGATATCTCTGCCGTAACTTTCATTTTCCTGTGCATTTCATCTTCTACATTTCGTAACTTCTACCTCCGCAGGTGAAAACATGGGATAAGGTTAATTCGGGTATGCTCAAGATGTACCGGGCCGAAGTGCTTGCCAAACTCCCTGTCGTGCAGCACTTCCTCTTCGGATCCATGCTCACATACGACGGACCCCCTCCCCCCTCGTCTGCTGATCAACAGGACAGTGAAAATGATGCGCATCATGGCCATGCACACACTCTAGGAGCAAGAGATGCAGGGTGGGGCGACTGTTGTGGCATTCCGGTGCCGAGCGCCTTTGCGGCTGCAAGGGCTGAGAAGGATAGGGAGGGGAAGAAGCCCGGGGTCAGGTTGGGGTTGGGTGTGAGTGGGGTGGGGATTCGGCCAGTGCCATTTGATTGATTTATCATATTCAGTTGACTTCATCATCGGGTATGACCTAGACATGCATAAATGTCATCTTGCTTCACTTTTGGGCCCAAACCATGTATGTAGTCTTGAGGATCACATATCACATAATGCATCAAAATTCGGAATGAAGTAAGCTTGATGTAGAACCCGAAGTAGTCTGAATTCCTGCTACTTTAGTAGTAGGTTTTTACCCCCGACCGTGCAATTCAAAATTTGTTCTTACATAATTGTTTGGTCGTTCACATGCTCTAATCTAATCTACATCTACATCCCCCGGCGACTCTCATGTGCTTCACTCACTGTCTTGCAGTCTTCAACACCCTTAGGCCTAGAGGAATGCAAAAAAGCAGGCAAAGCCTGTAAACTGCCGTGGAGACGATCCTAACAACAGCCGCATTAACACCCGGCAACACACACACCACCTGCCTACGCTTCCTCAACATCGACCGTATGCCCTGGAACCCCCGCCGGGAGGCCCCGGCCGTGCGGCAAAAATGCCGAGAAACTCAAGAGGGCGCCGATGAATGTCAGCACGGACCCATACCTAGGTATACAGGCCTAAACAGGTCAAATTAAAGAACATACGTTGTGCGATACTGAAGTCCCATATCGATGTGGAAAACATTCAAAGACAGAACAGAGTTATCAGTGAAAAGTAGCAGGTTCTGCGGCGATAGCGCGCGTCCACAGGCTTATTTTGGGAAGAAGCCCGGGGTCAGGTTGGGGTTGGGTGTGAGTGGGGTGGGGATTCGGCCAGTGCCATTTGATTGATTTATCATATTCAGTTGACTTCATCATCGGGTATGACCTAGACATGCATAAATGTCATCTTGCTTCACTTTTGGGCCCAAACCATGTATGTAGTCTTGAGGATCACATATCACATAATGCATCAAAATTCGGAATGAAGTAAGCTTGATGTAGAACCCGAAGTAGTCTGAATTTTGTGATGGGCCTTTTGGTGGGCGGGTCGTTTCGGCGTTCTCAGGTCCTTAGTCAGCAAAATAAGCATCACATTTTTTGCCAACATTTATTTCGGGCTGGACAAGCGCGTCGCGTGCATGTGACTAGAAGCGCGTCCTCAATGCTATTCATGGCGTTCAGTTGAAGGTCGTACCCGGATACGTAGCGTCATTGAAGACATCGTTCCTCAGTGAAGTTCTGGGCCTTGCGAATTTCAGTCAATATCTAGGCTCATGTCTTGGATGAAATTCCGGCTTTGCTGAAGGCCACGTTCGATTGGTCCTATTCTTGTCCCACAACACTCGCTACGACATCCAGTTGATTTAATACCCAAACCTCCCTCAAAACCTGTTGCACTTGTAATTTTGGGATTATGTAAACACATGCTTTCCATATATATACTCGATCCCTCCTACATATCGTTCCCTACCGCTTACTTCCCCCCCAATCTCCCTCATACCCCGCTTGTCGCTCTAATCAATATCTGTCATTCCCGTTCTTTTGGTATGTTCCCTTAAGCTAGTGTGCCCCTTTCCAAGGGGGCTTCCACTTTTTTTTGAACGACGATCGACCGTTGTTGGTTATTTTCAACATCACTGCCACTGATCAGTACCCCTGTACCTGACTCAGTAACCGCATATATCCACCTGTTTCACCGTGTTTTGCCTCCGTTTACCTCCCGTTAACATATACTCCCGTCCCTTCGTGAATTGCCCAAATCGCTCCCACCATTTTCTCTTTTTTTGTTACCGTCATCGTTTGCTGACACGTCACTCACCAGAGTCATGCTGGTTCGCCCACTGTCAACACCAACCCCCCTTGCCATGCGGAGTCGTGTACTCAAAGGCTCGATAGCTACACCGCAAGGCTTGCCAACACAGCCTCCGTCGCCCGTCCCCATCCCTCCCTCCACACCATTATCAACTCCTCCACCACCGCCTACACCACCTCCAATCTCTCCACCTGCATCAGCTACTACTGCCATTGCTTCCAACAAACAGTCCAACCAAACTCCTTCGTCCCATTGTTCTTCCGGCTCATCATCTACTTTGTCATCACTCAACTCTTGACCCTCTTGACCATTGTTCATCAATGCTTGCTGATTCATCCTCATTCACTACCATCGAACATGCACACCACAACAAGTGTCCACTGCTTACACCGGGTGACCACACGCCTGAGGTCATACACCTATTCGGCTGCGCATGTCGTGATTTCTTCGAGCAGAAAGAGATCAAACCTGCTGATCAGGTCCGTGAGATCACGGATGGCTTTAAGGACACGCAGATTTTGGACTGGATCGAGAACAATCGGGAAACACTCAACACTCTCACCTTCCCTAAATTCATGGACCTCGTTTGTGACAACTATTTGGAAGACGATTGGGAGCGGAAAATTCATCGCCAACTTACAGCGTCTGCGCTGGTACCCCCCGGAAGGTTTTGGGACTGGCACCAGGGTGTCCTCAAGATCAACTTGATGTTGAAAGGTGCGGCATTCTTCCTCGACAACAACGCACTGCGTCACCGTATCGAATCTGGAATCGAGAAAGACCTCGATCATCTGTGTACCCAGGACAAGGTCAACACAATCAAGGACTTTAAGGACTTCATCAACGCTGTCCGCAACTGCGACTTGAAACATCGAGTTGAGAACAAGAGGGTACGCGACGCCGTGGGGTCCCATGCCGCAGAGTCCGTATCCCGTAAACGCCAAGCTCTCTCCGGCCCTTCAAGAAATGCGAACTCTTCCTCATCGAATCCTTCCTCCTCGAACGACACTCATAAAGCACCCTCCCGCAAGCTCCGCCTTTTGTTCTTGTCCGAGACGCAGCGAGCTTACCTGGTCGCAAACCAGGGTTGCTTCAAGTGTCGTTTAACGAACCTGCCTGCCGATCACGTCTCCTGAACCTGCCCCACTGGATACCCGAACCCCGATACCTTCTTCCAAACCTGTAAACACGCATCGCACGTCGCCACTACTGCTGAGAACCCGGGCTACGTCGCCCCAGCCGCTGCTTCCGCTACCGCAGCTCCTGTTAAACTGCATGCGAAACAAGTCACCACGACTACATCGTTCGACTCCGCCGACTGAGACGATGAGGTCGCAGCTGTCATGCCGCAGAACAAATTGTTTTCTACTGCCACCAAATCCGATGATGAGGCAAGTCCCTCTGTCTATTGTGTTTCACATCTTTTGTTTCACTGTTTCGTCGATGGGCCTGCCCAATCCTTGCCCGTTCCTATCATCTCACTGTTGGATACAGGCGTAGCAGCGTGTATCATATATCAGATGACCACAGTCGTAAAACTTTTGGTGATGCATCAATGTCTACAATGTCTTTAAGGAAGGTGATATATCATGCCCTTCGTGATATATCACGCCCTTGAAAGCTGCTGTAGGGCTCGGCACACCTCGGCATGTCCTCATTCCTGGCAATTGCCCGTCCATGCCACCTGCTGTTGATTTCACACGATATTTTTACAGTGTCGGCCTCCATGCTGGTGCTCCCTCATTCCTGATTGGGCTGCATTTGAAATATACCGCGCCTCTCAGCTATTTTGGGATCCTTGGCCACATTGGTGTGATCTAGCGGGATTTCCAAAACCGGTCCTTCCCAATTAGGCTGTATTTCCAATATACTGCGCGCTTGGACAGGGCCGTGAGACACAGCGTGATCTCCATCTATGGATGCCACTTCTATGCAGATGCGCACCCCACCCCGCTCTTGCAGCTCATCATGTAGTCACAGCCATATGTACTCCCGCCATGGTCCACCATTCACTCGTGACTCTACGCCCTTCTATGTACCCCGCCACCCCGCTGATCCTCTCCCACCTACTCCTCTTTCCTCCTCTGTTCTCCAGGTCCCCCATGAACATTTCCCTCCTCCGCATTCCTCCCTGAATGCTCGTCGAATTTCCCACCGACCCCTCTTTGGGCCCTTCCCTGCTCCCGTTGAATGTTTGCCTCCAGCACGTTTGAACTCGATGATACCAACATACCATTGTAAGTAGTGTTATATTACTTTCTTGTTGCTAGCCTATCTCACATATCCCTGTATTGCCTCTATTGTCCGTGATATATCACCTCTGTTTGGTGATATTCATGATATATCACCTCTGTAGCAACTTCCAGGGTGCTCTATGGGTGATATATCACCTGTAGCAAAGTTCTGGTGCACTATATCTCCAGTTGTAGCAGGTGATACATCATCTAACCCTTGCCTCCGGTGATATATCACCTATAGCAAAGTTTTTACGTGCTATGCCTTCAGTTGTAGCAGGTAATATATCATCTACACATTCCCTCCGACCTGTAGCGAAGTTTTACCATACTATGTCTTCAGTTGTAGAAGGTCATATATCATCTACATACCCCTGAAATCTCGTAAGTCCTCTGCAACATGTTATATCACGCATTGTAACTGTTATCTGAAGACCTGATTAAGAGTTTGTTTGCAAGGTAACATATGTATTCAGGACATGTATATAGACTGTACTTTAGAACAACTAAGTTGTCTTACCCCTGCAGAAAAGCCCGCCCCGTGTCTACAGAATAACAGAGATCAGTCACTTCTTCTTGGACGAAGCGTTGGCCGAACCAGCAGCTTTCCGCTTTGAGGTGCCAGCAGCAGCACGTGCTGCAGCAGCCTCTCCTGGAAGTGGTCTTGCGATGCCATCCAGATCTCGAGCGAGTTTGATAACACGCTTCGCACGCAATGGGAGGCCAACAGTGTCGATCAGGTCCTCTTCAGCTGGGTTAGGTGATGTGGTCTTTGGGGCATTCGCAGTAGCATTGGCAACATTGTTTGCGGCATCGATATGGTGATCCGGTCTACGACTGGGCGGCTGAACCTGATCCGGGCCAGCCGAGGCAGGGCTTGAGCTTACCCTGTCCGTCCCTATGTTCTTCTTCCCACCTCGACCACCACCTCCACCTCCACCTCCACCTCCACATCCACATCCAGCTCCATGTCCACGTCCGTCCCCACATCCACGTCCGCTTCCAATCTCCACTCCAGCCTTGGTCACTGGTAACGCAGGTCGGGTGATAAAAAAGCCCGTGTCTCCGCAATCGACAGGTCCGATTGCCGCCTGTTCAAGTGCATCCAGCTCAGTCAATTGCACACTTGAAGGAGCAGGATCCGGCAGCGCAAGGGCTGGAGCAGACGGAATGGATAAGCCCGCAAAGATGGGATGAAGTAGTGTTGAGGCCATTTGATGGTGGTTGGACATCGAAGTGTCCATATGGAATGAAAATGGTGGTGCCTGAACTGACTGATCAGGGAGAAAGAAGTTGTGGAATTCGCTTGTCGGTGCCAAATTTGGAAGGGGTGGTGGGTGTGTCCCAAAAACGTTCATGGGCACCGGTAGCATAGTAGAACTCTGATACATTGGAATAGGAGGGGGAAGGGGGACCAGAGGTTGAAGAGTGGTCATTGAGTGGGCTAGGTGGGCTCTGTTCAGCTGCTCAGTGATGGTCTCGTAATCAGACAGGGAATCCAAGAACAATTTGTTGCTGAATGAGAAGCCATCGACCGTGGAGAAAGGAATGACAGGAGGCGCTACGCCTTGTGCATGTGTGCTTTGTGTTGTGATGGGTGTGATGGGCGACGGATTGCCGAGTGTTTCTGATGGCACGGGTATACTGGTTGTCGATGTCGCCTCCGGATCCCCTATCTGATCTAAATCCAATGTGAAATCGTGGTCGAAAACAGACCATTGATCCGCACCACCCGATAGAGATCCTGAAGTAGCTGTGGTAGCGTCCACGTCGGCCTGAGAGGCGAAAGGATCTGAGATCGGTTCAGCAATTCCAGCCGTGGAGTTATGCTTTGGAGTCAATGGAGTCGAAGTGGCTGAACCCGTGTTTGAAGTCGATGACACATCGGAAGGCTTTGAAATCGGTCCAGGAATATCAGCAGTGGAGGTGCAGTCCGGAGTCGATGAGGTACGGTTCAGAGTCGATGACTCTTCATCATTCTTGTCAAAGGCGATCAACAAATTTGACGGATCAGCGATGCGCTCATTGCTCTGGGAGCCGGATAAACCTCGGTGTCCATGAATACCGTGCTTCGCTAATAAAAGGATTGAGGCTTTTGTTTCATCCAAGCCAAAAGACTAGTCAACTTACGATAAACCTCTCTTAACCACCCAGTGTAAGACTCGTCGAAAGCAAGCTTGTCTGCCTTGTACTTGATAGTGTAGCTTTTGTTGTCTTGATTGGTACCATAACTGACGCTGAATTCGCATGTAAGTGGACTTCAATATAAACAACGACAAAGAACTGACGTCTGTAATCTAATCTTCTCCTTTTGCGACGGATCAGGCCCACCTGCGACTATCACCGTCGACCATCCTGTAAGTCAGTGGATCTCTTCACAGACGGCTTCCATAAGAGTTATTTGGTGCGCAATTGCACTATCAAGGGTTCGTTAACATGTTTCGCAGGTCTCTAATGTGAAACTTAGACTTACAATTTGCGCTGTTCAGGAGTGCGTTCCAGGCCTTCCTTTTTCCCTTCAAGCATCGCCGCCTTCTGGTTCTTCTCCTCTTCCAGGGCTAGCCGTACAACCTCCTTGACTTTTTCTGTTTCCGCTAACCATGCCTTCCGAACCACCTCACGCCTCGTCGTGAGAAACAATAAAGCACATGACTTCCTGCCACCCATAACCTCGCCTTCACCGTCACCTTCCCCTTCATCCTCGTCTTCGCCTTCACCCTCACCCTCACCCTTGCCCTCACCATCATCGTCGTATTCGCCTTCGCCCTCGACATCTCCACAGCCCTTTCCCTTACTACCCTCTCCACCGGTCCTGCCAAGCGCCTCATTGATAAGTAAGTTTACTTTTTCCTTGTACTTAATCTGATACATTTCCTCTGCCTTGTGTAAACGCGTCCACAAGCCTTTCAGCAGGGAGAGCATCTGACCGGTGCTCTTTCGCCGAGTGGTGCCTTGGGTCCCGGTAACCCTCTTTTCGGAATTTCTGAACCAACTTCTCAGTTGCTGTCATTTGGATGTGGGTTACTGAGTTTTCAGTTTGTTAATAGTTATAAGGAGTGCTCACTTTTTGACGTGTGATAACAGCATCTTTCCAGATTTTTTCCAGCTCATCACTCCACAAGTTGGAATCGTCAGCCCTAATTACCCCCTCTGGGATCTTCCCGGCCGCAATACAAGCATCCAATTCCATCCATTGTTGGAACCAGTCCCGGTTCACGTCATTGAAGAACTTTCCAAGCCCCCTGTTCTTACCATCATTTTGCTTCGCTCTATACATCACAAGGTAATGTTAGAACAGGCAAGCACAGGGATATCAGGTTAGACAGCTACAAGCTGAAGTCCGAAGTTGGAAACTGGTTTATTGAGGAACTGACTGATCTACTCACCTGAAGTCTGAAGTTAGAAACTGGGAACTTCAGGTCAATCTAATCTGCTATATATACTGTACACAAGAAGGCTGTGTGCACTGGATAGATGGTAGCTAAGGAAACTGATCTGGTCAACAGGGAGTGTAGTAAGTCACCATCAAGATGGTGATGCAACCAACACAGCCTGCAACACAGGAATGCTGTACAGTAACAACCATCAAGATGGTTGATGGGAGATAGGTTGGGAACGAGATTAAATAGCCGAGAGAGCGTTTCTAACAGGTAAGTACTCAGCCTCTCTTCTAGCCATTGAAGCTGATCAGTAGATGCCCAGTGTCGACGAGCCATGAGAGGTAGGAATTCGATATGCAAGACTTTCTTGTCCCATAGACATGTAATATATTACCTATGCTCATCCAACTGTAAGCACATCATATATCACTTATTCTGCCTCGATCAAAGCCCACCGATTGATCTCACATCGGGTCTATATTTGAAATTGAAAAACAAGACCATGCGACGGTCACAGTAAATATTTTACTCTACAATATGAAACACAATTTGCTCCTTTTTACTCCTCATGCAAGAGATGGTGCGCGATGTTCCACATCTCGGCTGCAACTTCGAAGTTCCTAAGCACATGAAATATCAGCCGGATTTGCCTCAAGTGCCAGTAAAACGGAGCTACGAACGTGAGGGATCTCTCCCCTAAGGTGTAGTCAAGAACATAGTGACTCTTCATGAATTGGTCATACTTTGCCCTAGTGGCCTGCTCCCTAGCGGCCTTGAGCGACTTAGTCTGAGCAGTATGTCGCAGACGAGGGGGCACATGGGCAGAGTTGCCAGCTTCGTCTTCCCAGGAGGGTGTGTCTGCTATGACTTTCAGTTTTCTAAGGAGTAGGTGAGCTCGGTACGGTCAAAGGAATTTTTCTTACTTCTCTGCACGATGTTTTGCAGCTGCGACTCGAGCTCTCTCCCGGCAAGCCTCGCAGTTTCTAGTAAGAAGTAAGATAAAATGTGTTGAGGGCTCCAGGTGTGTCTACATACCAATAGTAGTAGTTGCTTGAGGCTTGTCGGCGAGCAGCCTGAGTAGAGGCAGGGTATTTGGCACTTTCAGACATGAGGGTTTACAAGAATTTGTAATCTAGTAAGTCCTTACTGAATCTGTAACATCGATCAAGATGGTTTACAATGCGTGATCAATTTGGTTAGTATATATAGATATCATGTCCAGTTTTCAAAATTACGCCCTTCAACATACCCATGCCAAAAGATCAGTCCACAGCTACAGGCCCATGTATGACAGCAGACTCACCTCTTCTCAATCAAAACTGACGTCTATCAAGGTCTGGATCTCTGTTAATCATCTCTAAACTCCCGCACAAAGAAAAAGGATTATATTCACCTGCCAGAGGTCCCATCCCAGCCAGAAGTCGTCCCACCAGTATCACCTTTCATGGAAGACACCGCAGACAGTGCCGACAAATCGCCACAGTTGGAAGACACCCTAACCAGTGCTGACAAATCCAATAATGAAGAAACACGCAGGCCCATAGGTATGGTGCAAAGGGTTCTACGTGATCGCATTATACTCATACCCTAAACCAGGTCCAACCAAGCCCCGGCGGGACCATGGGTACGATGTGATTTCTGCACTGGGACTATCTGTATCTGAGTGATAGGCAGAGTCTCGGATAAAACCCATGTCCGTGGTGCTGAGGCATTTCGTATTGAAGCTGCTCTGCCGGAGTTGGACATGTCCCGCATACTTGATCCCGATCGTTTTGTACTGCCGTGCGTGGATTACTTTGGGTTAGACTGCCAGCTCTGTGTCTATTGTTTGGAGATGGCGCACAGAGAATGCGACGATCGAAGCCTTGGTTGATGGGTCTTCCCTGCAAAGAGAGAGAACAGCGAAGAAGTGGTGAGACGAGACGTGACGGACGAGAAATAACAACTTAGTTTTATTTGTTCAATAGCGGCACGAAATTAGTTTCATTTGTTCGAAGTTGTACGAAATTGGCTTAGGTATAGATAAGCTAGAAGGATGTAAGTCGAATCTTTGAATGAGTAGAGCACAACTTACCGAGATAGGGTGTCGGATGTCTGGCTGTGAACAAATGATCAGTACTGACAGTAAAAACAAGCGAAGAGGTGTTTGAGCACCGGCGGAGAGACATTCGACTTACATTTTCAAACTAAAGGAACACGTGTTCTTGTAAGATTGACGTGAAATGCATGCGAAGTAGTCAAATGAACATAAGGGACGTCCTATTACACGTGGATAGACATTAACTTGAACTTGAGAAGTCGTCGCATGTATTTGAGACTGTGACTAAATGTTCGCAGGCATAACCCAAATGTAGAATACACCTGAAGGGGATTAGATGCATAAGAAGGCATAATCGAACGACACTTACAGCTGGCGATAGTCGTTGAATGGATTTGACAGGGTTACCGAATGTTTGAAGGGTTAACGAAACATGTTTGAAGGGTTAATGAAACCGCAAAGGGTTAAGTGTATGTTTGAAGGGTTAAACAAACGTAGGATTGACTTGAATGAGGTTAGATACATGTGAAGGGACGAAAGAACGAGACTTACATGCAAGGAGAGTTGTTGGACGGATTTGACGATGTAACCAAATGTTGGAATAGTTAACGAAACAGCAGAGGGTTAAGTGTATGTTAGAAGGGTTAAACAAACGTAGATTCACCAGAACGAGGTTAGATACATGTGAAGGGATGAAAGAACAAGACTTACATGCAAGGAGAGTTGTTGGACAGATTTGATGATGTAACCGAATATTGGAATGGTTAACAGAACAGCAAAGGGCTAAGTGAATGTTCGAGGGTGTAATTAAATGTAGGTTCACCAGAACGAAGTCGGATGCATGCAAAGGGAGAATAGAGAAGCAGACTTACATGCAGTGATAGCCGTTCAGTGACTTGGACGGTGTAACTGAATGTTTGAAAGGTTAGCAAAACGACGATACCGCAGAAGGGATAACACTTGAAGGATAGCTTGAATGCTTGAAGGGATAACTGAACGTAGGATTTGCCTGAAATATGTTAGATACAAAAGAAGTTTATAGAACGAGGCTTACAGCTAGTGATAGTCATTAAATGCAGGAAGGTGTAACCATACTGCCGCAACCATAGACAGTTTCTGATACTTAGGCGCCCTAAGCGAGTTCTGATAGAGACAAACACTAAGTTTGTGATAGGTTTCTCATAGAAATGCGACGATAAGATGAGATAAGATAAGATTGTCAGCCTGCCCTGAACATGATTGCAACTGGTCCGATTGTGCAAGTTGAATCTGGACCTTATCTCTTCCCGTCTCCCCTCTTCCACGCCGATGACCCTGTTCCGTCTCACTGCCCCTAGCCCCCTAGCCATCTCACTGCTCCCTAGGCAGGCCCGTGCTCTCAAACTCCCGCTCTTGGCTATAAAATGGCAGCGCCTTTGGATATGGCGCACTTCGAAACCTTTCCTCCAAAATTCCCTCTGGTGAGTGAGACCATGCATTGGGACTCGCCATAGGCGCTACAGCGGTTTTACTTCCCTTTATCGCACTGCACCCATACATTGGGACTTGCCACAGGCCCTAACGGCAGGTGTATGTGCTGATCCGCCTCCTCTTTGCATCATCTTTTGCTGGGTACCTTATACTGACTCATTTATCCCTCACACTAGATCATATCATCGCTCTGACAATGCCTCACGGTCAGGTAAGGCAAAAACTCTTTCTTTCAATGGTCAGATATGCTGACCATGGTCTAGACCTGCTCAGGAGCCTCATTCTCAGCGTATGACTTCGCACGCTATCGGGTTTCCACCGTCACCAGCCCCACCCTTTACCATCGCCCTCCCGTCTGTATCTCTGATAACTTCGACACCCTCATGCATGGGGCCATGCTCCAGGAACCCGCCGATGGCGACGATGCCGAAGGCGCACCCCTCACAGACGGCCCAACATTCTCCCACGAAGGTCTTGACATTTATGACCCTTCCACCACCTCTGTTCATGTACATCCCAACACACGTGCTGGTACCATTGAAGCTCGATGTCAGTCAATGAACAAGAAAGTCCAGCACAGCAAGAAACGGACGTTTGCAGTGGTGTCCGCAACTCCTTTCAGCTGCCCAGTCCGCACCTCAAAATCCGCCAAAGCCCAACTGTTCTCAGCACCGCTCAAGGCCGGGATCAATGCAGCAACACTTCCAAACACCAAGGGAGGGGCATGGACAGGGTTTTTCAGACAGAAAGGAAAACGGGGGAAGGGTCAGAGGGGGAAGAAGGGGAAGAGGGGAAGATGGGGAAGACGGTGATCCCGCGGAAGCCAGATGAGCTGCAGGACTTGTTGGATGCAGGGTTCGGTCTGGTGGAGTGGGACAGAAGGTACATGTCCAGGTCTTCGTTTACTTTCCTATGCTCAAACCTTTCTTGCAGGACACCTTTCTTGATTGTCGATGACCAGGGACGCGCCATTGCAGGCTTTTCTGGATGCCCTGAAGATGCTCATTGGGACAATGTCATCTTGGGAGCCACCTCTGCAATGGAAGATGCCCAGGAGCACGCGATCAGGACCCGCTTGGTTTGGCGTCTCCTTTCCGACTGCAACATCCATCGCATCGCGGGCTTTCAATCAAGTACGCGTGATTCATCCCGCCCTCCCCTCATCGGAGACGATTCCCCCTCCCCTATTCTATGCTAAGGCAATACTCTTCAGGCACGTTCGCTTCCTTTGCCCCCAAGTTATACAATTACTATGCAGACATCCTCAAGTCAGTCTTCCAACACCATCCCAATCTCGAACACAACTTCGACAACTCGATCTTTCCAGCCTGCACCTTTAACTGTGGTCCTCATACTTGCACCTGTCGTCATGTTGATGCAGGTAATCTCTGTTATGGTCTCTGTGCCCTCACCGCAATGGGTTTGTACGACTCTAAGCGTGGCGGACACCTTATTCTATATTCTTTGAAACTCGTTGTCGAGTTTCCCCCTGGCTCCACCGCTCTTATCCCTTCGGGTGCTGTTGAACACGGCAAGACCCCTGTTGGCCCCAATGAAACACGGCTATCACTCACTCAATATGCAGTGGGTGATCTCTTTCGCTGGGTCTCCTATCATTTCCAAACAGTCGCTTCCTTCATTGATGTGGCTGTTGCGGAGGTACTAAAACAAGCTTTAGGTTTATGGATCGAATGGTGTCGCGCCAGAGCTAGGGCAATGAGGTGGGCTGAAAAAGTCGAGCTACTGCAGGAGGAAATGTGTCGGATACTGGCAACCCTCTCATGGAAAGCTGGATGGTGGCTGGAGCAGCAGTGTCGGAGGATGGGCCTGGATTCCATGACGATGGAAGGTGTTGTTGCGTATTCTCAGCAGTGGGCAGCTCTCGCACTAAAGCTTAAATACCGGTTTTGAGGTCCCCTTAATTCTACAATGCTGGGAGCCATGTAATGATAAGGATGAATAAATCTTGTATCTCTGACTGTAGATATGATGGCAAATGAGTGTTATTAATAGAAAGAGTTGGAAGTGATACAGCAGGGCAAAATGATGGGCAAAATGATGGCGGGGAGGGGAAATGATGGCGGCGACAGGGGGCAATGATGGCGGGGAGGGGCGATGGTGGACAGAATGATGGCGGATGATTCTGGCGGGATGATAGGACTATTTATAAATCTGTGGGCCGTGATGGCGGCGAAGGGCGGACAGAATGATGGCGGATGATTCTGGGCGGGATGATGGGACTATTTATAAATATACATAGGTGGGATGGGCGGCGGTAATGTGGGAGTGACAGCTGAGCTTGAATTGAGGTGGCTGAGGTGGATGAGCTGTTATACAATTGTATATCACTCTGCTAGGGAGTGGTGTTGGATAATGGTGCTCATCTGATGCTTATATCTCCAGAGTTAGTTTTGCACCTGGGCCTCACCGTTTTTACTCTCAACGCACCTGAAATCTCTGTAGCTATGTCTTCGCCTTTGGCTCCCAAAACTGTATCGACCCTATCAATGTATGTCAAACTGTCTGTCACATCGAAGGATGGTCAATGGACAGCCACTTCGACCCGTACTCTCATTGCACCAGGACTTTGCGCCCCCGTCATTCTCGGTCTTCCCGGTTCCGTGGCTAGTAAAGAATCATACTGTGATAGACCACCACACGTGAACATGGATGAACAAAAGAACAAACTACGACCTTTTGAACCTGTCTCCACGTGTCCCTGTCCCTGTCAAACGTGGTTTGCCCACTGACGTCCGTGGCAAGGTTATTGCAGATCGAAAGGCAATGTTGACCAAGTTGAACTAACACAGGGTGTGAAGGACAATATGTTCATGAAAGGTATCTTGAACAAATAGTAAAGGAATACCTTATATGTTCAGATTATGTAGAGGTATCATATTGTGAATCAAATATTGAATTTCATACAACAAAATATAGTGAGCAAAGTTATTACATTATCAGAGAACGTGTTCTGAATAAATTCACTGTATTTTTAGTAAAAGAGCAAGCATTATATGATGAATATAAGCTATATTCTTCCAAGATAATTGTATGAAGGACAAAGTGCAAATATACTTCATATTTGCAGCATATGTCCCCTAAAGAAATTCAAAATATGATCATACTATTTTTACAATATGATCAGCAGAAAAATCTTGAATATATCTGCAACATAGTGAGATATTCAGAATATCTTCACCATATTGCTAGATATTTAGAATATTTTCACCATGTTGCTGTTTGATCCTGAGGTATGGTGAAGGTATTTTAAAATCTTCACTAATCATATTGTGAAAATAGTGTGAAGATATTTTGAATTTTATTAGGGGTTATATGCTACAAATATGAAGTATATTTTCACCATGTCTTCTGAAATTATCTTGAAAGGAAGGATATACCTTATGTTCATCATATAATGCCTGCTCTTTTTCTGAAGATATGATAAATTTATCCAGAATATGTTCTATTATAAGATCACAATTTTGCTCACTATATTTTCTTAACTAGAACTAAATATTTGATTTACAATATGATGCCCTTGCATAATCTCAGTATATAAGGTCTTCCTTCACTATTTGTTCAAGGTACCTTTTATGAAAATATTGTCACTTGCACCCTGTGTAAGTGTGTAGCCAACGCTTGATTGAGATGTCCCGCATGAATCGTTTTGAAGTCGTGGCAGACATAAACCCGATTGTTGTTATTCGTACCCGAATCGAACAGCTCGCGTTTGTTTGCGGTTGCGGTCCGGTCAAGTTGCAGTCTTTTTCGGTTGGCGCAACCGGACCTCGAAAGCCTACACGTCTCTGTCGTTGAAACGATATGATGGCAAATTCAAAAAGGAGTTCTCGTCTTTGTCCGAACCCCTTCCGCACGTAAACGACTTGCCAACAGACGTGTATGCCCAAATTCATCGCGGAAATATTGCGACACCTTCAAAACACTGATCTAGCAACATCTTGAAGGCCGCATCCAACCGTCTTCATCGCCTCACGCATCACCAGCGTTCATCATCCCCAAGGCCGACTCCATGGCTTTGCCATGGTGGGTAAACAACTACCGGCATTTGAATGCCAACACCGTAACAGACAGCCATCTGCTTCCGCGCGTTGACGACATCCTCAATGATTGCGCTAAGGGCCGCATATGGGCCAAGCTTGATATGCCAAATTCCTTTTTTCAGAAGCGCATGGATCCAGCTCACGTCCCACTGACAGCCATCTCAACTCCGTTCGAGTTATTCGAGTGGCTGGTGATGCCTATGGGTTTACGAAATGCCCCTGCCATCCACCAGCGAAGAGTAAACGCTGCCTTGAGGGTGCACATCGGCAAGATTTGCCATGTGTATCTTGATGACATTATCACCTGGTCATCCTCATTAGAGGAACATCATCAGAACGTTCGAACTATTTTACAGACTCTCAAAGACGCTCGTTTGTATATCAACAGAACTGTACTGCATGGAAATCGATTTCCTAGGACACCACATCAGTGTCAACGGCATCGAAGCTGATGAGAAGAAAGTCAATAAAATCATTTCCTGGCCACCGCCAAAGACGTCCACCAACGTCCGGGCCTTCCTTGGACCCCGCCACATGCGCCTTCTAGGCTGGGCAAAAAGCTTTACCGCTAAGCTCGATTCCACCGAAATGGCTGCTCAAGACAACGAAATCATTGGCAGTGTCAGTCTTTTCTGGAACATCGTGAAAGCCAGTTTTCCCTGTGAAATTACTAAGTACATGCAAAACTGTCTTGACGCTGCGCACATGCCTTCCATAGCGACGCGAAACATTCCCGAAGGGTATTGTTTCTTCTGTCATACATATTTGCTAATTGGTTGACTTATTACAGGCTGTGGCTTTTTGATCGAGTACAACGGCAAAGCCTACACATTTCGCTCGGCTGCACGCGCCCCTCCAGAGAGCTTGGCAACATGTGGTTATAATGCATAAGTCTATATTTGCTTTCGCACAGCTTCGTATATTGATTTTCCTCATTAGGCCAGTCCATGTTGATCCTTCCTTCTGTAAATGGAGTTTCTCATGGACCATTTCACGGGAGGCCAACAATAATCTTCCAGTGGACAAAGGCTCAAGCTATGTTGATGCAGGCCTCAAGGTTGTTGTACATGCCCCGTGCCATGTCTGTGTGCCAGTCGGACTTTCAACATGGGAGGACTTTCAGCAAGGTCAACCGTGGCCTTGCAATACTCTTTACTCGACGTGTAGAGGAAGACTATCGAGAGATGCTGGAGACAGTCCCACGCGTGATTGCTTTTGCCGGCAATGTTTGAGAATAAACAAATACATACACATACTTTACATAATATATCCCTGCTCGCCAACCATTCTATATACTTACCCTCTTTTCCATACCTCCCAATTTTTGTCCCTCCTTTTCTCAACAGTCTTTACTCGATACACCCCAGTCCTTACTCGACTTTCATTAATTTGTTCACCCATGGACACCTCCTCAGATGTCAGGAAAATCCTCAGCAAAATCCTTCCGAACTATACCCAGGCTGCTGGATCCTCGAAGCTGCTGCATACTACTCCTGGAAGTCTTTCTAATGCCTACAAGGAGGCCAATAAAGGCCTCAATGGGGCTTCTCGGGCCCGGGTTCCCTCCCCAAAAGGAAAGGTACTGTAATTTTCACCTGTTATCGAAGTCTATGCTAAAGAATTTGTTGGTAAAGGACTTCAGAGTTCCAGGTCGCCTTCATCGCATTTTTGATTGAGGGGCTTGCCATGGTAAGTGTTGATCGATAAAAACATTGAAATTGGCTTATACAGAAACTGGAAAATGGGAGGACTCTAACGAGGTTGTTTTGAGGAACCCAGGAGTGCCCAGCATCCAAAAGCTTCAAGCTCTTCCAAAGGAAGTCTTTGTCCACAACAATGTTAATGGCATTACGATCGATGCCTCTTGGACCCACACCAAGGTCGTAACAGCTTTAACCTGTTTCCCCACCTTTTCGAGTACTTCGACTCCCTCAAAGAGTCAGGGCCCCACTGGATCGTGTGCGCAAAGGAGCACAAGTCTTTATATGTGGTGGTCAATGCTGAGCCCACCAGGGAGATCCTCAGCATGAACAAAGGTACCAAAAAGGCAAAATTCATCGACAATCAACTCTTTTTCAGTGCGTATTGTCACTTGAGAGTAGTGTTCAGCTTACTGATGATGTACCCAAGCCACCTGCAAACCCATCCCATGTGAGATCATTAATGCTTGGTTGACCCATTCCTTGGAATTAATGTCCCAAGGTCGTATAAGCAAAAAGGCAAAGGTGAGATGTGATTCACCTCCAAGTTCAGTCCTGTGGGCTTCCTATTGACATTCATGCAGAGCGTGCCATCTCCGAGGAATCAGAGTCAGATCTGAACGAGTCAGATGAGGAAGGCTACTGTCCTTCGAAAAGGCAGCGAGAGTCACAAGGTATATTTAATTTGATTTAATTTCTGCTATCGAGTTGCTGAAAACTATACAGACCCCTTTAAGTCTTGGACTCGTCAAAGCATCCTTGACAATGAAGAAGCATGAGAGATCCTTGATCGTGTGTATATCCTGTTCCTGCTGATCACCCCGCAGCTCATGAGGTTTCATTCAGATCCAGAGGCTGACGAAGATGGGTCTGACGAAGTCTCCCAGCTGTGACCACATGTCAAGTCACCAATTGACTTGACAGCGACCGATGACGAAGCTGAGATCAAACCTGCAGACAAGACTGGAATAGTCCCTGTCTCGTCTTTCATGGACGAGAAGCTCGATGTCGATCCTTGGATGACCACTGCAACCTACGATGATTTCTAATCACAGAAGCCAGGTTTTTCTATTCAGTTATATACCACTAATATTTGACCAGCCAGTATATAGTACTTGTTTTGTAGCATAATCTTTGAGTCGTCGTATCGTAGCCACAGTTTTATTATTACTGTACATACTTATTGACAATTGTAAGCTAGTTCTCTATTTAATCCAAACTAATTTTTTAGTTTATAGAGCTGGCGAACGAGTAATGAGGGACTTACGAGAGTCTCAGAAGAATAGTGACAGGGGGGCATGATGCTCGCAATCGCGTACGGCCAAGGGTACTGAGTCGTCGCACTGAATACTCCAGCTATATATCTTGGAGACCACAAATATCAGTTTATAGAGCTGGCGAACAGCGACTGAACGACTTACGAGGGTCCAATCAAATAGGGATGGCATGGTGCTCCCAGTCATGTATCGCCGAGGGTACTGGGTCATCGCACTCCATACTCCATCCATATACCTTTGGGGCCCCACATGTCAGTTTGCAGAGCTGGTAAATGATTAATGAACAACTTACAAGGGCCCACAAAATGGGTATGAGAGTATGATGCTCGCAGTCGTCCATGGTCAAGGGTACTGGGTCGTTGCACCATAATCTGCATCTCTATCTCTTGGCTCCCCTCCCCAAATATCAGCTTACAGAGCTGGCGAACAAATCATGAACAACTTACAAGGGTCTCCAATGATTGATCCTGGTGTTGGCATTTGGCAAACGAATCCGGATCGTGGGATGGGACGGCTCTCGGAGCCCTTCCCCAATCCGGAAATTTGTATTCGTTATGTACGGTAGGCTAATGTAATGCTAGGCTCAACTAAGCCCCTCTCACGTGAAACGTGAGAGGGGCGTAGATCAAAGTAGGGGTTTGACTAGGGCAATGTCAAATTTGGTCTTCGTCCCCGTCGTTCACACCTCTTCCCCCCAGCTTTTTTATTCTAATCGTGCAGTGTGATAGATAGGATGCTAAGGAACATTTTTCTCCCATCAACAATAAAATTTTGATCTGAACCTGGGCCTCCAGCTGGGCGAAAAAAAAACCGAGGTCGTTTGTAGTGTTTGGCAAAAGACTACAAAGTTTGTAGTCTTTCTTACAATTCGGTCACTGCATCAATGCATCAATTTACATTCTTCTCATCAAAACCCTACTTTGGTACAAGACCGTCCACGCGCACGTGGACGTTCTTGGTATGAGACTAAATGTAATGCTACCAACGAAATACACTAGTTTAAGGGTAATGGGACGGTGGGCTTATAGAAATTTAAAATCTCTGTAACTGAGAAGCTACTCAGAGACTTGAGTGTCATGCCACCCAAATGTGAATAGTGACTTACCTAGAAAGATTCACTGTTGTGGAAGGTCCCTAGGGGCTGACCGTTCCACTCAGAATGGCTTTCTAGGTAAGGTAACGTGATTGCGGACATGTGTGGCAAGGCCGTTGCGTGATTTTCGATCTTGCTCATTGAACTTGTGTAAACATAGTTAAAACTGATAAAAAAGAAAATGTGGATGGGGGCCAGGATGCTCGCAGTCATCCATAGCCAAGGGTACTGAGCTGTTGCACTATATACTCCATCCTGAGGCCTCCAGATGTCAGTTTACAGAGCTGGCGAAGGAATAATGAACGACTTACAAGGGCTCCAGGAATGAGGGATGGGGAGGATGATGCTCGCAGTCCTATATGGCTGAGGGTACTGGGTCGTTGCACTGGATACTACACCTATGCATGGAATAGACACCAATTGTCAGTGTACAGTGATGATGGGCAGGAAACACGCGACTCACAATGGTTTGAAGAAGGGGGGAGACGAGGTGGCCATGCTCCTCGGTCGTGGGAACTTGCGAACTCGGCCCCAGATCCTGTCCAGCACACCAATACGAGGTCCTGATGAATTAATACATTATACATAGGATTATGAGCTAAAGCCTTAAGAAAAAGAGCTGAATGACTTACGATGTGCGAACAGTCGCTAGCCAGTCATTGTCAAGGATTGTTGGGCGAATATCGACAGTTTTGGGAACCCATGAGGAAACTGTCGTGATGCGCCGTCCTCAGCAACTCGTGGAGGTTCCCCCTTGTTTAAGGGTCCCGGCACGAGGAACTTGACTCTGCCATCTGGTCCGCGGGTTTTTTCCATCTGAAGCAAGTCTTTCACAACCAAACGCACCAGAGCCTGATGTTCTATGTAAGTTTCAACTATAGGTTGCGACGATGTTAACCAAGAGGGGGGCGGAACAAGAATTCATGACACGAAGCTCCAACTTCGAGAGGACCCCAAAGACCTGGAGCCTGGTGGGTTTAGCGAACCGAATTGCAAGTAGGGTCTAGTTTCTTTCCAAATGCAGAAATGCCTAATCATCTCACAACACGTCAGTGACGCGTCAATTAAGCTGGGCCAAACTCGTCCAACGACAGCAGTATCTACATGAATCTACAGTATCTGAGTGAATCTACAATATCTACGTGAATTATACAGTAATCTACGTTAATTTACAGTAATCTACGTGAGTTCTACACTATACAGAGTAAGTATGCATTATAGTGCGGGTGAAGTAAAATATGCAACGATGAAATTAAGTTTCTACTTCCTCGCTCTCTTCCAGGCTGGTTGGTCTATAGGATAGTTTGCTGGTAGTCGTTTAGCGCCGCAATAGCCAGAAGGAGCAGCATTGGACATGGAATTGCGTGGAGGGAGTGGCAGTGTGATCGGGATGTTCTCCTTCGGCACACCAGTGAGGCGCGCTTCCTCCTCGGGCGTGATTGAGATCGAGAGTGCCAAAGCTGGTGGCAACTGTAAACCATCTTCGAGACCATCCCATGAATACTCGTGTTGACTTCAGGCTAGGTTGGTAGAGGAAAGAATGGCTGTGTCGACAATTGGTCCTTGCCTGAGGACGGTTCCCTTTGGAAAGGAAGACTTACGAGCATGTCACAATCCCGGAGCGCCCGCAGAATCCACAAGGCATGGAGCTATCCTTCGAATTGATCTGCAGAATGAAGGTATCAGCGTGAGGTTAACTTGTACTACTGGCCACTCAGGACGTTCTCAGAAATGCCTCGCATTGCCCGGAATATATGTTGGCCAA
Organism: Lyophyllum atratum; assembly: GCA_014905825.1. Lineage (NCBI taxonomy): Eukaryota > Fungi > Basidiomycota > Agaricomycetes > Agaricales > Lyophyllaceae > Lyophyllum > Lyophyllum atratum. Next base: position 1,103,397 of record JACGCN010000009.1, on the reverse strand, counting down.
CATGTTGTCGCACCTTCTTTGGATCAATCTCTGCATGGCACTGATAACAACGGAACTTGTCAGTCGCCTTCGTCTGCACTGCCTGTGCCTCTTGAGTTCCTTCATTCGATAGAAGTGTAATAGTATCTGAATTGTAGATATCAGAGCATGCGACAGAGAAAGCGGTAAAATGAAGCCCACTATTTGCTCGATAAGGAAACCAGCTATTAATCCTAAAGCAAGGGAGAAGGCTGAGGCCTTTATTGCGCTTCACTGCCTCCCAAAGCTCCGTGGACAATAAGTCAAGTGAACTGGTAGAGAATTCCCAGGTAAGGCCGGCAGAATTCAGCTCAGCGCATTCTCCAGGACTCAGTCGGCCGCTGACAGCTGCAATGAGGGGTTAAGGGGTGAACAAACCATGCTTGAGGCTCTGACAGCAATGGTTTTTCTCGCGGCTTTACTGACAGGCGACGGGTTTGCCTGATCAAGGTCCAGTTCCACGAACGAACCGTTCCAAACCCAGCAGTGTATCTCCGTGTCACCTATATCAAATGCTTCAGTGGACTCTTCGGCATCATCAGCGGGAATCATCCGCATGTCGAGTATCTGACCAGTGATCTTGATACCAGCTGCCTCGTGGGGGATGCTCTGAGCCTCTCGATCCACTCGAATCCCCTTCTCCTTGATCGCAATGCTCTTCAGCAAGACCAAGGCAACAGTATTGTCACACGGACAAGGGTCGCGAAGATGTCGCCAACAAGGAATGCATTGGGATCTACAACCTCATCTGAGTTCAAACGTTCTGGTCACCTTCAATCGCGAATGTCCCCGGTCGAGCTGTGGTTGTCGTCCAAAGACGGCGTCGAGGTCAACTACGGCTCCAAGACGGTCAAGAAATTGCTTGAGCGTGAAATTGGGATTATGGCCGCCCTGCATCCGCGCGAACCCAAAGAGCTTCTCGAGGCGATCATCCCCCGTGAAAAAGATGTAAAATGGTTGGTTGCCATCCATTTCTTGCTGCTTCGCAATACAGAATATGATGTTCTTGATCGTAGTCTGTGTGTCGCCGTAGAGCTGGTAGGGCATGAAATCTCCCTAAAAAGGGTGAAAGCCATGTGGGCATACTTGCTTAACGAAACGACTTGTTCCGTTAAGCTCCAGTCCGGTCGGATGAACGGGTGCATGAATGCGCCAAACATCTCGCCAATGACTCCAATCACTTGGACCTCCTGAAGTTCGGAAGGATTACAGTCAGAACTAGGCAGCGAGCTGACAGAGTTTACAGCTTCGATGAAATCTATGGCTCGGGGAACCTGGGAGTCTTCGGGGCGCATCAACAGCTCGACAGCTTCAAGGGACAGGGATTTGTTACGCCGAAGGTGATGGCGTATCATCTCAATGTTCACGATGGTTCTCCCGACTGCCATCCCTTCATATGTACGCATTAAGCGGGCAATTCCTACACAAGATTTCGTCAGTTTTGAATGCGGGCGCAAGCTCGTCAAACACTAACGTTTGATTTCATGCTTCCAATCAAAATCCGCAGTGATATCGTCGTCGCCAACAAGAAGATTCAAGCCTGGGAGACGACTGACATATTTAAACAGTGCGTGCTTCGCGTCGACAGCATGTTTCATGAACAGCTGATATACCATTGCCCGACGTCCTGCATCGCCATTGGACGCGAACGACCAAAGAGGTCCGAACTGTGCTGCTCTAGCTTGCTTCCAGGCCGAAATGACGCTCTGAAGAAGAGCGGATTCAACAGGAGTCTCTCGTTTACACGTGGGGGATATAAATAAGTATAGGAAATGCGCCGCGGACAATAGTCCCAAAAGAACCCACAGCGACGACGGAGGCTTCTTTGCCATAGTGGACAGTCCCATCTACAAGGGCACGAGCAATAGAAACCGCATGCTCAAAAGTAGTCAGTCAAACATCCACTGCATGTGAATGTTCGCGACAAAGCCCACCGACGCTATCGAGATGTGGGAAATAACATGCTGCGTCCTCCTCATTGACCTCATCCCAAAAGATCGACATGCCGGAGTGGAAGGGTCGGGCCTTGTTCAGGGCGGCAACCTTCGGAGAAAAGATGGAGCGAATATTGAAGAGAACATCTTCAATCTTAGGGGCACCAATGCTGGGCATTAACTGAGTAAAGATGTTTGCGCGATGTAGCGCCCGAATCGATGGAATAGAGATATGACGGTTGAGCGCGTAAAGAAGCTTGCGACCACCAAGTCGGAGGACCATCAACGCGATATCGAAGTCGGTTTGACTATAACTGCGAGCACGATAGGTGTGTCCAATGCTCGCTCGATCTTGCTGGTGATCATGGAAATAGCCGCACCGTCTTTGATTCCTTGTCGAACGAGCTGTTGCAGACGGGGTACATCACCAGTCGCGCAGGCCATCAGAAACCGCCGATAGTCATCAAGTTTCCGCAAGAGAGTCCCGCACTTTCATTGTAGATTGATAGTCTACACTTTTGTCAGTCGACTGCGATAATTGAATCCTTAAATTGATGGACCTGAAGTTTCCAAGAGTTCAGAGTCGCATCGCGTTCGGTAAGACATTGCGAGATCTGTTCATAACTGAGATACTTGTTAGAAACGCCTTCTGGGCTATCTAATCTCGTTCCCAACCTATCTCCCATCAACCATCTTGATGGTTGTTACTGTACAGCATTCCTGTGTTGCAGGCTGTGTTGGTTGCATCACCATCTTGATGGTGACTTACTACACTGCCTGTTCACCAGATCAGTTTCCTTAGCTACCATCTAACCAGTGCACACAGCCTTCTTGTGCACAGTATATATAGTAGATTAGATTGACCTGAAGTCCCCAGTTTCTAACTTCGGACTTCAGGTGAGTAGATCAGTCAGTTCCTCAATAAACCAGTTTCTAACTTCGGACTTCAGCTTGTAGCTGTCTAACCTGACATCCCTGCGCTTGCCTGTTCTAACAGGTTATGGGCCCCGCGCTCTAAGAGCTTAGTTCGATTTTTGATTCTCACTTGCCTTTATAGTGTGTGCAGCTCCCTTTAGTTACTTTGCCTTCCAACTGTTGGGCCTCTACCCTTTAGTGGGTGTTGCTTATAACCTACCTCAGAAATATCGCGGTAACCCCGCTGATCTGGGAGGTGTTACAACTGGGAAGTCAGCAGTTACATACCTACCTTTACTATACCTCGCTTTTCCTGCTGCACACATTCCTGAAGGCTCAAATTGGAACCCTGCCAGCTCATTATTGCTGGAACTTGGTTGTATTCCATTTGATTCATAGTGTTCAAAACACCCCAAAGCGCCATCATGTCATCATCCAATTCCAACACCACCAAACTTGGCTTTGCCAAATTCGATGCTACCAATTATCCCACCTGGTCAGGTGAAATGCAAGCCTGGCTGATGTCCCAGGGCCTCTGGCGCATCGTTTCAGGCAAATCTACTCTGCCTGCTGTGTCATCACCCTGCACCTCCACGGACCATGCTGCCGTCGATGCCTGGGAACTGCTAGCAGAGAAGGCAGCTGGTCACATCTACTTAATGGTCCAGCCTGACCAGAGGATTCATTTTCAAGGAATCTCTGATGACTCTGTGATGTGGAAAGCACTAGAGAAAGTGCATCTGCAAAAGCGCCCTGGCACTCGTTTTAATGCCTATGACGACTTATTCTCCATCAGAAAGGAGGAAGAGGAGTCACTTCAAACTCTTATGAACAGAGTTGACCTGGCATTGCGTCGCATCAAGGATTTGCGCCCTGCTTCCTTCAGCATCGAATTGGACAGTGAGCTAGCCTCAATGGCACTCATTAGATCTCTGCCTGAAGAGTTCTCCAACTTCACCTCGTCTCTCCTCCTTCTTGACAAACTCGACAAGGCTACCATTCAGCAAGCCTTTGTTACAGAGGAAACCCAACGACGCCGTCGCGCTGCAGACACTTCTGCCTCCACAATTGCCATGGCTGCAGCCCTTGTCAATGCAATTTGTGACTTCTGTGGCAAACCTGGTCATAATGTGACTAAATGCTTCGCGTACCAGAGGGCACAGAAGCAGGCTAAAGACAATGCACAAAGGCCACGCCAGAAAAAGCGCTCAGAACAGGCTAATGCAGCCAAGGACACCCCAGAGGAATTTGCCGGAAATGCAAGTACTCGTCTCCCAGATCATTCTGATCTCTCTACTCCGCTTCAGCTCCATGCTGACTTTTGATTGGATTGCAGACACAGGCGCCACTACTCACATGACGCCCCACCAAAATTGGGTTCGCAACTATACCCCCTGTCGCATTCCAATCAGGTTAGCAGACAACACGCTTATTTATTCAGCTGGAGTTGGTTCTGTAGTTTTCAAGCCAATAGTCAATGGCAAGGAGCTCAGAGCTATAGAGTTTACCAGAGTCTTGCATGTCCCCTTACTCCGAAACAACCTTCTATCCTGTCTATACTTAACTCGAAATAAAGGCTATCATATCCACATTGATTCTAAAGCCATGCATTTCGGTTTAGATGGAAAGAAGTTGTTCTGTGCATCCATTAATTCCAACAACTCTGCACGTTTGGATGGATCCACTGAACCAATTTCGGAGTTTGCAGGTATTGCCTCGACGCTTCCCCTTGATCTGACCCTATGGCATCGTCGCTTTGCACATCACAATTATGCACATGTCAAGAAGATGATCAAGGATGAGTTGGTGACTGGGCTTGTGTTGAAATCGTCTCAGAAGCCTGATCCGATTTGTGAGCCATGCTTGGCTGGCAGAATGCGCTCAAATCCTTTCCCCTCATCACCTAGTCGTGCTTCTAAGCCACTTGAATTGATCCACAGTGACCTCCATGGTCCTCTGCCGGTTACCTCACAGCAAGGCAGCCGTTACTGGGTTACATTCATTGATGACTGCACCAGCTTTAAAGCTGCGATGGGTCTTAGGCGAAAAAGCGACACATTGGTTGCATTCCAGACCTTCAAAGCGTACGCAGAGAACCATTTCGATGCGAAAATCTTGGCGCTTCAAGAGGATAAGGGTGGGGAATACATGTCCAACACATTCATTAAATTTACCAATGAATGTGGCATTCAGCGCCGCCATACCACGCGTAGTCTAGGCGCTCAGATACATGTTTTAAACCGTCTCCCTACTGCGCCTCAGCCAATTACACCTTACCAAGGCTGGCATAAGCGCAAACCAGATGTTAGCCATCTTCGAGTTTGGGGATGCCTTGCATACGTCTATGTGCAAAGGGATAAGCGCAAATCTCTCGAACCTCACATGCAGAGATGCGTCTTCATTGGTTATCCACCCGGATACAAGGGCTGGTTGTTTTACAATCCACAAACCAAAAAGACTATCATCTCAGAGAGAGCAGAGTTTGATGAGCGCTATTTCCCCGGACTGTCTGTCACCACTAGACCTCCACCTCCACCTCCGCCTATGCCCCCTGTAGATCTCCATATCCGCCGTGAGCACTCTTCTCCCATTCAGGATGCAGTTCAACTACCTGCACTCGATGATGGGGGGGGAGACATTTTGCTTCATCAATTGCCTCCAGCACCTCCTGCACCTGAAAATCGTCCTATCACACCGCCTCCGCCACCTGCCCAGCATCACCAGCATTCACCTGAACCTGAAACACCACCAGCTCGCAATCCAACACCGCTTCCTGCACTTGCAACACCACCTCCTGCACCAGCGTCGCCGCCTCTTGCACAACGCCGTGAGAAACGCACTGTTAACCTCCTGGCAACTGGTGGGTTGTTGCACGAAATCCTCCACCTGCTATCCCTGATAGTAGTGACGAGGATGAGCCGGAAGCGCCAGAGGATGAGCATTTCGAAGATGTGCAGTTTGCGGGAATGGCTTCTAGCTATCCGCGCACATACAAGCAGGCAATGAAGGCACCGGATGCAGAGAAATGGAGAGATGCTGCTAATGCCGAAATGACATCCTTGGTTGGCAATGGCACTTGGGAGATTGTTGACTTGCCTTCTGATAAAAAGGCAATTGGCTCTGGTTGGGTATCTCGCATTAAGCGGAATGCAGACGGTTCTATTGAGCGCTATAAAGCTAGACTCGTTGCAAAGGGCTATAGTCAACGCCCTGGCATTGATTACAACGAGGTCTTTGCACCTACATTCCGTCCTGCCGCTCTGCGCCTTATTCTTGCCATTGCTGGCATCGAGGACATGGAATTGCGCTCAGTGGATGTTACATCTGCTTTCCCCAATGGTGACTTGGAGGAGGATATCTACATGCGCCAGCCAGAGGGATTTCATCAAGGTGGTCCCAACCAGGTTTTGAAGCTGAGCAAGTCGCTCTATGGCCTCAAACAGTCAGCCAGACAGTGGAATAAGAAGTTGCATACTGCACTTCTAAAGATGGGGTTTACTAGACTTGAATCTGACCGCTCCATTTACATTTATGTCAAGGGAGAGGTCAAGATCATTGTCCCCATCTACATCGATGATATTACACTTGCATCGAAATCCACTTCTGCGCTTGACAAGGCTGTCAATGAGCTCTCTCAGCACTTCAAAATCCGTGACTTGGGCGCTTCTAAATTCCTGCTGGGTGTTGAAATCATCCGTGACCGTCCCAATCGCTCAATTGCACTCTCCCAACGTCAATACATTGTTGACATGCTCGAGCGCTACTGCATGAGCGATTGCAACCCCGTCTCCACGCCTATGGCACCAGGGACAAAGCTTTCTAAAGCGATGCATGCTCAAACACCAGCAGAAATTGAGGAAATGCGCAATGTGCCGCAGTTGGCTCTTTGCAATACCTTTCTACAATGACCCGCCCTGACATTTCCTATGCAGTGTCATGCTTAGGTCGCTTCAATTCGTCTCCTGGACCGAAGCACTGGGCTGCAGTCAAGCATTTGTTGCGCTATTGCAAAGGCACACTTGATTACAAGCTGCATTACAATGGTAGTCTGGGCACAGACCAGTTTCTAACTTCGGACTTCAGCTTGTAGCTGTCTAACCTGACATCCCTGCGCTTGCCTGTTCTAACAGTCACCACCCTCGAGTACGGCGTTACGCGCTACTCCCTCGATCCTCAGATGGCCGCTACGTTATGGTCTACCCTTCCTAAACTCGCGCAGGTGATACATTGCGCCGCCTGGGAGCCTCTGCCGAGCCGCTCCCTACCTCCCTCCCCTTCGACAAACTTCGATCCATCGACTTACCCACGCCCATTATCTCCCTCGTTCTCGCTTCCCCGCAGCGCAATCCCCTCCTCGACTCTTTTGACTGCGCCTACGACCTCAAACATTGCATCACCCTTGTATAGCACATTGCCATGTATTATATCCGCTGGCTTGCTATGGGGGTAGAGCGCTCGATTAAGCAGGGTTTGGAAGCGAAATGGAGCTGGAGGTCGTACTGGGGACTATCTTGGGAAGAGTTCATAGCTCACATTGAGGAGCCGAAGCCCATCGTACGCGTTCCCCTTCCCGCCTATGATCATAGCGCCGTCGATAATTCCCTTGCACTCATACTCCATCCCACGCTCTCATCAACCGCCATTCGCGCTAATCAGGTCCTGAGAGGCATTATTCCCGTCAAGCTCGCTCCCATCTCCCTTCCCACCCCCTTCCATCACTTCTACAACCACTTTACTGACCTTTTCCTTTGATACTTCTACTCCTTTCGCATCATGATGTTTACCTCCTTCCTAAATCCTTGCGACTGATTTATTTACACCTCTATGCCTACCACCTCTTGTATTCAGCCACACACCCTCACGACGCCTTACGATCCTATTTAGCATTAACATCATCCTTTCTAGTCTCTCTCTTTTCCTCTTATGTATTTTCTTGAGTCCTTACTTGTCTCACTTACCTTCAAAGTCATTTACCTATAGTCATTACCCGTCATCATTGGCGTGAGTATCACTTATTCCCTGCATCAAGACTGGGGGGGCTATGTTATGGATACTATAGCATAGCTACCCTAGGTTACAGATAGTCTCGATGAATAGAATAAGAGATAGACACGACAAGCAGAAGTCGACGCGACGCGACCATCGGACTTTGCCGAACCGAAGGAGATTACCGTAACCGGCGGTTCGGCATCCCGACATCAATGTTTGACTGTTTGGCAAAGGCCTTCCGGGAACTTGCCGGGTCGCGCACGAGTTCACCGGATCATTCAAGAAAAAGAACTCGCGCGCACCTTCGACCACTTGCGCGCGCCTTCGACAAAGGTATGACTCATTGACTCAGTTGGCTAGTATATAAAGAACGACTCGTAGCATACTTGTATTCTTCACCTTACTCAATATTACAGATTTTGCCAATCAAACCAACTTCCTTCTAAGTTAACCTTGCAGTGCGCAAGATCTCTAACTCGTAGACGATTATCTTAGTGACTAACAGGTTACCTGTTACTCCGTCAACACCAGAACGGTGGTTTGGGATAATACTTACTCGTTAGATCATTAGAATCAACTTGGGTTATTGACTCGTCAGTTATTGAATCGTATCGTTGGGGATCTGATCTAATCTACCGATTACTCCGGTCCTCAACAAAGATGGTGATGCAACCAACGCCTGCAACACAGGAATGCTGTACAGTAACAACCATCAAGATGGTTGATGGAAGATAGGTTGGTAACGAGATTAAATAGCCCAGAGAGTGTTTCTAACACTCCCCCCTGAACCAGCATATCTCCAAGTCAAGAAATAATAAGTAAATGAGAGGGAGATTAAACGAAAATGCCCATGTGTAGTCTACAGAATTCGCCTTTTGGAAGAGGAAGGGGTTTAGTAAGTATATCTGCCACTTGTTCAGTGCCAGGGATGTGATGAGGTGCAATTTTGCGTGTATCTACTACGTCTCTAAGCCAGAAATAACAGAGATCAAGCTGTTTCATGCGCCCATGATGCTCGGGGTTCTTGGTGACACTGAGAGCGGATTGGTTGTCAATCATGAGGGGAGAGGCTTCCTTGACTGTGTAGCCCATCTCATGCAAAATGTTGCGCATCCATAGGATCGATCTCCTTCCCAGCTTCAACTGCAGCAATGTACTCTGCTTCAGTTGTTGAAAGCGCAACAAAGGTTTGCAATTTGCTGCTCCAGCCAATTGCTCCACCGCCAAGTGTCGTCAGATATCCCGCAGTAGAGCGTCCAGAATCTGGGCAATCACCATGAGAAGCGTCGCAGAATGTGGTAAACAGCTCTGTGCCCAGACTACCATTGTAATGCAGCTTGTAATCAAGTGTGCCTTTGCAATAGCGCAACAAATGCTTGACTGCAGCCCAGTGCTTCGGTCCAGGAGACGAATTGAAGCGACCTAAGCATGACACTGCATAGGAAATGTCAGGGCGGGTCATTGTAGAAAGGTATTGCAAAGAGCCAACTGCGGCACATTGCGCATTTCCTCAATTTCTGCTGGTGTTTGAGCATGCATCGCTTTAGAAAGCTTTGTCCCTGGTGCCATAGGCGTGGAGACGGGGTTGCAATCGCTCATGCAGTAGCGCTCGAGCATGTCAACAATGTATTGACGTTGGGAGAGTGCAATTGAGCGATTGGGACGGTCACGGATGATTTCAACACCCAGCAGGAATTTAGAAGCGCCCAAGTCACGGATTTTGAAGTGCTGAGAGAGCTCATTGACAGCCTTGTCAAGCGCAGAAGTGGATTTCGATGCAAGTGTAATATCATCGATGTAGATGGGGACAATGATCTTGACCTCTCCCTTGACATAAATGTAAATGGAGCGGTCAGATTCAAGTCTAGTAAACCCCATCTTTAGAAGTGCAGTATGCAACTTCTTATTCCACTGTCTGGCTGACTGTTTGAGGCCATGGAGCGACTTGCTCAGCTTCAAAACCTGGTTGGGACCACCTTGATGAAATCCCTCTGGCTGGCGCATGTAGATATCCTCCTCCAAGTCACCATTGGGGAAAGCAGATGTAACATCCACTGAGCGCAATTCCATGTCCTCGATGCCAGCAATGGCAAGAATAAGGCGCAGAGCGGCAGGACGGAATGTAGGTGCAAAGACCTCGTTGTAATCAATGCCAGGGCGTTGACTATAGCCCTTTGCAACGAGTCTAGCTTTATAGCGCTCAATAGAACCGTCTGCATTCCGCTTAATGCGAGATACCCAACCAGAGCCAATTGCCTTTTTATCAGAAGGCAAGTCAACAATCTCCCAAGTGCCATTGCCAACCAAGGATGTCATTTCGGCATTAGCAGCATCTCTCCATTTCTCTGCATCCGGTGCCTTCATTGCCTGCTTGTATGTGCGCGGATAGCTAGAAGCCATTCCCGCAAACTGCACATCTTCGAAATGCTCATCCTCTGGCGCTTCCGGCTCATCCTCGTCACTACTATCAGGGATAGCAGGTGGAGGATTTCGTGCAACAACCCACCAGTTGCCAGGAGGTTAACAGTGCGTTTCTCACGGCGTTGTGCAAGAGGCGGCGACGCTGGTGCAGGAGGTGGTGTTGCAAGTGCAGGAAGCGGTGTTGGATTGCGAGCTGGTGGTGTTTCAGGTTCAGGTGAATGCTGGTGATGCTGGGCAGGTGGCGGAGGCGGTGTGATAGGACGATTTTCAGGTGCAGGAGGTGCTGGAGGCAATTGATGAAGCAAAATGTCTCCCCCCCCATCATCGAGTGCAGGTAGTTGAACTGCATCCTGAATGGGAGAAGAGTGCTCACGGCGGATATGGAGATCTACAGGGGGCATAGGCGGAGGTGGAGGTGGAGGTCTAGTGGTGACAGACAGTCCGGGGAAATAGCGCTCATCAAACTCTGCTCTCTCTGAGATGATAGTCTTTTTGGTTTGTGGATTGTAAAACAACCAGCCCTTGTATCCGGGTGGATAACCAATGAAGACGCATCTCTGCATGTGAGGTTCGAGAGATTTGCGCTTATCCCTTTGCACATAGACGTATGCAAGGCATCCCCAAACTCGAAGATGGCTAACATCTGGTTTGCGCTTATGCCAGCCTTGGTAAGGTGTAATTGGCTGAGGCGCAGTAGGGAGACGGTTTAAAACATGTATCTGAGCGCCTAGACACCATTCCCAAAATGATGGGGGCAAGCCAGATTCATTAAGCATCGCAGTAATGTCATCAGCCAGAGTCCTGTTGGTGCGTTCTGCAACACCATTCTGCTGAGGACGATTACGCGTGGTATGGCGGCGCTGAATGCCACATTCATTGGTAAATTTAATGAATGTGTTGGACATGTATTCCCCACCCTTATCCTCTTGAAGCGCCAAGATTTTCGCATCGAAATGGTTCTCTGCGTACGCTTTGAAGGTCTGGAATGCAACCAATGTGTCGCTTTTTCGCCTAAGACCCATCGCAGCTTTAAAGCTGGTGCAGTCATCAATGAATGTAACCCAGTAACGGCTGCCTTGCTGTGAGGTAACCGGCAGAGGACCATGGAGGTCACTGTGGATCAATTCAAGTGGCTTAGAAGCACGACTAGGTGATGAGGGGAAAGGATTTGAGCGCATTCTGCCAGCCAAGCATGGCTCACAAATCGGATCAGGCTTCTGAGACGATTTCAACACAAGCCCAGTCACCAACTCATCCTTGATCATCTTCTTGACATGTGCATAATTGTGATGTGCAAAGCGACGATGCCATAGGGTCAGATCAAGGGGAAGCGTCGAGGCAATACCTGCAAACTCCGAAATTGGTTCAGTGGATCCATCCAAACGTGCAGAGTTGTTGGAATTAATGGATGCACAGAACAACTTCTTTCCATCTAAACCGAAATGCATGGCTTTAGAATCAATGTGGATATGATAGCCTTTATTTCGAGTTAAGTATAGACAGGAGAAGGTTGTTTCGGAGTAAGGGGACATGCAAGACTCTGGTAAACTCTATAGCTCTGAGCTCCTTGCCATTGACTATTGGCTTGAAAACTACAGAACCAACTCCAGCTGAATAAATAAGCGTGTTGTCTGCTAACCTGATTGGAATGCGACAGGGGGTATAGTTGCGAACCCAATTTTGGTGGGGCGTCATGTGAGTAGTGGCGCCTGTGTCTGCAATCCAATCAAAAGTCAGCATGGAGCTGAAGCGGAGTAGAGAGATCAGAATGATCTGGGAGACGAGTACTTGCATTTCCGGCAAATTCCTCTGGGGTGTCCTTGGCTGCATTAGCCTGTTCTGAGCGCTTTTTCTGGCGTGGCCTTTGTGCATTGTCTTTAGCCTGCTTCTGTGCCCTCTGGTACGCGAAGCATTTAGTCACATTATGACCAGGTTTGCCACAGAAGTCACAAATTGCATTGACAAGGGCTGCAGCCATGGCAATTGTGGAGGCAGAAGTGTCTGCAGCGCGACGGCGTCGTTGGGTTTCCTCTGTAACAAAGGCTTGCTGAATGGTAGCCTTGTCGAGTTTGTCAAGAAGGAGGAGAGACGAGGTGAAGTTGGAGAACTCTTCAGGCAGAGATCTAATGAGTGCCATTGAGGCTAGCTCACTGTCCAATTCGATGCTGAAGGAAGCAGGGCGCAAATCCTTGATGCGACGCAATGCCAGGTCAACTCTGTTCATAAGAGTTTGAAGTGACTCCTCTTCCTCCTTTCTGATGGAGAATAAGTCGTCATAGGCATTAAAACGAGTGCCAGGGCGCTTTTGCAGATGCACTTTCTCTAGTGCTTTCCACATCACAGAGTCATCAGAGATTCCTTGAAAATGAATCCTCTGGTCAGGCTGGACCATTAAGTAGATGTGACCAGCTGCCTTCTCTGCTAGCAGTTCCCAGGCATCGACGGCAGCATGGTCCGTGGAGGTGCAGGGTGATGACACAGCAGGCAGAGTAGATTTGCCTGAAACGATGCGCCAGAGGCCCTGGGACATCAGCCAGGCTTGCATTTCACCTGACCAGGTGGGATAATTGGTAGCATCGAATTTGGCAAAGCCAAGTTTGGTGGTGTTGGAATTGGATGATGACATGATGGCGCTTTGGGGTGTTTTGAACACTATGAATCAAATGGAATACAACCAAGTTCCAGCAATAATGAGCTGGCAGGGTTCCAATTTGAGCCTTCAGGAATGTGTGCAGCAGGAAAAGCGAGGTATAGTAAAGGTAGGTATGTAACTGCTGACTTCCCAGTTGTAACACCTCCCAGATCAGCGGGGTTACCGCGATATTTCTGAGGTAGGTTATAAGCAACACCCACTAAAGGGTAGAGGCCCAACAGTTGGAAGGCAAAGTAACTAAAGGGAGCTGCACACACTATAAAGGCAAGTGAGAATCAAAAATCGAACTAAGCTCTTAGAGCGCGGGGCCCATAACCTGTTAGAACAGGCAAGCGCAGGGATGTCAGGTTAGACAGCTACAAGCTGAAGTCCGAAGTTAGAAACTGGTTTATTGAGGAACTGACTGATCTACTCACCTGAAGTCCGAAGTTAGAAACTGGGGACTTCAGGTCAATCTAATCTACTATATATACTGTGCACAAGAAGGCTGTGTGCACTGGTTAGATGGTAGCTAAGGAAACTGATCTGGTCAACAGGCAGTGTAGTAAGTCACCATCAAGATGGTGATGCAACCAACACAGCCTGCAACACAGGAATGCTGTACAGTAACAACCATCAAGATGGTTGATGGGAGATAGGTTGGGAACGAGATTAGATAGCCCAGAAGGCGTTTCTAACAGTGACAACGTCGAGCGGGGAGAAAGCGTAGTCGATTAGAAAGGAACCGATAGCGCCCTGGAAGAGAGTCTTAAGGAAAGGGGAGTTGATAACGCGCTCGAGGTCGCGAGTGGTCGGGTTCACGACGAAAGTGAGGGCTTTGGACATGGCCGGCATCGTGTGAGACGGTGATGAGAGTGGTGAAAGCGAGAAGAGTTTGATGAGAGTACTGTAAGACTGTAAGAAGGCTGGAGGTAGCGATTGTTCTGAAGAGAGATAAATAAAATTTCAATCCTTAAATATGCGTCCGGCGCAAGTTCCCTAGCGAGTTTGCTTTGTACTACGTCGGTGGGACCTACGCAGGGGTTGTTGAACAGGCTGCAAGGTTCCCAAGTGCTCTGGTGACGTCTCTTCCTCCTCGTGTATGATGGGCGCCAGGGTCTGCGCCAGGGTTGATGCCTCCGGCTCTTGTAAACGGTAAGCCTCATGTTCGATGTCGTCTAAATTAGTGATCCCGTGTGTGATACCTGACGAGGGTGGCGTCGTGCGGGTGATAATAACGGGGGTCTTGTTTCGGTTCTCCCATGCCTTCAGAACCTCGGGTGCGTTCCTCAAATTCTTGTATCCACTCGTCGCTTTCCGGGCCGTAACCGGTGAAGCGCGTTTTGAACTCCCGAATGCGCCGTCCGCCTCGTCCGCGACGATTCCTTTCCGCGACTATTTCCTCGACATCATATTCCGGTTTGACGTCAAAGTCGTCGCGATTGAGAGCTCGCGATGGTCGTTCACCGAATTCCGGAGGGGAGGACTGATAAGATTCTAAGTGAGCAATATTGATGATCGGATGAATGCCATAAGAGGCAGGCATCCTAAGATGGTAGGTCACCGGACTTAGCTTGCGTAGAACCTCAAATGGGCCGTCGTAACGCATTAGTAGCTTTTTTCCTCGTCCAGATTCCTTCTTGAGAAGTTCTAGGGTATGTGGGTTCAGAACGACGAGATCCCCTATATCAAATTCGGTAGTTAGTCTTCCGCGATTATAAGCGCGTCGTTGGTGTACCTGAGATAGTAAGAGAGCCTCTTTCGCGCGAGATCGATCCGCTTCCAAATGACTGACCATTGATCCCGCCTTTTCACCAAGTAGCGCGATGTCGGTGATGTCAGACCCAGAGGGGCGGGATACATGAGATTGGTCAGCTAGGATAGTCGAACCCGTAGTTGGCGTATATCCTCGTAGTAGGTATGCTGGAGCGAACATTGTAGCGGTGTGAGGCGTTAAATTATATGAAAGGGCGAGGGCGTCCAAATGTGTACTCCAATCGTCGCGTGAAGGTGCGATATATGCGCGCAAGGCAATTTCAAGGGTTTGATTAAGAATCTCTGATTGACCGTCAGCCTGGGGATGAAAGGACGTGGTGAGAGATCGTTGCATGCCCATAGACTTACAGATCTCTTTCCAAAAATCATTCTTCCAGCGGGTATCCCAATCTGTGATGACTTGCCTAGGAATACCATACTGGCAGATAACGTGTTTGAAGAAAAGTTGGGCCGTTTCCTCCTCGGTGATGGTCGTTGTGCAGGGAATAAATATGCCGTACTTGGTGAGTTTGACTATAACGAGGATGTTATCAAACCCGTCGGATACAGGGAGTTCGGGGATGAAATCCATAGTTACTACTTCGAACGGCTGAGTAGGGATTGGAATCGGCTGTAGTAAACCTTTCGGGGCTGTCCGGCGAGGCTTAGCTTTCTGACATATGTCGCAAGTGTTGGTAAACAGCTTAATTTCTCGTGACATCCGAGGCCAATAGAAAGTCGTCAGTTGTACGTCTTATGGTAGCCGGCGTGAGCTGCTTCAGTAACAGTGTTGTGTACTTTATTCATAATTTCACTCCGAAGACTGGTTGGAACGCAAAGTCGATTGTTACCGTGCCAATCCTCATATATGAGACCGTTGTCTGCATAGTGATACTGTGGGAAGAAAGGATTCGACCAGTTACGCTCACCTTGCCATCCCTTAATAACCTCACGGAAATGGGGGTCAGTAGAGTATCCTGCTGTCCAGCGAGCTATCTCATCTTCAGCGATTCCGACTAGGATGGTGTATGAGCGCGATGTAACGTAAGGGACCTCGATCGGTGGCGACCCTGACTCGGAACCAAGGAGATCGGAGCTAATGGTCAGGGTGTTCTCTCCGTTGTCCCTAGATTCCTCGGTTATGACGTATTTGGTCGCAACTGATAAGTTCTCTTCAAATCGCTCACCGAGTTCTGCGTAAACTGCCCTGAGGGGGTCGTCCTGTCCATTAAGAATCAAAGAACGCGTATCGTCCGTGAATGGGCCTGATTCCGGTGGAACGCGTCGACGAAGCCGTGATATCGGATCTACGTTTGAGTGAACCCTCCCGGCGCGATGGATGATTTTCATGTTGGGATAAGCGGAAAATACGGTCCCCCAGGTGAGTAATCGTCGATTAACATTTTGAAAGGTTTTGCTCCAAGTCAATGCGGCGTGATCGGTAATAGCGAGGACTTGCTCACCCTCCAGGAAGGGTTGAAACTTGATCAGTGCCTCTTTTAGCGCGAGGGCCTCTCGTTCCATAGGTGAGTAGTTCCGTTCTGCCGATTTCAGGACCCTGGACCAATAACTAACGACCCTTTCGACATATACTGTAGTATCCTCGAAGTGCTCCCCCCATTCTCCTGGTGCAGGAACGTCGCTTAGATCTTTCGCGAGGGAAGGGACGAGGTTAGGTATGGGTTCCTTGTTGGTGTATGCCTTCTGTAGTCGCTCATAGTTCCTTTTAGATCGCGTATGAGGATAGGCTGCACCTGTTGGAGAATACCTGCAAGACTGTAATCACACGCGTTGGTGTATACACGATAGGGACGTCCAGGCATAGCGTATCCTCGAACGGGGGCGTTAGTGAGTACCTCTTTGCACAAGTTAAATGCTTCTTGATGCAATTCGGTCCATTCCCAGTCGTTCTCCTTCTTCAAGAGTTGAAAGAGAGGGTGCGTGATCCAAGCGTAGAAGGGAACATAGGAGGAGAAATACACCATCATTCCTAAAAATATCTGTAGCTCGTTGACATTTTTGGGAATGTCGAGTTGGATAATGGCATCTACTTTCTCCTTGTGTGTCGAGAGTCCGAGTCGCGATACTTTCTGGCCAAGCAGTAGGAGCGACTGATAAGCAAAATTACATTTTGCTGGTGACAAGGTGATGTTGGCAGCGGTAACTGCAGTAAAAACCTGATCTAGGTGCTTCAAATGGTCATCGAAGGTAAGCAAGAAAACCACTATGTCATCGATATAAACTAGGGCAAAAATCCATAGAAAGGGTACAAGGACCTTCTGCATGATCCTTTGAAAGATGCTAGGACCGTTGCGATACCCGAAAGGCATCCTCCGAAATTGCCAGAGCCCGCGATGAGTGCGAAAAGCCAATTTCTCAGCAGCACTATCAGACATTGTTAGCTGAGTGAATCCTGCTAGAGCATCGAGTGTGGTCAGCCACTGCGAACCCGTGAGTGCCTGGAGGATGTCTTCCTGCTTTGGGATAGGGAATTCATCGGGTATGAGCATCTCGTTTAATTTTCGTAGATCGATAACCATACGCGGTTTCGCGTTGCGGTACACAATGAAGACTGGAGCAGCCCATGGGCTTTTTGAGGGCTCAATAATGCCTAGTTTAATCCATGAATCCATTTGCTTATCAATTACTTCGCGCTTAGCCGGTGAAGCCGGGAAGGGAGGTAGAGATATGGGCGCAGTATTTGGTTTAAGTGGAATTTCTATTCGTTCGTCATAGTGTCCTAGTCTACCGTCTAATCCGAAAACTCGCTCGTGTCGTAAGAGGAGTTCCTCCAGCTGCTGTCGTTGGCCAGGCGTCAAGTCCTTAGAGATCTCGACCTCAGAGAGGAGCTGGGAGCGAGGAATGAGATCGGGGGGCGTTTCCGAGGTCTTGGGACCCCCTTCGAGTGGTTCCTTAGCGAGTGGATCGTCTTCTTCAGTAGCGTTGCACTGTGCTTTAGAAGAGATGTCGGTCTGACTAGTTACAGTATGCACTGCAACGTTTTCGAGATTAGCCTGCGCGATCGCGCGGATCAATCGGCCCTGTACCTCCAGTTTGGCCTTCTGATCGGTAGAGAGCTGTTTCTCCTTATCCAGCCATGTGCGAGGGTTACGGGCCGTGCCTAAAAGTTGTCCCTCTGCGATGATAACTGGAGAAGCCAAGAAGTTGGCGATGTGTAGGATAGGGTTCTCGATGGAGATGAGTGAATCTGCACTCCCGTAAATATTATCGATGTTCCCGACGTACTCGATCTTCCGTTCTATAAATAGTGTCGTGATGTTCGGAGGGAAACGCACCCGAAGGGGAACAGCTTTACTCGTTCCGGGAGGTAGAACCATTCTCCTAGATGCTCGTACCTCGGCATTACTAGAGGATCGGAGAAAACACTTCTTAGTCTTCTGGTTCTTTCGGTGTGCACGGTTCCGAGGGATGCGCGCATAGATTTCCTGCTGTGATCTGATCTTGAATGCATGGCGAGTGTCATCGGAGAGAGTGGGAGAGGTTGAGTTCTCTACTGGGATAGATCGGTTGCAATCTCCAAAGGTGATGAAGCTCCTACCCTCGGCGCGTTGTACGGAGATCTGGTATTGGTCGGCGAAATCGTTACCTAGGATGAAGGGAGTCGTCATTCCTTTAACGACATAGGCTTCGACATTGATCTTGATGGGTCCCTCGTCCGCGCGGAAGAATAGGTCCAAGTTGATGAAGCCAGAAATCGTGCTGGTACCCGTTACCTGAATGAGATTGATCTTTTGCCCGAATCGTAGTTTAGGTTTCGCGGTAAGCGCATCGAACATGTCTTGTGAGATCAACGTTATGTCAGATCCAGAGTCGATGATTACGGCCATGGGGTTGAGATCGACACCTCCCACCGTGGCCGTTGTCTGTGTAGCTTGTGCTCCTAAAAATGCGCAACCTGGAGGTCTAGACATCAATCGCTTGAGCTCAATAGTGGCTTTAGGAGCTTCTGACAAACCATCGGTCTGAACGAGATAGTTTCGGGCAGAGATATCCCTTGCTAGACGTCTTCGTGATCTCCAGTTTAGGGGCTGTTTGCAAGTATAGGGAGTGCAAGTGGTATTGAGGGAGCGAGTAGTGGGTGGCTGCGAGCTTTGTTCCTCGGATTCGAAGGAAGATCCCTCCAGGTCCGCTGAGTCGTCACGAATGGTGGCGGTAGTCTGGAGGGGCAAATCAAAATCCTCACTGTCAGAGTCTAGACTGTAGTAAAGGTCATCATAGCTTCTTTGAGCCTGGGTTTCTTCTTCCGAGGTTACCGCTAGATTAGCTCGAGCTTCTCGACTTCCTTTAAAAGCGTACTTGCACTCATTATCCCAGTGAAGTTCGCTACCGCAATGCCGACAAGGCCTCGCTCCTTTATCTTTAGGAGTAGCAGATCTACGTGAGACGTTTGCATCGTCCTTAGGATACTTAGGTGGCTCGAGCGTTCGGGAAGCACCCACTAAGTTTACTCGCGTGTTGAAACCTCCGCGGGGCGCGTCTCGGTTGGCAGCGGCCTGGTTCCTGAAATTATTCTGTTCGTACCTATCCGACCGATAAGAATTCGATGTCGCAGAATCTAATCGCATGAGTGTATCCTCATGGAATCGGATAGCAGCTTGGAATTCAATGACATCGATGTATAGCTGAGTGGTAAGAATAGTATTCCAGCTCGCAGGCGCACCCTCCATGACCTCAAGAATAATTTCTGAGTCGTCCATGGTGTACACAGTATTGCTCGCTCGGGGTTTCACGAGAGTTTCCTGCTTCACGGTAACTTGCGCATATGGCTCGGGCCTTCTGTTTATCTAGCCATTTTCTGTTCATAAAGTATGAAGAGATGCACATACAGAGCGTATCCCAGTTGCGTTCTACTTCCTCGCGATAGTTTCCCGGTAGAGACCAGTACCATGTTTCCGTGCTACCTTCGAACCTTCGAGGAACCACGGTGCCTAGCTGAGTGAAAACCGTACCTGACATTCGGGCAAGGTTATTAACCTTTGAAAGCCATCTTACAATGGTGTCTGTATTCCCGTCCCATTTAGGCACGTTTTCGAACTTCAGTTTGAAATCGAAATGTGGTTCTGGCTGAGGTCGTTGCGTGAGTGCTCGGTCTGCTCTAGGTGGTCCATTTCCTCTGTTGCCTCCGCCGTTCCGATCGTCGTCGCTGGGATCATCATCCGGGGGACCTCCGCCATTGCGTCGAGCGTTAGAATCAGGCTGAGAGTTGTGCGGGAATTGATGGTTAGGCCGCCTTCCCCCATTACTACCGAAGTCTCCCTGATCATCTTCATCATCACTGGGATCGTCGTCGGGTGGTCCGGGACGGTATCGAGCGCGCGATGCGGAAGAGATCGATGCGGAAGAGACTGGAGTGCTTCTAGCAGGATTGATCTGGGGCTCGAATGTCTCTCCAATGTTATCGAGAACTTCGCGCATCCTAGACGTGGGTGGCCGAGCGGTAAGCCGTTGGTTTCTCCGATTCTGTAACGTTCTCGCCGTCTGATCACCTTGATTATAGATGTTCGAGGTTCTTCGTGTTCGTGGCCCGCCGGTCTCTAACCTTGAATGAAGAATTCGTCTTTCATTAACCGGTAATGCCTGAGGGCGGTTAAGATGTGGAGGAAGGTCACGAATAACTCAAGGGATTTCAGGTGATGGAGTCGTTGCAATCGAGCGCGCGACTAAGTCCGAGTTACGAGGAACATCAGTTTGAAAGTTATAATATTCGTCAAAAATATGTAGAAATCTTTCTACCTCCGTCGAGGTCTTTACACTCCCCCACCTAATCCTATCCGATCCGATCGGACTCCTAGGACATCCTACGACATCCCAGGACTCCGATCGGACTAGTTGGTACTACAAATCATCAATAAATGATAGACTTTGGACAGTCCGAGTCCGAGAAAATCCTATCGGAGTCCAATCGGACATCGGATCGGACTCGGACTCCGATAGGATTTTGTCCTATAGGCTATCAGACTCCGATCAGACTCCTAGGACAACCAGGTGATAGTATGACAGCCGAAGTGATTACTAGTATTATTATTACTGTAGTAGTAGCAGTAACAAAATGATAGCAGGATCCGGAGTCGAACACTCGACCTTGGGCAAGTCCTGACTAATCAACATTATGTTGGCAGCTCAAACCGCTAGTCCATAGGGCCGTTACAAGGTGGTCCTACCACAGGCTACTCATTATGTTCGACAACGGGCCCGTGCGCTAGGTCACATGATGGTTGAAACATCAACATCATGTTCATTGTTGTTTGCTCCTCAACCTCCACCGCCACCACCGTCGCAGCCCCCACCCCAGTGCGTCCCCTCCGCACCGACTGCCAGCACGCGGCCTACAATGCCCAGGACACCCCTCAAGCCCACTGTGACCGCTGAACACGAGGAGAAGCGAAGGAAAAGGGGGGGAGACGATTAGGGCAGACCCCAGCAGGGGGAGAGCCGCCAGGTGCGCCGTCGCACCCCCCTCCAGTCCACCACTAACCGCCCGACCCCCAGCACGACTCCCAGAGGCAACAGACACGACCCCCCCCCCCCCACCCCACCCCTGAGAGCGCCCCCGGTCCACCCCGCTGCCCACCCAGCTGCCACGTCATGCACCGCCGCACCACCAACAGCGCCACGTCACCAGCGCCCGACCGAATCGAGGACACGCCCGAACGCCCAGGACCACCGACGCCTACCCCCACGTCGCCAAAATGACACCGCCGACAACTGTAACAGCCAATAGCCACAGCCACCCGAGGAGCCCCCCCACCACGTCATGCACCACGGCACGACACCGCACGCCCGCAGCGCCACCCCACACGCCCAACCACACCACCACGGCACCGGCGCAACACGGCCACCACACACGCCCAACTGCCATGTCACGCAGCACGACGCGACGTGACACGACACCGGACCGCACCCCCCGTGCACGTCCGCCGCATCGACCACGGCCGGGTCACCCACTCACTCGCGACGCGCCAACACGCATCCCCAAAGCCGCGCATTCGTGCGCGGCCTCTTGTTCTTCTTTTTTCTTCTTTTTAAGTAGTCAATATCCATGTATTAGATAGGTTCAAACAATATATTTCCCTTTGTAAATCATCTTGCAAGTGGACTCATAGTCCGATCGGAGTCTTATCGGAGTCCGATCGGATTCCTACTGAAGAAGTTGTAGATATTGCACCTAATATCTTTTATAAAGTAAATAACCAGTGTCCGATCAGACTCCTAGGATGTCTTAGGACTTGTCCGATCGGAGTCCTAGGAGTCCTAGGACTGTCCGATCGGAGTCTTAGGAGTCCTAGGAGTCCGATCGGACTAGGTGGGGGAGTGTAAAGTACTGCCTCCGTCCTAAAACAGATGGCTAGGATTTCGAAATCGTTGGCGTAATAGAACTCACTAATGTTTGCACTAGCTCCCCATGAGGGTAACAACGGAATAGGTATTCCATTGGCTAGCAGGATGTCCCCAAACTTTGTCTTGATCTTAAGTAAAAGACCGAGAAGAGTTGTGTAGGTTTCACGGCGTGGCCGTCGTCCTCAGTCGTGACAGTCAGAACCTTTGAGAAGATTTCATCCAATAGTATGGATTTCTGATCGAAACCGTCCCGAAGCTGCCTGCGAGAGAATGCGCGTGTAGTATTGCGCAGATAAAGCTTATTGAAAGCCTCGGATCCGAGCTGGAGAGCGGTGGTACGCAACAAGAGATTGATTTGTTCGATAGGTTTGAAAAGCTTTAAGCGATGGAAGGTCCAATCTGACGGGCATAGGTACGGAAGTGATCTCATCCGGGCTGACGCTTTCCTGAAAAGCGATTAAGGAAGGGGGTTCAAATTCCGTGTTGCTCGTGCTATGGTCGGAATCAGGGAGCGGTGTCAGAGCTGACAACGAGCTTTCCGACAGTCCGGTGCCGGTTGTGACGATGGTATCTGCCATGATATAGACAAATAGATAGTTAGCTGTTTAATTGAGATGAAGGGAATAGCTACCAAGACTAGTTAAACCGGATCTGAATTTTTGATCTTGAAGGGTTGTTTCTTGTTCGAGGTAGTAGCCGGTGTTAAGGGAATAGCGAATATGTATAGAGAGTATGAGAGATTCGATAGTGTTAGGGGCTTAGAAACTGAATTACTGACAAGTTTTTCAGTTCCGGGTGTGTCCACCAATGTTGAGGACCGGAGTAATCGGTAGATGAGATCAGATCTCAACGATACGATTCAATAACTGACGAGTCAATAACCCAAGTTGATTCTAATGATCTAACGAGTAAGTATTATCCCAAACCACCGTTCTGGTGTTGACGGAGTAACAGGTAACCTGTTAGTCACTAAGATAATCGTCTACGAGTTAGAGATCTTGCGCACTGCAAGGTTAACTTAGAAGGAAGTTGGTTTGATTGGCAAAATCTGTAATATTGAGTAAGGTGAAGAATACAAGTATGCTACGAGTCGTTCTTTATATACTAGCCAACTGAGTCAATGAGTCATACCTTTGTCGAAGGCGCGCGCAAGACTTCAGGTGAGTAGATCAGTCAGTTCCTCAATAAACCAGTTTCTAACTTCGGACTTCAGCTTGTAGCTGTCTAACCTGACATCACTGCGCTTGCCTGTTCTAACACACACTTGTGTCGTTGAACCTTCACAAAAAAGAAGTTTATCTGTGTACACTACAATGTCAATATGAATTCACACACGTCAGAGGTAGAAGCAAAGTCGCCTTGGGCAGTCCAAAATGGTCAACCCTGGAGTTGTCTCAGGATGGAATGGAATGCCACATGGTGATCACTGCAAATGCGGGTGTATTTTGTTTATCCTTATTCCAACGGAGCATCTTCTTCCCAGCCTACGGGGCTGAGATGGGTGACGATCTTGAGCAAGCTGTTTCTGTTGGTGTCGGTGTGGTGGTGAAGGTGTATTGAAGCTGCAGGAGGTGTGAGGGGGGACTGGAAGAAAGAAAGTTGGAAAAGCAACAGAAGATTGGGTGCAGGGTGCAGGTGCGGCATGGCAGTGGCCAGGATAGACAGGCTGGGGGAGGGGGGGAAGAAGGGGCGACAGGTTGGGTGCATTTAATGAAAGGAAGGGCACCGTGACCTCAGCTCACAGACTAAGGGTCTGTTCGGCAACCAAACCTGGGTCAGGTTTGGAGCCAGGTTTGCTTACATAGACATCATGTGACTGTTTTGGAAACGATTGGAGCACGCATCGCGTCACCATCACATCGTCAATTTTTGTCCACATTAAAAATTTGCTTGGTTGAGCTTGGTTGAGAGTTTCAAGAAAGCTTTACAAGTTAAATTTTAAAATATGTTCCTGTTTACTCTGGCCTCTCACATTTTACATGGGATCATCAACAAGTTGAGAACTTGAATCAGCCGTTCCGACCCCAACATCCACCGGACCTCACCTCACATGTCGGAGGAGGGTATGTCCTCCAGTGGAGGGTATATAATAATATTTTGAACTTTCTGATCATTAATGTCTTTGGTAGCAGGACCTCTCTACACCGGAAGATGGCCTCATTCTGCGGCTAATGGAAGTTGATACTACTTTTGAGGCCGCACTCCTGACATTCTTCATGGACCTCGAGAGGACCACGTCTGTCAATTTCACCCGTGGACGGCACTTTCCACAGCAATGCTGTGAGTATTGGACTCGACATATGATTTACTAAATACTCTAACACGAATTTAGACGGGGCCTGGCTTTCGACACCCTTTATGTCACAGAAGGAGCAGAAGGTCACCATATTGTTTTTTCTCTGCTCTCAAATTTAGACATACAAACTCTCAATGCCATCCAGGTCCTGGCAAAACAGATGGAGGACCTGAAGGAGAAGGAGAGGCGTGCATGGGAGATAGAGGGGAAGGAAAGGATGGAGGGATGGGGTCATCACCACGGAGGACCTCCTGGCGGTTCTGCCGGGGGTGTGGGCCTGACCAGGGGTGCCTCCGCTTAAAATAATCTTACCTCCTCCCATCCTTGTATTTTAGTAGGGCAATGTCATATACATGCGATATCAAAATCTTAGACGATTCCATTGAGGATCCTGTCACGTCCTGTCGCGTCTGAGTACACATGACTCGTGCTTGTTGATTGGGATAACTTGAACCAAACACATGTGGCTTCAAGTCTTTAATTGCTACTACTTAAAAGAAAGTGGCCCCCAAATAGCACCTCGCCTCCGGAAGAGCACGACACTGTACTTTTGAGGAATCAAGAACTACCAGCGCATCTATGGAAATTCTACTCATTTCTCTACCCCAGGTCTCCAGGATTCAATACGAAGTACGTCCTCTCCTCCTCCTTCACCTGTTGCTGTAGAAGCTGACCTTTGTATTTCTATCTAGCTCATTATGAGTTACATCGACTTTGGAAAGCAGGAAGGTGCAACCCTTCAACTCGCCATTCATCACGGAGGGATACTTTCGGAGATGAGGATCGCCAAGAGGATATATTCGGGCCTGTCTTTGCCCATTTCTTTCAGTGGTTATACTGCCATTGGTCACAAGCTTGGCAAGTACTGAAGTAAGCTATCTTTCTCTTCGTTGCGATCAGAACAAACATTGACTCTTTGTCATATAGCTACACAAATGTCAAGATCGTTTGTGTTCACTGTAGCCTCCATCGCCGGCACAGGCTTGGGGCCCGTATAGTCAGGATGGGTCGGAATGAACCCTTAGCTCGAGTGGCGATGGATACAGATGATGTATGTCCCTTTCTTGCTATCACTTCTCCGACCAGAATAATTGACATTACTCCCCACTCTCAAGACAATGTTCCGTCCTTTTGATCCCCATCCCCCTCGTAATGAAAGAAACTTGAATGTCCATGTGGGCGATGTTCATCATCTATTCTGCTGTTTTCTCGTACCTTGCTGACTCATCCTCACTCGCAGGGCAGAGTCTATTCCGTCAGTACTCCTCACCTTAATTTTTGAAGTTAAAAATAATTGGTACACTAGGAAACCTCATGGCCATGGCTTTCCCTCTCTTCACGTGCCAGATATTTCGCGCCCTCGGCTACCCCTGCGGGAACACCATTGTCGCCCTCATTGCTGTACTCATAATACCTATATCCTTCGTGTGTACACATTTCCTCAGGAACCAGCTGCTGACAGTCCAGTGTAGGCTCCAAGGGGATCCTGGGAGTCCGTGTACAGACCAGACTTCCTATATTGAACGGGAGTTCCCGACCTTTGAACAACAGGGGGTCCACAGCGTCCAAAGCCTGTCAGAGAAGTAGGAGCTTGGCGTAAAAGTCAGGATCGGCCCTATAAACCCCCTCATTCACATGTTCAGACACAGGACTCAATTCCTGATATAATTGCATGGGCGAGGACAGGATAGTTCCTGTGGACATGCTGTCCTTGGAGGGCATCAGCATGCCTTTATTCTGTAGTGAAATGAGTACTATTCTGATTAGAAGGACACATGAATAACTCACCTCTTGACCTGGTGCATATCATCCTGTCACAAGCTTTATTTTGCTGCAGACTTGCCTTGTTGAAAGGATGTCACTTGACCAACCCCTTAGATTGAACTCTAATGCAGTTATCACATGTCTTACAGAACTTTCTAGAACATCAGAGATGGCACACAGACCATCTTCCAAATATATAATTATTCTCTGTACTTACAGTAGCAGAAGCAAGAGTTTTACACTCATCTACAGTCACTAAGTAGCTTTACTCTTAAGACCCAATAGCACTTCCAAGTAAGATAGTCAGAGCCTAACGTCTACTACATTGTAGTATGCTTGCTCGACATGCCTATGTGAAGATTGTTGACCTTTGCATATGCCATTAGCTTGGAGTTCAAGCGCTCCTGCATGAACCCCATAATAAGTTATCTGGGCCAGAAATAAGATCATGGGGACTTACCACTGTGCTCGACTATAACAGCCCAGGTACGTAGGCCACCAAGATATGGCCATCACTACTGATGGCCTTTCGGGAGATGTCTTCCTCCCAAGTGTCGGGCTTGATAGGAGGAATTGCAGGCTCTCCCAGTTGAGGCAGACCTCGCACTGCGTGCTTGAAGTTGAACTTGATTTTTACTACATTGATAGTCAGGTATGATAATAAATCTTAGGCAAAAAGAACTCATCAGTATGTTCTGCTAGTTTAGCAGTTATTTTATAGACATGCCGGATATTATCCTTTTTTCTGATAGGAGTGCAGCGGGTAACATCTGGACCATTCCTATTAGCCCTCACAGGTCAACTAAGGCGCTTCAACATATGGAGAGCTATAAATGTACTCACCAAGGCTTAGTGCTCTTGTCAACAGGGTCCAGTCTAATGCTCTTTTTTTTCTCTGAGAAGCCTGTCAAAAAAAAGAAGGGAGTTAGTACCATGACCTGCAGGGCCTTCAGAGTGTACCGCCAAAAAACAACAAAAAAATGAGAGAAAATAAAGGACCATAGGTCAGTGTAACACTTTCTTATAGTCACCCTTTTGGTTGAGTGGTCCGGTGCAACACTTTATGCACTCAAAGGGTTGGGAAGGGGTAATCAGCAGGTAATACACACCTTGGCCATAAAGGATGACAGACTCAGATAACAGTTGCAGGGGAAGCGGCAAATTCTGCCAGCAAAGTGCTAGCAGTAGTAGTATGTAGCAACTTCAAGAAAATCACGGTCATGGCGAAGTCACAGCAGGTAGAATCTTCCCACACTGTCATGTCCAAGGATCCACTAGTACTAGTAGCAAAATCCTACTAAGTACTAGTAGTACCAGAATCTACTTCCTATGCTGTGTGGTCTACTTTAATATCATCACTGATTCTGCAGGAATAACGGTTACTTCGAAGTTCGCACAACGACTAATTCATGCAAGGTTTAATCGTTTGCATTGGAAGCAGGGCTACCTCTAGCTTCACCTGTTTACGCAAGCTGGATGGCCCTTTGGAAGTAGGTATGTATAAACCCTGCCCCGAACATATTTGCCTATCCTGTCTGCACAGGCTTGGCACGCTCTAAAAGTCTGTCTATAGCTCACTCGTTCATCCACTCGGCACGACCCATGATCAGGCTTGATCAGGTAGTAAGAAAATTTCCTACTGGTGGCCCTTTGACAGTACGTACAATGGTAATCAACAACATAGAGCTCGCTCCAAATGTGGAGTCATTTCATATGAGAGATCACGATTCACAACGCAGTGTGTGGGTTACATTTACAGCGCTTCCCAAAACTAATGAGACCATAACCTTTTTTTTGATTCTGAAAAAGGAAACATCATATTTTTTTGCCCAATGGGCAATCATAAAATTAGTCCTGACCTCGAGAAATGCGCGTTGAGACTCTGAACTTGTCAAGGAGGGGCCGCTCCGTCTTGTCTTTAGACATGAAAGAAAAGTCAAAAGAGGCAACAGATTGGAAAGATACAGTGGACTTCCTTTTCCGGACTTCCAACAAAAAAAATGTGATCTCATTGGTTTTGGGAAGCACTGTAAAGTAAGACGGAATCTAAGTCCAATTCTCTCCATTTGTAGCTTTTGCCTCATGCTCCCTTCGTGTCTTCAGAAGCCGTGATGCCCATTCTCCCGACCTTGGAGGAGAAACAACAACGCATTGCTCATCTCACAGAG
Source organism: Lyophyllum atratum (assembly GCA_014905825.1). Classification (NCBI taxonomy): domain Eukaryota; kingdom Fungi; phylum Basidiomycota; class Agaricomycetes; order Agaricales; family Lyophyllaceae; genus Lyophyllum; species Lyophyllum atratum. The sequence continues at coordinate 1,075,146 of JACGCN010000009.1, read as the reverse complement.
CTAGCCCACAGTCGAACAACACACACCAACATGTTTCTCACTCTGGAGCAAGATATACACCGGATACTCAATTTGAAGACCACAGCTTTTTTGGCCAGCCAGAGGACCAAAGCCGATCACCTACCTTGAGAAACAAGAGCTTCCTGGAGAAGGTAAAGGTGCAGGCAAATGAGATTCTGAACTGTGGAGAAAACGAGACCGCATCTTCAACAGAGAATCTGGATGAGGTAATGAAGAGGGCTCATCGCAAGCACTTTTTCAATATTGCTACTGGTGGTCCTTTTCTCTTTTTCGAGCCTCCAGTACTAGTGCTTAAGCCATGGGGCTACCTGCAACAACATAGTATGTCCCGTTATGTACTTTATATATGCAGATGCTTACATAATAGTATAGCCCCTCTCCAACATAAAAATATTCAAGAGAACGGGTTCGGGTGGTCCGATCAATCCCCGTTCCCGCCACCCCTACTGCCACTGCTGCTGCTACCACTTCCGCTTTCACTCTTGCTCCTGCCCATGGGTTAGCCTGACGCTGTGGAAGTACAGAACAACTCGAAGAGAAACTCACATTCGCCACCGGGGGCCTGTGAAGCCACTCAAGGCTAAGGTTGTCGGGGTCGTCTAGACCCAGCCAGTTCTTGATAGTGTCTTTCGTTTCACTCCTGCAAGGTCACGGTCATGCTCAGGTTCTTCAGCCCCCTCAGCTGAAAAATGTTGACACATTTTTCTGCCTCCTTCTTGAAGTTGTTGCGCATCATTGAAGCTGCTAATTTCAAAGACGTCATCTGTGCCCGACTGGGAGAGTCTGTAGTGACATCATACGGTATGAAGGCCTGTTGAAAATAGACTCTGATAGAAGCATTAGTCGCTTGAGTGGAGGTCAATAGTTTTTTGAATAGTGCAGCCCAGAGGTAGGCGACTCGGGCATGAGCCATTCTGGCTGTAGTCTCCTCGGCCTTGGCTGCGATCTCCACAGCGGTGTGGGCTGTGGTGGCGGCTGGTTCTGGTTTTTTTTTTTTTTTTTTTTTACTTTTTTATACTATTTTAGAGAAATTTAAAATATCGTCTCTTTTCATCAGAACTGCTTTCAAAAATAGTATATTTAGCTCTCGTGTAATTTACTCTAAAGACCTTGTGGCCAAATAGTGACAAAAGTTCCACATCTCACAAGGTGCCCAGGACAATATTTTGTTGAGACAAAGCCTGAAAATATTGTGAAGGTGCTCTTGTGTGATAACACTATGATAGATGAACATATGATAGGCCCAATTCTGTATTTTATTGAAAATCATAGTATGAACAAATTCAGAATTCATTCTCTAAAGATATGTAAACCCTTCACAATATTTTCACAATACAATCAGTGAAGATTTCATAATATATTCACATATGGTCAGGTAGTCAAAACATTTTCACCATATCTTCACCATATCTTCACCATAGTCTGGAATACCTCACTATATTGTGAACATATTATGGAAGTGTTCACTGATCATATTGTGAAAATATTGTGAATGTTTTTTTTTACATTTCTTAGGGAATAAATTCTAAATTTGTTCACACTATGATTTTCAACAAAATACAAAATTTGCTTCATCATATGTTCACTTATCATAGTGGTGTTGCGCAAAGAGCACCTTCACAATATCTTCAGGCTTTGTTTCATTAAAATACTGTTCTTGGCACCTTCTGTCTGTCAAAGCTGGAAAAGTGAGGCACACAATTATATCACACAGAAACGCAAGCAACAATGGTTTCATACAAGGTATCTTGAACAAATAGTGAAGGAATGGCTTATACACTGAAATTATGTAAAGGCATCATATTGTAAATTAAGCATGTAATTTCAGTAAGAAAATATAGTGAGCAAAGTTGTGATCTTATGAGAGAACATATTCTCAATAAATTTGCCATATTAAAGGAACACGCCAACGCAGGGTCTATCCCCTGTATAGACTTTTGTGAAGATGCGAGGACGTTCCGATCCTATTCAAAACACTACCATCTATGGACACGACCACCACTGTTGTGGGGCCGACCACCTGTGCGACGCCGTTTACTAGTGTTTCGAGGTCCAGTTGCAGCAACTGCAAAAAACCGCAACTGCAACCGGACTGCAACCAGTCGCAAAGCATCCGCTGGTCGCAGTTGCTGCGAATTGAAAACACAAAGACCGTGGTTGCGCAACTGGTTGCGACCGGTTGTGGCTGTGCGGGGTATATGACCTTATAGAGCACCCTATCCCCGCCATTTTGAGCCTGAAATGATCAAAATGGGTCAAGAATTGGATGAGTTATGATCAAAATACTATTACCACATATTTGAAGCAACAGATCCATACCCAAGTCACCATTCTTACGATAACTTGGTCAATTCTTGACCGTCTTTGATGACCCCAGACTCATTCTGAAGCTAAAAAGTAGTCAATGCAGCTAACATAGGCTACATGAGCACAACCGGTTGCAGACCGGTCGAAACCGGTTGTGGTTGTGGTTGTAGCAATCTCCAAACTTTAGCAACCAGTTGCAGTCGCAGTTGTTCAATTTTAAGTCAAAAAACCGGACCCAACCGGACCTTCGAACACTACTGTGCGAGTTGAACACTCGCACAGCTGTGGGGCTACCAATTTTCGGACGACCACTTTTCAGAGGTGGGCTGGGGCTCATTCATGGGTTGGCACCAGTGCTGTACTATAAGGCATATACCTAGGTAGAATTATAGTCATATATTTCAACTTGAATAGAGGTGTGACGACGGTATTCCATATTCCTAACTCTATAGTGTAGTCATAGTCACCTTTGCACGTACTGACCGGACGGGCCGATGTTTGCTCCTATTTACCTAGACCTTCTGTAACCTTTGTGTACGCGTGTCCATTGGGACACGCCATAATATATCTTACCTCGGACTCTCATCTCGTCGCCTCGACTCGACTCGTTAGCCTCGCGCTCCCTTCCCGGGACACTGGACCCAGAGCATGGGAGACAGCTCACCTAGCTCAGGTACACAGAGCCCCGGAGTCGGGTGACAGCTCACCTCACCTAGGTACACAAGGTCCCGAAGGCGGGTGACCCCTTCCCTTTGTCTAGGGTTACAAGACGCGCTCTATCGCTCAGCGCCCGTAAGGGCTGCAGAGCTTCCTTCTCCGTACTCGACTGCTCAGCGCCCGAAAGGGACGCAGAGCTTCCCTTGGCTCGGATCCGACTCCCGCTGTCGTCGATCCCCCGAGAGACTTCATCTCGCGAGAAGTCTACTATTCAGAACGGCCGTATCACATTGGTGGGGGCACCGCGGACTTCATTCAAGCGTTCTGAAGTCTCTTGCCCGTGAAAAAACTGTTCTACCGACAAATTCTCTTTTTACATTCTCCCGACAATTTTCTCGATCGTCGATCAACTCCACTCAAATCCTTCAAATTTTCAGTCTGCCACGAACGTGTCGGCCGATAGCGATATCGTTCAGCCGGGTGCCGCTGACTCCCTCCCCTCGCTCCCGCTATCCTTTCTTCCGGCCCTAACGTTCGCCCTATAAAGGATCGAGGATTGCCCGCCCCTTTCTTTTCTAGACGTTCCGTGCTTCACCACTCATGTCTAAATATCGCGCGCCCGCTGCGCGCGCTGCCAACGCCGGCAATCCTTCGTCCAAGTACCACAAGCCCGATCCCGCTCCAAGGCGGACCTCGTCCAGGCTGACCTCCGCGGCTGGGAACTCCACGGTTCCTGCCACCGAGGGCGCCAAGACGACTGCTCCTCCAGCCTCCATCCCTGCTGCTGAGCCTAGCCAGGAGCGGACCGGGAACGCTATGCCCTCTAGCCGATCGCCTACTATCGAAGTCCTACCTGACGAAGGAGGATCCCCGGTGGGACCGACATTGCCTCTCACCGGCCCCCTCCTTGAGCTGGAAAGCGAATTCGTTCCCGCTGCTGGGCGCCCTGAACAGGGAGCGACTGCCGGGGCGAATTCTGCGAACCCTTCATTCGTTCCCGCTGCTGGGCGCCCTGAACAGGGAGCGACCGCCGGGGCGAATTCTGCGAACCCTTCATTCACTCCCGCTGCTGGGCGCCCCGAACAGGGAGCGACCGCCGGGGCGAATTCTACGAACCCTCCAGCCCGCCAAGGAGACCTCTCGACAGCTTCAGACTATAACACTGTCGGCGAGCGTTCACCGTCTCTCGAACCTTCTCTCAGCTTTCTAGCGGAACCTACCCCGCCTCCGGCTGCCTCGGACTCGGAGGCTACGGAAAGGCAGGACGCTCCTCGTCAACTGGATTCACATCCTCGAATTTTCGCTGGGATTCCTCATCTCGAGGACGTCGAACTTCGTGACGAAACAATTAGTTGCTCTAACTACCGTTATCACGCCGTCTACGATCCCAAGGAGGACTACGACCCTATTACTCTCTATGGAGGCGTGGACGGGTTGCTTCCCGGGCGTAACAAGGACGAATCCGACTTAGTCCGCGAAATTATTATTCGATGGACCTCGGCTCATAAACTATGCCAATGGGTCACCCTCGAGGACGCCGTGGCCGGCTTCCAGAAGGTCAAACTGCTCTCTGCCGACTTAGAACGTTACTCATACGGTTCGACCGTCATGTACTCCGTGGGCAAAGATCAGCTTGAAGAGTTTGCGCAGATCTTCCTAGCGTTGCATCAGGTGCTCGACAACTTCGCTACATTCCTCAATCAAGGACCGCGTAACAGATTCAGGATCGACCCGGGGTTTAAGTTCATCCGATCGTTAGGTTGGAATCGACACCGCACCGACATCCTACTCACCATCTCGGTCTTGCAACGTCGCGCTGCTGTAGCGGTAATCCACATCAAGAACTTCTTCAGCAGCTTCAACCGTATCTTCAACCACCCCGATGACATCGAGTCCGTTATATCTCACGATTCTACTCTCTCCTCGGTTCGATCCGCCTTAGGCATGGGTACGCCTCGGACGGAACTGCGCAAAATGATCTCGAGGCCAGATTACTACCTGGGACCCGAGCATGAGCTTGCCTCCGCTCAACGGGAACTCCTAGCCGGAGAGCCTTTCTACGATGAAGCTACTTACTACCGTTCCCGAGGACGAGCGACTAGTCCAGACATGCTGGACCGTGGCGCCGTCCGAATGGATCCTGAGGCTGCAACGTCCATATCTGCTGCCCTAGCGAATCGTAATCTCCGCTTCCAACTCCCAGAGTCGATCTCCAGTGTCGCTGGTAATCACGCGATCTCCACCCTCCCTGGGGTGGGACATCTTGCTAATTTCCAGCGCCAAGGATCGTCCATCGCCGCTCCCGATTCCCGAAATGGGGGGCCAATAGGGATACGACCTCCCGCTTCGCTGGGTACGTTGCGTCAACTGCCTGCGTCCTTTGCCGTGAACTCCAGCGACCTCGCCAACAAGGGTCCTGAAGGAAATGGCCATCCTGGGGGGCGCGAACGTGGACCCCCCGACCACCGCAAGGGACCTCCTGGACTCCCCCCTCGTGGAGACAGGATGGAAGGTCATGGATTTAGAGGAGGCCCGGGTGGAGGCGCGCCTGACGGTGACGACTCTCCGGGCGGCTCACCTGGCGGCGGAGGCGGCAGAGGACCACCGAGTGGAGGCGGACCCCCAGGGGGAGGCGGACCTCCGGGAGGAGGCGGTGGTGGAGGACCACCTGGTAGCGGCGGCGGCAGGGTTCCAGACCCTACTGCCAATGCTCGACGCCCTGACGAATGGCAGCTCAATCACAAGCTGAACGCCTCAGTGCTGCCTTCTTGGGATGGCATGGGATCTACCGCTTTGGACTACCTTAGCTCTATGGCCAAGCTCGCAGGACTAAGCACTCTCATGCACGAAGGCCTAGCTCAGCTGGCTCCCTCCAAGCGGACGAACCGAGCGCTGGCCTGGTGGGACACCTTGCCCGAGGATAACCGCGCTTACTTCGCTCAGGACTGGAACGTCATGTTGCTCGGGATTCGCGCTCAATTCCTCGACGAAAACTGGCTGAAGGAGCGTACGTTCGAATTCGAGGAGATGAAGTTCAGACAGAAGGGTCACGAGCGTGAATACCCTCTCGACTTCGTCCAGCGGAGGATCCGTTACCATTCCTTCCTCTACCCCGAGGACGCCGACGGTCCTATCGCAGTCTCGCGTATTCTGCGGACCAAGCCCACTGAATGGGATAACATTCTTAACGAAATCAGTTGCCCGTCTCTATTCACTCTCATGGCTACCGCCAACCGCATGGGTGATAGCCTCGTCGGCGCCTGGAACATGGCGGAACGACTCAGGAACCCTCAACCCTTCTTCAGGAATGGGGGGCGCCGCGAGCGAACGAACGACCGCAACGCTAACGCGGCTGATACAGAGGAAGTATCTTCCCCAGTCGAGGACTTGGACGTCGATTCTGAGGCTGCCGAGGACGCCGATAAGGAAGCTAATATCGTTCGCGTTCGCCGCCCCGGCAATTCCAAACCGGGACCCGAGAAGAAACCTTGGCCTCAGGGCAAAACCGTCAATGGTTATGCCTTCTCCAAAGATGACAGCGTCGCCAGCGCTCGCGCCCCTAACGGAGAGTGTTACATCTGTACCAGCAAACGTCATTTCGCTCGGGACTGCCCTCATTACGGTAAATGGGACTCTCTTCGTTCAGCCAATATCATCTCGGTAGAGTTAGACCCTGAGGAGATAGCACAACAGGATAGAGCTTATGTAGCTATGACCGTGGAATCCAACCGCCCTTCTTCCGCTTACGACTGCTGTGACCAGCCCCCTTCTGAGAAGCTCCCTGAGATGACTGAAGACAAGGCTGCCTATGTGTATTTAGCGGATGCTTTCCCCAGCGCGTACTACGGGTACAATAGGAACTACCGAAGGCGCGTGATGTTCGCTGAACGCAAGAAAAACTCGTCGCCCAAGACGGTCGATGAGGAGTTACCGACGGATCCGAGTGAGGACGGAACACTCCCTCCACCTCCTCCTTACGTAGAGATCGTAGACGCCCGAAAGGCGCGCTCTCTCCCGGATGGATTTGGATCACTCGGTGCTAAGGCGCTGCATATGAAGGTACACGTCGGGACGACGGATCAAGCGCCTGTGGAAGGCCGGCTAGATTCTGGCGCTGACATTACTCTCATGTCTGAGGAGTATTGGCAGTCACTCCCCGGAATGCCTGCCCCTAAAGAGGGTATGCGTATCAAGCTTTACCATCTGACAGGGCATGCTCGAGTCCTTGGCTATGTCAAGACTAAGATATTTGCTGAAGCTGCGGACGGTCGATTCGTCTCTTTTGATCTGGAAGCCTATGTCGTCCGGGATATGAAGGTCCCTCTTCTCCTTGGGGAGGACTTCCAGACCTCCTACGAGTTGGGCTTGGTTAGACACGTAACCGGACATTGTGAGGTTCTAGTAGGAAGTTCGGACATCGTCATCCCCGCTTCCACAGCTCAGACCGTAGACCTTGGTTTTGAGATCCGAAAGGCCTTTCCGGTACAGTCCTTTATTCGATCAAAAGCCGTCAGGCGGGGTCGGGTACGTGCCAAGAACTTTGGGCACTCGGACCCCCCCGTGGTGGCGGCTGAGGACGTGCTCATCGCAGCGGAGTCAGTTCATAATGTGCCTGTCGAGGCTCCGTTTGGAGAGCAGCAAGAGTGGATAGTCGAGAAGGTCATCATTGGCAATCCTGATGTTACGATCATGGCCGCTCCTACTACATGGATCCACTCCGACGCTCCTTTCCTGCCGATCGCTAATCCTTCCAAGGTGCCGTGGTACGTCCGCAAAGGGGATATCGTGGGCTACCTACACGATCCTGCTTCCTACGCGGATAAACCGAAGAATGACGAGGAATGGACTAGGTATTCCGCCTCTGCCGAGGCGTTGAAGGTCGCGGTGGAAGGTAGCTTGCGCGCCCAGGATTTGGCTAACGCTGGGAGCCAAGACTCGATGCCTCCGCCCGCTGAAGAAGCGGCTGACGACAACTGGGGACCAAAGACCACCGCGCTGCCGGATGAAGATCTCACGGGGGACGTTGCCGATCTCGTCAACCTGGGGCCGGACATTCCGGAAGACGTTAAACCCCGATTAGCTTCCGTCCTGCGCAAGAATAGAGCGGCCTTCGGTACTGACGGTCGCCTGGGCCAGGTAGACGCCAAAGTCGAAGTGCCCCTGCAGCCCGGCACCCAGCCCATCTCTGTACCTATGTACGGCGCGTCCCCGGCTAAGCACGAGGTCATCGAGAAACAGGTCAACGCCTGGTTCGAAGCCGGAGTTATCGAGGCTTCCAAAAGCCCCTGGGGCTTCCCCGTGGTAGTGGTTTATCGTAACGGCAAACCTCGTCTAGTAGTGGACTACCGGAAGCTCAACGCCAAAACTACCCCTGATGAGTTTCCCATCCCGCGGCAGACGGAGATTATCCAAGCCCTCTCGGGCGCTCAAGTACTCTCCACTTTCGATGCGCTTGCGGGTTTTACCCAACTCGACATGGCTGAGGAAGCCAAACCCAAGACCGCCTTCCGCTGTCACCTGGGACTTTACCAATTCCGCCGGATGCCCTTTGGACTGCGGAATGGGCCGTCCATATTCCAGCGCATAATGCAGGGGGTCCTCGCCCCGTTTCTTTGGCTCTTTACGCTAGTCTACATAGACGACATAGTTGTGTTCTCTAAATCCTGGGACGAGCACCTAGTTCACTTGGACAAGGTCCTGAGCGCCATAGCGGCCGCTGGGATAACTCTCTCCCCTCCCAAATGCTTCGTGGGCTACTCCTTGATTCTGCTGTTGGGGCAGAAGGTTTCGCGTTTCACAGGGTGCGAAGGACAATATTTTCATGAAAGGTATCTTGAACAAATAGTAAAGGAATACCTTATATGTTCAGATTATGTAGAGGTATCATATTGTGAATCAAATATTGAATTTCATACAAGAAAATATAGTGAGCAAAGTTATTATATTATCAGAGAACGTGTTCTGAATAAATTCACTGTATTTTCAGTAAAAGAGCAAGCATTATATGATGAATATAAGCTATATTCTTCCAAGATAATTGTGTGAAGGACAAAGTGCAAATATACTTCATATTTGCAGCATATGTCCCCTAAAGAAATTCAAAATATGATCATACTATTTTTACAATATGATCAGCAGAAAAATCTTAAATATATCTGCAACATAGTGAGATATTTAGAATATCTTCACCATGTTGCTGTTTGATCCTGAGGTATGGTGAAGGTATTTTAAAATCTTCACTAATCATATTGTGAAGATAGTGTGAAGATATTTTGAATTTTATTAGGGGTTATATGCTACAAATATGAAGTATATTTTCACCATGTCTTCTATGAAATTATCTTGAAAGGATATACCTTATGTTCATCATATAATGCCTGCTCTTTTTCTGAAGATATGATAAATTTATCCAGAATATGTTCTATCATAAGATCACAATTTTGCTCACTATATTTTCTTAACTAGAACTAAATATTTGATTTACAATATGATGCCCTTGCATAATCTCAGTATATAAGGTCTTCCTTCACTATTTGTTCAAGGTACCTTTTATGAAAATATTGTCGCTTGCACCCTGTGTTTGGGATTGTCTACCCACTGCGAGAAAGTTAGTGCGGTCGTCGACCTCGTCAGGCCCCGATCCATGAATGACCTCCAGAAATTTTTGGGGATGGTGGTCTACTTTTCCTCTTATATCCCTTTCTATTCCTTCCTCGCTGCTCCTCTGTTCGCGTTGCTACGGAAGGGTGTGCGTTGGACTTGGGGGGCAGAGCACGAAATTGCTTTCCTACAGATCAAGGATGCGCTGGTCAGCGCTCCCGTGCTCGGGCACCCGGAGCGGGGGCATCCTTACCGCCTTTACACCGACGCCTCCGATTTCGCTCTGGGTTCCAGCTTGCAGCAGGTCCAGTCGATTGAGGTACGCGACCTCCAGGGCACGCCAATGTATGATCGGTTGGCCAAGGCTTGGACGGCCGGTGTCGACGTCCCGTCCCTAGTACCGACCTTGACCAAGGACGTGGACGAGGGTCTTTCGGAGCGTACTAAGTGGGGCCCTACCTTGGATGACACGGTTGTCCGTGTGGAGCGTGTCATCTGCTATTGGAGCAGGACGCTCTCTCAATCGGAGCGTAATTACAGCGCGACCGAACGTGAAGCCTTAGGCGCTAAGGAGGCTCTGGTGAAATTCCAGCCCTTTATAGAAGGGGAGGTGGTCATTCTTATCACAGATCACGCTGCCCTTCAGTGGGCGCGAGTCTACGAAAACGCGAACCGGCGGCTGGCCGCGTGGGGGGCTGTTTACGCTGCCTATCCAGGACTCAAGATCGTTCATCGGCCTGGAAGAGTACATTCCAATGTGGACCCGCTCTCGCGGCTCCCTCGTATCCCGCAGCACAGCTCGCCTCTTCGCGACGATTTGCCCGCCATCATCCCGGATCAAGCAACCCAGGACAAGGCACAGTCCCTGGAGGATGCTGGGACTAACGCCCCCGCTAAGAAAGCCGTCTTTACCGTCTGGTGGTGGGAGGACGTAGTCGAGAAAGAGAGTCACCGTGTTCGAACTAGGAAGGATGCTGCCGAGGAAGTGGCGCCTGCAAAGAGCGCCCCCTCTGAAAGCGAGTCCCACACGGAAGCGACGCTCGAAGAGAGCGCCTCCGTGGAGGACGACCTCCCGTTTCCGGCCAAAGACCATTGGACTTACCCTTCAGGAGTGACGCCTTCAGAGGAACCTCCGGAGGACGATTGGTCGAGGAAATCACATCTGCTTATTTCCATGAACGCGGACATGATAACTAAGTTTGCGACAGCTTATCCTAAAGATCCTTACTTCAAAAAGCGGTACCCGGACGATATACCGAACCCCGAGACTGTATTGACGCCCTCTCGTTTCCAGAAGGGAAATAACGGTCTCCTTTACTTCGTGGATGCGGACTGGAATACTCGGCTGTGCGTCCCTAAGGATCAGGTCAACTACGTTCTCCGCTGGATACATGAGTCCCCCTTCGAAAGCGCCCACGCCGGACCCCGTCGGTTCCTCGCTAGACTGAAGGATTTATTCTTTTGGCCTACAATGGCTAAAGACGTTCAGGATTACACTAAGTCCTGCGACGTCTGTCAAAAAATTAAAGTCGATCATCTGAGGAAGATGGGAGGCTTAAGGCCGGCACACGTTCCAGCTAGACCTTTCGCCACCGTATCCCTCGATCTCATCACTGGGCTACCTCCTTCGGGCGACCTTAAATATACTGCAGTCCTAGTCATAGTTGACAAACTTACGCGATATGCACTTTTTATACCTACCTTCGAGGAGCTCTCGCAGGAAGGCTTCGCTAAAATCTTCGTGGAACGCGTGGCTAATGTCTATGGACTACCCGAACGCATCATAGCCGACAGGGATAAACGATGGTCGACCGCGTTCTGGAGATCGGTAGTAGAAAGTTACGGTAGCGTCATGGCGTTATCCTCTGCGCATCATCCCCAGATGGACGGTCAGACCGAGGTCTTGAATGCGACCATTGAACAAATGTTGCGCGCATACGTAGCCAAGGACCGTGCCTCTTGGGCGCAATGGCTCTCGGCCCTAGCCCATGCCTACAACTCTTCGGTTCACTCCTCCACTTCCTACTCGCCGGATTTCTTACTTATGGGCTATAAACCTCAAACTACGGCGGGAGTCGTAACCCCTCAAACCGATCCGGTTGGACGTCCTACAATGGCTAAAGACGTTCAGGATTACACTAAGTCCTGCGACGTCTGTCAAAAAATTAAAGTCGATCATCTGAGGAAGATGGGAGGCTTAAGGCCGGCACACGTTCCAGCTAGACCTTTCGCCACCGTATCCCTCGATCTCATCACTGGGCTACCTCCTTCGGGCGACCTTAAATATACTGCAGTCCTAGTCATAGTTGACAAACTTACGCGATATGCACTTTTTATACCTACCTTCGAGGAGCTCTCGCAGGAAGGCTTCGCTAAAATCTTCGTGGAACGCGTGGCTAATGTCTATGGACTACCCGAACGCATCATAGCCGACAGGGATAAACGATGGTCGACCGCGTTCTGGAGATCGGTAGTAGAAAGTTACGGTAGCGTCATGGCGTTATCCTCTGCGCATCATCCCCAGATGGACGGTCAGACCGAGGTCTTGAATGCGACCATTGAACAAATGTTGCGCGCATACGTAGCCAAGGACCGTGCCTCTTGGGCGCAATGGCTCTCGGCCCTAGCCCATGCCTACAACTCTTCGGTTCACTCCTCCACTTCCTACTCGCCGGATTTCTTACTTATGGGCTATAAACCTCAAACTACGGCGGGAGTCGTAACCCCTCAAACCGATCCGGTTGGACGTCCTTTCATTGCGAGCCAGAAGGGTGAAGATTTCATTACGGAACTGGACATGCATCGCAAGGCGGCGCGCGACGCAGTTGTGCTAGCGCAAGAACGCCAAGCGAAAGCATATAACAAAGGACGACGACCCGTAGTGGAATTTAAACCCGGAGAATGGGCGTTAGTCAACCCACACACCTTGGAACTGGTGGACGTCAAAGGAACGGGAAGAAAGCTCGTACAACGAACGATAGGCCCGTTTGAGGTGCTAGAGAAGATCAACCCTGTAGTCTACCGACTAAGGCTGCCCGATAACTACCCTATGCACCCCGTCTTCAACTTACAGCACCTTCGGCGGTACACCCCTTCAGACCCTAAGTTCGGAGAGCGAACCCAGTTACCCCCTACTCGGGAGTTTCTAGCCTCTGAGGAATTGGAGGTTGAGGCCATCCTCGGACACAAGCTCTCTGGGCGGAAGTCTGGCGACCGTAGGATGTATTTAGTCCGATGGAAGGGCTACGACCCCTCCGAGGACAGCTGGGTCTCGGAGTACGATATACGCAACGCGCCTGCACTTAAACGCGAGTATCGTGCCATGGCAGGACTCACGTGATGGGAAAACGGAAACTCCCGGTTAACTGTACAGTTTAGATTTCTTACTCCGCTCGCTTCTTCCCCTCCATATTCTCAACCAAGATCGTCATCGTCGGTCCTGGCTCAATAGACCTCCGAACCTTCACTTCATTTGCGTGTGTCGACTCGGATTTCAGGGCGCGGTACCATCAGAGTACGCGACCGGAATCTAAGGCGCTCAGCGGTCTCGGACCGCCACGCCCCCTTCCTAAACCTTTCTAAACGTTCCAGGGCGCGGTACCCTTCTTGGAGTACGCGACCGGAATCTGAGGACCTCCTCCCTCCTATCAAATTAAATAATTCATACTACTCGACTGTTAAAATACAATGAACTCTAATCCTGGAGACTCTCGGCGATTTTCTACGCCCCGCCTAGCCAGTCTCGCCGGTTACGACGACCCGCCTGTCGTCGACTCATCCCTAAGATTCAAACTTCCTCTACCGACCATACGTCAGCACAGCGGTCGCTTCGTTCGCGGGCAGTACGAGGTGTGGTCGCCCAACTCAGGATTGATCCCGTTCCTGCCAGGGTTGCCGCCGCCCTCGTTTACTGGACGAATACCAGTGGACAGCAAACTACGTCGCTTCGACGGGCACCTGGGGCCGTTCGATGACACTGTATCGCCTCAGATGTTAACCGGCAAGCCCTGGGTCGTGTTCGTCCTGCGACCGAAGATCGGACAAGCCCGGATGAGCGAGTTCCCGGAGCACGAATTCATCCACCAAAATTGGGTGTCCACCCCGTCTGCCACGGCACTTGGCGCGACAAGGGGGAACGTGAACCCCGCCTACATCGAGCGGCTGGCAAATAGGAACAGACTGCTCGACTCCCTGATGGCGGCCTGCGTTCCCCTGCGCGACACCTACACCGACTTCTGGGATCGGCGACCCTCCGCGCCTAGCGCCATGACCGTGGACGGGTTGGGCGCCTACTACGCCTACGAGGATGCAGTGGACTACGGCGTCGAGATTCAGCGCCAAATCAAGCATAAAGCCGCCTGGATACGGTTCGCGAACCGGTTGCTGGAGCACCGCTGGTTACCCGCCATTGAGAGCGTCCGGCGGGAGGGGATTGCTCGCGCAGATGATGAATTCCTGGGTGCGTGGATTAACGGGGATCGGGAGGAGGAGGCTCTGTGGTTGCTCAGCCAGCGTATCCCGTGCTTTCTGGTCCACAAGCTTACCAACACGGAGCTTTGGGTGGTGAACGAATCCTCTTTCAACTTCCCCTCCTGGCGACACAGAACCGATGTCGAGGAACTGGGCCCAACTACCAACGGCTACGACTTCGTAGCGCACAGGAACCAAAGCGCGGTGACCCAATGGGTGGCTCCTCTGCCAGCTGCGACCGTGGTGGCCACGGAAGAAGAGATGGAGTGTACCTCAGCTACGGCTCAGGGGTGGCGCGGGCCGGATACTGGCCCTCTCGTCGACGCCCCTGTGGAGATTCCTCGTCCCTACTCTCCGATCAACTTCGCCCCGCAAGAGAAGGAACCCATTCCCAATGAAGCGACGCGAGTCCCGCCCATGTATGAAGTCGTCCTCGCCTCTGATCGGGTACCTTGGATTCGACCTCCTCCGGTAGCCGATAATCAAGGACAATCCGGAACCTGGACGAAGTACGTTTTGGATGACGAAGGACGCTTCAAACGGGTGGGGGCTAAGACCAAGCCGGATGAGGAATACACTATGTACGATCGGGAACGACGGAGGGTGCTGCACTTCTCCCTGCGCCTACCAGTTCCAAGAGGTCTCGTCTCCCCGATCAAGATCTTCGGTCGGCCGGTGCCAGGGGACTGGACCTTTTGGAACGCGAGACGACAGGAGATGCCATCGACTTGGCTCTACTCCAGCATGTACGCGGAGAGGCACCACGCCGGGACTACCTTTGGCGAACCAGGGTGCTCAGAGCTCCCTCTGTTGCCTGTTTCGACAGCAGAATCAGGAGCAGAAGCTTCGTCGGGTGGAATGGCGCCTGAAAGATTGGCTTTGCCCGCTCACTCGGAGGGACTCGGAAACTCGGACTTGGCGCCTGAGAGATCGGCTTTGCCTACGTTGTCCCGGGTCCCAGACACGCCTTCAGCGACAGTCCCCGTCCTCACGCCTTTCGCCCACGACGAGGATGAGAGTATTTCCCTGGGCTCCACGCCCTCCCCCGAGAGGGATATGCTAGTTGACGAGGACGTGCATGAGATGTTCTTACGCTCGACGTCGTTCTCGCTTGAGTGCTCGTGGACTGATATTCGTGAACGGATCCTGAGTCTCGCGCAGATTAGGCCCGAGGTCCATGTGCTGCGAATTGCCCTGACGGTTACGCAGGCGCAACAGACCCTGTGGATTGCCACGACTACCGTCGAAGGAGCCCGATCCTTGCGAGACGCCTACCTCACAGTGCCAATGGTGACAGGAGCACCTGAACGGTTGGTGGGCTCCAACGCCACCGAATTCCGTCAAGCTGGGCTGACTGCTCGGGAGAATTGGACAGCGCCCCTTCCTTCCCCCATGACGAGCGGTCGATGTTCGCTGTCCCCGATGGCTCCCCCTGTGCGACGGCGACGGTCTCCATCCCCTGACGTAGGCCCCTCACGCCCCCGATGGGATAACGAGTCACGCCACTACCGTCCCCCAACCCGACCTCGTTCACCTTCGCCGCACCCCTCTCACTCTCGCTATCGGCGCTGGTCCCCGTCTGCCCGACGCTA
Organism: Lyophyllum atratum; assembly: GCA_014905825.1. NCBI lineage: Eukaryota > Fungi > Basidiomycota > Agaricomycetes > Agaricales > Lyophyllaceae > Lyophyllum > Lyophyllum atratum. Next base: position 1,059,499 of record JACGCN010000009.1, on the reverse strand, counting down.
CCGTCCTAGGTCGCCCGTTCGTGCCTCCCCTCGCCGGCGATCCCCGTCCCGCTCTCGGTCGCCGGTGAGACACCGATACGATTCCTCTCGCTCGCGATCTCGACCCAGCCGCTGGTCGTCCCCATCACCGCAGCGCGCAACGGGAGCTCCTCCGAGCAACGATGTCCCTGTTGTCCCGACAGTTCCGGCAGTTGCGGTCGCAACTACGGGCTTGGCCCAGGTACTGGCCCCCGCGCTACTGGACCGTGACCCAGCGGGAGCTTTCCGCGCTCAGCTAGCGAATATGACGGTGCTTGAGTTCCTGATGAGCTTGGCACCGGGAGCTACAAGTGCCATCGTGCCGGCCCCGGTCACACAACCAGCCGATCCGGTGGTACCCCCCTCCTTGCCGCCCCCTTCTGCTTCGTTGAGTTCGCGACTAACGGAGGCCCCTCCTCGTAGGCCCCCTTTGGACGCGCGCTTCTCCAACCCTACTCCTCTGAGCGCCCGCCTACGAGGCCCCAGTCCGCCCCCTGCTACCCTGTCGCGACGACTGAATGTCGACCTAGCGGAACGCATGGGACTGGGGGGCTCTACTTCCAGATGGCGCAGAGGGGAAGAGAGCGACATCGAGGACGGCGAACTGTCAAGCGATGAGGAGGATGGCAAGCCCGGACGTCGACGAGATCGGAAACGCGGGCGAAGGGGAGGGCCGTCCAAGCGGAATAGAAAGGCGCGGCGCGCCGCCAACCGGGAAAGGCAGATGCGCGACGACAGTCCAGACAACAACGGCGGCCCTTCGTCCGGACTAGTACACGGGGGGGCACTGTGACGACGGTATTCCATATTCCTAACTCTATAGTGTAGTCATAGTCACCTTTGCACGTACTGACCGGACGGGCCGATGTTTGCTCCTATTTACCTAGACCTTCTGTAACCTTTGTGTACGCGTGTCCATTGGGACACGCCATAATATATCTTACCTCGGACTCTCATCTCGTCGCCTCGACTCGACTCGTTAGCCTCGCGCTCCCTTCCCGGGACACTGGACCCAGAGCATGGGAGACAGCTCACCTAGCTCAGGTACACAGAGCCCCGGAGTCGGGTGACAGCTCACCTCACCTAGGTACACAAGGTCCCGAAGGCGGGTGACCCCTTCCCTTTGTCTAGGGTTACAAGACGCGCTCTATCGCTCAGCGCCCGTAAGGGCTGCAGAGCTCCCTTCTCCGTACTCGACTGCTCAGCGCCCGAAAGGGACGCAGAGCTTCCCTTGGCTCGGATCCGACTCCCGCTGTCGTCGATCCCCCGAGAGACTTCATCTCGCGAGAAGTCTACTATTCAGAACGGCCGTATCACAAGAGGACATGAGCTCGCAACAATGGCCTCGCCATGCCCTTTGTTGTCGACAAACATAGTGGTTGTCAGGGGCATGCCAGAGATCTGGCACAAACATCCTAAAATAGATTCCTGTAGTTGGTGATGCTGATGTGGCCACTCACCGTTACCGACTCCGGGATCTTTCCAGACAATGATATAGTTTGAACGTGCTCGCTCTTTTCTGCTGATGCCCTTTCTTCCCTTCCCTCTCACATGCAGCGCAGTGAGCAGCTACACCCTGCTTCTCCCGAGTCCACCTTTGCCAAGTGGCCTCGAAGTTGTTGGCTATGTGTGGATGTGAGGTGGCTCCTCATGTCCTTTGGTTGCGAGCTCGCCGTGTGGGCTCTCAGAATAGAAATTAGCATCCACATTTGGAATCTGGGGGCATACTGGGTACTGGGGAATCTGTCAGAATGTCTACGACACAGTTAGTTTGTCTCCAGGGAGAGGCAACCATACCTTGGTCAGGGAGCCAGGAGTATGCTAGTAGTATTTCTTGTGTTTAGGCTTGACATTGCCGCCATAAGGCAACTGTGTGTTGGTGTTAGTCTCTTTTTTTTAGGCCACAGGTTCATGTTTACAGTAAGTAGTTTTTTCTTGGCGGAACATTTTCTGACGTAGCAATTTAGGTTCGAACTTCTGGTAGATATTTATCACTTGAAATCGGTGATTTTTGCTTTTTGAGGTTTTTCATTGCTAACTATTTTTGTTTTCCAATTTCAGAATTTTGTGTTATTATTTTCAATTAATTTACAATAAGCATTTTTTACCAGAAGTGCCAATGTTGACTTCTACTTTTCAGGATGTTGTTATTGAATATATGTTAACTTCTGCTTTTCAGGACGTTGTTATTGGATATATGAGTTCGCAATGAGCCTTTTTTTTAGTGCCAACTTTTTGAATCCTGTTCCTCACTTTTTTCGAGTTTGACACTAGGAGATGATAGACTGGGAGGCTTGAGTTGATTATAATGAAAGCAGGAAGGATAAGCACACTTCAGATGGACCTTCCGGATGATGTCGACAATGACAGTGTTAGAAGGATGTAATGAAGCATCCACGTTCAGAATCGCGTTGATATACTCTGTAGCAGAATAAAGGGAAGAAAAGAGGAGCAATATGACCATCCAAACCAAGCGGATTCATATACCTTGTTTGGTCGGTCGATCCTGATTTTTTGCTCTAATCATGGATATTTTGTGTTCCTTAACCCACAAGCTTAACTAAGGCACTTGTAGCGATCATAGTTTCTGGAGAGAAGAGTCAGAGACAGAAACATACTCACACGGGCACCAGAGACCACTGTACCTTGAGGGTGACAGGTGTTCGCTGTTGTCCTGAAGTGTAGTTTCTCAGTGAGCAGAGAATGCATGACATAACATGATAAAAGGTATGCTCACCCGGACACCATTGGCCTCTGATAATTTGGTCCATAGTAATCTCGAAGCTGCCCGCAATGGGTCTGATCTCAGTGCCATCAAATTTTGACACTACAGCCAGGAAAGCCTCAAAGCAAATCTCCTGGCCGGAATGAGTCCAGGATTTGGGACCTTTGAACAGGAAATCATTCTCGTGCTCTAGGTTCCAACTCATGTGCTCCACGAGGCTACAAGCTAGCTTTTTTGATAGTTGCAATAGAGGTGTCATTTCCATCTCTTTCAGCCTTTTCTTGAGAGCTGCCATGTCAAGGTTGGAGATGTATTCAGAACAGACAGCATACTCGATTTTATGTTTGAAACAATCAGCTCAAGCGAACACGCGTCAGGAAGCCAAGGCACGAAAACGGTGATCAACAGGATTCTGTTCTGTTTACTACTGCTCAAAGTCCCATCGGATTTTGGACTGATGATATACATATGGCCTCCAACCCACAAGAATTTGACTCTAGATTACAAAATGATGTCCCTTCCTCTAATACTGGTTACTTGGCCTTTGTTGAAGCAGTATTTTGCAATGTTGCTGGTTTTTCTGCCTTAAAAGAGATATATTTGTTGTGCAAGGGTAGAATAGCAGTCAAGGCAGAGCTACGTGTAAGGCCGCCCCTCGGGCCCTCACCTATTCCTGGCTCAATACCATCACCACACCGCTTCTACGCGGCTATTACTCTTGCTATTACTCTCGATGTCAACCTTCTTGTATTCCCCGCCCTTCCCTGACATTCTCCAGCTACATGATTGAATCCCTGCCTTTACTATATCATCCTTCCCCTCCCTTCGTTGCCCATCAACCTCTCCCGCTGTAACAAAGGTTAGTTATGATTTCATTTCACTCTTATTACTTACTAAACCTCTCCCGCTGCAACGAAGATACTATTGTCCTGTCTGACGTCCGATCTAAGTGTTGGCGCCGTACCCGGCGCCCTTCCACTATGGTACGTAGATTCCAAACGATGTTTTGACTGATCTAACTTTGAATCAGAAAGAGTGGTATTGCTTGCAGCTTAATAGGTCTTCACCAATACTGGAACCTGTATGCTTATGCCTTACTGCTAAGCTGCTTGGAGAATGTGTCCACCAGGACTTCTTCAATGAGTTTGAAGTCGAAAACTCAGCAAGTTATGAAGGACAAAAGGATGGTACAAGAACTACATTATTTCATTTGAAATACACTTCTGATTTTGAACATAGATGTCATCTTTTTTTGCATAGATCTCAGGGAGACAGACTCAGTCAATCTTTTCTTTGTGGCATCGGCGAAAAGTCATTATTTAGTCAAGTCAAGAAAGATTGTTGCCTATACAGGGGACGATAAAGGTACTAGATGCTGGACTTGTACAGCAGACAACGGAAATTCTTGCGGTCATATATATCAAGCAAAGTATACATTGCAGCAATTGTTGAAGGCAGATCCAAATGCCAAGGATGACAGTGCAAGCAAAAACACACCTGCAGGTGCAAATTACATTCTAGATTGTACAACAAGTGCATTGATCACTTATAACTAGTTGCTGCTCATTGGGCCAATGTCCAGCAAATCCAGCCCGTCTCATATCTTCCAATTGTTATACCCACTTGGGCTGCCAGCGATAGTGATGTGGAGTTATATCCCCAACCACTGCCTATTACAAAAAGCCCTGAAATCATCCCTCTCAGCCTATCCTCCCAATGTGCATGTGGTATTCTCTTTGATCCAGCTAAACCAACTGTGACAAAGAAGTGTCTGCTCTATTCTCTCACCAAGCCTCTTGTATGCTCAATTCAACTACAAAAGTGCCAAAAATGCAATACCCCAGGCAATCACTACATTTGTCCGGATTCTTGCGAGCTGGGAATTTTTAACTACAACAACCAACTTTTCTTTGCACATGACCTCTTGGATGAGTATACTATGGAGTACACCTCATCGGAGACTCCTTTTGTGGCATGGGTCCATGTTGTGTCATGGAGATATGCCAAGTACACACAAGGGGCCACTTTTGTGGATGAAGGAATCTCCGAAAAGTTTGGTTCGACTATGCACGGCTAGTCAATTTTAGCAATGACATGGCTTGTCCTGAATGTAGACCATGTCCTTCCGACATTATCTGGGATGGAATCACATTCGCGTTCAATCAGAAACATCTTCTTCCCATCTTGTACCCACCAACCACGCTCCACCCCGATTCGATTGAGCGTTGCTGCTCATATCCCAAAAATCAAACATTGGTGTTAAACAAGGACTGCAGAAAGCTTCTGCAAAGTATCACTAGGGCCATTATTGGTCCATGATGACACCACAGGAAATGTTGAGGAGAGTGAATGTTGGAATACGATCTCGCGTGCCTGAGAAAGGAGATAACTGCCTTGATTGTTGTGGTTCAGGGTCAAGAACATCTGAAGTAAATACATGTAAATAAACACAAATTATGCCGATTTCCTTGAGAACGACACAATTCCCAACACTCCCACTTGGTCTCGAGGTGATCCAGTCGCTAGAAAATATCATAAATATGATGAGGTCCACCAAAACCATGTGTCTCCCATGTTCCTCCTGGTCCCAGATTCTCCCAACTTCCAAGCCTGATCCATCAAAAACTTACCGAAAATCTGGCTCCCACAGACTTTTAGACCCTTAGTCTCTAGAGTTTTCCAATCCTCCCTGTCGGCTGGCATTAACACAAAGTGTCCATCAGTAACCCAAACTTCACAACTCGTTCAATGTTTTCAGTAGCGTCGACCGTTGTGACACATATGTGACTGTGACAAATTTTCCTCCGACTTCCGTTCCATGCCTGGCTCGAGGGCTTCCATATTGTCGAGTTCCATTGCCTCAGTACAGTCGAGGACTTCCGTTGCGCCACTACAATCAGCGGCTTCCGTGCTCCAGTACATTCGGAGTCTTCCCGTGCGCCAGTGCGGTCGGCAGCTTTCGATTCCTGCCCCTGGACTCTCGGGGACGATGCACTCACTGCGTTTTCCCCTACATAGTCATGAGGGTGGACATCCTGGTTATTCTAAATAGACAAGATAGTCATAGCAAAATCCTACCTCTCGATGCCGATTCCACAAGATCAACTTGGTAAAGCCGTAGGTATGTGCTATCTTGAAAAGTCAATACCCGCGATGTGGGATTCCTGACAAAGCATGTGTGTCCGGTCCTGGCTCAGTGACATCGCACGACATCGAGCCACTCCATCGAGCCATCCTCTGGCTACTTTGACTATGCTATGTCTCCTGGCACATTCAATACTGGCCATCCTAAGTTGACCTTCTAGCACTATGTAGTCCCTGCTGTGGGTGAGTTCAGTCTGAAGTTTGCTTGTTGAGCCTTTGCTAACATCATGCCTGCCACTCGTCGCAAGTTTAGCTCCCACTCAACTCCCACCTTGCTCAACAAATACGACCGACACCGCTATCAGCGCGAGAGACTCAACCTCCCGGGACCGATTGACAGGTGGCTCCAGGCGAATGAGCTCGATGCCTGGTGGATGGACGTCTTTTTACAAGGGTACTTAACATTGAGCGATGTTCGAAGAGACCAGGTGCTCTGCACTGTGGAGAGGTCAATAGTTGAGGTGCGTAGTGCTAACTCGTCATTGCTGCACTCAAACCCAATATCACGCAGCCAGTTGTCGATCCTGATTCTCCCTTCACCGAGTCGCCTACCTACATGCTCCACATCTCTGCCTGCACCTCGGACATGTTCGCCGCGGCTCAGGACAACAGACTGAGCCCAAGGGCTCTCCTCGCCATGTTCACAGGTACTCCCGACGATCTCGCAGCACCAAGTTGGGTGCACTGGACCCGCAGCAAACTCGAGTTTCGCCAACCTCGAGCCGGGTTCCTGTCACTGTTCTTGCAACTGGCGATGTGGCATGAAAATCTTACTCAGGTATGTGCCTCGCATTTACAGCCTTTGACTAATGTTCTGATCATTGTGTAGCGTGGCCTGCCGGCCGCAATGTTTTCTTGGGTGGCGGCGATCGTGGTAAGTTCATTTACTTAATAAGCTAAAGTCTCCGAGTCTAACTTCTATGTAGGCTGAAACCTGGGCAGCGTCAGAAGATCTCGCACCCGCCACTCCATCTCGGCCAACAACAGCATTGAACGCGAGATCCGTGAAACATACGGCGTCTGCAGTACAGATTCGCGAGTACAATAGTTTAGACACCCGCATCCCTGCCCTTAAATTCACGTAGATATATTTAATCTCTATCTGACTATCATTGCGTTCCGACCAGTTCCAAATTCGCAAATTCACGACGAGTTTCGCCCTAGGGGTGTGTGGGTGCGTACTAAGAACAGGAGTTTCTCCCACGCTCTCATTGGCCACTTAACCGCCCACCACAAACATCGCCAATCGGAACCGCCCACACAGCCACGATCACCTGCCACCTCATCCGTCACCTCTTCCACCAACCATCCACCTCCCGTACCTCTGGGCTTTCCCAAGGGTACCTCACTTCCCTCCCACCCCCTTCCCAACCCCTCTGAGTGTGTGAAGTGTTGCACCGAACCACTCAACTATAGGGGTGACCACAGGAACGTGTTGCACCGACCTGTGGTCCAACGCGTTCTCATTTACGACCCGGCCTTAGCAGGGCGACGACGGCAACTTCTGAGTAGGACCGGGAACGCAGTCAGCTCGACGTCATCATTCGAAGCACCTCGGTCTCCTACTCCTTGCGTTTGCAGGACTTTTGGGAGCCCCAGCCTGCTGTTTATGGTGACAGAGAGCCGTAGCTTGCGCCCTGGCATGCCCTACCTCACATGGTGCGTCGGCCTATGCTCCTCCCTACCGTTATCCCACTGATAGATCTTTTTCTTCAGCACCACTTAAACAGACTCGTAGACACGACGTGCGCGTGATGCCAAGCTTTCGTGTTTTGGACATGTCCAAAACACGGTTTGTTGATTGCACGTGCTTACGCGCGACAACGGTGCGTGTGACTGCGACTGTTTCCTCCACATCCCGCTTCACTCACTTCCTCTCCGCTACAGCCTTTCCGACGCCATTGCAGACAGCACGGAAGTGCTTGTAGGAGCAGGCTGCCTCAACCAAAGTAAGCAGATACTCCTTCATCCACCACGGTCGCAGACTCTGATACATTCTAGTGACGAGGCTGGACAACACAAAACCCAGCCCATGCATCCGCTGTCCCTCGCGAACCATGTCCTGTGCAACACGTGCAGCGTCTTTTGAACTAAACCAGGTACGAGACATCGAGTAGGTTGCAGGGGCGAGGCCGAGATATAGCTGGCTGGGGATGCTTCTTGTCTGAACTCAAATGTACGTTGAACTGTGCCCTCATCTTCCCTATCAGAACTTGCATATTAATTTCTTCTCAAGGTGAACATGGGTCAGGCTCTAGAAGTGCTCTCCACAAAATCCCTACGCCCCTCCTTGGGTGTCGAGTTGTCCGAGCCAGGGCAGATACGAGTAGCTGGTAGCCGTGCCCGCCGCCTCCACCGTACATTGTACAACGTCCAAATTTAGTGTTGACGTCACTCTGAGATATATATTAATAGTACATCTACATATCCTAAATATCCTCCCCTCGTTATGCTTGCCACACCCATCAGAAAGAAAACTTCGCACGTCCCGTTCGCAACATCCAACCAACTCCTTTTTTGCCGCTCTTGAGGAGAACGCCTGGTTATCATGGTGAGGGAGCTTTTATGCGTTAATTAAATTGATAGATTAACCCCTCCTCTGAAGGCATCATCATCTACCTCACGCATGGTTGCCTGCAGCTGCTCGAAGTGTGGCGGCAGGTTGGTCACCCAGCGCGAACTCCAGCAGCACCGAGAGAGAGATATGCGGCGTGCTAGCGCTACTCGACCGGCAGTCCAGCCCGGTGCACGGAAGGTTGTCACCTTCGCCACTGCCTCGCAGAAGCGCGCAACTCCTCCAGCCCCTCCGCACCGTTCCTTCGACCCGCTGATGCTGGATGGCGCTCCAATTGGATTGGATGGAGCCCTTTCGTTTGCGGATACGTCTCAGAGCAAGGTAGAACCAGTACCACACGATGCTGCCACAGCACCCCCGTTAGGTGAGTCATTACCCCCAGCACCAGTGTCGTCATCATCACCCCCAACTTCCAAGTATCCCAATGGCCGGCGAGTCCGTGTTGCGCTAGTAGCAGTTGTATGCGACAAACCTGCTGCACACAAGCTCGGTGGATTCGGCTCCCATGCTCACACCTACTTCTGCACCAAGTGCTGGGTAACGCAAGAATTGAAGGCTACGGACGCTTCGTTCACCGAGAATGGTAAGCCTTAATTGCGTCATTTCACATAACTGCATTCTGATGTGCAATTTTCAGGTTTTCGAGCCCGGACCGACTCCGAACATCGAGGGCTACAAGAGGATTATCTGATGTGCAAAACCAAGACTGCTCGTGCTGAGTTTGTGAAAGCCCACGCCACTCGCTGGTCTGAGCTTTATCGTCTTCCCTATTTCGACATCTGCCGAATGATCATGATTGACCCAATGCACAATCTCTTGCTTGGTATGCCGCTTGCCAGGCTTTCTTATTGATATCTGACTAATTTGACCATGAATTTTTAGGGGTAGTCAAGACGCACTTCTACCACATCTGGGTACAGAACAACATTCTTCGGAAGACCAAGGAGCTGCGGCGACTGCATGCCATTCTAGCCGAGGTAAGTTTGGCGCACTCTTTATTCAACTGTGTGCTCAACGTCGGGTCCCTGTAGCTCAAGATGCCTGCCAAACTCGGTCGCTTACCTAGTTTAATTGGTGAACCAGCTGGTGGGTCGCTGACTGCAGACCAATGGCTTGTTTTTGTAACTGTTGTTGCCCCTTTGGCGGTCAGTATCGTTCTCGTTTGAATGTAGTGTCTCCCTTCATACTTGTCCTAGGTGCCTCAAATATGGGAAGACTACTTTACAGACTCGCAGCCTGACATTGTTGCTCATCGCACTAGTGAGATCACAGCAGCAAATGCGAAGAAGCGTGTAGCTGCAGCTGCAGCAAGACAGAAGCGCCTAGCAACGCAGCCACAAACCCAACCTCTAACTCGGCCGCAGCGCATGCGAAAGCAAACAGCGCGTGCACAGGTGAGTAGAGATGACCGTCGACTCACAACGGTGTCACTGAACTAACGGCGGACTTCTTTCAGGCAATGGATATTGATCCTGAAGACGACAATTACGCGGAAGCTGGTACTCTGAATGATGCTGGCGACGAGACATTTGGTTCAGGTCCGTCTGCTGGCCAGTCTTCTGGGCAGAAACGGCGTCACAAAACTACTGCGGAGATTGCAGCTGAAGATGAGCAATATGATAGCCTAGTCCCGTCTCAACTAAGCCGGGACGATCCTCCAAATTTCTTGAAGCTCTGCGTCGCTATCCAGCTATTGCTGGCTCGAACGATTACAGAGGAAGACCTGGTAAAAGCAGATGCTTTGCTTCGTGAGTATTGCTGGGAACTTGTCAAGGTAAGCAATCATCCCGTCGAAGCGACAAACATTGCTGATAGTGCTCATTGCGGCACAGCTCTACGGTCCGTCTGTAATTCGCCCTAACCATCACTATGCTGTGCACACGGCGGCCTCAGTGCGGGACTATGGGCCACTTCATGAGTTCTGGACTTTCCTATTTGAGCGCCTAAACAAAGTTCTGAAGAGTTACAAGACGAATAATCACGCAGGTGGCGAGCTTGAGACGTCGTTCTTCAGGGAGTTTCATCGAACTGTCCAGGATTCACGTCTAGTGCGTTATGCACCCTGATTTTAATGATACTCTTTCTGACCTTGACTTAAACAGCTTGCGCAGGCGGCTCACTCGCCAGATCATGAACTCCGCCAAGTTGCAGCTGCCATGTACCGTGCCTCGGCTGATGATGGTGGGACCGTTCAGGCATTAGCGCAGGACCTCGATGCGGCCCAAGAAGACGGTATAGCTTCATAATCTATATAGCTTTAAGCGCTTACTCATTGGTAATCTAGGTGGTGTAGCTTTCAGACTGAGCAACCGGGCTGAGACGGCTTGTATGCCAAATGATCTATACTACACCGTTCTCAATCACTTTGTTATGCGGCTAGCCCCTGGAACGATTCACTCGCACATCGCCCTCCCTCCGTCACCACAAAGCTGTGCTTTGCAGTCTGTGGCTACGTTTTTTGACTACGTCGTCATTGATCAAAACCAGTACTTGTCATCTCGCCGCACAGGGTCTGTTGCAGATTCTTTGATCGCCGCTTCTTTCTTCGATGGACAGCAGTACCGATTATGGGTCGGAGAACTCCTGGATATACTTGTGGTAAACCAGCCAGCAATAGGTCAACACAGGTTTGGCTATGTGCGATGGTATGTGCCGTGTAACATCAGTCTTGTTGGGACAGCATGGGAGAACTTGTGAGCGCCCTTTGTTCATTTCCTTTCAATTTTTGGAGTGCTTATCCCCCTTCAGTTCATCTGCCCGGGTCCAACTTTGGCACGTCGACAGCTTTCTTCGACAGGGTGATATTGGCCCAGCACCTCTTATCCCCCTAGAAAGCATCGTCTGTTATGCAATCCGCTCAACTGCTGAGATTCGAGGGGATAAGGTCTGGGTTACGGTGCTGTGAAAGCGGGTAAGTTGTTATATTTGTCAATATCTAGACTGCGCTAACATTGCTTGGTGTTCAGTAGTAGTTTTTGTGCAGTATTCAAGCGTACTCCCAACTCTTATCCTTCGTTTCCTGCATTGCCGCCCTGAGCTCCCGCCTCATCTTCCTGATCGTCTTCCTTATCATTCCCAAGGTACTCAAGGTCTTCGGCGTCCAAGTCAGAAGTCGGGATCGTCAGAGTCGAGATGGTGAAGTTCTCGAGATCCGGATCGAGAGCCATTGACTCATTATCAGTTTCCCTAGCCCAGCGTCTACTGACGCAGAATGCGAACGGCTTCAACTTGAAACGAGTAGCCAGAATGGGCGGGTCATGGTTTGCATGCCCTGAGAAGCCTGGATACCGCGCACGCCTTCCCACACCCCGGCGACCACGGGCATTTCGAGGTTGGCCTGGCTCAGGCCTGGCTGCATCACGATGGAATTTCTTAAGGCGAGCATAGATCTTTTTCAACTGCACAGAAACGTTAGCTCACTTTCAAATACAGAAGTGTTTGTACTCACAGCCAGCGACTGCCATTTCAGCTCGCACACCTCCAGACCAGGGTTAGATCCCATGTGCTTCTTTTTATGAGCTTTAAACTCATTGGTGGTTTCGTCACTCTCGTCGTTAGAATGCTCAGACGACATCCAGTCTGTGAGAATGATGTTCTCAAGGCCCTCGGTCTCGGCCTCGCCATATGTGGCCTGGAATACTTCAATCTTCTCGCGCATCTTGTTTGATTTCTGCTAAGTCGTGAGTGCATGATCTCCTCCCATTGAAGACGTACTCACCATGTGCTTCCTATTGCGGATCTTACTTCCAATATTTTTCTTAGCGCGACGTTTGGCACCGGCCTCAGTGGCGGCGGTTCTATAATTGTTTCGCAAGGTTCCGAAATATGCATGTGCCATCTTCCTCAAGACACTTTCGGAGATCTCGCCTCCTGGTATCCCTGCTGTTGGTGTCGCCTGTTCTCGTGAGTGTGTCAGCCTTTCTTTACATCAGACAAGATCGACTTACAACTTCTCTTTGCTTTGCAATTCGAACCACAGTTTTTATGTAGTCAGGATTGACGCTGCCGACGGTCGGGCCTTCAGACCAATCAGGGTTCCACATGCGTGCGTGTTCCATCGGGAGCAGTGCGAAGTGCTTCCCCGCTCTTCAACGGCGCTGGGAGCATCATTTTCCCATCCATGCCAAGCAAGTCCTTCATGACAGCTCGAACAACACACTAACAATGGTGTTAGGTTCTACACTTATCTTGTTAGGGCTTAGAAAGACTTCACCTTGAGCTTGTCATTCTTCTCCTGAGGGTTACCAGTGAGAGGACGCGTCTTCAGCCTCCATTGACCGTATTTTATTTTCTTGCTGTTTGATTGTGTCGCTTTGCTGCTTGACAGTGCCATCGAGAAGCTCCTGAGCAGCCTGCAAGCGTGCTATGGTGTTTTGAACCTGTTGCAACACCACGTCGCCATTGTTGCTGCCGACGACTGGACTCTCAGACCACATAGCGTGGCCCTCTAGATGCAATCCAGGAGAGGCCATTGTCAGTATGGGAGCCTGGGTCATTGGGCTCTGCAAATATTGGTGAGTGATGGTATATAAAGTGGATGACGCCTGTACTCACATTCGGCATCGACATATTCAGTCCGTTGCTGTGACCATAGCCATGCGAATACATCTGTGGATAGTACTTAGGTATTTCTCATCCGTCATTCTGATCAATTCAATACTAACGTGTCCTCCCATCGTTGGCATTGATTGTTGGGGGTAGGCGATGTGGCCAGTCCCCTGATTTGGGGCCTGAACTGAGGCATAACCCTATGCGTCGTGAGTGAGCTGCTATTTTTTGAAAAGCAGGAGAACTCACCGGACCGTTCTGCTGGTTCGGCACTTGAAAGCCCAAGTGTCCCAGATTGTAAGTGCTCGCAGGGTTGGTCATGGTCGAGTGCTAAGTACTGATGGGAGCTCAGTGCAGATGGTGTCTTAGATGTCGCTTCCAAATCCCAAGAACGTTCATGCTCCAGATCCGTTATATCTCAGGACGGGACAGCCCGGGTCAGTTTTATGCTTGTATCACCATTTCAAAGCTCATATTTCTCTTAATTTGCAGGCATCAATCGGGGATATATGGTTCCCCCCGACGCGCAACACACCGATGCTCGATCCCGTAACTGTAGTCGGTAGCCCGACACGTTTGTGTTCTGGCAATTCCGGCGATTGATCAAGTTAGTAACGCTTTCAGCATGTGATGCCAGTCGGAGCAAAGCAGGGCAGCGACGCGGGACGAGGCGGTGGGTGGTGGGGAGGAGGCAGGGGAATGATGTCATAGATTACAAAAATAAATCTTATCTTGCCACCCTCGATTATATCTCGAAGCCGTTTCTTTCAGCCGCTAGATCGATTGCCTTGACCATCTGGAGCCCTGTGGATATTAAGCTTTGCCAGAATATCGATGCATGGATTGATAGTATGTCTTAAATGTCGCTACGTGGATTGACTGCATGTCTGTGGGGTGACAATTTGTGATTGACTAAATCTCCTCCCCCTGGCTATGTTGGGCGTTTATAACAATTCCGTGCATAATCACGGCTTTATATGTCAGATGGCGTAGGCCATGATATTTTCGGATTCTATCAATATTTATACCTGTTTTCACCTAGTGGATATCTTCGGGAAAACGCAGTGACTGTGCATCGTCCAATGGCCTCCTGACCTGAGGGCTTTCCGGTTCGTTCCCACGTGAAGGGCCTTCATGGGGGTCAACAGCAACAATGTAGGGCAAGTCCGGGGCCCATAACCTGTTGGAATACGATCTCGCGTGCCTGAGAAAGGGAGATAACTGCCTTGATTGTCATAGTTCAGGGTCAAGAACATCTGAAGTAAATACATGTAAATAAACACGAATTATGCCGATTTCCTCGAGAACGACACAATTCCCAACAGTGAAGACCCGATGCAAGTGCTGAAGCAGCCTCCTTGGAGTCAGCCAAGCAGCTCTAGAATATCCTTCAGCAAGTTCCAAAAATTCCAGCAAAATGGGATAAGTGAAACAGGGAGATGAATGGTGAGCCACGAAAATGACAGAAATTAGTGCTGCCAAGCACCATGTTTATTTCTTGCGGCACATGTGGACGTCATTAGGGGTCTTCAGAGTTGGCGCAACGGCCGTTTCGAAACGGTAATTTCAGTTTTGAAAACAAAGCTTTGAATCGAAACCACTTTGACCGCTCGAAGGCACCCCGTTGCGATTTGTGATTTAAACTGTTTCAACATCGAGCTGAGCTTGATTTGAGCAATTGAGAGATGGCGGTGACCCAAACTTGAGATAACGCGCTGATTGACTGATGAGGAAATGTCAATCTATCTCGCCCTTCACAACTATTCTGCGGGATCCCGGAGATGCCTCGTCCACAAAATGTCAACAGCAGATGAACGCGCTTCTTTCGAGTGAACGTAGCGCGTTGTGCGACGGAAAATACGAAGTTACCAAGTATCTCACCCACGTCCACATCGGGCATCTCCGACTGATAATGAAGCTCCGTTCGAAGCCGCAACAGCAGGCAGCAGCATGCTGAAAACCAAAGTGATGCGGTTTCGATTTTGTGACTTGCCGTTGCAACTTTTTTGAAACGCTCGAAATCTTTTTCTTTTTAAACAGCCGTTTCGAAACGGCCGTTGCGCCAACTCTGAAGACCCCTATTAATTGTTAAGTAGTCCTAGGTACTGCAACAGAGCTTGATCCACAACTGCCGCACCCTCAGAGAAAGTCGTCTTCACCATATCAACAGCTGATTTTTATAAGCCTGTCTCTATAGACAGTATGGTATGTACTCTATGATATGATATGTACAGTGTATGTACGAGCGGGTAATGCATGCTGGACAATTTCAGTCCCCTGATGGTATTCTACAGAGAAAACTAACGGGCGATGGGATATAATGAGTGAGGGGTAGATGGGATGTGTGTGTGTATGGTGTACATATCACTGCGGTATCAGTGCGGGAGGTGGCAACACAAAGTAAGGGTGTCAGCGAGGAGATTGGATGGTGGTGACTATCTGTGGCCAGGGCAATCCAATGGTTGGGGAAAGTCGGTTGAAAAAGATACAGAGAGCAGTGAGGAGCGAAAGGATCAGTATCGTCGTGACGCCGCACGACGATGATCATGGCCAAGAAATTAAAAGAATGCGCGAGGTCCGACTCCGAGTCCCAAAGAGAGAGAGAAAGTAAAATAAGGACGTAGGGCAACCTAACGCGGCTGCGCTGCAAGTGCGCTGTGTGCTGCATATGATGGTGCTTCTTTGCCGCGAATCCACCGCGCATCCAAAGCATCCACCGATCTTGGTCCGCACTGCCTTGCTTCTACTTGCCGCCCGAAGTTTTGAAGAGGACAAGCCCGCCGAGGGCGATGGAGTACCCAAATACCTGCAGAGGTGTGATGGCATTGCCGAATATAACGACCGAACCAGAGATAAGAAGAATATCCTGTGTCACAGGGTCAGCACGAGTACATATCAATCATCACGTATGGAACGGGAAGTAGCCAGGAGTTACAATGCATGTGAAGCCTTGACGATATGACGACGGCATGCTGGGAACCGACGACACAGGGACCAGGCAAGGGGAAGAAAGGAGAGCAAACACACCTTGAACACGCCCGCGAGCGTAAGGACCAATCCACTACCGACCCCGACGAGGAAGACAGCTGCGACGTTAAGGAGGAAGGCGACACCCGCGTTGGTCAAGAGCACAAGCGGACCGAGCAGATGGAGGTCCCGGAAGGGTGCGAGGCCTAGTCAAACCCAAAGGGATGAGGATATGGAAGATAGAATCAAACACGAAACGCACCTTCGGTGAAGGGTAAGATGCAGAGGTTGATGAGGGCACAGACAGGAGCGTAGTAGTGGAGGGAAACGAGTGGGTCCATCTTCATGTTGTGTAGGAGGATCTGAATGAGGACTAGACGGGAGGCCTCAAACTGTGGGCGCCGGGAAGTTCGCAAGGCCGAGAACGGCAGATGCAAGGAAGGCGAAGGTAAATGCAAAAAGTGTAAAATAGAAGTCAGTGAAAGGAGGACGTAAGAATCGTCAACTCGACTCTGAAGAAAAAGGAATAGGTTACTGACCAATACTGCACCCGCCTGTACTAAGAAGCCGCCGAGGTGGAAAAGGCGCTCGCCATGGGACGCGAGGGCGACGCCACACGAGATCATGACGACGATGAGACCGAGCTTCTTGTTGGGGTCTTGCAGCTGGAATGTCCACGATATGAGCAGAATCGCGACGGGGGTGAAGGCCTACGCGCTTATCAGTGGATGTGGCAAAACGTTGAACATTTTGAGCACACACCTTGAGCATTTGGATGTACGAGACACTCAGATAAAGGTACGCCGTGTTGCTGAGAATGAGGCTACCGGAGAAAAGGATGCCGATGGGCAAGATACGACGAAGGAAGAGGGCTTGGTCCATGTGTACATCGCGAGCGCCATCAAGGAGGTTTGTTGTGCGTTGGAGGACACGTGTGCCGATGGCGGCAAAGGTAAGATGCCAAGTGACGGTGAAGACGGGGTACTTGAACTCGAGTGTGTTGTACACGTAGTTGTTGTAGATGATAACACTGGAGGAGAGGAGGATCCAGATGGGGATGATGGTGGTCGCGGTGAGCTTGCGTGGGGAGGCAGGGGATGCGGAGGCGGGGGAAGGAAGGACGGGTGTGTGGGGAGTGAACGTCTCTTTTGTGAGCTCGGCCATCTCGAGGTCGGAGGGGTCGAGGCCGGGCGGGGATTTTTCGTTGAGCATGGATGAGAGAAAGGAAGGATATTAAGAGGGCTGGACATGCCGACTGACAAGCGGCGTTGACGGGACAGCAACAATGTTCGGCGTCGTCGGCACGTGCGGCTTCATTGCACCTCGGGCCAGGACCCCGGACTCTGCTCCCCTTCCAACGCCATGTCCAGTCTTCAGGGCTATGTCGACCGTAAGTACTCTCTCTCTTTCCTCAACAACCACCCACTCACCCCCAGCACCAGGCCGCGTCCTCCTCATCCTCCAAGACGGCCGCGCCATCGTCGGCACCATGGCCGGCTACGACCAAAAGTCCAATGTCGTCCTCTCCGACTCCAAGGAGCGCGTCTACAGCCTCGAAGAAGGCGTCGAGGAAATCCCGCTCGGCCTCTACCTCGTCAAAGGTGACATGGTGTACGTGCTCTACCCTCTTCGTCTCAACTTGCGACTGACTCCATGGTCCAGCGTCCTGATCGGCGAAATCGACGACGCGCTCGACTCCGCCGTTGACCTCTCCACCATCCGCGCGGAGCCCATCCCCCCAATCCGCTACTGATGGTGCTCGGCACGAGATGGAACGCAAAAGAGCATCTTCGGGACCCGCACTCCCATTCCCTGCTCGCCCACAACCCTAACCATGCGCATGCACCCCGGATCCCCACCTCGCGACTCGCGGCAGGGCGCGAGACTCATCACGCGCGCGCGCATACACACACTCGAGGACGAAGATGAAAGAGCTCTGAAACAGTCGGCTCATCAGTTGGATGGTGTAATCGATGATTGGATATCGAGATTTTCAGCGGATCGGTAGGTTACCCTGCATGTTGTATCAGTATTGCAATGCTACTTTGACGTCCTCTCCAACGCCCATCGCCCCTTTGTCAGTTCGATGTACATAGGATCTACAATCAGACCCAATTAGGTTATCACAGCGATGACAACGCTTGGATTTGTGCTGTCCTCTGACGCACGCACACCCCGCCGTTGTATGCCATCCCCTCCTCAAACATCTACCCAACATCCAACATACGGGCAATAGCACCCACTCACATCCAGCCTCCTCTGCAATTCTCTTTTTCTCTGTCTCCCCCGGCATAAACACCACACACCCACGCTTGTCCAATCCCTGATGCGGGTCCGTTACTCTATCCTTTCATGGCGCATCTACGTATCTACATGATACATCTCCGAATTACGACGTTGCGACCTGTCGCTTGCCATTACCTTCCCTGCAAGGCCATGTTCAGGTACATATACGCACGATGCATTCGAATATAGATGAGCATACATCTCTGGGGCACCTCAAGTTACACCCACGCATGTATCGCCATAGCTTAGGCTATGCTTGAATGCGAATGCCCATGACTTTCTTCGCGTATGTACCTACGCACACTTTTGATGGAAGTCGTGTCTTCGTACACCTACAGTATGAGATGGCGCTTCCACCTTTATGACCTCAATTTATGACCTCAATGGAACGGATCAAGGAATGCGACTAGCGAAGATACGAAGGGCTAAGGAGGCAGGGAACGCTTCGAGGATGACAATATATGGGCTCGGACGGCCGACTTTTACCTCTTTAAACTGGGTAGTTAGTGCCTTAGCCACCCGCTTCGTTCAGTGATTTGCGCGACTTCACCTCCTTCCACCCATCTCATATATAGCCTGAAGTGTAATATAATCTAAGAAGAATAAATCAAAAAGACGTACCCAACAGCTTACTCTCCATCGCTTTCTGTATCATACCCGTCGCCATCCCCTTCCCCACTCGACCGTCCATTACTTTCCTTCCCATTACCCACCATCTCCACCACAACCTGTCCACCACCTCTCAACGCCTCCACCTCCCCTATCCGAACGCCGCGCTCCCACCGAATTTCCTTCCTTGGGTACGCCGACGCCAATTGGAAACCCCACCACTCCCTCGCGTCCTCCGCCTTCGAAATCTGCCTTTCCAAACACTTCTCTAGATCTACGCTGTCCCACGCATCTCCCTCTGGGGACGTCACAGGATCCTCCTGTGCATCCATCCCAGATGGCACCAACTGCGCATCCACAAAAGCATAGAGCGCCGTCAACGTCTGCTCAGGTGCAAACGCCCTAATCACGCGCCCGCCAGTCGGCAGCCTCACCGCTACGCGCATGCCCTTCTCCGGCTCCCTGCTCGCAGCCTGCACGCGCCTCTCCCATCGCCTCCACTCCACCCGCCTCTCCTTCTCCCTTTTCCTCTCCTGCTCTCTTTGCCTCCTCTTCTCTTCCTGCTCCGCCTCAAGGCGCAGGCTTTCCTTTTGTCTCCGCTCCTCTTCCATCTTGCCTTCGATGCGTTCACGGTCCCGCCTCGCCGTCTCCCTGAAAGCAAGGTCCTGCTCCTCCCTCAGCCTTCTATCCCTCTCTCGTTCTCTCTGTGTCTGATGTATACGGTCAAGGAACGGCGTGACACGCGGCAGAAGCTGAGTGGTCAGATGCCCAGACAACGTGTGTGCAGATGTGGGGCCGCCGGCCGTGCTGGGGCCCTGGTGCCGCGAAAGCACCGTTAAGTTGGGAGCAGGGGTGCTCGAACGCGATGAGGAGGATGACGCAGGGCTCCTACGCGGCTGTAGCGCAAGGAAGGCTACGAAAGGGTAGGTTGTTGCCTGTAGCTTTTCGGCAGCTGTAGTAGCATAGTTTAGCACTTGCCAGGCATATGGTGAAAAGCATCTCACCACCCCAGGCCTCTTGGTCACGTACATCCCCGCCCCAGACGACCACGTTGTTTTCATGTAGGAGCTTGACAAAGTCGGGGTCTGTAAGAGTAGACCTACAGCCACGTCGTCAGTAGACCCATACCAGAAGCATTGTAGCACGCACCTCTTAAACTCTGGGACATCGTCATGCTCCTCACTGACTAAGATGATGCATCCGATCCTGGCGTCTCGCTGGCATATCCTGAGGGCCTCATCATAGCTACCCAGAGTAAAGTCTGGCAAGAACTTGGTGCTGTCGTCAAACCCTCTTGGGCGGGCTGTCAGCGTGGAGGGACCCGCCATATCCGTCGCTGTAGTGGACGCATCGGCCCTCGCAGTGCCGATGGACACGGCGCCAGTCTCTTCTTCCAGCTCGCGGACCCATCTGTCTGGTCCTCCGCCCACGGTACGAGAAGGACGTCGAGGAAGGGGACGGTAGAAGTTGAGCGAAGAGAAACGGAATTGCGGCACGGGGATACGGAGTATGCCAAAGATGAAACGGAAGATGTTGGACAGGATGTGGAAAGGGTACGCAAATATGGTGAGAAAGGGGCGCGCCAGCTGGTAGAGGGACGTTGTCGACTGGGGTCGACGTGGAGCACCAACATCGCTGTCGTCTATCTCGAATTGCTGCATTGGAGGGGGCGCAGCAGAGTCAAATATGAGGTCGACGGCGCGCTAACGGGTGTGTCAGTGGTGTCGACGTCGGGACAGGAAGTGGAGTACCTGGACATCCCAGCCGACGCTGTCGAGGACGCTAATAGCGACATCCTGATCAGTTCCGTGTATAAGAGCCTGGAGCTGTGAGAGAGCCTGCTGCTGTGCGGGGTCGAGGTGGCTCATGGTGGATTCAGTTATAAACACCGCAATCAAATTGTGTCACACTCCCCTCCATGCTCCGTCCACTCACCTCGCGCACACCACGCCTCGTCCGCGCCATACACAGCACTGCCCCTCGCGCCTCGTCCCTTTTTGATCCCAAGGACGTCGAGCGCGCAGAGGACGATGTCGACGTCTGCATTGTGGGTGGCGGTCCCGCCGGTCTCAGTGCCGCAATTCGGCTAAAGCAGCTCGAACGGGATCGGGGCAACGAAATTCGCGTTGTCGTCCTGGAAAAAGGCGGCGAGGCCGGGGCCCACACCCTCTCGGGCGCAGTCGTCGAGCCCCGCGCCCTCAACGAGCTACTACCCGACTGGCTGTCCCTCCCGGACCATCCGTTCACCCAGCCTGCCACTGCGGACAGCATGCGCTTCTTCACCTCCAAGTACTCTTTTCCAATGCCGCACCCCCCGCAAATGTCCAACAAGGGCAACTACATTGTCTCCCTCTCTGAGGTCACTCGATGGCTTGCCGGTATCGCCGAAAACGAGTATGGTGTCGAGATCTACCCCGGCTTTGCTGCCGCCCAGTTGCTCTTCTCCAAAACTAACGATTCTAAAGACCCCTGGGGCAACCTAGCCAGAAGCGTCCGCGGTGTCATTACCAACGAAGTCGGCCTCACAAAAAACTATACCCAAAAGTCTGCTTTCGAGCCCGGTATGGCTTTCAAAGCCAAGGTCACTCTTCTCGCCGAAGGTGCCCATGGCTCTCTCTCCAAGCTCGCCATCCAACGGTATCAGCTGCGCAAGGAGGCTCAGCCTCAAACATACGGCATCGGCGTAAAGGAAGTCTGGCGCGTCGATCCTTCCAAGTACAAGCCTGG
This sequence comes from Lyophyllum atratum, assembly GCA_014905825.1. Lineage (NCBI taxonomy): Eukaryota > Fungi > Basidiomycota > Agaricomycetes > Agaricales > Lyophyllaceae > Lyophyllum > Lyophyllum atratum. The sequence continues at coordinate 1,037,900 of JACGCN010000009.1, read as the reverse complement.
CAAGGTCGTCCACACCATGGGCTGGCCGCTCGACACTTCTACCTATGGCGGCGGGTGGGAATATCATATGGACCGCGGGCTCGTCTCCCTCGGCCTCGTCATCGGTTTGGACTACGCAAATCCCTACCTCTCACCATATCGTGAGCTCCAGGTGTGTGCCTTAACCCCTATCTAAATCCACCACACCAACGCACACCCTACAGCGTATGAAGCACCATCCCTATTACCGGGAACTCCTCGCAGGCGCTGAACGTCTCGCCTATGGCGGACGGGTGCTCAACGAGGGCGGGCTGCAGTCTATTCCGAAACTCAACTTCCCTGGCGGCGCGCTCATCGGGTGCTCCGCCGGCTTCATCAACATCGCCAAGATCAAAGGAACCCACAACGCCATGAAGAGCGGTATGCTGGCTGCAGAAGCCGCCTACGATGCTGTGCATTCCCCTTCCGCGTCTGAGTCCACGGAAGTGGAATCTGACGCCGGACCCGCGGCGGATATGTCAGCCTATGACAGCGCCCTGCGTTCTTCATGGGTATGGGAAGACCTTAAGGCAGTGCGCAACCTCCGGCCATCATTCAACACTCGCCTCGGACTTTGGGGCGGCATTGCGTATTCCGGCATCGACTCGCTCTTCCTCAAGGGACGCGTGCCATGGACCTTCAAGCATGCGCCTGATGCTGAACTTGAGAGGTACAAAGTGCGTACAAGCCTCATCGCTAGTATCCTAATGCATGAACCTAACATCCACCCTCTCTGTAGAACAGCAAGTCCCTGGACGCGGCACACACAGAGCCCGCCTCAAAACATAAGCCCATTGACTACCCACCTTTCGAAGCGCCCCTCTCGACAGATCTCATGACCTCTGTCGCGCTCACAGGCACGAACCACGCTGAGGACCAGCCAAGTCACTTGCGCGTCGTTGAGACATGCGAGTTCCTCCGTGAAGTCGAGACGGGTGTGAACGAACTTGCAGAAAGCGGTGCCGTATTCGAGACGGAGTGGGGCACGGTCGACCGCAAGGCTACCAGGAGGAAGCATGTGGAGATAAACGTAAAGGAATATGCGGGCCTCCTCGGTCGAGCATGTCCCGCTGGTGTGTACGAGTACGTCGAGGCAGAGGTGCGCATTCACTTTTAAGCTTTTCCAAAACTTGCGGCTTATGATATTCGCAGCCTGGCGACAAAGCTGCAGCGGAGGAAGGCTGGGACGGCAAGAAGCTCGTTATAAACTCCCAAGTACGTGTCTGCTCTCTTAGTACCCATTTGCCCCTCATGTTAACATACCGACGCCAGAATTGCATCCACTGCAAGCTGTGCGACATCAAAGTCCCGACACAAGACATCACATGGACTGTGCCCGAAGGCGGCGGTGGCCCCAAATACAGTGCGTGATTTCCCATCTCTATCTCCTCCTTTCGCTGCTCACTCGGCAACTACGCAGGTCTTACATAGAAAATATATCATGCTACACGATAACTGAACCCGTGGAAAATAAACACGAAACATATCGGGGCAGTGAAAGCGCGCTGAACATTAGGACGGATGTATAACACAAATCCAACTTTGTACTCTACCCATTCAATTACACAACTTTCCAAGCGAACATTTTCGTTATGAGTCTTGCGGTATCAGTTCATCGACTGAACTCTTTTTTATACAGCGAAGGTAAACAGCTGAATTCGGTGAATAACCGCAACTAACAGGTCATATTTCGCGAACATTTATTCAAGTCGACCTGTTTTGTAGCCTCGCTGTGCATGGGTCATGCTTGCATCATCCTTATACGCGAAACTAGCCTCATTGACGTGATGGCACAGCGTTGGGATGAGTAGGGTGCGGGCGTTTGAGGAGTGGGGGTGTTCATTGAATTGACAGCGGGGGAACATGACCTGATAAACTAGTGAAAAATACGTGTAATATGTGTAAAATATGCAATGCAGGAGAGCGGTGTGAATCAGCGCGATATGTGATGTGGGGGACGAACGTAAGTAAAGATCTTTGGTGACGAAAGGACGACCGCGAAGTGTTCGTTTCCTTCCGCTCCTTTTTGCACGGGTGAGAGCGACGGAATGCTCTACTCCTGGATCTTGGCAAGGATTTCCTGGTCCTTGAACAGGTAATACTCCTGTAAAAAGGTTTTATCAAGTAAGGAATCAGCTCTTGGGCTTGGAGCTCGAACGGAACAGTGTACGCACCTCCTCTCCAACCTTAATGGCGTTTCCACCCCATCCAGGTAGAAGAACGCGGTCGCCGGCTTTCACCTGGGTAGGGATGACCTGGCCATCCTTGTTGGGCGCACCAGGGCCAACGGCAATGACGGTTGCTTCCGGCAGGGGGTTAGAGGTGGCCGAAGTGGGCAGGAAGATTCCAGTAGCCGTTTTCTATAGTCAAACAGGTGATGCGATAAGTGAGGAGCAGTACGCAACGATACGTATACATACCGTCTCAGCCTTGAACCGCTGGACGAGAACGCGGTCCAGGAGAGGAACGAGGGACTTGATGGACTTGAATGTTGCTTGGGAGGCCTGAGTACCGCGCGGGCGTCAGCACAAAGAAATATGGGGAGCAGAGTCGCGTACCATTGCAGTGAAGTCGAGTGGAAGGAAGGACAGCGAACTGAAAAACTTGGTGACCGGACAAACACGTTTCGCTCGATTTAGGCTTAAATTCTAGTCACATGACTACTGTTTTCTAGAATCTGGGAGAATCTCTGGTAAGCCGGCTTTTGGGCGAAACACAAGCGCCGTTGTGCCCACCTCTGCCCACCTTCGATAACAGGACATCTTCTCCAGCTCGACTGCTTCCCTTGGAAACACTCGCCGAAATCTCACAGACTCACACAGCTTGCACACAGCGCGCATAACCTCACGTCACCTTCTTGAGTATCATTCAACTGCGTTCATCTTGGACTACCGAATGCCTTGGCAGCGCTGGGCTACGGAAAAGTCCCTCGATACATATCGACAAAACTACTGGCAGCAAGCGTAGCAATTATTTCACTGCCTGTATTTACTCAGGAGACAATTTCGAGTCACCCAGTCTCCGCGACTCCGTTAATTGCCTGGTCACATCATGGTGCCAGCCGCTGATGGAGGTCGTCATCTTTCTTGTATGCAGGTTCCGAAGGTCCTGAGGACGAACGAACGACGAGCCAAAAATCGGAAGACTTTGTAAACCCCGTAATAACTGATGCTCATCGCTAGCGACATGACAGTAATAGCTGTCCCGCTGGGTTCATGTTGACAATGGAGACCTTTTTGAGCACCGACAAGCTTTAAAACTCACCAAGCTCTCTTGCGACGCGTTTTGAAGATCACCCTCCTATAGATGCCCCCACCGTGGAAACCTCGATTCCAATTTTTGTTCCAGATGCTGCCCTCAGTTGTAATGGGACCGCTGCATGAAATCGACGAGCTTATGGCGACAATGATTACAAAAGGTGGACTAGCAGCATACCAGTCATATCTTACTTGGTGCCGGCCATGACTGCCATTTCTTAACACCCTCCCGTCATGCCAAACTTGCCGCGAACGCTGCAAGGCTACGTCCATCTTCATTATGAATGCAGCAGACTAACATTGATCGACATGTCATCGTAAAACGTCGTAAGTACCGTAGATTAACTCCTCTGTAACTCTAAATCAGTGATAGCCTAGCAGATTAGAATGATACATTAAGTCCAATAAATGTCCCACAAATTTCGTGCAAGATAACTCAGTTCGAGCGGCGCGCATCGCTCTCTTTCTCCCGGGAACTAGACACAGCCGTTCGCTCTTGGTCCTGCTCCCCAGCGTCCTGGTGTGTGGCTTTCTTTCGATGCCCAACAATGCCTACGCCGCGGAAGAAAACAATAGCCAATAATGTTGCTGTATAGAGTCGTCACCTAGTCAGCCCCAGCGAAGATAATGAAGATGGAAGGTGCATACCAAGCACACCAAAAGCAAAAGAGCCCCACTGCGCCGCTCTATAGCTGTCCAGCGTCGGTATCGGTGACGGTGTGATGTCAGAAGCAGCCTTTTGCGAGGTCACCCTGTTGAAAATGACAGTTGTTACGGTGACACCAAGCGACGTGCCCAACTATTTGAACGTACAGAACGGTATCAGCACTCATTCGATAAAGATACACATAGCAAATGACGTACCTGCGTCATTGTCTGAAACAAACCCCCTGCAAGGCTCTGTTCATGCGGCTCCGCGACCTTCGCAATGAAAAGTGTACCCGCTGAAAACACGAAATCTGCTCCTATGACCGCCACTATGGCGCCGGGGAAGCCAAAGGCCCAGTACGTCGCGTTGGGGTTGATAAGCGCAAAGAGGAGGCCCGCGATCGATGTGCCAATTGTACCTATTGCTGTTTATCGTGGAAAAATTTCACTCAGCATGATGGAAAATTGGTGCGGATGGAAAGGGAAAAACGTACTAATAAGGTATAGTACTGGGATGTACCCGACGACCACCGCGACCAGCATGTTGCATATGATGCCAGAGACAAACATAGGTAGAAGCCGCACGACGGTGCGAAGTGGCGAGTAACCGATGTAGCTCTGGTAATATAGCTATTCAGAGAGAAATCAATGTAAACGTGAGTCAGGCAGGGCGCATTTTTGGAGGTCCGGGAGAAGCGCACCTGTGCCCAGAAACACCAGGAGAGGAAAGAGCACCACGTTAGAAATGCAATGCACATCATGACGGCGAAACGGCCTTTTGCGCGCCCCCAGAGCGACACCTTCATGAGTGGTGGTGGGGAGAGCCATGAAGGGGTAGTTGGAGGCGGAGTTGATGCTGGTGTGGTGGAGTGACTATCGCGCTGGTGCTGTCGCAATTTTTCACTTTTACTTTTACTTTGAAGCTTCTCCAGATGGGATTGCCAGACGATAAAAAGTGCAATGAGAAGGACGCCCGTTATTAGAAATGCGATTATATCTGCATGTAATAGTCCATGAGTTTCCGTGACGCAGAAGAAAGAAAGCCTAATAGTAAAAAAAGGTTTTGAAGTTATGACGTACAAGGTGTCTTCCATCCGTTCGGCGCGATCTCTCCCTGCCCGAGAACAAAAACGATGAGCACAAGGCCGGTGGTGACAAGCAGCGCGCCGAGCCAGTCAACCCGTTTGTCGAGCTCCGTAGAGGGAAGATCGGGATCGAAGGAAATGATGCCGCCTGCGAGACAGAGGACTGTGAGGCCCGCTTGGAGGTAAAAAGGGGAGCGCCAAGTTTGACTTGATGGTCGCGTAAATGTGACAATCTCTGGGATAGAAAAGAATAACATCAACGTACGCTGTTGTCTGTGCGAGCACGCCACCAGCTGCCATGCCAAAGGCAGCACCAAGTGGTGCACCAGCCGCAAAGGAGGAGAATGCTATTGCACGAGCGCGGGAGGGCGGAAAGGCGTGGGCGAGGATGCCAAGCTAGAATTTGGAATCTTTGAGTCAAACTTACACTAGCGGCCGGGAAAGACTCACGGATGCTGGGATCGTGGCTGCTCCTCCTATTCCTTGAAATCCCCGAAGTATATCGAGCGTTACCGAATCTGCGCGTGGAGCTGTTAGCCATAAATATGATAACGGGGATGAAACACTGACCGTTGGCAAAGCCACACCCCAGGGTGAATGCTGAAAGACAGATCGAGCCGAGGATAAAAGTTTTCTTGCGTCCATATAGATCTGCGAGACGACCGAACACCAGGAGAAGGCAGCCCTATAGCAAGAATTATTATTAGTTCATGATAAATAGCATAGACACGTACAGAACTGAGGGGGTAGGCAGAGACAAGCCATTGTAACTGAATCTCCTGAATGTGAAGGTCGCGCCCAATTGTCGAGAGGGATATGGACACCGCTGTATTATTTGCGCTCTTCATAAAATGACATGGAAGTGAGACAATGCCAGGCGAGGAAGGCGTGCACATACGTTCACAATCATTGCAAATGTGCACGTAAGAACCAGAATGACGGACTTGAAGGTGCTTCGAGTGGGATGGGTGAAATGGTCGTCACGGTCGATGTCCGAGTCAAGGTCTTGCTCGCTGTTCTTGTCAGTGACGAAGCTCGTGGGGGGAGACATGATGAAGGGATGCCAAAGTACGGCGGTCCATGCACCATAAGTAATGCAGGCGATGTGTAATTATAAAAGCTATTTCGACGACGCGAAGAGGCACGACTCAGCTCGATATGATGCGACGCCTCGCATGATCCCCTCCGGCATGCGGTCCGGCACGCTAAAATCATTTATCAGATAAGATGGCATCCTCGGATTGGTTGGGGCCAGCTCCGTCCGCTACAACGATGGATATCAAGAAACAGCGGGTGCAGTGGATCGCAATTGATCTCGCTAGAATCCAGGGATAACCTGCTAAACCCACGAAGCCACGGAAGGAAGTGCGATGTTACGCACACACGAGGCGGGATCTACTGATCCAGCGCAAGCCTGCCTATCCCCACTCACTCAAATGACGACCCCTTCCAGCCTGAGCCACCGAGAATACGGACGCGAACCATACTACAGCTGCGCTGGTGGAGTCTTTGTTAATACCCGCACCCTGGCAAAGCAAAATGACCACCAAGTTAGACTGCTGTATGAAGTAGCTATCGGACCTGTAAGCTTCCTCGATCGACATCGCCAAGGCCGAAGTCAAAGTGCCTCTCTCGCGTAGGTCCAAAAAATCGGTCCTTCGATCGTGCACGACGAACAACTTGCCGCTTGGTAGTACTTTTGTTAGGACTACTAAAAACGCTTGTCTGTGTCGTACGATCGGTGCGATCTAGGTCGTGAGCGCCATTAAAGCACTCTTCTGACTCCTTTGGTTGGCTTCTTTCTGGTGGTTGGTCCGGAATTCTCGATCCATCGCAGTGTGAGATGACGGAAGGGACGACGCCAAGCTCGATATCGCCGTTCAGGCCATGCACCAGGGGTAAATTTGACTACGTCTGCAATACTTCTTGCGAAGAGGATCCAGGAAAGGTAGACAAGGCTATTCAACACCTTCGATTGGAATCGCCCACACAGTGTGAACACATCTCCGCAATTGACAGAGTTAAAAATATCTCGCGTCCCCATTGGTACGCTCAACCGGAAGTGCTCGCTGTCGGATAGGATATAATTATTGGTTTGGCGGTTCGAAAGGCACAGAAGCTGCAGAGGAAAGTTGCTACGCGTAGATGAAATAAGTTCAGTTACTGGAGTTCGGGACCCAACTGACTAGCAGTGGCGTATGGGTATCGCACGTCGCATCGCACATGGCGTCTACTGACTAAGGATAGTGCGCACGAAGGACTCGTAGTTCACGTTTCCGTCCCTGTGTAGAAAAATCAGCATGTCAATTCCCAAGACTTCAGCGCGTTGGTGATACGGGGCGGCATCGGGGCTGGGGACAAGGGGAGGAAAATAGGGATAGAGACTCACGCGCCGATCTGCACGCCCTTGAGCAGCTCATCGACCTCCTCGTCCGACATCTTCTCTCCTAACTGCGTCAGCACGTATCGCAGTTCTCCCGCACCAATAAACCCATTGCCCTCCTTGTCAAAGACCTGGAACCCGCGGATAAATTCCTCTGCGAGTAGAAAACGAACGCGAAATCCGGGATGGATTAGTATGGTGCGGTCACCTAATCGGGGCAGGTGGGTTCACCTGGTGTGCCAGCGGGCTTGAACCCATCGGGGCGGTTGAGGATCTTCAAGAACGTCTTGTAGTCAACTTTTGGAAGATGAGTATCAAATCAAAACCATATCGATGACCAGCCATGATCCTGTGGTGTAAATGCATACCGTCTCGAGGGGCCGCTGCAACAATTTCCGCCACTTCCGCCTGCGTAGGATTCTGGCCTAGAGCGCGCAAAAGATCGCCAAGTGTCTCGCGAGGGACAGCTCCTGTCCCGCGTTTATCGAACAGCGCAAACGCCTCCTTGTATTCTGGGAAGACCAATCGATTATTGGCCGCTGTTTGGGAGAGGATGAGAAGGCGGACCAACCTGCATTATCACTCTAAAGATCAGTAACACGGAATCAGATTCACATTGAAACTTGAAAGGGGACGAGATGGCTTACCATGATGGTCGTAAGGCGTAGGCCGAGGAATGGACGCGATGGAGTTGAATGATGGTTGGTGTGTTTGCTTGTGTTACGATCTGGCGGTGACGCCCTCCACCACACCACCGGGCCTTCCTCTCTCCCTCGATCATAATGGTACTGGTGTGCCGGCGATCCCCACTCATCAGACCGCACTAACACGTCTTCCTTAGGACGTAGACCCCCTCGCAGATACCGTCCCACCGCGCCATGCTATTGAATCAGACGAGGAAGAGGATGAATATAAGCCTCTCCGCTCTAACTCGGAGCCCAACCAGGTCGCTGAAGTCAAGATCCTGGGTGACCTACCACAAGGGCGTAATCTGATCGTAGCTACTGGAGACGTGGCGAAATACTGGGCTCGCGGCGTGGATTTAGGTGAACAAAGCGGGGCTGTAGCCGTGAATAACATTCAAGTACGCTTCATCTCCGTCCTTTCGTAGTGAAGGTCTAAATGTGGCCTAGGTTGGCCTTGTATTCAACCCAGAGTGGACGAAAACCACTATCATTGTATCAGAGGCGCTGACCAGGCTGCCTGTATGGTCGATGCACCAATACGCGTCCACCATTCTTGACTCCCTGAAACCTCCAATGTACGTCATAAGTATTGGATCTTCATTTATCTGATCCTGATCTATCCACTAGGGTATCCCTTCTCGACACCTATGCCGTCCCATCGTACATTACCGAAGAACCGGTGTCTTTTCAATATGCACCCCTACGGTACCTTGCAACGTCCGCTGTTGATCCCGCCATAGTTAGTCCAAATGTATACACCACAAACTTGACCGCCCTTCTGACACTCCCGTAGAAGTTCAAAGCTGAACAACTCGCACCACCCAATCTCATCCAATCTACTTCTGCTTCGTTGTTGTTGATTCTCAAGACAAGTCATCAGCCATCGCCGGGAACCCTCATCTTGATACCCTCGCCGCATATTCCCCACCCGCCTCCAAAAGTCCTGGAGCCATCCAACTTCCTCCAGCTATCCGAAGACCGCTTCGAGTGGCCAGAGGAGACGATCAACGTGGCGCAAGAACTGCTTTTTACCTCGATTAAAGAAGACCTCCCACCCCGCTGGGCCCACGGCAAGGACAAGCGCGGGGTCACCAGTGCATCAAGGAAAAAGAGTGATGTTGGAGATGGCGGGATGTACATTTGATTGTGTCCTGGATCTATATCAAGTCCGAAATCCAAATAAACCAGGATATACGTATGCATAAGAAGTTAATAACAGTGTGACGACTATGATCGGGGTATACAAAATGAGTGAGTGTGAATGAGTGTATGATATCCTGTCCAAAACGTCCCCTCCATCGAATCACCGAGGGAACGCGCCTGGCACGGTTTGTCTCCTTCGCTCAGGATGGTGAAAATACGTTCCATACCGCGATGTTCGCGACGGCGATGCTGTTGGAGACGGCGATCCAACGTCGGTCCCCGGATCGCTAGCTTCTGTAATCGATTGTTCGAGTCCACCCGAATTCTCAACTCCGAGATCTTCCTCGTCACTGTCCGCGTCCTCTTCTAACCAATCTCCTGAGTCAGGTAACATGATTACACCTGACGCAACATCGAAGCTCAGGCGATGATTTAGTCCGCTGCTCCCGGACCTCCGGGGACGCGGTCGGGCATCTTCCCATGGATTGCCCAGCGCTGTTGAGTCATCTACGCCATCAGCTTGTGTGCCAGCACCGTTGGACGGGCCGGCAAGGTTGGGGGTGGTATTCGGACGTCCACCGCGCAGCGAACTGTATCGCTTTCGGAGGGTGAGGACTACGGCTTCTTTATCCTTGGTTACTCGAGGGGAGTCCTCATGGTGGTTATGATTGTGGTTAGCAAGGGTCTGTCCCTTCTTCAACGGAAGCCATGGTTCTGGTAGTACCCCAGTTAGGGCTGGATGACCATACCGCCGCTTTCCTGTGCTGGACATGAGGTAAGCATATCAATCAAGATAGTAAAAACTGATGGTCATTACTTGAGTACGCCGTTATACCAACCAGCCATGGGCGGTTGTGACTAAGAGAACAGGTTTAAACACAAGAATGGCTTGCGGCACGGGGGGTATACGTACATAATCCGTACGCTCGTCTTCTGGAGCTACATAAAGGGTGTCATCGTTCTGAGCATACCTCCTCTTGTTCAGATTGCTGTTGCGTTTGTGTCAGCATCTTACATAAATTTAATGAAGGCATAGTCTACCTTTGAGACCACGTCACAGGATGCCCTGCTTTCAATCGCATGACGTCCGCGGTTTCTTCACCTCGCTGGACCTCAGACACTGAAGATAGACTGACATATTTACTCAACGGCTTGAAGGTCTTGTCGATATGATATGACCAAACGATTGTGCCTATCAAGAGCGGCACCAGTAACGACGAGATGATGTAGGATTGTCTTAGCGTAAAGATGCCGATCATGAACAGCAGGAAGATGACCACGCCCCATATAAGACGTATGAAAGTGATTGGCCACGCCTGTCCTTGAGATTCGTAGGGCTTGTAGAACACTGCAAGTGCAATTTCCATCAGACATCAAGTCACAGGAAGACCGTTGGTAAGAAGATAGCATACCAAAGAGTAGTTTATACTTGTAAACGATGTAGCCCATGCCAAAGTAGATGGCTCCAAAGACGACAATAAGGGGCTGCACCACGCTGTACAGAAGCGTGATGACGAACATCAAAATTGCTTGCGGGTAGACTACGCCATAGTTGATCATAGGCGGAGCATTGAGCTCCGCATAATCTATCGAGAGTATCATCAATATCTGTAGCGCAAGGATGATTCATAATCACGAACCTCGAGGCGTTCGCGTGAGGAACATGAGATAGAAGAACCGCGGAATGATGACACCCAAGTTGAGAAGTTGAAGAGGCATGATACCAAGGCCTATATGACGATGAGATCAGGCGTTAGGCTGTGCATTGTGAGCTGACCTTGCAGAATCACGTAAGACAAGAAGAAATGCCTAGGCGAGGTTCAGCAAAGAGCGTGAGTGTGCATGGTGAAAGAAAGTCTACCGTGCGCGCCCAGCTTGCAGTGCTTGAGCTAGCTTCTCAGGTACTTTGGCAGGAGAATTGGCAAGATCTTGTACGAGCTGCCAGTAGGTCGACGCGAGGAGGAAGATGAAGACGACGTTGATTAAGAGGAATAAGAAATATCTGGAAGATGTGTGAAGATGTATGAGTGATGCTTTGAGGTGATGCAGTTATGCTTGGCGTACTTTTTCAGCAACGAGTATTCGACCCAGCTTCTAGCCCGATATCCCTGAAGATAGGTAAGGCCTGCCACGATGTATTTAGCAAGAACCGGAAATTCAAATTGTTTATAAATACCTTCTAATATGAACGGCAGGCATGCGTTTAAAGTAATCATCGCCACACTGGGCAAAGAGTTCTGAACGATGGCCCTTATTTGCTCGTTCTGGTCGATGATTCTTCCCAGCCATGGCATAGTCTTCTTCACTTCCTTGTAGCTCAATAAGCTGGCAAGTGCGCCTATGGGGAAAAACCAGAAGAAAAGGAGAAGCACCATGCAAGCCAGGACGATGACATCACGAGTACGGATGTTTGCCTTAGAAGGTGTCATATTCGACCAAACGATATCGCGAGGTTCTGGGGCAGGATAAGTAGTGATTTGCCCTGGGTTCGGCGAATGAGCAACTTGGATAGCCACTTGCTAAAGAAATAGGAAGTGAGTAACATAATGAAGTCGCAAGGAGCAGATCCTCCTTACCGCACTAGACATCTTCTCAAAGGTGACAAAAGCAGCCTGGGTAGCTCGAAACCTCCCACTCCTTCTCCTCTTCTTGACCAGTTCGTCTGCCTCTCTGAACTTCCTCTCCAGATACTCCAACGCGTCCACTTGAGGCTTAAACCAGCTAGGCCGCATAGTTGGACGCTTTCGATGGGGTACGACCAACCTTTCTTGACGAGCAGGCCCATCCTCGGGGTCCAAGTCCACCAACGGGGCAAAATCCATCACTTCTGGGTCATACTCCTCCACCGAACTCGGATTTCCAACATAGCTGACCCACGCCTTCTCCAAGGCCAGCAGCGCCTCAGTTCTCTTGTCCAGCAGCTTCTTCAAGCTCGAGACCTCCCGACACACGGTAACACTCTCTACAGCTAGCTCCATGTTCTCAAAATATTCGGCCAACGGTCGCTCGCCTTGTAAGTGGTTTGGGAGGTCCGTGACTAGAACCGTTCGGGCGGGTATCGAGTGAACAAGTTCCAGGGTAAAAAGCTGGCGAGACCGAATAAAACGCCGGTAATTGTGGTAGACAAAATAGAGAGTTAGAAGCGTGAAAAGATAGGTGAACATTAGGTGAACGGAGAGATACGAATTCGCGTCGTTGATAAGGTCGAGCCAATCATTCAATGGATCCGTTCGGTTCCTGGGAGGTTCAAACGAAGACCTAAACGTTGGCCAAGGCTCGTCTCCAGGCCAGTCATCGTCGTCTGGGTCGAGCTCTTTGTTGTGCTGGGTGTATGCGTGAAAACCTATTTGTAGAATATCATAGTGGTAAACATACCTTCCAGTTCAGGGGCATAAGAATCGTCAGCGCAAATAATGAGCAGACGGAGAACAGATAAAAGGACATTTTGAAGAAATTAAGTAGCTGGGTTCGCAATTAGACAGAAGTGCTTGGTGGCCTGGAAAGCGATCACTCACGACGGCTGCATCGAGCCCTACGATCTGCAAAACTGTGAACTCAGAAGTCCGGATGGTAGGCATGATCCATCCAAAGAATGCCTGGTGTGCATGAGCTTCGTGTGGGGAGAAGCCTTTAGATAGAATGAGCAGCCGTTCCATACAAACCATGCCATTAATGTACCTTTCAGTTTGGTCCTGGGGGCAAATAGGAGAGGCCAACGAGTCCTGCAATATGAAAAGATAAGGAAGGAGAGAATTCCAATGGTGGCTGATATCGTGAGCTGCGTTGTAAACCATGGTCCTTCGAATTTCTCTGTTGATATGAGTACATGTCTCATTAGCCGATGACTTCAGTGGCAGAGGATAGCACTTGCGCATGGGTGGGGCACCTGGTGGAAGCTTTCCGCCATCGTCGCCGTCGTCGAGAAAGGCCAAGAAGAACGAGCTCATCGTGTAGAGCAAGCCTCAAGTGGTCTTGGCGTTGGGGAACAGGAGAATGACAGCACCGTGCCTGTTTGGCAGCGACGTTCAAACATCACAACACGTGTTTTAGACGCGTCGAAGTTCATCATGATCTCAGAGTCACTGCGATCTCCTCACTGCCATGTCGAAACGAGGGCCTTTCATAGTAGTCGAGGGCCTCGACAGGTCCGGGAAATCGACTCAGACGGCCCTCCTGCTCGCCCGCCTTGAAGCAGCAGGCATCCCAGCCAAGCTTCTCAAGTTCCCGGGTAATCGCTGTATCACATACACAGAAGATCTAACGTAGGAGCCCACATAGATAGGACCACCGCGATCGGGAAGATGATTGACTCGTACCTCAAATCAGAGTCCGATCTCGATGACCGCGCTATTCATCTCCTCTTCTCCGCGAACCGGTGGGAACTAGCGTACGTGCATTCGACGCGCTATATCGAGGTTCGACCATCGCCACCTGCGGTGTCTGATCCTAAACCCCAGATCGACGATTGAACACCTTCTGTACACCGGATCTGCAGTCGTGTGCGACCGATATGCATTTTCCGGGATCGCGTTCTCTGCCTCGAAAGGCCTGCCGTACGAATGGTGCAGGGCCCCCGATATCTTCCTGCCCGCACCAGACCTCACTTTGTTCCTCGACATAACGCCCGAGGCAGCGAAGGCGCGCGGTGGGTATGGCGATGAGCGGTACGAGAAGGAGGAGATGCAGCGCAGGGTCGGGGAGGTTTTCCGGCGGATTGGGCACGAAATTGCAGGTGAGGGTGGAAGCTGGGTCGGGATTGATGCAGGGCGAGAGAAGGCGGTGGTATCGGAAGAGGTGTGGGGGCTGGTGGAACCGTTGGTACAAGGGGTAACAAATCCTCTTCGGCGATTATGGATGGACAAGTTGTCCGCTTGATTGTGGGCGACGCCTTTCGCGGATGTGTCGAGGGAAAATACCCTCAAACTGTATCATATGTATAAAACAGTCATTGTGGCGCATTGAGCCAAGCACATGAGGAGTGAAAAGGTGCGCCACATGGAGGTCGAATTGGGGACCAGCTTGTAGTCCTAGAGTGTGCCCTGCACAACCGATCCATCTCAATAGATTCAATGGGATACGATGCCGGATCTCTGAGTTGTCCTCCATGGCACTGTTATCCACGACTTAGACTCCAAAAATTGTTGGCAAAAGGGATCGCACTTCTTAGATTCAGGCATGATGTAGACCTCTGCCAGTGACTATGTATCGGTTTACTTCGCGCCATACATAAAGAATCAGCGCAAGATAGTTCGTATTCAGCAAGGGTTTGATGTATGTGCAAGTAGATGAATAGAGATATTACGAGTAATGAAAGAGCTTAGATGTATATGCAGTGGATGAAGAAGAGAGGTCTGATAATGTTACATTGATGAAGGCAGATGAATTACCTGGTCGTAACGATTACTCATGACTTGAAGACTTCAGCGGCATGCTCGGCGAAAGCGTAGACCGTACCCTATGAAGGCAACGGATCAGATATTGAACAAAGGCTCACGGATGCACACGTACCTGCAAGTGTGCTGCAGGCTCAACAGGGATGACGGAAGCATCAACAACATAAACATTCTTCGTTCCGTAGACCTTGAGTTTGGGATCAACGACACCACCGTCTTTGCGTGGTCCTATAAGTGACACAGGTAGGATGAGCAACGGGACGGAGATGGAAGGCAGGTGACGTACCCATCAAAGCTGTGCCAATGATGTGGTTGGTCTGGGCTGCGTTAGCGCGAACATATTCTTGTAGGTCATCGATACTGGTGACCCCGGCAGCAGGCGCAACAGGGGCTGCGATCCAGTCGGAGAGCGGAGGAGTGGAGGCAATCTTCTGTGCGCGAGCACACCCTGCGGCCATCAGGTACTGTCGACTCCATAAGCGACCATTCTATAATCTCAAAGCAACGCGACGTACCAAATCAAATGGAGACTGGAAGAAGTTGTACTCGATCTTCGGGTACTCTGTTCCATTGTTGGACACGATGTGCTACAAAGAAGCTATCAGATCGAGCTGTAACACCGTCACAACTGTGTTCAACTCACCACTGAGCCTCTGGAGATTGGGCGAAGGTTGACGGGGTACATGACGAGGACTGAAGGACCTTCGGCGGGTGTGGCAACTGCAATGTAATCTTCAATCCAGGTTGTCTTGTCGTCGAACAGCCTCTTGGAAGAGGCATAGAGCGCGTCACTCAGGCCTGGGGGCTTAGTGTTGAGTAGCGACTGGGCCTGAGCGATGCCGCTGGGTCCGACTGTAGTCTGAACGGATTCCACTGTGAATGTGAGCGTTGAATGACGTGCACAAGGTGAATGAGCGACACGGAAACGGACCATTGAGCATAAAAGGTGTAGTGCCCAGTGGTAGACTTGAATTGAGCTGCCACTGCATTGGGACCAAAGTTTCTAGAAAGGTATATATTTAATCAAGGCAGCAAGGATGTCACGAAAACTTCACACACGTTCACTCAAGTTCTCGCCAACGCCAGGCAGGTCAACGACGCTCTTGATGCCGAGGGAAGCCAGGAACGTCGCGTTTCCGACACCAGACCGCTCGAGGATGGGTGGGGTGCCCCAAGTTCCAGCGGAAAGGACGACAGTCTTGGCGTTCTGTGCGAAAGACGTCAATATCGAGTCAAACTGCAAGAGAAGGGCGGAAATTACTCACAGCGGTACGCGTTACACCGTCCTGGTCAACATATTCAACACCGCTGGCGATGGCGTTTTCTTGTGCAGTAGAGCTCCACAAGATCTTGGTGGCCGTAGAATGTAGGATCACCTGAAAATTAGGACGGTAGGAGTATGGGAAGTCTTTACCAGATGGTCAGGGTTACATTCTCATATAGGTCATACTCAATAACTCACAATATCCAGTAGCCTTTATATGGTCATATATCAGTCTTATTCAACGCGGAACCCAAGACTTAAACTCACCGAGGTAGAACGAGTCTCGTTCGAGGGAAGCCGGGCGTTGGTGACGTGTGCAATGCCAGTAGCGTTACCGCCCTCCAGATCGGCAGACGCGAAGCCTCCCGAATTCACAACCGATGAAATGATTGCATCGTGGATACTAGAACGAAATGAGTCAGTCTGCAAACAAAGTCCGACCTAGGAGCACTACTCACGGCGGTGACGCGGCAGAGTATGAAGTGGGCACCATTCCGTTGACACCGTGGTGTTCAAGAACGTAGTTGATATTATCTGTTGGCTGGGGCGCGTAGAAGTGTTCCGACTTCTTTCCCGCAGCGAAGAGCGAGTTGAAGTTCCTGCATAAATGCAAATTTAGTGTCCCGTCAACTTTTCAGAGCGCAATTCAATTTACCATCCAGGATTTCCAAGAGCCTCCCACTCATCGTATTCACGAGCGTCTCCGCGGTCGAACACATCGCCTGAGATAGTATAAGAAACGGTTAAGGCATTAGAGAGTCCAATATAATTACCATTTATAGCTGAGGAGCCTCCAAGGACCTTTCCACGAGGTCCTGGTGAAAGTACGCGGTTGTTAGCGTATTTAAGAGGTTGGGTGGGAAACTGCCAGTCTATATCCGTTCCCCAAGCTGCTCCGACGAGCTTGAAGTCACTGATGTTTTTGCTACAACGAGTGATCAGATCACCCGAAGCTAAGAGCTGTGTCTTCCAATGCTACGTACTTTCCTAGGCCATCACCTCCACCTTCAAGGACAACTACAGAAACCGCTGGATCCTCACTCAGGCGATTTGCCAAAACAAGACCTATGGCAGATGGCGTCAGTCATGTTTTCTCTCCTTTTTTTGCTACTTCCAGAGATGCACTAACCGGCAGTTCCACCTCCAACAATGAGATAATCGGCAGTGGTAGGCACTGCGCTAGCTTGAGCCAATCCGACCAGAGTAGCAGCCGTAGTGACTAGAGCGGTGAAGGATGGACTGAACACGAGCATTATATGAGTCGATGATTGACTGAGTAAGAGTTGAGAATGTGAGAGGAGAGAGGTTGTGTGCTCAAGGCAGATGAGAACCTATAGGCCAATTTTTCGATGCTTTTATGGTAGATGCCCAGCTCGGCTATAGGCTCCAGACCACATACTACAACATTTTGGACGCGTTCGTTTGAGTTGAGGTGGGTCCAGGGGGGTTGACTCCGGGTATGAAAATGTGTGGTTGGGTGAAACCCAACGAAGTACTAGTAGAGATGGACCTAGAGTAGTCTTCGTTTCACATGGCAACATGCTTGCCGTTATTGCTTCACGGTCCATCGATATGACATCTGAACGTCCTTTAGATCACATCCAATGAACTTGACAGGCCGGGAAGGATGCTACTAAGTATTGTCACTGTTGACTTCATGCTGCGTACCCAGCTAGATCTTGCACCAGCTCATGGTCAGATGCATGGAAAAAAATCTGAGTGTCACGTTGGCTGATCTGGGGCGGTCAAGATCGCCTTCCGTATATGTGGTTACCATTTGAGTGCCGCAGAAGGTCCCGAAACCCACTCATGCTGGAGCTTAGCACAAGGGGATGCTCCTCGAACACAGGCTGGAACAAGTACCGATGACGACCGTCCCAGGGCGACGTAGCCAGGGTTAAATTGGCAAGGATCGAAGCAGAGTGTGGCGGTGATAGATTTGTACCGCCACATGCGACGTTGTTTGTCGCGCCGACTCCCGATGCTCTCGCTTTCACGGTGTTTTCGAATACCGGCGCGCAGATTCGTCTCGTTCCATGCACACCGTCCACCACCACCCGATTCAAAGAATGCTCGAATCATGCGTATCCTCGATAAACGCATCCAAGACCGAGCCCGCCTTTCTTCAGAGGTACGACTCCAGCCAGCCCACTGTCCAAAAAAACTCTGATTCCCCGCTAGCTCTCAGAAGAAATGTCCTCCTCAGCAGACATATCTCGTCTTAAGCAGCTAAAGGAGTCTGAACCCCTTCAAGCGGCCTGGGACGAATGGATACGTACACGCCAGGTCTGTCTCCACCCCGCGCCCATACCAACCACATACGAACATCTCAGTTAGCTTCTAGAAGAAACAAACGCCTTGCTCGAAGACCCAGACGAAGCCATGCGCGCCCTCGCCGTCGAGGAACATCACTCGCTCGACCAATCCCTGACAGAACTCGTGGAGACCACTGTCCCCGCACTACTCATCCCGCCTTCGACCACGACACACCTCTCAGCGATGCTCGAGCTCAAGTCCGGTGTCGGTGGTTCCGAGTCTAGTCTCTTCCTTGCAAATCTTCTCAGGATGTATCTTCGTCTTGCCAACGTCCGGCGGTGGCAGGCAAGTGTCGTGTCGCAGAACGAGAACGAAGGTGGGGGCATCAAGGACGCGATTGTCGAGGTGAAGGGAGAGGGCGCGTATGAGGCGCTGCGTTGGGAAAGTGGGGTACACCGCGTACAGCGGGTGCCCGCCACGGAGGCGAGCGGACGGGTACATACGAGTACCGTCGCAGTCATCGTAAGTTCTTTCCTGGGACGATTCTAATGAAGCGCTCATCCTCCTCTAGGTACTTCCCCTTATGGAGGAGACAGACACTACGGACGACCTATTCAACATGGAAGACATCAAGGTCGAAGTCATGCGTGCACGCGGTGCTGGTGGTCAGGTCCGTTCATTCCCCTATGCCTCCTCCTTCCCTCACCTAATTCACAACACCCATTAGCACGTTAACAAAACAGAATCCGCCGTTCGACTCACGCACATCCCCACTGGAATTACGGTCTCTATGCAAGACGAACGTAGTCAACACCAGGTACCCTCCTCCCTCCTCTTTCTCCCTCACAAATAGTCATCCCCTTGTCGTGATACAGAATAAACGCCGCGCCTTTACTGTACTCCGTAGTCGCTTGATGGACCAAAAAATATCGCGTGAAATCGCGGAGCGACGCGCAACGCGTCAGAACCTCGTGCGAACCGCCGATAGGAGCGAGAAGATCCGAACGTACAACTACGCGCAGGTACATCCGCTATCTACAGTGTTCTGCTATCCGTATCCTGACAACGAATTTTCGTGAATAGGAACGTGTAACAGACCACCGTATCGGACTAACACTCAAAAACCTTAGCTCCGTGTTAGAGGGCGACGGAGTCCAAGATTTTATAGACGCGCTTCAGAAAGACCATGCTGAAACTGTCCTAGAAGACATGCTCAGCGCCGAATGATGGCTCTATGTTCGGAAGACGCCCCCCACTCCAGCTTGGATCCAAAACATACACATTATATGCACATGTACATTACTTAGAACAGATATAAACTATAAGTTAATCCTAGTGGTATCAAAAACGCCGAAAGATCCACACGAACGAATAAGTCAATCAATACCATGCATACCCAGTTCCCTACCCATATTAGCCTGAAGCTCGAAAATCGAAAATGTCAGTCACGCCAGGTCTACATCACCCGACATGATTGGTTGGGATCAAGCCCAAGCTCCTCGAGCTCCTCCCGTGCAGCCTCCTTCTCGTTCTGATGAAGCTTCTCCTTGGCCTCGATTGGAAACCAGTCCTGCATGAAGTTGAGCAGCGCCCAGTCCACGTTCGCTGCATTTCGGTCAGCTCCACCCAGACAAACGAAGCATCTCAACTCACATCGGTCAGCGGTCAGTACACACGGGGCTCTACACATGGGACAGTCACCGTTTCCCCTCTTCTGCATCTTTACGAGGCACCGCACGCAGAACAGATGCCCGCAATTCAGGCGTATCGGCTTAAACGCAATCGAGGTGCAGATGAGGCATGCATAGTCGTCAAGGTGCGGGATGATGGGCAAGAGCGTCTCGCCGATGGCCTGTACAAGCACGCGTGTGAGCTGCCCGGCAGCGGTCGCGCGGGGGATCACCGCTTGTGACGAGATGTCGTCGCCGAGGAACGGCAGGGACGTGCGCTTGGTGTGCTTCTTAAGGATCTTTCGTGTTGCTTCAGCATTCGCGAATTGGAACTAAGAAGGATATTGAGTTTCGTACTCCGGGTCAGAAGGATGAAGGGCACGCACCTTCTTGATGTTCAGGATGAAAACATTGAGCTCCAAGAACGTTTCGAGCGCATTGCGACTGGCTTTGCTCTTCAGCTTCCGCTTATCTCCAAGACCCCTCGACGTGACGCGCTCCGCGAACAGTTTGAGCCGATTCTCGCTTTCCTCGAGCGGACGTTCACCACGATCCAGCTCGTGCACGCTCTCAAAGACCTCCGCCTCGACATAAAGCTGGAAGATCTCACGCCACGAGTACAGGTCGCTCTGTTACAGGGTGAGCTTTGGCTTCAAACGCAAATTGAACTGAGCATACGTTCGCTGTGGCCACGTTAGACACGCTCCACGGCTTCGACGTGAGTACCGAGTGGGGACGAAACGCCGATGACGTCGATGAGGTGGGGCGCGCCGAGTCGCCGATTGTACGGGAAAGGGTTTCGAGGGTGTCGACAAAGTCACTTTGTACGGTCAACAGATGTGCAGAGAGGCCATTGATAGCGGTGGAAAGTGTCTGGAAGAAGAGCATGTCAGCTGCGAGGGGGATGACGAGCTCGTTCGTGCGCTCATGATCCGACGTGGTAGGGTCATGTTCAGGAGGTGTAGACACATTACTAGATCGTGCACAGATATCAGTCGCAGCTCAAACCCGAAGCAGAATGAAATGAACTCACTGTTCGGAAGAGGAATCGACCTCGGTGATTTGCGCGGTGGTCGGCTCCATTCTCTGCCCTTCCTCTGCTACTGCCTGCCATGCCTGCCTCTGCAACGCCCACAGGAGACTGATATGCCCTTTGGAAAGTTTCTCCGGGACTTCCTCTTCCGCTTCCAGTTCATCGGTCAGAGGCTCTGAGCTCTCCGCTTCCTCGTCCAACAACCTTGGCGAAGACCCCGATCCGCTGGAGTCTGTTGGCATATCGACCCAGAGGCGCAAGTGAGGTTCAATGCGACCAGAGTCATCTATGACTTCATATACGACCTTAGGCAGATTATGTCGACGTGTATGGCATGAAGTCGGCGCCGACAAAGATGCTTCCTGACTGGGATCGACCTCTTCCGCCCGCTGCTTGCCTTTTCCGTCCCTCAGCTCATCAGCCTCCTCTTTGCTACGCTCCAACAGCTCTTGCAACACGTCGGGGCTCAGCCCGAGAGAGGAGAGCTCGCGCACGATCTGGTTAATCAACTTTTTGAGCTGGGGTGAATGGTGACAATGAGTGAGATGAACATGGGTAGGGTTTGTGGACATACCTGACGGTACTGAATGGCATTTTCGCGCAGCTCTGGTGGGAGACTGAGCAGGAGTTGGGTGTAAGTCTTTGAAAAATGCATGACGGGCTTATGATCAATGCCGGAAATAGCACCGACGAACGTGCATGGCCAAATATAGACACCTACCAGACATCTATCTTCGCATTGACAATCCAAACGCTTGCCTCAAAGAACATTCGTATGTTATGGAACGAAAGTGATATTCCAAAATTGTCCAAGTCCAGCCTCAAATACACCATCCCACCGCAGTCCCAACTTCCCTGATACCACGGCTCTCTGACAACGCCAACGCAAAATCTAAACATTCGCGCTCCCTCTTCTTCCGGCCCTGCATCCCATACGCCTTCGCCAAGTAATACCACGCCTCAGGTACGTCCCATCCTTGCCCACGCGTCAGATGTCCCAACACTCCCGCCGCCAGGTCCACGTTCGCTGACGGCGCGCTAGAAGACACCTTCTCCGCCTTCACCTCGTGCATCGTAAGATGCAACCGGGAGAGGTGGACCGAGGCAGGCACGTCATCCGGGTCGATGAACAAGGCCTTCTGGAACGCTTCAATCGCAGGTTGCTGCCGCCCGAGGGCGACGTAATAGAGGCCCAACTATAACCTCCTCAGCAAACATATTGGTGGAACAGAACAATTTCTTACCTGCACCCACACCCCAGGATTCCCCTCATCCCGTACCTCCGCCTCCTGTATCGAACCCTTCGCCTGTTCGATCTTGCCTAACCGTCGGAAAGTCGCTGCGGACATTAGCCAGAGATCCGCGATCAGTCTGTTCGTGCGCGCGCTACGCGTGTTGCGCTTCCCCAAAGGTGCTGGTGGCGGGACAGGTGTAGGGGGTGGTGGTGGTGACTCAGTGGGCGTCCGATCACGCTCATGGTGCAGTATGGAAGAAATTCGCCGCCGAGAGTGGATTGAAGAGGCCTGGTAAGAGGTTTGACGTAGAATGGCGTGGAAATCTAGACACAAAGTGAACATCCTTGAGCATAATTGAACTAGATACAAGATGTGACTTACCAGGCGTCGAAAGTGATCTCTTCAGACTCCCAGTTCTCACAACCCCATTCCCAATCTTCCTGGAAATCGTCGTAATGCGCACCTGCCCCATGTGCACACGATTCTTCAACATCTGCTGCACCTTCTTCGACTTCGAGGTATCGCGATCAGTCGACGACGACCGCTTCCGCGCTGCACCGTCCCGTTTCCCTCGTGTGCGTGGCGGGTGTTCGCTGTCTGGTGTCGCTGGCGATATGGTGATTGGGATCAGCATGGGAGACAGTGTCTGCTGCTTTTCACTGTGCTCGACGGTGGATACTGGAGCAGAAGTATGCAATTCCGGCGATGGAGATGCAGTTTCACGTAGGGGCGGAGACACTACGAACGAGGGTGCCCTCTCTGTAGAAGGGCGACCACTATCCACCGACGGCCCCGGGGTGGCTAGAAAAGTAGAGGTGGATGATATAAGCAAAACGAAGAGCTGGAGGGAGGAAGGAACAAAACTCACGTTCACCCGCACCCGCAGCCCGTCTCTCGGCGACCCACGAGAACACCTCAAGCCATTTCTCCTCCGCACCCTCCGCACCATCAACCACCTCCGCCAGTACACCCTGCGTCATCCGCAGCTGCAACGCATGCTCAAAGCGTTCCTGCTTCGACGGCAGCGGGTGGTCCTGTGCTGGCGCAAGAAGGAATGCGGGAGGCGGGATCCGCATATCACTTAGGATGGGACCCCGACCTGACGACGATGCAGAGGCCGATGCAGTAGGCGGAGGGGGTATCCCCCCACACTGATTTCCATTCAACTGGCTGTTCGAGCGAGGGAGGGTATCCGTAGACTCTGTACTTCCATCCACGTCTGGATCCACATTGCGTACCTTCCCCGTCCCCCCGAAGTCCCTCTCCCTTACCTCCCCAGTACCGTTCAAGTTCGACCCCGATCCCGGAACCTGCAGTGTATCGCCATCGCTCCCCCCCCCTACCTCCTCTGCCCCATTCACATTACCATCTCCTTCAACGCTCTCCCCCCCAACCTCCGCCCCACGATCCAAAATCTCACCCGCCTCGCTCCACTTCTCCGCCGCCGCGAGCAGAAGGCCGAACAGGTGCCAATACCGGACCTCCTTGGGGTCACCCTCGACGGCGCGCCCTGCATGAAGGATCGCCTGCTCGAGGTCGTGTGTGGGACCTGGACGCGCAAAAGACAGGGCAAGGTGGTAGAGGGCTGCTGGATCTGGAGCAGTCTCTTCCTCGGCGCCTGGCAGGGCGCATGCACGCACGAAGAGGGCGTGAGCGGCTTCGAGGCGCGTGGGGCGCGTATGCGGGTCGTTCTCTGGAGCAGTAAAGGTTAAATCCTAGTCATGCACGACGGACGGGATACACACCTTTCAATGCCATAACGACATACCACACACCCTCCGCAAGATCCACACTCGCACCTAGCCGCACCGAATCCCTCTTACTTCCACTTGGGCGTAGTCTCGTCCGTGCCTTCTCAACACATACTCCTGCCTCCCTCGCCTCCTTCAGCCCCTCAAGCCCACCCTGCGCCGCCGCCGAACGACACAGCATCCGCGCACCTGCAACGAGTGTCTCCACCCACGCCTGATCCGTATCCGTATCTGAGTACGCATCTTCCTCGTTCGAGTTTACTTCTCCCGGCATATCCGCACTTAGGTCTCCACTACTTGCGTTGCTGGAATTTACGGTGGCGCTGCTGTTATTAGTGGAGTCAGCCCGACTGGCTTCATATGCTTTGCCGACGATTTGGGTATATAGGAGGAGAGTACGGCGGGCGAGGGCGGTATCGCCCGAGACATGTAGAAGGCGCGTCATGTGTCGCAGGACACGGTGGGAGTTGAAGGTGAGGCGGGTGGCCCACCAGAGGATCTAGGTAACGTGGCGAGTATCTTAGTTATGCGTGGAATGCTGAGTGTGATAGTGGAAAACTCACATCGAGGACCCACCCTGCGCCTTCACCGCTCGCGCCCCCAGCCTCCCACACACCTACACAGAGATCCACAAAATCTTCGACCCGGACATTCCGCTCCCCCGCACGCGGGAAACTAGTGCACGCGCTTAGGATCGCGCGGTAGTCATTCACCACCGCTTTAGCGGTCGCCAACCATGCCCCCCCTGCTGTTGTTGCGCCCGATGGTGATGACTGGCCTAATCCCGAATCCGATGTCGATCCTAAGGTCATGTCGGTGGATTCTGTGCGTACATGTATCGGATGGTATCGCAGAATGAGTGCACGGAGGTATATCACAGACACAGTCGAGCGATGTGCGGTGCGGAACGTCGCAGGCCAGTACCTGCTGCAGGCGCTATACTGCCGGAGCCACGTCCACACGTCAGTCTCCGGGGTGTCGCTGCCCTCCGGGGTTGATACATGTGCGGAAAGTACGATTGTGCGCCATAGCAGCCGCTCGACCCACCGCCACAACTCACGATGCTGCAGGAACATTTTGACGTTCGAGGAAGGGGTGGACGAAGATTCAGAGTCAGATAGGAGGGTGCCGAGGGTTCTGAGGAGGGGAAGGGCGGCACCGTAAGCTTTCAGCGCGGCTTGGGGATCGGTGGGTGAGAGCTTTTCATGAGACATGCCTGTTATTGGAATACGTATTGAGTGCACATAAGATATGAGCAGAAGTATCTCGTACCTCGTAAACATATACTCCGTATCGTCTCAGTAAGCGCCCATGCCGTTCCGTCCTTGATATCGGACGCGGATGAGTCTGCGAGGGATGTAGAGCTCCCGCCCGCCGATGAGATCGACGGCGCATTAGAGAAGCCTGGGACATGTAGTCCTAGGTGATGCGTATGCCCAGTCGCTGTGCTCGCCCGTGTGGAGGTATCGGATTCTGAGGGGATGTGATTTCGGAGGTTTAAGAAGTCAGGGACATTGGATAGGTGTTCAAGACATTGTGTTGGGTTGCCCAGAGCATATGCGTAGTACGCCAACGCAAAATTTAGTGTCTATATCATTGTAGAAGATCGGATTATTGCCGATTGACCAGGACTCAGTTTCGAACGTACATCGAAATTGGACGACTTGACCCGCTTCAATTCCTCGTACCCCGTCCGTGCCTCCTCGATTCGTTCCTCTGGCAGCATGCATTCCTGACCCAATTCCAGTGGATAAATACTCTCTCCTTCCCCGGGCGCATCATCCTGGTCCTCATCTTGCGAATTTGCGGAAAGTAGCAAGGCTAATGCATGTGTCTGTGACGCGACTTGTGCTACATCCTGGAACCCCCTGCAGTGTTTGTTGAACTTACGAAAGAGCTCGGACCAGGGAAGAGCGGCGCCGTTGAGAGCCCTTGCGGGGTATGTGGACGACCACTGGCCTGAAGTAAGAGCGAGCCTAAGCTGGGTCCAGTAGTACCGGTCTTTCGAGAACGACATCATGGGGTAAAGGTGTGACCACCTCGTCACACTCCATCCATTTTCAGGAGTCCTTAGGCCTCATGCATCATGAGCTATTACCTACGCCAGCGAAGAAGAAATAGTCTACGAAAATGTTCGTTACACAGATGGTAAATGTACAGACGTGAGTAAGATACAATGTGCGAATGCTGAGTCATTGGGTCGTAGCGAAATAGTATGTGTCCGTCGAATGAAGCATCTACTTTCGAGGTGAGCCACCGCTCGCAGCCGCGGGTCGGTCAAGGCGGTTATGCAGTCGTTCAAGCTCCCGTTCGAGGCTAAATAAGAAAGTCAGATGTAACTGAATTGATAGAAGCATTTATACCTACTTTAGGGCTTTTTGCTTGTAATCGACTGCCTCTCTTTCGGCACGCCGCTTGGCTGTTTGAAGATTGCTTTCCTCCGTTTGCTGCACATGCGCCGAGATCAGCAGAAGAAATTAAATTAATCCAAGAGCATACCATAGCATCCATAGCCTGACGGAGGCTCTGCAGCTGCGCCTCATAGGCCTTGCGCTCCTCCTCTAGCTTCAAGCGCGCCCGATCGCTTTCCGCCAGCTGAAACTTCGTATCGCGAGCAATCTTGTCCGCAGAACGGTGGAGACGTGAACCATCTGTTTTGTCCTTGTTTGTCTGGCTGAGTTGGCTGGTGAGCTCCTCAATGCGGCTCTCCATCCTTCGCGATGTGGTCGTGGGACGGGGAGAGTTAGAATATGACTTAGTCTCAAGATCCACAATTTGCAAATTCAGCTCCTTGAGCTGCTTCTCCAGGTTTGCCTACCTTTATTGTCAGGGCAGAGCTTTGCGAGAGGGAACTTGCGACATACGTTGATTCTGTCGAGCTCTGAATTCTCCACTCTCACTTTCCCCAGCTCTATCTGACACTCGCTTGCATATCCTTCTGCTTTCTTCATCCTCTCGAATGCATTTGTCACTCGGTCCTCTTGCTCCTCTAGTGACCTTTCGAGATCCTGCTTCTTCAGCTGCAGTCGCTGGAACTCTCGATCCGACGACATCTTATTGGTATCCACATGGTCAAGCTTGATGGTCTCCAGCTCAGCCTGTAGTGCTCTTCGTGCCTTCTGCAAAAGCGCTCGATCCGCTTCGGCATCATCAAGCACGCCACGCAGCTCGCGAACCTGAGAGTGCAGAGCAACAATTTGCGTTTGCTGCTCAGCTTGGGCACCAGTTGATGCTTCGTATGCTTTGTTGATGTCGCTGATCTTGGTCTCCATGCGCTCCTTCTCCTTCTTCCAGCCGCCGCTGTTGTAGACTTCATCGTCATAGCGCAACTGGAGTTCGTCGTAGTCAGAACGAGTTTTGCGGTTGTCTTCACGGAGCCGGCTAATGGTGTCGCGCTGTGATTGCAATTCTGTTGATGAACAGAAGGACCCAAGTAAGCTAAAAATCGCATTACACCCCACTGATTCGTACCTTCACTCAGTTGTGCCAGCTCGGCTGTAAAAGAGAGACACAACCCTCAGTTGCATGCTTCGAAGGCGGGAACAAACGTACCTTGATACTTCTTCCTCGTCTGGTCAGCCGCAAAGTCTCGCTCAGCGAGGTCCTTCTGATGCTGCTCCCTCTCGTCCTCTAACTCAACTTGCAGGCGCTGCCTCGCCACCGCTACATCTGACGACTCCTGTCCCTCTTCCTCGAGTTTTGCCTCCAGCTTTCGTCGCCTTGCCTCCGCAGCTTGTAGGCGGTCTTCCGCCGACTTACGGGCAGCCGCGTTCTCAGATTGTAACTTCTCCGTTTCGACCAGTGTGCGGCGCGCTGCAGATATGTAAACACATGTGAGCCACAACGAAAGTAAGACAAGGCTCTATGCATACCGAATGCCTCTCCACGGGCGGCTTTAGCTCTTGCAATTTCCGTGGCCTCCAGACGCTCCTGATACGACTGTTCCTTTGCTTTGTAAGTCTCGATGATTGCACGTAACTCTATCGAAGGGGTCAGATCGTATGATGTAGGGAAATATTGGAATCGGCTGAAGTAATACCTGACGTTGCGGCGGACGATGAGTGCGAATTAACCTCGTCCTCCTGGCGCCGTTTCGCCAATTGTCGCTTAGCATCTATTCAAAGAACATCATGAATCATGTCAGAAGATTATCAATGATGTAGAAACTAACCGGAAGCCTCGTTCTTCACTATCTCGAGTTGTTCGCGTAGTTCAATGACGTCTCCCTGCAGCTGCTTCTTCGCTTGAGTGAACTCGCGTATTTGTCCACGTTGAGCTTCCACTTCTGCCTGCGCTGTACGCTGCTGGACAAGCTACAGAACCAAAATGTGAGCACAGTAGAGGTATTACTAGTGTACTCGATGACTTACAAGGGCTTTCCTCGACTCTTCAAGTCGAGAGTAATTGTCCCGCTCAGTGGCGATAGTCTCCTGGAACTTTGTCCACATTGCCTGGACACCGCCGATCTGAGCAGCCTCCGCAGCACGACGGGCCTCTGCCTCCTCCTCCAGTAATTCTGCCAACCTAGCATTCTCCTTCGACAACCGCGAACGATACTGTTGTAAGAACTGTTTGGAGCCATCACTGTTCTCCAAGTCGGAAGTCATCTCGCGTATGGAGCTCTCTAAGTGGCGGCGAACCCGTTCTGACGCAGCCATCCGGATCTCCAACACTTGTACTTGCTGTTTAAGTACCGCCACCTGCTTATCCGGCGGTCGAGGCGAGGGAGAACCTGGATCCGTGACGAGACGCGAGTTCGCATTGGACGGGCGTTTTGTTGGTGTGAGATTGGCGAAGTTGCGCAATTCATGTGCCCCACTTGAACGCATCCCACCGGCACGACCCAACATCTCCTTTTCCAAGGCATTATCTGCAAGCTGTAGCTCATGCAAGAGCCGCTTCTGAAAGTCCTGGTCCGAAGGCCCGCTGTCCATGATAAGCTGCCGAATCTCCGCATGCTGCCGCTCAACGCGATCCTTGATCCTTGCACTCGTCACCTGGGCGGCCTCACTCTCCTCTAACCGGCTTTCAAGTTCTGCGATGCGCGTCTCGTACTGGCGTTGGACCTTCGCCATGGAATGGTTACTCTCGGTCTCGTCCGCTATCCGGTCGAGCTCAGCCTCCAAGTTGTCCTTTGACCGTTGAACAAGAGTAACTTGCTGGGTGAGTTCCTCCACCTGTTGCTTAGCGGCCTGAACCTCGGCCTGGAGGCGACGAGCGTGCAGCTCCGCAACTTCTTTGGCATGCCGTTCCTTCTCAACGTCAGCCGCTGCCTTGGCAGCTCTCTCTTCCTGTGCCCGGGCATTCTTTTCCTTGTTCCGCAGCTCGACTCGCTCCTTCTCGGTCTCCCGCACAAGATCCTCGGCTTCCCCAGCTAGACGTGTCTTGGCTTTCTCCAAGGATCGAATATATGCCACGTTCTTCTCCAACTCCTTGCGAGCCTCCTCCAGCTGCCTATCCGTCACACGCTTCGCCTCCTCCAAAACATGGACGTGTTCTACGATCGTCTTGTCTTGCTTCGACTCGAGCTGCTTGACCTCCCACTCGCGCGCCTTCAGGTCATTCAGGGCCTTATTCAACTCGCGGTCGATTTTGATATTGATATCCTTGAGCTTGCCCAATTCGACTTTCTGGTTAGAAACGATTTGTTCAAGTTTAGCACGTTTGGCTGATTCTGCTTCCAGTTGTTTCCGGGTTGTCTCCAGCTGACGGTGACGAGATTCTTCTTCTCGCTGAAGCTCGAGCACTACATCCTCAAAGTTGTGGTATTTAGCTTGAGCCGACGCGAGTTGTCGGTCAAGACCCTGGAGGTGATATCAACAGGGGTATGCCTATAACAGGAATATTCGCACCTCTTTGGCCTTCGTAGCTTCGGCGATCTGGCTCTCGTAATCATGCTGGCGCGAGCGAAGTGACTGCAGTTCCGACTCCGTTGACCGCTTGACCTTCTCCAGGTCGGAAATAGTCGTGTTCGCCTTCAACAGGTGCGACTGAGCGGCGCTCTCTCGTTCAGATAACGACTTGTGACTTTGCACCAGGGCATTGTGCTCCCGTACAGAGTGATCTAATTCCAATTTGAGCTTGCTCTGTCCTTCAAACGCCACGCGACGAGATTCAGTGAGCTCTTGCTGCAGGGTTATAACCTGCTTGCGCAGATTGGCGAGTTCTTCCTCCTTCCTCTTCTCCACTTCATTGCGGCGACTTTCTTCACTGGTCTTGGCCTCCATCAGAGACCGCAATTGGTCGACTTCCTCTTGCAATTTCTTTCTCGCGGCGACGTCCAATACCCTATCTCCCTTCTCAGCGTCAAGCTCGGCCATCAGCGTCTCTATATCGTTTTGAAGTTCGATGATCTCCTTCAAGGCTTTGCTATTCGTGGCTTTCGATGAATCAAGCTGGGCAGACAGTTTGGCTATCTGTTCCTCCTTCTTCTGGATCATCGTGGAATACTCAGTTGCCGTGCGCGCCATTTCAGCAAGCTGTTCCTTAGCCTGTCGAGCATCCTGCTCAAGGTCGTCGCTCTTGCTCTTGACCAAGTCCCTGTAATGTTTTGAAATTTTTCTTCTTTAGCATTGTACAGAAGATACGAAACAAAGTCGTACTTGTTTCGAAGCTCCACTGCGAGCTTTCCCTCCAACTCCCTGACGGCGATGTCCATTCGCTCCTTTGCTCTGGCCAAATCTTCCTCGCGTTGCAGAGCCAAGTTCTTCAGCTCCTCGCTTAGCTTGTGAAGATCGTCCTGACGTCCATGCATGGTATCTATCTCCTCCTGGGCTTTACCAAGCAGATCATTGAGCTCCTCTTCTCGAGTCGTCCATTCCCTCTCCTCGTGTTCAAGTCGGACAAGATGTTCAGCCGCCTGGTCGAACGCTTTGAGGAGTGTCTCGTGCTTCTCCTCGCTTTCCTTCTGGAGTTTCATTGCACGATCTAGTTGCGAATCCAAGACGTCGAGGTCGCCTTGCAGAGCTGCAACTTCGTCTTCCAACTCCCCTTCGCGTTTCTTGCTTCGTTCCAGCAACGTGTCTTTGTCTAAGGCAAGAGCACGTTCAGCTTCCAACTCGTCCTCTACCTTCCTCTTCTCAGACTCCAGAGACATCTTCAGAGTCTCCAATGCTTCTCTTTCCTGCTTGTCCCGCTCTGCTAGTTCTTTAATCAGCGCCAGCTCCGCCTCTTTCTGCCGGAGTTCATCGTCGTTACGAGTCGCCGCGAGCAATGGGCGAACCTGATGTCGTCATCAGCTGAATGATTAACTTGAAACGCGATCAACATACCTTTGTGTATAATTGCCACCATGGCCAGTCTCGTAACTCCCCATAAACGCGCGCGTTTCGCTGGATAGTTCGGATAGCCACTGCACGATTCAGAACCTTCTTCATCTGCCTGCGAGCGGTCCACATCCTTGCCACAGCCTGCAGCCGGGAGAACACATCAAATAGCAGGAGATCACGACGCTCTTCGAGTTCGGCCAAAACTCCGGCTTTGAAGAATATTTTGGAAGTGCCGATCTTATAGATCGCTTCATCGAGTTCCAAAGCATTCACCATTCGCCTACATGCTTCACGACCGTCCATGTAACCGCGAGGAATGACTCCAGGCGTGAGGATCTCATACCGCTGGCGAAACTCGACAAAGGGCAGACGGTTTGGATAACCAAGTCGAGCAATTCGGATGCCTTCCAGAACACCATTGCAGCGTAACTGGTCAAGAACGAGGGGTACATCGATACGACCAGGTTTCTTGTTTGAATTTGGAACGATGCATCGAACGAAGTGCGGCTGGGTACCCTTCAGCTGTAGCATCAAACTGGAGAGCTGCTCTTTGTGCCGCTGGCCGACGGTCCGGAAAGCTCCCTTTTTCAAAGCGCGCTTCTTGCCCATCGTGAACATATTCCCAACACCGCCCGGCCCAGAGGGTATGTCGCGATATTCTGCGAATAGCGACGCGACATATCGTTCGGAGGATGAGGCAAGGACACGCGTCAGATTGTCGTTTAAGGGATCCTTGTTCTTCTCCAACCACCCATCTGTTCGGTATTCGACTTTTGCCGCATAGTGTTGGATAATGAAGCCCTGCTCGAACCTAGAAGGCTCGTACTTGTCGCGACCAGGATGTCGTGGCTCATCCTCTCCCTCTTCACCGGCCCATATCCAATTCAGCTTGTGAGTAAAGGTCAAATCTGTAGCCTTGGGCATGATGCACTCCTCGTCCAGGCAGCTAAGGATACCAATGACGTTACCACCCGCCTCGATGAGATCAATAGTGGGCTGCAAGTCAAGCCCGAAGTTCACATAATCCCATCTGATACCTTCCCTAGCATACTCTTCCTGTTCGAGCACAAACATGTGGTGATTGAAGAATTGCTGCAGTTTCTCGTTGGTGTAGTTGATCAACAACTGCTCGTACGCATTCGTCTCGAAGATTTCAAACCCGGCAATATCCAGAACACCAATGAAAGTTGACTTTGAGGAAGGTCGGTCAAGCGCGCGGTTTATCCGATCAACGAGTGACCCAAAAGATTTTTCGTAGAGAGTTTTGCACAGTGCCGACAGCTCGTCGACCGCCTGTTGCCTAGTTCGCGCTTGGGAAACCCACTCCCTGCCAGCAAGAACTTGCGGACGAAGAACGGCGCGAGTGAATTCAGCGATGGGAATGCCGAGAAGATGGCAGACGCGTTCCGCTTGAGAAGGGTCTGGCATGACTGCGTCATCGGCCCTCGTAGAAGTGATGGTGATGTTGCCGATATGGAGAATAGCCGCCACAACACGGAAAAGATCAAACTGCTCGGCGGGGGTGAATCCTACGACATCAAGGGCTGCCTAATAAAGTATGAGACTCTAGAGTAGAGAAATAACCATGACGAGTTACCTTCAAAGCGTTCCACTCCTCTCGATCGTTAACTCCGTCCACCTCCCGCCTGGATTTGTTGAGGTATTCGTAGTCTTCTACGCCGCCTCCCAACAGAAGCTCGTCTAAAAGACTTCAGCTGCGCAATGTTATATGAACATAGAGCTTACCTACCCTTCAACATCCCACCTCCTGTGAGCAATTGGTAAAATACATGGAAACTCCTCTCAGCTTCGCTTCTCACTACCACACGACTCTTCTCCAGCAGGTACCAATCGATGTTGGCGCCGGCTATGCTCCCATCAGGTGAAAAAGTTATGCGCACGAATTTTCCGAAACGACTCGAGTTGTTGTTGCGTTGAGTTTGCGCATTGCCAAAAGCTTCCAGTATGGGGTTAGCTTGTAAAATCTGGCGTTCGAGAAGACCGAGACGGCCTTTCGCGTTCAGGTGTGAACCGCTGCCTGTCATGGACTGGGAGATTGAATGACCTCTGCGAAGAGAATTACTCCTGGGGAGGCCACTAGAGGGCATAGAAATAAAGGAAGGCGCTCCGCCGAGAGTGGGTGTTCGGGAATGTGAAGGTGTCGAGGGTAAGTGAGCATCAGTGGCGATAGCTGCAAGGTATTGGATGACCTTCTTGGTGCTTTCTGTCTTCCCCGCACCAGACTCGCCACTAGATAGGTCAGATTCGTAATTCGGAATGAAAGGGATTGACGGCATACGTGATTAAAATACTCTGATTCTCCCGTTCCTCCCCCATGTTAATCCAAGCACGTTCCGCCACTGCAAATATGTGAGGAGGATTCTCGTCTCTCCGCTTATTACGGTACTGCTGGATGATTGCATCCGAATAGAGTGGTAGGTTCTGATATGGATTGATAGCTACAAGAAATAAGCCAGAGTAGGTCTGTTAACACAGAACTTGCGATCAGTGAAACGTTTCTATTGACAAGTGGTATGCTTACATAGATGGCTCCGGAACCATACCTTAGTCTAAGGTTGTGCACAACACTTGCTTCATTGAGAAAGGTTAGATCTGCGATGTCTTCTACGCGATCAAATTTAGGAGGATTCATCTTGAATAGTGCTTCAAAGGGTACTCGTCGAAACTAATGAAAGATGTTAAAAGTATTCAAGAAATATGACAGTAAGAATAAGACGTACATCTCCTCCTGCAGCCATGATCACTTCAGCAGCATCATCCTCTTCTCTGTTAACCCAGCCGGCAAGGTATCCCTCTTTCGCATCTGGGACCCAAACCCATTTCTTCTCGTTGAATTCGGCTTGCTGAGCTGCTGCACGCGCTGCCTCTGCACTCTGCGATGGCCGAGGTGCAGGCATGGCTGGAGCCGGTCGTATAAACCCAGAGGCTAAGAATGATGGCGGTCGCAGTCGTAAGTCGAGGTCTTAATGTTAAAGATCCAGGCGGTAGGTGAGCGATCGCAGACTTGGTATAATCCCTGTAATATGTTGGTATCAGTGTGGTATGAGAGAGAGAGAGGATATGGAGGAGAGGAACGCGTATGGCAACGACGAGACAGCTAAGCTCGGTGCAACAAACAATGAGAGGACGCGTGCATGAGGTCCCGTGACTGGCACGATGAACCAACATGCACCGATTTGGAAGTTGTGATCGATCGACAATAATCGTTGGGTGCGCGCCGTTTCGCCGCAGACCCTGGTCTCTCCTAAACAGACACATCGGTCGTACCTCCTTTCTCTACGCAGACCCCGCTACTTTTGACATAGTACGTTGGAATTACTGCTCACTATGCTCCCAGTCAAACCCGATCTAGAAAAGGGCTCGTTCTACTATCGCTGATGCTCAGTATTCAATATTCATAACAGTCGCTCATTTTTGAATGAGTCCTTTTCCTGTATCGGTCCGCTTGCTCAGAAGATACCTACGTTGATTCATTCTTGACTGACACTGGATGCAAATATCAATCTTCTTGGGGAAAAAATGCAAAGGTATTGAAAAGGTATTCCATTGCTCAAAGAATATTCAAAGAATATTGAAGATCTGGAATAATCTTTCAATACTTCTTGGATCTTTTTTTGGCAGTTATCGTTCTTTGTTCCCAGTGTGAGCTCTAAGGGCCACTCCTCTTGTTGCTGGTGAAACGATGGCTGAGCGATAGAAAAATAACACAAGAGCAGGCACGCAGGCGTCACACCTGCGAAACGTATCAGAAAGGGGGATTCCAAAATACCATATTCCAATCGGCTTTGGCCCACGATCGTCTCAACAGTGGACGGCTTTAATATTTTAATGGTTAAAGGGGTCTGGTTAGACAGAAAAAATCCACCACGTAAATAGCGGGTATAAGATCGATTCACTGTGTGGAATAGCGGGCAGTCCCGCCCGATAGGTATAGTACAACACCATTGGTCATTGAGAATCCAATGATCGGGCAAGCGTGGTCCAGAGGCACACAGGATAGGTGAAAAACCGGACCGTGCGACGGGATAGTAATCGCACGATTAAACTCGATAAATATTATATCAACCGGGTATGGATTTAATACATGGATATTTTGAATCAATCGAACTAGCGCAATGTTTAGATTCGATTCGCGAAGATGGGCACAGGGAACATACCTCGATGAATAGAGAATCTGGGAAAGGTGTAACGTCTCCGTTCGTGTTGATGTAAAGTTGTCTCTGGCTTCCGTGCCATGATTCCGTGAACTTAGCAAGCTTTCCAGAGACGTTGGGGCCACGTTTGAGGTTTTTCAAACCAAGCAGAGTTCCGAGGATAGTGGGCACAGTCTGCGGGTATGAGCAAGGGAATAGACATTTCGAGTGAATTGTGTCCTTACAGAATCAAAGAATGCGGATGATAACAGTCTGCCGTGAATCGATAATTAACAATAGCCTAGAGAACAGAATGGATCAGGAACGCTCACCCATGCTCTCCCAGCCCCACAATGCCGGATTGTCTGGCGGGGCGATCGTATACCGCAACTTCGACGTCTTCACCAAATACACTCGACTATTTAACACGTCAGAAGGGCATGGATGGAAAATGCATCCATCCTTACATCTCTGTTGGCGTCGACAAGGCTGACGAAGACCCTCTCCTGTGCATTGACTGTCTTGTAGCCAGGAATTGGGATGTTCTGTCCTGCAGTGCGGTAGACTCCGGAGACCTTTAAACACACTTTAGCCTCAAACCATTTTGGTGCTGGAAGATATCCTAGGCTTACAGTCGGATTGATGCCTGTAATGTTGGATCGGTAAGATAGATCAACGAGGAGGGGCAAATAGCAAATACTTACGCAGAGCCTCACGAACATACGCCATGATCTTGTCAACGCTCTCCTGCCTGTGTCCTACCGACGCGGACAGCTTCACAATATCAGCTCGCTCTGTCTGCTTGTCTTCGTCAAGGTAGAAATCGACGACATGGGTAATGGCCTGGGAAAAGTGTGCACTGGTAGGGATCACAGCAGCGAAAACATAGGCAGACAGTTCCTCTATTGTCGCACTTTTGTCTTTGAACGCCTTGGAGACATGGTGCAAATATTGGTAACCATGGTGGCTCTCGATCGCCAGCTCGTTGAGGGTGTCAACGATGGAAAACTGGATGTGTTCAGTGAGCACTGCAGCCGTATCAGAACCGATATACTTACGTGATCTCTCATCTTTTCGAAATGGCCCTGAGTAACTGCGAAGACCTTCAAGAAGGTGGCGATGGCGTCCTCCCGCAGATGCCAGTCGTTGACAGGATCGAAATTCAGGAAAACATACCTGAAGAAGAGGTCAGAGCCATATGTAGATGAAATATATGACGAACCGGCCAACGTCCGCAAACTCTTTGTAAATATCCTGCTCATACCAAGTGCCGCGTTGATTGGTTTTCGTTTTCAGAGGAAGAGCCATCTAATCGCCGAATTAAGTCACGAGTGTACAGATCACGTCGCAGAGAAACGTACAATCTCTTCTGCGATCCAGTGAACGGGTAGGAGGTTGATCACATCCTGAACGATGTCCAAGCGCTTCGAGTTGCTTCGAAGCACGGGGATAGATTTTTCTTCGATCAAAGCTAGCGCTTCTTTTTGGAAGTATTCGGCCCAAGTGTGGCGCGATTGCATATCGTGGGATAGGGTGGAGGGAATCAGTTTCCCCACCATGGCGCGGCCTTGGGTCAAAGCCGTGAGGCCGTCACGCTCGGTCGGAATTTTCTGCGTATGCTTGTCAATTAGAGGCCCTGAACTACACGTAGAGCTTCATACCTTCAGCCCCTCGGAAGCGACTATGAGCAAGCGATCATCGTATGCCGACATGAAGCCAGAATTTGTGAGGACCTCCTTAACTCCCGCAAAGCTCATAATCGAGACGGTCGGGGTCTGTTGGCTAGGTCGCTCCCAATCGTACTTGTCAACAATGCCAGGAGCCCTGGACCTCAGCTCATCCTTCAGAAAACTGGGTACCATGAATGGGAAGTGAGCGTAAGCCGAACCGGCAGGGTAGTAATCAGGCAATGTGCGGAAGAGAAGCTTCGTAAGCAATCCACCATACGAGCCATCTTTCTGGTCGTACTGGCAGTCGTTGTATCCCCAGGAAGTGCAGTTGTACGCTGGTGGCTCTTACTTCAGGACGTGCACAGAAAAGCTGATCGAAGAAAGTGACGAACGGGTGAACTCGGTGGTGAAATAGCGATCCCCACGAGTAAGAGAAACAGCATCAGCCAAGATAGCCCTCGAGATAGTGTAACCTGGGCACAGACCCGCCCCAAGGGCGAATTCTTTGGTTTCTTCTGCTTGAAGGCCAACCTTGAAGAAACGTCATGCTTGATACAAGGCATAGCGATGTCGAAAACTTACGTGTAACTCCAAGTTATCGATATCCTTGTATAGGGCTGCCGCTGCGTTCTGTAAGGCGTGATGAGGTGAGGCTCTGGAGTTGTGCATATGTTATGTAGCTTACATGAATGCGAGGCTCTGAATTCCATTCCTCGAAAGTGTTGTGCGCTTCGGTCTAGTTAGTCGAGATGATCCTGTTTACTTTGAATGGTCTATGTCTTACGTTTTAAGCCTAGGAACTTTCTGAATTCATTGAGCTGCGGGATAAATTGGACGTGAGTATACGCCAGAAGATAGAACGTGATAGTATTGGGCGAACCGAGCAAGTACCCCAGCTCCTAGATTGCTCGATAGCAAGTATCTCGACAATCCTCAAGGCATCCGGAACTCCCGAGCTGAAAGCGGCTGCAGAATTTTGCGTCCCGTCCTGAATAATCCGTGCGAGATCATCATCCTTGAAGCGTCCGTTCTGTTGTCGCTCCAATCTAATCAAGGGATATCAACATTGCCGAAAATTTAGCAAGAATCAAAACAGCACGTACCCTCCGAATTTCCACTTTTTGACATCGGGATCGGGAATTAACCGGGCATGTGCTGCTTCCTTGAAGTCGCTGGCTGAGAGCTAGGTTAAGTTTCGCCGCTGAGCCTCGTTCCTGTTCAGAGAAGATGAGACTACTGACCTGCTTTAAATCCTTACCCGGGAACACTGCCTCGAACACTTCTTCAGTCCATTTCGCGTCTTTTTCAGATAGCGTCGCATGCCATCTGTAAAGAAGGTTGAATTCGACCGATACGACATTTCCTTCTCCACGCGGTGAAACCGCGTGATCGGATTGCCTCATGTTCTGAAAAGCGTCAGAACACAGGAGGAACGATAAGGTGGAAGACTAACCATCAAGGGATCAAGACGCCAGGGAGACTGGTCGAGGGGGAGCGCTAGGATGGCACCGACGTAGTCTAGAAAAACGTTTAAAATTGGACCACGGCATTGTATGACGAGCCTAAACGCACCACCCAAGATGATATTCATAAAGAATCCACAGTTGACCAACCGCGTACGATGGAATATCTCGTCATCTTGGACCCGACGATGTTCATCGTTTTTAGGGG
Organism: Lyophyllum atratum; assembly: GCA_014905825.1. Taxonomy (NCBI): domain Eukaryota; kingdom Fungi; phylum Basidiomycota; class Agaricomycetes; order Agaricales; family Lyophyllaceae; genus Lyophyllum; species Lyophyllum atratum. The sequence continues at coordinate 999,315 of JACGCN010000009.1, read as the reverse complement.
GCCATGCAAAGTTGCCGTTCTCATTGATGTTTAACAGCTTCTCCGCGATGTACTGCATAGAACCTTAAGAGCCATTCTTGAGTTAGGTTCTTAAGCCACATACATTGTGATTGCGGTTCATTAGAACCAGAAGCGCACAGCTGGCAGGAGGCATAAAGAGCAGCCTGTTATCTGCGAAGACATCGTCCCAAAGCTTGCCTGTCCCATCCTTCCTTCGAACCTGGTTAACCTGAGCTTCAGAGCTTCCGTAAAGAATACTCAAGTCGAGGTAGCTGCTGGCCCGGTTGATGGTCCAATCGTGGTGATCGGTGTTGAAGATGGAGTGGATAACCAAGTCTGCAAAAGCGAAAAAGAGACTTGAAATCCCACCGGGATGCTCAATAAACTCCTCTCGGCGAAGTAGGGTGTCGAAGACAAGGCCAGGATCAGGAAGCACGTGCTTGGGTACAGTCTTGATCGCCGGGACCGAGCGTGCATAGGGTGCCCCGGCTTTGCCGAGGGATGGAAAGAGGGGGTTATAGTTGGATCCATCTGCTGAGCGGAATGCATATTTCACGGATGGCCCGGCAACGGCTGGAGCTCTGCTATCATACGGACCCACATAACTGTTGGGAGGATGGGGGAGATCATTGTACACTGTCAGATTTGGAATTAGCTTCCGTTGCCACACCGATCAGATCAACACCTACGGAGCGTGATAACGGCCTCTTGGACTTTCCTCGACATGTCCGGCGGTAAACGCGACATCAGGACTAGAACCTTTTCCAGCTATCACAAAAATATGAATAATGGCGTGCATATGAAGATCAACGGACTGCCTACCAGGAGCTGGCGGTCATCGAGACCAACTGTGCTTTGATTCTTGATAGCATCGATGTAGGCTGGCTGATCAAATGCTCGTGTCAGCAGATAAATGGCAAGTAAGTGGTTCTAGCCGATACCAGGTCATCTAGCGCGAAGGCTGGCTTTTCGATAAGAGCCTTGAATGTTTTTACTTTATCGCCATAGATATCGCTCCTTATATGCGCGCCGTCAGTGTTGTACGGCGCCTTGCTATTGGCGAAGAAGTCTGCAACACTGGCTGCAAAGCCAATGAAGGGGAAACCGGAAGGCATGGTTATTGGGTAGAATGTGTGGGGTCGGTAAGAAGGAAGGGAGATGATCTGGGGACCTGAGGAGATGGCGCGTTTTTAAATGGAACGCGCTGTAAGTATGTGATATCAACACTCGGCGCCTACTGATAATCAGGTCGGAATCAATGGAGTCGGAGGATGTGAAGCTCCTTGCACAAAAATGTAGACGCCAACTGTTGGAACTTGTCACTCGGAGCAGGTTACCGCACAAAAGCATCCTGAGGCACCACCACAAATCGGCGATCAACTTCTTGGCGGATGTTGATGCTCAGATGATCATCTTTCTTCCAAGATCAGGCCCAATGCCTACATAGAGGCTGTCCCTGGGCTATGTAGATCTCAAGGACCGAAATAATCCTAAACGGCCGCTGCATGTACAACTGGTCATCCAATGAATCATTTGCCATCCCCACTCTCGGCACGCTGTTGACGGAGGACTCTGCTAGACACATGGAGATGTCAATGATACATACCACAAAGGTTCCGTCATTTCCGTAATCTAAATCCAAGGTCGAGGACTCGAGGCAAGTCAAGGACCTTAGGTCCTTTCGTACCCCGAGGTCCTTACCCAAAACTTTTGGTAAAGTTAAAGGAATGTATCTTCAATTGGAAAGGAAGGCGTTTGACATATGCGAGATATAAATATATTATTGCTAAGTCCGGGGTATGCAGATGGTTGAATGTGCATGCACAGATCCAGAGAGGTTGTGCACAGGACACGCTGTGCGGGGATTCTAGCGTGAATTGGATGATGATGGAGCTCCGAGCATGAAACACGGGTGGATCGGTGAGGTAGGCAAAGCGCCCAAGCTCACATGACGACGCAACAGGAATTTTGCTGTGATAATCGCGCAAAATAAGCGATGGATGCGGCCTTCTACAGTTGATATCAACATACCTTCTTCGCTGTCTTGTAGAACATCTTGCTCTGCGCTGATAGAGCGTTCGACCTATCGACCAGATTGTCAAGCTTCTCTCCTCGTTGTAAGACCGACTCGATCGTTTTGTGCTATGTCAAGGGAAATCAGTGGAACCGAGGTCCTGGTGGAAGGGCACAGCTAAACTTACGAGAACGATCTTCGTCTCGTCCAATTCTTGCTGTACTCGCATGATGGTATCCGCCTGCCTTGGATCCTGATACTTCTGGATATAGGTGGTGATGTCGGGGAAAGATATGGCAGCAGGATTGTCGAAAGATGATTGGGGAACTTTCGCGGTAAATTCATCGAGCAACTTGGTCAATAGAGAGAATGCTGGCCGAACGGGATACTCCTGGTCTGTGATGATGACACCTGTCCATTGTCATACCCTCAGCTTTCGAGTTCAGTCAAGACATACTTCAACTCACCAGCAAGTTGCTCTGCTCCTCCGCGGTTGTAAACGTGCGCTGTATAGTTATTCTCCTGAACACTCTGACGCTGGCCTTGCGGAGTCCGCTCTGCGACAGTCTTCGAGAAGAATGACATAAACTCGCCAACCGAGCCTTTCTGATAGAAGGAGAATGAAGAGAGGTCGCTGGCATTGCTGAGAATCACTGAAGTGCCAGAAGGTGGTGCCAAAACCACAGAAATCGAGAAGATCTTCATTGTAGAAGCGTAAGAGAGGTGTCACACAATCGTGACACCGCATGCCATGATCAACCACCACCGCAGGCCACCGCAGGCCCGCAGTGCACACCCTCTGAGGCTCTAAAGCATTGAAATTATGACTGGTTGACCGTCAAATCTGGAAGTACTAGCAGAGCGCGCTAAGATACGTTAGGCGTCCATCGGGCGGCAGCTTCAAACACATGCCTCTGGCGTTGGTCCGATCGACACCTAAAGTTGCATGACTTCGGCTTGTTCTGGCGACTACATGTACTTCGTTCGTTCGAGGATGCAGGCTTCGCTATTCCCAGTAGACCTCAAATGCAGGGGATCCCGATGTTCTCCCTGAACGTGTTTGATTAGTAACACGCTCCCCACAGATGCTCTCGCTTGCTCTCGATCTGCAATCAAAACAGAGAACTGATCCCCACCACCGCAACATCTCTTCTTCCATGTCTACCTCGGCGTTACAACGCGGTGAAATACGCTTTCCGGTGGGTACCAATCAGTTCTCCTGGAATATTCGCGCTCACGAACAATAGACAGGGTCCACGGCGAAAGTTGACGTCCGGTTGTCGATGATACGGATCCCTTCATTTCTATTGGTGGCGTAGCCCGGTAATCCTCACAGCGACGGACCCGCAGGGAAGGGTCGATATGTTGTCCAAAGTTCATCTAGCGTTCTGGCCTACTGGGGGGTCTAAATTTACAACATGGTATCTGACCTGATATCGCTGTTGAACAAGTATCTCCATCCGTCTTTTTAATGTCCACTTGTCACTCGACTGCATACATAATTCTCCTGACGCTTCGGGTTTTGTTCACAGATATATATTCGACGATGGACGCCTGCATACGCTTGTTCCTCTCACACTTCAAGGCCTGCTTCAAATCTCATCCTCCCGATCTATGCCTTTCCCCTTCTCCCGAAATTTCACAGCGCCAGATAATGCCTCCCTGTATCTTGGTACCTTGTTCCTGCCATTCTCAAGGTCCATTCCTCTAGGTCCCTCCCTCTGCCTTACAATAGGGCTGCGAACGCCGGTCAATTGATCGAGGGTCATCCATTCAGATTTGCGATACCCAGTGGTCATACTCGACATCTCGCCCGACAGTCAGTCTCCCATGGTGAGCCTCAGCGGTCTCTACGAAGTCATCTGTGCGTGCTGTTTTTGGAGCACCTCGGCCTTGTCTTGAGCTCCAGCATTTTCGAAGATATCCTTTGTTCCCTCTTTCTCCACATTTAATGCAAATTGTGGCTCGAGGCCGCATGAGGCCGCATGACTGATGAATCGGATATGAGATTTACCTAGGCCAACGCCATGCTATACGTACGTACGCAATACGTACGTACCCCGTAGCTTGTCTCCTCGCCGAGCAGCCCAAGCTTTCAGATGGTTGACCAGTTCACCCATCTCTGCAGGCGATATCCAGCTGAAATCTGATATGGACACAGCCTTTGCCCCGCGCCGAGCCCAAAAGGAAGATTTCCAATGGTTGGAGTCGCCTGTTCTAGTTACGTAAACGGCAACGCATCAGTTCCATCAACGACCTCAAACTAGAGATCAAAGATCACAGCCGTCGCCAACGTTTGGGCTGTGATATATAAACCAGCGTCCAAACGATGGGCTCCCCATCGTGGCTGCGCCCGAACCCCCTTCCTATTCTTTTTTGATTTTTCACCTTCTTCAATCAACGTCAATTCTCTAAACATGGCTTACATTCGTTCCCGCAAATTCTGCTGTTGCATCCCCGTTCGCTTCGGTGTCTTCGTGAGTTGCACAGATCGATAAGTTTTTGCTCTTCTGACGCTTTGCGCAAAGATCTTGTCTCTCCTCGGTGTCGCCGGTGGAATCTTGGTGTGCATTGTAGGCTGGATGGCGGTTTCCCAGCTCTGTACGTCCATTACCCTTGTCATATTTTAACAACGCATCTAATAAGCCTCCAGGGAAACATCCGCTTCCAGTACCTGACACCGTTGGATTATGGCTCCATGCCTCACTCTTTACAATTTTGACCCTTTTATCGCTATTTGGGTACGGCGCCGATATTTCTTTTCCCGGAGGATTTCGCTGAAACTGCCCCCAAGCTTTATCGGCTGTTTGATTAAGAGCAGGAACTCTGTGCATGCATACAGCGTCGGGTTGCTCGTCACCCTGCTCCTGAGTATCGCCTCGGGCGCGTACTCGCTCTGGGCTCTTTTCAATAAGAATTCGCAACAGGCGGTCGATAAATGCCTGAACGGGCAAGCGGATTCACTCACTCAAGCCGTTTGCAAGAATGGCGTCAATGCATACAAGGGCTTTACTATCGCGATATACATTGTGATCTGGTTGTTCATGATTTGTACGTTGCTTCCTAAAGCCTGCCTTGCACTACTAAGTCGGTGTTTCCAGATGCATACGTTATTGTCGATAACTACGTCGAGCAACTAGACGACGAGATGTCGGTAAAGGAGACCAGGCAGATGATCAACGCGATCAGCCAACCTCGCGTAACCGTGGCGCCTGTCGCAGTGCCTGCCTACGCCTCTTATCCGGCCCCGCACGCTGGCCAGAATACCAGCACTGGCTACGCGTTCTCACATAATAACCAGTCGTATGGGGTGCGGGCGAACAACAGTATAGTGTAACGTGTAGCCGTGGTGTTCAGCAGGGTTTTTTGACGTTTTGAGCTTGTCTGCCTGGCGCAGATAGGTGAAGGGACTTTGTAGTCTTGCGTTCTCGACTACTATAGTACTTTGTATTGAATACAACCTCTGGGAAGGGGATTTTCTATTGATTTTTGAGTCTGAGAAAGTTGGAGGTCGCGTTTTGCCGCGTACCGGCTAACGAAATCAGGTTTGTGCCTTGAACTCCATGTCCGTTGCATGTCGTTGGTCAGTCCTCTCCTGGTCTTGACACTCATCTGGGCCGCAATATATGCCGTTCACCACCTTCTGAGACCTTCCAACATCCATTCCCTGCTACCCTCCTCCACCAGCTCCCGCTACAGTCGGCGCAGTGTCTGGAATGATTCGACAACCCAAGTCGTGCTCAAAGGCCTGCACCTACGAATCCAAACCACCGCATGGAATCTCTCGCATGACCTACTCGCGACTTCCCTCAAAAGAAAGCCCAGATTACGCAAGGCATTGAAGCGTGGCTACGACCTCGGTTCCGTCATGAGTTTCCTCGGAATGCTGGGAGCATTTGGCTTCCTTGTCGTGGCCAGTGGGATGTCTGCCGTGTCCTTGGCACGCAAAATCTGGACATTGAATGCATTGCCTGCATCTCTCGAAGGTCTAGGCAACCTCGCGAAGCGCGATCTCGACACGTTGGATGGCGGCGAATCTCTGAGGGACGAATCTTGGATCAAGCCTATCGTGCGTTCACCCTGTCTTCTGTGCGTACTCTCCGGAATCAAACGCAAATTTCATTTCCATACAGATACCAGGCGTGACGGTCCCACTCGCTCACCTCCCTGTGATACTTCTCGCAGTTTTCCTGGCCCAGATAGTGCACGAGTTCGGCCATGCCATTGCCGCAGCCATGTGAGATCCCTATGTTCCCTTCTACTTTGCCAGTTACTTAGATATATTTCAGTGAATCTCTGCCAGTACTATATACAGGCGTATCCTTCACCCTTGCAGTTCCGTCGGCGTTTGTTACATTTCCAAGTACCGGACTGGAAGGCCTTGCACCCCGCGCTCGGGCCCGAATAGTCGGAGCGGGTCCATTTCATAACCTCGTATTGTGGTGTATGCTATTCTCCGTCGGCTATACAAGTCTGGGGCGTGTTTTATGGGCAATTGGATATCATGACGTATCAGGACTTGGGAGAGTGGTTATCGGGGTTGATCCTGTAAGTTCTTCTTCTCCAGCCATGAATGTCAAGTCCAGTCTCATCTGGAAATCAGCGATCACCTCTGCACGAATATTTACCTCTGGGCTCCGTTATTAGCGCATTAGACGACACTTCGTTGGGTTCTCAGAACTCATCTTACGATACCTGGTCCTCATATCTCGATCAAGGCGATAAACATATTCCTTTAGGATGGTGCGCAGGGTCCCTGGGTAAGCTGCATGTATCCTGTTCCAGTGCGCCATTGTCATTTCATTTTTCCGTAGAGGGCGACGCCTCTTGCTGTTCGACCAACAAGACGCTCGGACTCTCATGCTTTGTCTCCATGGATTCACCTTTAGATAAAGGATGCCTGGATTCTATACCTATTTTGACTTCTTCGAACTCTACGGAGAGGTGTACATCTACCGCGGACTGTACAGGAACGTCAATCTGTGTCCGACCAGACAGGAGTGAGCAGTTGTTGCGCTTAACGGTGCATCCAGCATCGGAAGACAGCGATGCGAAGGTCATTCTTTGGAGTGGTCCCTCGCGAGAGATCTGGGAGGAAGGTAGACGATTTCTCCTTGTTGGGCGGTCCCCTCTTCTAAACTCTTCTCAGTCCAGGTTGGGACTCTGCTACCAAGAATCCCTATTATACCAATTAGGTTGCCTCTCTTCGTTGAGATCTTCTGGGAGTAGGTCTACCTACTCCTTTCGATGCTCAAGCAACTGATGGCCTCAGATATCTCTTGATGGGGACCTTGTCGCTATACTTCTTCAATCTCTTACCCCTCCCATACTTGGATGGGTCGCAATTCCTCAAGATGATTTTGCAAATGGCCTTCGACGACAGCAGCGATGAAGCCCGAGACGAGTATGACCTGGAGGCCTCCCAGCTACCCCAAGAACGCCGGCGATCCAGGAGGCGAGTTTGGTGGAAGGGAATGCTAGGCCGTTTTATTCCTAGATTCACGATAGGCCTTTTCGCAAGCTACACGCTGCTTGGAATAATAAACGTATATTTGTAGATCCTGAACTGAACTGAACTGAAAGTGAGCTGAGGAGCCAGGTTGCCTGATCATGGATATATGGCATGCATGCATAATTTTACCGACCACCATACATGAGCATAATGACCCCTCCAGCATCTCCTCGACGTGCGAGCTGGCTGCACCAGAATCTATCGCCCCAAGATATAGGACCCAGTTTACTTTTTCTTGGGAACCTTGTCGAGCTCAACCACGGTCAGACCTGGATTTTCCTGTGTCAGTACTGAGCCTGCAGGACATGGATTAGGCACGCACCAGGGGGGAGACTCTGCTGCAGCTTATCGGCCTTTTCTGGGTCGTCGACGCATAGTGTGTAGAGGTACCGCGAGCATCGGACCTTAAACTTGGTCTGTGTCTTGCCGCCAGCGACTCTCGGCGCAATTTTCTTTATGCGCGCCTCTGCACAGTTGAAAGACCCCGTTAGCCGCGATAACCACTAGTTATGCGTAGATCGAACATACGGGAAGCATCCTTCCTCTGCGTGATTTTGATGAACTCCTTGATGTCGCGGATTTGCTTGGGCTATGAGATCGTGCGGGTTAGCATTATAGAAGGGGCTGGTCGACGGAGGGACGTGAACTCGCCATCGTCGAAAGTCTTGAGGCTGATGCGGAATAATTTCGTGGTCGACGCTGAGTGTGGCTGAAACCTTATTTCGCGATGGTGTATATTTTTCGGTGTTTGCCGTCTGGATCTCACGTGAATTGACGTGGGAAAGTTGGCAGAATCAGGTAGTGATTTCGTCACTTTGAACTTTGTCGTAAATCCATGACCTGAGGGCCCCTCCTTCGCTCTTCGTCCCTTTCGCAATGAGCACCGAGCTTCGCTACACGCGTGCCCCACATACGGTATTGCCTACGATACTGTCATCTCGGGCAGGACAAATATATCGAGAAATATACACCATCTCTCCAAGTTCTCCATTACGCACGCGTCCCTACTTGGTCCCTACGATGAAGAGGAAACGGCGACATCCTCGAGGAAACTAAACGTCCATGCGTGAACTGCTTGATTCCACCAACAGATTGTCATGGTCACGGCTCCGAGTGGACACCCTATAAAAAGATTGACTTGGTCTGTACTGCGGATTTGGTCGGTGGCAGCGTCTACTTCTGAAATCTTTGGGCAGACCGACTTGCTTTGTCATTTCTAACGACTTGTGGCGCAGGCTGGGGTACCCACCTTATTGCTGTGGTCACAAAGTGGGCAAAGATTTTCGCTTGGTTCCTTGGCTTGCGTTGCTTGCCCTCCTATCGCCTTTTGTAACCACGGATTTAGTGAAAGAAAAGGTTCTGTAGCGACATGGGGCACACGAAGATAACCTTTTGCGCGTTAGACGACCTGACGGTCATCGTAGGTGCAAGCCATCCGAAATTCTGCCAAGTATCCTGGCGTCGCTCTGCTCTGTCTTATCGGATCCTTCAGTGAAAGAGCCTTCGGGACACCTCTGGACTAGGTGGGGTATGTGGTTCGCCGGATTGCTTTGCCGCATATTCAACCATGACTCTTACGATGCTGAAGCGTCCATGCCAATGGGGATTGCGAAGAGGAACGAAGCTCAACCAGCTCGAGGATGGGTAGTCCCAGCACCATCAGGCGTATCGCAGTGCGACGGGGTCGGCTTGGGTCATCTCAGAGCCTGTCTGGACCTAGTGTCGTTTACCTTTTACCTGGGCGAGAGTCGCTGGACAGTGCATGAATGCGAAAATCTGCCAGCGTAAGCAACTCTGAGGTAGTAAAGCCTTACACTGGATGCAAAAATCGATCTTCTTGGGGAAATAATGCAAAGATTATCCAAAAGATATTCCATTACTCAAAGGATATTCAAAGAATATCGAAGATCTGGAATAATCTTTCAATATTTGTTAAATCTTTTTGTGGCAGTTATCGTTCTTTGTTTCCAGTGTTAGGAGATGCAAGTGGGCCGGAGTTGCTGAGTATGTTCCTAACAGTACTTGCCAATAATGCGCGGTGAGAGATTTGTTCATCGCGACGACGCAATCTGGGACCTGGACTGTAGGGAATAAATTAGATCTCGAAGTTTAGTGGTTACAAAAGATAAATCATGATGGAAATCATGGTGGAAGCCTTGAAAGTGGAGATATTTCAAGAGGAAGACCTGTATCGGTTCGGATAATCATGTAGTGCTTACTGTCATACAAAAAAAATTGTATCAAACAACTACCTGAGCAATTCAAACGAGGGGCAGAAAATTGTGGTTCTAAATGAATGGCCACGGGGCAGATGCCAGAGTGCGATTGTGGTGCTTAAATAGTTTACATCACGTGATCAGTCCACGTCTTCGGTGGAAATATTTTGAGTTGAGGCTCAGGCAGTTGCGTCGACGTCGCGGTCGTACACAAACCGCATTCTCTTACTTCTCTTCTCTTCTCGTCGCCTGCTCTGGCCTTCCAGCGGGTGGAACGCTCCTCTATACTTATATCTGGCCCTAGGCTAGGCTACCGACGATTTTAGACTCAACTATCTAATCCCATAATGCAAGTCTTCCTTTTTAGTTCCGAGGTTTATCTTACTTACTTTCGAACTTAGGGCTTCCGTTTCCGTCAACTCCCCCGAAATAGCGAGAGCCAGCTTGCATGTATATATACCCTGGTACTACCACCTCTACACTGTCCCATTCTTGTCGCTGTACCCCCTCCTCGCCTACGCCTACTACGTCAAGTATGACCAGTGGCTCGTCAGCGAAGAATGGACCTTCCTAGCTTGCGTGTCGCTTGGAGCAGGGCATGCTCTAAGCTTTTTGGTAACTAAATGGAGTGCAGGAGCAAGGGCATGGATCACTACTAGAAAGGTACGTGGCCGCGACTCACCACACGTACGGTCTTGACGCGACTTTTTCAAGGCGCACTCTGTCCAAGAAGCCAACTGCATCCGTATTGTACCCCATCCTCACCGTGGACAGGGAGACATAGTCCCTCTCCAGAAGAAAGACGTGGCAGATGTCAACGCCTATACTTTTGGCTACCAGCGCGACACTTATACCGTCGAGTCCACCAAGCCTCTTACCTTTGCGCGTCTGCCTTATCCTTCGTCTGCCCGCCCCCCACTCAACACATTCCTGCAACCCAAAGCCCTTCTCTCCCAAGATATTCCAGCCCTGTTGGATCTGTATGGTGGCAATGAATTCAATATCCCCATTCCCTCATTTACGGAGCTCTTTGGCGAGCATGCCACGGCACCGTTCTTCGTATTCCAGATATTCTGCGTTGCGCTATGGTGTCTCGACGAATACTGGTATTACAGTCTCTTTACCCTGTTCATGTTGGTCGTGTTTGAGTGCACCGTGGTCTGGCAGGTCAGTCCTGTCTGATGAAATCGCTTGTGGGGTTTATTTTACTGACTATTCCTTTCAGCGTGTGAGGACCTTGACAGAATTCAGGACCATGGCCGTCGCTCCCTATCAGATCAATGTTTACCGAGATGGGAACTGGGTCAAGATCCAAACGGATGCACTTCTCCCCGGGGATGTTGTTTCTGTTGGTATGTTAATCCGCCCAACTAGCTACCTCCCACAGCTGATTCGCTTCTAGTCCGTCAACAGACAGAGACCACCGTTCCTGCTGATATCTTGCTCGTCCATGGCACGTGCATCGTCAACGAGGCCATGTTGTCTGGCGAATCGACTCCCCTATTAAAGGAGTCTATCCTTGTTCTCGATGGATCTGAAAATCTCGACGTCGATGGCAACCATAAGAATGCAGTCCTATTCAGCGGCACGAAGATCCTCCAAGCCGGCACTTCTGGTACGTTCATTCTCGTTGATGTGAATCCACCATCAAATGAACCATCACATAGGTGAATTACGTGCTCCAATCAAGACCCCCGATGGTGGCTGCCTTGGCGTCGTACTCCGCACAGGATTCGGAACCTCGCAGGGGCAGCTGGTTCGCACAATGATCTTTTCCACAGAACGCATCTCCGCCAATAACCTAGAGTCTTTCTTGTTTATCGGTTTCCTGTTGATCTTTGCTATTGCCGCGAGTTGGTATGTCTGGGTCAAAGGTTAGCATCCGGTTCTACTGCTATGGCTCTTGCTAACGCATGCACCATCAGGTATCGAAAGAGACCTGAAGAAGTCGAAGCTGCTCCTTGACTGTGTCCTCATCATCACGAGTGTCGTCCCCCCTGAACTTCCTATGGAGCTGTCCCTCGCAGTTAACGCGTCCCTTGTCGCTCTGTCCAAATACGGTACTGCCCGACGTTCCTCCCCAGCCTTAGGATTAGCCTGACTGCCTTCCAACAGCCATATTCTGCACGGAGCCTTTCCGTATTCCCTTCGCTGGCCGCGTTGATGTATGTTGCTTTGATAAGACCGGTACGATCACGGCGGAAGATCTGGTCCTCGAAGGTGTTATCGGGATGGAGTGAGTTTGAGATAAAATCTAGTCTTGGGCTCAGCTTATTGTTTCCATTAGTGCCAAGAACCAGAAAACGCTCATCAACGTGAAGGAGACCTCCCGTGAGACCACTCTCTGTCTCGCAGCTGCGCATGCCCTGGTCAAACTTGATGACGGCACAACGGTTGGCGACCCGATGGAGAAGACCACATTAGAAGCTCTCGAATGGAATCTTAACAAGGGTATGCTCATTGCTTCTGTCCTGTCTCTCTAGCCCTGACGTATCATTAACCTCGTTTCCCTCATACACAGGCGAAATCATTGCCCCTGCGAGCCGGACAGCCCCGCACGCAACCCAGCTTACTATCCGACGCCGATTCCAGTTCTCGTCTGCCTTGAAGCGTATGTCGACCATCTCCACCCTTGCTGGCGGCAAGACCCTCGTCGCCGTCAAAGGGGCACCTGAAACTATCAAGACCATGCTCGCTAGCGTCCCTGCTCATTACGACGAAACCTACAAGGAGTTTACGCGTAAGGGGAGCCGTGTGCTGGCCCTCGGCATGAAGGAGATGGAGGCGATGAACATCGACAAGATCAACAAGCTGCCCAGGGATACTGCCGAGAATAGTCTGATTTTTGCAGGATTTTTGGTATTCCACTGCCCACTTAAACCGGACGCTGTGGAAGCGCTCAAGATGCTTGCAGACTCATCACATCGAGTAGGTTCTGATGGTGTCTGTCATGGGCAGGTGCTGACCTGTGTTGTAGTGCATTATGATCACTGGCGATAACCCTCTCACGGCCGTCCACGTTGCTCGCGATGTGGAAATTGTGGATCGCGAGGCTCTCATTCTCGATCTGAAAGAAAATCCTGCCCATGATGCAGGTAAGCTTGTCACGTCTTACTGTTAATTCATCGTCCAACAACACATTTCTGCCAGATCTTATTTGGCGCACGGTCGATGAAAGCAAGATCATTCCTGTGGATCCTTCCGAACCTCTGGACCTATCTCTCTTTGAGCAGTATGATATCTGTATCACTGGTGCCGCGATGAAGCAATTTGAATCGCGCCCTAGCTGGAACGACCTCGTCCAGAACACCTGGGTTTACGCTCGCGTCTCGCCTTCGCAAAAAGAGTACATCCTCACCACACTCAAAACTCTTGGCTATATCACACTCATGGCTGGTGACGGTACAAACGACGTTGGCGCCCTCAAACAGGCCCATATTGGTGTTGCGCTCCTCGATGGCACTGCTGAGGACCTCACAAAGATCGCTGAGCGCCAGAAGCTTGAGCGTATCAAAAAGGTGTATGAAACGCAACTCAAGGTCTCTGCGCGCTTCAACCAGCCGCCCCCGCCTGTGCCTGCCGCAATTGCACACCTCCTCCCCGAAGCCGTCCAGGCTCAACAGGCGGTGGCAGCAGAGCAACAGGTAGCGCGCCAGAGGAATCCTATGGAGAGGGTGCGTCACCTTTACGTTATCTACAATTGGCCGAGCCTGACTCCGATCTTCCTAGTTCGACCTGTCTGCTATCACCGACAAGATGGCCGACATGGAAGGAGAAGATGAGGTTCCTAAGATCAAACTTGGCGATGCTTCCTGTGCAGCGCCTTTTACGTCCAAATTGGCTCACGTCTCGGCTGGTGCGTCTACCCCACAATCTCCTGGCTGCCACCTGCTCCTCGTTGCTAATATACTACGCAGTTACGCATATCATCCGTCAAGGCCGCTGTACGCTGGTGGCTACGATTCAGATGTACAAGATCCTTGCGTTGAATTGTCTTATCACCGCGTACAGCTTGAGTGTGCAGTATCTCGATGGAATCAAGTTCGGCGACTATCAGGTGACTGTCACTGGAATGCTTATGTCTGTGTGTTTCCTCTGCATTTCGCGTGCTAAGGTATGTTTCACACCTTCTGCTCTATCCGTTTTTCTATTCATGCGGTCCCTAAAGGCGGTCGAGAAGCTTTCTCGGGAGCGACCATTAGGCAACATCTTCAACCTTTACGTGCTCCTTTCCGTTCTCCTGCAATTCTCCCTACACATCGTCTCGCTGGTGTACATCACCAACCTCACTCACAGCTACGAAACGTGAGCATGATCTTGCTCGCCTGACGGCACCGAGTGCTGACAGCTATTTATAGGCGGGGCCCCATTGACCTTGAGGCGAAGTTCGAACCGAGTCTTCTTAATACTGCGATATATCTCCTTGGTTTATCGCAACAGGTGTCCACCTTCGCCATCAACTTCCAGGTACATTTCGCTACTGGCATCTATTTGTGCCATGGGGTACGAGACAACCATTGATTGTTCTATTTTTAGGGCCGTCCCTTCCGCGAAGGCATTCGGGAAAATCCTGCCTTATGGTGGGGACTCGTTGGAGCTAGCGCTGTTGCTTTCAGCGGCGCGACTGATTTCATGCCTGAGCTGAATAGGTGGCTCCAAATCGTCGTGATGGAAGACTCTGTATGTGCTCAACTGCTGTCCAATCACGACAACCATGCTGACTAGCCACGTGTATAGTTCAAGATTAGGTTGACGGCCGCAATGGTCATTGACTTTGTTGGCTGCTGGGTGATTGAGAAGGTCTGCAAATATCTCTTTGCAGACCTGGAACCCAAGCCCATGGTAACTCGCGGGCGTGAACGACGGGAAGCACGGAGAGCTATAGAAGAAGCTGCCGCTGCGGAGGCCACGGTTGAGTTGAGCTTGACGGAGAAAAAAGCTCAGTAGAACACTCTGCGTTGGGCTATTTGTTACCTTGCTCTCCTATAATTGGACATAATTCTTCTGCTCAAGAACGCTACCCAATGGGGACGTTATATCCATGGTGCTGATATCGCCGGGAGATCCAGAGCGGCCCGGCCGAAGCCGTGGGCCATGTTTGAACATTTTGTCATCTAGAAGTTGGACGTCCACAACACAGTTGCGTGAATCGCGGCCACTATTGCAGCCTTTGCGGCGTAAGTGGCGGGGCGTTCCAGCTCGCATTTCTCTCAGACCTCTGTGTACTCAAGCTGCAATCTCGTCAGACCGCAACATCTGAAGGAAAGATTAGACTTGGCGGCCTTCAACATGCAGATCTATTTTTACCACCCTGTTTTTCCGAGCACATCGAGGACAAGGGTCAACGACGCTTCACCATACCACTTGCTGATCACGAGCTATGTTGCTATTTCCGAGTTGCATCCGTTACGCGATGGATTTACACAGTTCCCTTCTGTCTTTTCACCCAGCTCTGCCATATGAAAGGAGAAAACATATCAACGGGATTGTGTCATTTTTTACTCTGCGGAAATATCTCGCATCCATTTACTATGCCCGAACGCTTTTAAAAGCCTATCGCAACAGCGGAATGGTGGCAAGTCGCAAATACCTTCTCGCCAACTTTGAGCGTCATGCTCTTACGGTTAGCCTTCAGTATCCTGTCGCTAGTCGGCCCTGGTACGTGATTTAGGTGTTTTTGTCCTTTGACTGTGCTACTTTGACACGTCGTACCTCCACAGTGCTATCACAAGCCGCTGCATATACCGATCCCGACAACGGCATCACATTTTGGGGAATAACCGACCCAGTCCATCAGGTCACATATGGCTACATCTTCCCTCCTGTAGCAGACAACTCCAACGAGTTTATTGGTGAAATCGTCGCGCCTATATCAACCTCATGGGCTGGTGTCTCTCCCATAGGCTCTATGCTTCACAGCTTGCTGCTGGTTGCATGGCCAAACAATGGCAAGATTGTTCGTTCGGCGAGATACGCGACGTACGTCTATCTTGTCTATCTTTCTGTTCGATATTCTTACCTTGGCTTGTGCAGAGACTACGTTCAGCCCACGTAAACACAACCATTTTTTACTTCTATGTCTTTTTTTAACCCTATTTGCTTAGGGCGATGATTGGACCAGTGCTCACAGATCTTCCTTCGACCAAAATCAATGCGACACATTGGAAATGGGTTTATCGCTGTCAGAATTGCGTTTGTGAGCAAACCTTTCCATCGTGTTCAAATATCATCCAAATGTAAATTATCTAGCCTGGTCGACTGCCGACGGTACATCTACTCTTCCCATCAACGGTTTTGGTGCCCCTGCTTGGGTTTGGTCCAGCCATGCCGTCGACAATCCTGCCGATGTCCAGAGCACCTTCCTAGAGCATGACGACTGTAATTATCACCAATTGATTCGCGCTGTCTGATGTGTTCCCTGATATGCCCTCAGTCGGCTTTTATGGGTTGGATTTCTCCCAAGCTCACGTCTCTACGGCTGTATATGCCAACTGGGCCGCCGGTGGCACAGGTGGAGGAGGTACCACGACTACACCTCCTACCTCGACCACCACCACCACACAGCCACCTGTAACTGTAAGTTATGGACCACCCACAGACATAATGTCACTCATCACTCTATAGGCCACCCCTTATGACTATATCGTCGTCGGCGCTGGCCCTGGTGGTCTCATTGCTGCTGATCGTCTCTCTGAAGCTGGAAAGAAGGTTCTCCTTTTGGAGCGTGGAGGTCCCGCGACTTGGGAGACCGGAGGTACATACGGACCAACATGGGCGAAAGGTGCCAACGTATGTATACTACAGCGTGTTGTATCCTCAAAAGCTCATGCTTGCTTCAGCTCACCAAATTTGACGTTCCCGGGCTGTTCGGTGCGTCTAAGGCTAGAAGTTTTTGCGCGCTCATGACTCTGACCTCACCCTAGAAACCATGTTCTCGGATAGCAATCCTTTCTGGTGGTGCAAAGGTATTTCCTGTTCCCACTCTCTTGCTAAGCGAGGATTGATTCGGCGTCAGATATTACTGTGTTTGCCGGGTGCCTTCTCGGTGGCGGAACCACGATTAACGGAGCGTGAGTGCCCAGATGGTCATTGCTCGCTTTGCTTATTCACCGTCACGATAGCCTATATTGGATCCCTCCTTACTCCGATTTTGCAACGACTTCGGGGTGGCCTTCGTCTTGGGGAAATCATCAACCCTATACTGATAAAATGAAGGCTCGACTCCCGAGCACGGATGCTCCTTCAACCGACGGGAAACGATACCTAGAACAAGCTGCCGACGTTGCTGCGAAACTCCTCGACACCCAAGGATATCGTCGACTCACTATCAATGATAATCCTGACCAGAAAGATCACGTCTACGGGTATAGCGCATTCGATGTAAGCCTCGGCTCTGGTTCAGTACACACCAGATCCTCACAAGCCGTCTTCTAGTTCATCAAGGGCAAACGAGGTGGCCCAGTCGCAACATACTTCAAGACCGCTATAGCACGCAAGAACTTCACCTACAAGCAATACGCGTATGTCCTGAACGTAGTCCGCAACGGTGCCCAGATCACTGGTGTGAAGACCAACGACACCTCCCTTGGTCCGAACGGCATCATCCCTCTGACGTCTAAAGGCCGAGTCATCCTGTCTGCTGGGTCTTACGGTTCTCCGCGCATCTTGTTCCGTAGTGGCATTGGCCCAAGCGATATGATCAACATAGTCAAGGCCGATCCAGTCGCGGGACCTAACCTGCCGCCCCAAGCACAGTGGATCAACCTGCCCGTCGGATATAATGTTAGTATCTCGCGCTACACTTGCAGTCGTCAGAAAGCTGACTACCGTAATTCATTCAGGTCTCCGATAACCCTTCAATCAATGTTCGTCACGCTTGGGTTTGTTCCAGACCCATCTAACATGTGAATCACAGTTGGTGTTCACCCATCCTTCGATCGATGCCTACGAAAATTGGGCGCAAGTTTGGAGCAACCCCCGGCCGGCTGACTCTGCGCAATATCTCAAGAGTCAATCGGGTGTCCTTGCCGCAGCTTCACCAAGGTCAGTATCATTGGATTCTTCTCTCAGCCATTACTGAGTTGTCTTCCCAGACTCAACTTCTGGCGAGCTTACTCGGGAACCGACGGCAAAACGCGTTGGGTGGGTTTCCTTGTTCAGTTATAACGTTCTCCGTCGTTTACCAAAGGATAGATGCAAGGGACTGCTCGCCCAGGTGCTGCCTCCGTCACGACCAATTATCCTTACAATGCAAGGTCGGCGAATACTCGAAAAATATGTTTATCTAGATCCTAAAAATTTCTTTACAGCCAGATTTTCACGATCACCGTCTACCTGTAAGCTCATCGCCTATCCCTCTGTTTCATCATGCTGATCTCCGCAAAGATCAACTGGAATTACCTCTCGCGGGCGTATCGGAATCGATGCCGCGATGACCGCACGGCCTTTAATCAACCCCTGGTTTGTCGATCCCGTCGACAAAGCAGTTTTGATTCAAGGCATCAATGACCTTATCGCGAACGTCAAGAGTGGTATGCTTTCGAGTCTCGTTGGGGCTTATCATAGCTGACTGAGTGTCATAGTCAGCGGACTGACTCTCATTACGCCGGACAACACCACGACTATCACCAATTACGGTATGTAATAGCCATGTTTTAGTATGCATAGAGTACTAACGTGATAATGATCCAGTGAACAATTATGATCCAGTAAGCCGTCCACTTGCCCGACCTGTATTATCCTTCGCTGACCTTTCTCTAGGGATCTCTGAACTCTAATCACTGGGTGGGATCAAACACCATTGGCGTTAGTGGCAAGGCTGTCGTGGACGAGAACACTAAAGTGTTTAACACTAACAACCTATTCATCGTTGATGTATGTCAAACTGTTTATCTCCATGATGCAATACCTTATTGACTTTACCGTCAGGCCTCAATCGTACGTCAATCTCTGACTAATATTGGCATGGTATTCTCTAATCATCTTGTTTCCATAGATCCCACAAATGCCTATGGGTAACCCGCATGGCGCAATCATGTCCATGGCTGAGCAGGCAGTGACAAAGATCTTGGCCTTGGCTGGAGGTCCTTGAGTCGATAGCCTATTTCGGTGTTATGTTTCTATAGGCCTGTGTATAGTTGCCAGTTGGGGAAAAAAATATAAACAGCTGAACGATCAGAGTCGGGTTCAATTCCAAGATCTGCTGGCAGTTTCTGTCAACCACGCCCGGGGCTCCCGCATCGGAGCCTTCGTGGCGCTAACCGTAAGCATTACTCGGGAATGTGGCTGCGAGCGATCCCGGTTGGAATTGGACGACGAACCGACTGCATACATTATCACGTACAGATTTCCAATATTTACAGAAATCGAAGTCGGGCTCTCGTTTCAAGGCTTTTCCGAATCAGCCAACGTAGGGCGTCCCCCAACCATCCTCGATTCTCAGGGAGACTAAATTTGCGGAATCTGATGGCATGGATATATAGTGTTTTTCGTCGATATCCTTAGTTCTCGGTGCCTATATATGTATACCTCCTTTGAATACCAGTACCAGCTGGTGTAAGCCTGCCTTGCCCAACGGAACGCAAGAGCGAAATATACTGAATGCCCTCATAATCTCGCATTCAGCAACCCGAGGTGCCTTCTCAACCCGGGTTTCGTGATGTCTACCTTGCCGGCCAAGGTCTCCTAGGCCTTAGGACGATAATTCCGAGACACTGATAACCGTATACAAGAAGGATGAGGGATGCGCGAGGGATATTTGCCGACGGGATTCAGAATGGAGCGATCGAACCACTTTTTATAGGTACAATACCTCCGATATCGATCTTGCCTCATACACCCACTTCCACCTTCACCCTCTTTACCCATTCCCATGTCCTCCGACAAGGCAGCCCGTCGCGCCAAGTTCGAAGCCGTCTTTGATGTCATCCGCGAAGAGCTCATCGACCATTGCACAAAGGAAGGTCTCCCAGCTGAGGCTCTGGAATGGTATCGCAAGGTTGCTATCGTTCTTCCGTTCATCTTTAGTTTACCTCGTTCAACTCCCCCTATGACAGAATCTCGACTACAACGTCCCTGGTGGCAAACTAAATCGCGGCATCTCCGTAGTTGACACGGCCGAAATTCTCAAAGGCCGCCCACTGACGGATGAGGAGTACCTTAACGCGGCTGTTCTAGGTTGGTGCGTTGAACTGGTGAGTCTCTCTGCATCCAATGGGGGCGGGATCCTGAAGCGATCTACCATAGCTGCAAGCCTACTTCCTAGTGGCCGACGATATCATGGATTCGTCCATTACCCGACGAAGCCAACCCTGTTGGTACCTCTCCGCCGCACCCGCGATCTCAGCCCCATCGACACCCGTCGTTCCGTCCACCGTCCCCGCATCCTTGAAGAATGACGCTTCGATCACTAGTGCCGGTTATAAGCAACCCCCTGTGGGCATGGTCGCGATCAACGATTCATTCATGCTCCACTCTGCCATCTTCCACCTGCTGAAGGCACACTTCCGCTCTCAACCATGCTACATCGATCTTATCGAACTCTTCCATGACATCACATACAAAACGGAGATGGGCCAGCTTGTTGACCTTGTTACGGCCTCTGAGGGTGTTGTCGACTTGGCGCGCTTTTCGCTGGAAAGGTCAGAAATATCTTCCCGACATGATGTCAGTATTTTACTGACAACATTATTGCTTCAGACATCGCGTTATTGTAGTGTACAAGACCGCGTACTACTCTTTCCATCTCCCTGTCGCCCTCGCGATGCACATGTGCAACATTCCCGAGTCCTACACCGTGCAGGCCTCCGAGGGCAGCAAAACCCTCAGGCCTTACGATCTCGCGCTCTCAATTCTAATCCCTCTCGGTGAATACTTCCAGGTCCAGGACGACTTCCTGGACTTTGCCGCCACACCAGAGATCCTCGGCAAGATCGGTACCGACATCGTGGACAACAAGTGCTCGTGGTGTGTCAACACCGTCATGGGCCTCTGCACCCCTGAGCAACGACTCATCCTTGACCGCAATTACGGGCGGAAGGGCGATATCGAGGCTGGGGCTGAGGGCGCCGATACGGACAAAAAGGCACATGGCCAGGAGGGAGAGGCCGGCGGCCTGTGCGAGAAGCGCGTCAAGGAGCTCTACGAGGCGGTCGGCCTGCGCAAGGTGTACGCAGAGTACGAGGCCGGCATGTACAAGCGCCTCAACGAGCTGATCGATAGCATCCCCGAGGACGGCGTGATTGTGGATGGAAAGGGACAGAAGGTGGACTCACACCAAGGCATGAAACGCCAGGTGTTCAAGAGCTTTTTAGAGAAGATTTACCGAAGGAGCATGTAGAGTATATTCTCAAGACGCTTAATTTTGGATGGATTGCTGTATAGACTGTTTGGAAACTTAAAATACCATGTATCGACCTGCCACCAATCAATGCTTCGGAAGGACTTCGTTCCTCTGAATTTAGTATATATCATAACAAGGACTTCACCAGGACGTAGGACGCAGGACGCAGGACTCTGATAGTTATTGCTGCTAGATATCCGGATAGTTAGCTCGAACTGAGTGATCCGGTGGTTCTCCAGTATCTTCTGGGTCCTCCAATTCCTTGAGTAAACCAAGTATCGCTCCGCCTGAGGTTTGGAATCTTTCGGATGTCTGCAGCAAGTCGACATCAAAGCGTCGTATCTATAGATTATGATTTCCTGCGGATCACCCTCTCCGCCAACACCTCCAACGCGCTCTTCGCTTCACTCTCCGGAAGTTGCTCAAGCACCTCCTTCGCCTTATCCGCGTATCTCTGGGCCAGTTCCCGCGTCCGCTGGAGCGCAGATGAGCGAGCGACGAAGTCCCGTGCCTGTAGAACAGAAGACTCAATAAACACAGCAAGCGAGGAGTGCAAGAACCACCAGCGTACCTTTTCCACATCACCCGGCTCCTCAAACTTGCGTCGAATCAGCGCACCCATTTCAGGATGCTCCTCCCATGCGTATAGTGCTGGGCCAGTCGTCAGCCCAAGTTGCAGGTCAGCGCCTCCTGGCTTGCCGAGTGTTGCAGAAGCACTGTCATAATCCAGAATATCATCCACGAGCTATGGAGTCGCGAGCTTGATGAAGAACCTCTCAACAAGGGTAGAATGAGGCATACCTGGAATGCAATCCCCAAATTTCTCCCATAGGCATATGCAATCTCGCGCCAAATGTCACCTTCCTTGCACCCACCAAGCGTGACCGCCGCCCGCGCGCCCTTCGCCATCAAGCTCGCCGTCTTCAAATACGTCTTCTGCAGGTATATATTCCATGCGTCCTGGATCCGGTTCATATGTGCCGCCTTTTCTCCTGCCTCTTCCTGCGCACCCTCAGGCGTCGTCTCCTTCTTCACCCAACCCGTCTGTGTCTCCACGGCCTTCGTCTGCAGGATCTCGCCCTCCACGAGGTTCGACAAGACGCTCGCAATCAGATCCGTCACCTCCGGATCCCCAAGCCGCGAAAGCGCGCCCGACGCGCGGCCCAGCACAAAGTTCCCACCCAAGATCGAGAGCTTGTTCCCAAAGGCCGCTGGGGCACTGGGCGAGCCTCTCCGTAACGCAGACTCGTCGATGACGTCATCATGCAGCAGCGAAGCGGTATGCATCATTTCCACGATCTGTGCGAGCCGCGTCTGTGTCGGAAGGATGTAGGTCGGGGAATACAGGGTTGGCGTCAAGGCTTTGCGCTGCTGTGGTGGTTTAGGCACTGGTGGCCGATGTGGTGTAAGGGGCCGTAGCGTGAAGGCAGCATTGAAGGGCGCGGTGTTGGTGGGCATGCTTGGATTCCAGTCATTTAGGACGTCAGGCCTCGTAAGCGGCCAATCGAGCTCCTCTGCGCGTCCCCCAGCTCCTTCTTTCTGTGCCTCCCACAACTTTTGGTCCCACTGCCGCCCAAGGCCATTCGTTGCACGTGCAAATAGGAGGATTATGATGGGGCGGATCTGCTTGGACGGGTGCAGGAAGTAGTAGCGCGTAATTTCGCTTAGGCGCGGGTGGCCGGAGTCGAGGAGGGAGAGGAGAGACTGCCGTAGCTCGGTTAGTTGCGGGGCGAGGAGGGCAAAAGGGTCGGGTCGTGCGCGGGATACAGGATTGGAGTCGACTGGAGGGTTGGGTGTGTGGGTAGAAATGCTGTGTGTGCGCGGCTGAGGCATTCTATGTGTTACGCGAATCCGGGAGAGCGTTGAGGGCCATCGTCGCATGTCGTGTACTTTGAGCGTGACTCAGGTGTCTAGCGCATGCGGGTAGATATGTCAGAGAAAATGAACAGGTAAATTAGCAGCTCACGTTGAACAGACAGTCGGCTTATCACGGCGACGTGAATGCGTTTTACGGAGCGGCTATCACGCACAAGGGGTGATACAACCTGTGCGTATGGTTATGGGCCCAATAGCTGCCTCGTTTAAAATACTAAGCGCGCAGAAAAGGCAACAAGGAAGATACGAACCTTTCTTCGACGTTTCTTGCGTGTCTGCTCGTGGCCGCGGTCAACCTCTCACTATTCACGAATAGCTACACTGCTTCCTTTAGCAGTAAACCTGGGTCTCCGAGAATGAGAGCTTTTGATCCATTAGCCCCACTAAGATGGAGTACTAAGGAGTACTCACAACCGCTATAAAACAGTTGAACACAGGCCGAACCTGGAGATGGAGGAAGTGAATTCTCGATCATGTGATCGTACCGTAATAAACATCGGCAAGATTCGCGTTCGTTGTCACTTGAGGTCGCTCAACCGAGGCGTATTTACTATCAATGTCATGCTGATATGTCTGCCCTCCGATAGTAATAAATATACGTTCCTTTCCTAGCACGAGTCAGATGGCAAGAGGATTTTTCGCCGAAGCTGGCACCGAGCCTTGTTTGGCTGTGTCTGTCTGCGCCTTCCGTCGCGTCGTTGTTACCATTTTCATGCCATTAGCAACTTAGCATCCGTGCTGCGTTCACCCCGTAAGCCCACTGCGACCAGTCGGAGACCTCGAACGCGAAATTTCAGCAGCTACTTGGACATTACTTGCCACTACAATCGTGTAGCGACGGCCTGTCCGACTACATGCGACTTTCTCTTAAATTGTACACGAATTCTTCATTCAAGGCAATCACGGAGACACTATACAGCTTCTCATGGAGCGAATTCACTGGTAACAAAAATGTGATTCGTAATTTGGAGGTGAATATCGCGTCAAACAGCACATACCTTTGCGTCGTCGCTGATCAAAATCACTCTAGCTACTTCCCTCATCTCGGTCACAGCGTGAAGCTCGCCAAGCCGTCCTTCACGAACTACAGGAAGTGGTACAGAAGCATTGGAATGGCCGGCTGTCTGTGACAGATATCAGTATGTATCGTTATGCCTACGATGCAAAAGAAGCACCTGTAGAGTTCGCCTTAGTGGTACGTTGTCTCTGCGCCGTTTGTTGTAAGGAGACATTTGACCACTGCTATACGCAGGACGATTCTCGGGACATACACGATATTTCCACATTGCCATCAATATATAATCCTAGGTATTATCGCTCAATGTCGTTTCCCCTTCCTGGTTTCTGAGATCCGCAAGTTTGGTAGCTCAGACTCTCCTAGAGGCAGGCTGCATGGGCAGTTTCTACCGCTCATATGCCGCGAAGATAAACGCCATACAGAATCGGCCACCAGGCGCCTACGATTATAGTGCACCCTGGCCTAATTATAAGGAAAGGAAAGAGGCTGATGAGCTGCCATACCCTGTCCAGCTTTTCATGACCTCGCTACCATCGGGAAATTCTCTTTCCGTCAGCCTCACACTACCTGGACCTCATGTTATTCGGCTTTACACTCTGCTATGCCAAGTATATGAAGATGACGTCGCAAAACAGCTCCTAACCATCGTATGGGCGTGGACACGATCATTAAATCTGACCCAGTTCTCGGCGACTGCCCTTGCTATCATGACTGGCAGGTTTCTTCAGGCAAATAGAAACCTTTCCGTGACTTACACATACTAATTGTTATACATATAGGATAGCCCAAAAGGTCCCATCCAGGAGTCCTTGAAAGGCTTTTTCAAGTTTGTGAAAACTCCCTTTCACATGTTAGAGATCTCCTTATACGACCCCTAAGGTATTGGTTTTCAGCTGACTGGACATCGTTTGAAATCGTAACCATTCACGACAAACACTTCCGTCTCTCGGAGCCATTGCGCACCCGGCGCATTTTGCCCTATAAGGAAGAGCCTCGCCGTAAACTACCTGGCGTAGAAGACTGGTATCCCGAACCGAGATCCTGGGCGACCCAACCTCTGATTGTTCAGGACCCGTTCGTTGCAACCAAGGTAAGATATTGTGTCACTTACTTCAATCGACGTCACAATAAATACTATACAATCAGAATCACGCGGAAGGGGTCTCCAGCTCAGAGCTGACACGATTCAGACTTAACTGTAGATATGCATTCGAGACCCTCTATGCAACAGGCTTTCCACTTGAGAGTGAAATCAAATCCTCCCCCCCGGCGCCGGCGCCCGTAACTCAAGGATCGACTTTGCTTGAGGGACATCTTGCAGGTAGGAGCGATTATCATGCCTTTCGCTACTCTGCTCATCGATTCCAGAACGCATAGTTCAGCCTTTGGGGAATGGCTCCCTTCATGACAGTCACCCAAACTCATCTGATGTACCAAGCATCGGACACGACCTCGACTATGCCCTTGCGCACAAGGTCCGGAATGACTTCCACACGTCTTATGCTCTCTGCTTATACTCATGCTGCTCAGTATTTGGATCTGCCCAGCTCGGTGCGTAGACGCCGATCGGAGACACTGAAACTTGTGCAGGACACGATTCAGGAACAATACGGCAAGAGGTATACAGTCGAAACCTTTGGTAGCGCCAGGTGAAATCAAATCAGTCATAGTCACCATCTCTCTTACCACCTTCAAATTCCCAGGTATGATGTTTCGCTCCCCAAGAGCGACCTTGACCTAGTGATTATCGTACGTGGGACGTCCGGCTCTTTGCTTACATGTGGAAAGGTCCACGGCAGCTCATAGATTCCATAGGATCCGGAGAGACAACACGGCTTCGAGCCGGATTGTCAACTTCCTCGTGCGTGCTCTCCATTTATAACCATCACTTTCCCAGGTCTTCACTGACCCCCATCCAGCAATATACAACGTTCGGTTCGTCTGTGGCTGTGACCTTCTGTAGTTGCATTTGTAACCTCGCATCACATCGGACAGGAAACTTGCCCGGATTCTCCGAGAGGCTGGATTCAGAGAAATCCAGTGCATCCCAAATGCCGCAGTGCCCATAGGTAATTCCACCTACACCCCGCATCGTAACAGGAATTCACTGATACAACTCTTCGCTTATTGCTCGCCAGTAAAATTCAAGGACCCGCGAACTCGCCTCGAATGCGATATCAACGTCAACGAGCGACTTGGCCTCCTCAATTCTGACCTGTTAAAGGCATACTGTGACGCCTCGCCGCTGTTGCGGCCTATGCTGATGCTCATCAAACTCTGGGCAAAGCCCTTGGGTTTGAATAGCCCAAGTCCCTTTAGAGAAGTCCCGAGCTTCAGCAGCTATGCTTTAGCACTGATGACCATCGGTTTTCTGCAGGTCAGTCTTCCGTACCTGTTATAGATATCAAATGCCGATGGCCGAGTAGACCCGCGGTTTACTTCCCAATCTCCAAGGAAACCTACCACCGTTGCAGCCCGATATCAAGGGAAGTATCTTTCGGACTCGCAAGTTCAAAGGCAAATCTGCACTATGCGACGTTAGGTACCAACCTAAATTACTTGACTGGCATCCACGGTCAAATACGACCTTGAGAATGGCCGTTCAGGACTGGTTCTCGTGGGTCCCTCACTAAGCCACTCCAAGTTTAGATTTGACAACAGGCGACAGATATTGGTGTCATGAATTCCGATATGCGGACCAGATAGTTTCCATCCGCCACGGAGGGTTACTTGACTCACCCGTTCAAACCCCACCGGACTGGGCTGGCGATCCGGTTGGTGTCGAGAAACCTACAGTCAGCAGCAGAACGCCCCCACATGCTGTCCATGTGCTTGATCCTTTCATTGAGACAAAGGCAAATAATTTGCGCTATGCATGAAGGCTTGCTCATTCTAATTGAACGAATACAGAACGTAACCCAAGCTATCGGACCCAAGGTGCTAAAGCGATTTATTGACGAATGTCAGGCAGCGCTGGAGGATATGAAGGCCGGGGTTAAGTTAAGCGTGCTGATACATGAACGAGACAGGAAAAGCCCCCAGCTGAAATACCTCGAGGGCATCCTCGGCGAGACTTTTGAGGAAGAGAGCGAGACGACCTCGGTGATAAATGGTCGGTACCTACACTTGTTAGGAACTCGGCTTTTCGGTATCGGTGTACGGAGAGCTACTGTCGTTGTACGTAAATCAGGGAATCGACAGTGTTGAAACGTGGATTTGCGGTTGTCAAGAACATGCAATCATCAGGATCTTATCGCAAAGTTGTCGAGATAGATCGGTGATGTTGAGCTGTTTCCTTTTTTGAATCACGGCATCTTTGATCACTTGTGCACTACACCTCTTATACAAGCAAGTCGCTGGCGGCATCTCTGTTCTCTCCATCACTCGTACTTTCCGTATCCCCCTCTTTAACCGTCGTTCATCATGTCGTGGGCAAAGCTAGGCTCTAAAAGTAAGTTCTGTGCAGTGATTAGAGAGATCAAAGCCCCAGCGCCCACCGCGCACTGTGAACTCACACTCAAACCGTACAATAGAATCTAAAGAAACGAAGGAGAATGGGGTCATTTCTAGATCAGTCACTCCAATACCCTCGCGGCCTACGACGCCCAAGCCGCCTGGAGGATCTGATCAGTTCAGGTCCGGTATGCTAACAATCCGCATCTTCTCTGGTACGCCAATTTCAAGAATTGTTATGGTTGCCGCCGCCGCATTCTGAAAGAATAATACAGGACGCGGAATTTCCCTTGCCCCAGGCATCCAAATTCCCGAGGTCATCCAGAAAGCGCTCGAGTCCAGTACACCGCCTGCGCGCAAGTCGACAAGCAATCGCGAGAGTTTGCAACGTAAACGTTACTGGTGGCTACCATACGTGGTTCTCGAGTTTGACAAGAACGAGGTTCTCATTGATGCTATGGGTGGAGACCTTTCGAGTCCCGTATGGAACTACCGTGCCGATTTGTGCGTCGCCCGTCCCTGACCAATTCTGACATCTCAAACTGATACCGATTTCTCGCTTCTGTAGCGATGTCTCGCGTACGTCAAACATTTCCGTGTCATCCTACCTCCGTACCACCGTCGCTGGTCAAGATGACATGGGCAATGATCTGCTCATGGCGCGGGTGGATCTCACCCCGATGCTTGAAGGACACGCAAGTCCTTATCTGCCTTCTTCATCCGGGCCTGCTTCTAACCTAGTCGTGCATTCCCTAACAGCATGCCTCTGACCAATGGTACAACGCCACCGCAGGTTCAGGTTCCTTCCACCTTAAAATTGACTTCAAGCCTATCCGCAACGAACCCCTCACGATCGAAGCTTTTGACCTCCTCAAGGTGATCGGTAAAGGTAGCTTCGGAAAGGTGATGCAAGTCCGCAAGAAGGATACCCAGCGGATTTATGCGCTCAAGACCATTCGCAAAGCGCACATCGCACAGCGCCCAGGCGAAATCACGCATATCCTCGCGGAACGCACGGTGCTGGCGCTCGTGAACAACCCCTTCATCGTCCCCCTCAAGTTCTCATTCCAAAATCCGGACAAACTGTACCTGGTGATGTCATTCGGTGCGTTCGGGTCTCTGTTCCGGTGTCCTGCGGTACTGACCAGAAAATCTCCTAGTCAATGGCGGAGAATTATTCTATCACCTCCAGAGAGAGGGCAAATTCGATCAGGACCGTAGTCGCTTCTACGCCGCTGAGCTTCTTGTCGCTTTGGAGCATCTCCACGGCTTCAACGTTGTTTATCGGTGGGCCTTCTCGGCGATTTCGTGGCAGCGTTATCTGACTGACGAACCCAAGTGACCTGAAGCCAGAAAATATTCTGTTGGATTACACGGGCCATATCGCCCTGTGCGACTTCGGTAAAGAATTGTTCCCTTTGATGATCATGCCATCTGATTTTTATTCCTTGCACAGGGCTATGTAAGCTAAACATGTCCGAGACAGAGAAGACCAACAGTACGTCCCACCAATCACCACTTCCGTGCTCAGCGCGCTTACGTTCCCGCAGCCTTCTGTGGCACTCCCGAGTACATCGCGCCCGAGCTGCTGGAGAGCCAAGGGTACACCAAAACGGTCGATTGGTGGACCCTCGGCGTGCTTCTTTACGAAATGATGGTGCGCATGCTCCTTCTCATTGTTAGGTCGAGGTGACCTAAGTGGCGTCTTCTTCTTTGCATAGACTGGGCTGCCACCGTTTTACGACGAGAATGTCAACGCGATGTATCAGCGTATTTTGACGGACCCGCTCAACTTTCCTCCCGATATGCCCTCTGAAGCACGGAGTGTAATGGTAGGGCTACTCCAGAGGGACCCGACGAAGCGCCTCGGTGTCAACGGAGGAGAGGAGATTAAGAGGCACCCATTCTTCGCAAAGTACATCGATTGGAACCGGTACGTCATCTCTTCGCACATTTTTTCCTTACCCTTTCCTCATATATCTCCCAGGCTCCTTGCCAAGAAAATCCAGCCACCGTTCAAGCCCAGCGTCGTACGCCATAAGTCACTTGTTTCTTCACTGAACATTGTCCTCATCTACTTCGTTCTAGGAATCTGTGTTGGATGTCGCCAACTTCGACCCGGATTTCACCAACGAGGAGGCCCAAGATTCTGTCGTTACCGACTCCGCACTCTCCGAAACAGTGCAGGATCAGTTCAGAGGGTTTACCTACAACCCCGCGAACGAGCACCTGAGCGAAAGCGTCAGCTATCCCAGCGCCATGTAAACGCATGGTGGACCCATAGGGAGATTGTTGCTTTTAGCCACCCTCGTCTCCTCCCAGCCAGTACCCAGCTGGCTTCACTACCTTTTGGGATGGCTTCTTCATTTCTTCATCGTCATTCTCTTGTTCCTTCCCTTTCATCTTCGTTCCGCCAACCCTTCCTTTTGTATGTATAAATCGCAGGCCGCCGCAGAGCCTTGGCCCATGATTGTATGTACGCTGTATTCGGTTCACTCTATACCAGCTCGCTTTTCATTCTCTGTGCATATTCGTTATCCCTTCCTTGGGCCCTTCTTATTTAAGCCCCTGCAGCGAGCGTCCGTTGCCTTGTTGTATCGTTTCTATTTCTTCACTGTCAAATATATATCTGTGAGATTGTAAAGGGATGGATGAGGATTGATCGCCTTCAGAAACGCCGGGTT
The DNA here is from genome assembly GCA_014905825.1 of Lyophyllum atratum. Lineage (NCBI taxonomy): Eukaryota > Fungi > Basidiomycota > Agaricomycetes > Agaricales > Lyophyllaceae > Lyophyllum > Lyophyllum atratum. The sequence goes on along the minus strand of JACGCN010000009.1, from coordinate 969,202 downwards.
TATGGATTACTTTACGGGGAGAGGTAGTGTTTCTAATTTCCATAATTTTTAGGATGACTCTCGAGAACCGGTGAGGTCCAAGAACGCCTTTGCTTCCTGCCATCCCATCCGCTCCCTCTCCTTTCCCAACAAAGCACCTCTCCGCACCTCCTCCGCATCTAGCCGCTTCCAGTCCCCATACTCGGTTATCAGCCCATCGTTCAGACCCTCTACAACCTCCATGGGCGGGTCCTCTGGGTGCGGAGACGGGTTTAGTAGAACCTGCGCAGCGTCCCTCGTTACGCAGGTCGCATCGCTACTGGCAGGGGTAACAACAGTTTGCACCTCTCCACCAGGCAACCAATCAGAGAGCACGGTGTCTGCGACTGCATAGGCGTTCAACATAGTAGAAGCAAGGACTCCCTTGGCTCCTGTCGCAGCCCACCCGGATGCATATATGTTCTGGAGGGCAGTCCCAGCACTGCTTCCGTCGGAGGCAGGTACAACCACACGACCCCCGGGTGTGGTGCGCATGTGCATGATTGTGGGGTCGTGGAAGGGTGACCAAGGCTCAGCGTGGAAGCCAAGGGAGGTGACGACGAGTGAGGTGGACACGGTTGACGTCTCACCGGTGGGTATGGCCCGGGTGTGTGATGGGTCGAGGGCGGTATGTGCAAGTGTGAGCTGCGCCAGGGAGGAGCCGGGGGGCGGTGGGGCAAGGTGCAATGGGGCGCGGAAAAAGTCGAGGGACCAAGTTTTGTTGGTGCTCCCGGGTGGGTTCTTGGAGCCTTGACGGAGGAGTTGGAGGATGCGACTTTGTTGGCGTGTGAGGGTCGAACTGGAAGTCGCGGTGTTGGAGGCGGGGGGCGGGTTTAGAATTTCCGGAGAGAGTGGGACCATAGACGCGTCCGGAAGGTTCATGAGCTCGCGCAATTCTTTGGTGGTGAAGGCTGATTCTAGGACACCACGACGCCCGAAGATGGATACATGTTTGACCTGTGATCGGGCGAGAACTTCGAGGACATGTGCAGGAACGTCATACTTTTCCAGGACGGACACGGGTGTGAGGAGCATGCGGGCAATGTCAAGGGAGACATTTCCATTCCCAATGAGGGAGACGTGGGATAGCCGCTCAAGTGGTGGGGGTGAGGGCCGCGAGGGATGCTGGGTGTACCAGTGTACCAATGAAATGGCAGGCATACAGTATTTCGAGGGGGGAAGGTCAGGATGGAGCGTGGGGAGTGTGCACCCGGTTGCGAAGACCACATGAGTGTAGTTGTTGAAAACAGCCGACAAGGGCAGCTGCACGGTATGTGGAACGGGGGAGAGTGCCTCTCCGACGTTCACATTCCCAAAGAAGCGGAACCGGGGATCAGCAGCGGCAGCATCGAACTTGTGAGTGCAGTTCTACGCGTGCAATGATTGTTAGTTTGAAGTTGGAGATATTGCATGAAAATGATATCCCACACATGGGTACGAACTTGAATTGCGCGCGACACCCAAGGTCGGTCCAGGGCCCATGGTATTTAAGTTTACAAGGGACTTGCCTTGACTTCAGGATGGTCGGGCGCGACACCATAGCGTACGAGGCCATGAGGGGCCCACAGACGATCGAACAAGTGGACACGCATTTGCATTGAGTCGTGTGGCGTGCGGGAGAGAAGGCGCGACGCCACATAAAAGGCAGATGGCCCACTGCCAATTATCGCTAGTTTCATGGGCGCCATGGCAAGAGAAGTAGACGGTGACCGATGAAGTCAAGATGTATGAAATGAGTCACGTTTTGGTCACAATAATATCATCACTACTTTAACCGATTCTACACTAAGCTCTGCCTTAAGGTCGTAATCCTAGTCGTTGCACGATCAAACGCCTTTCTATCCATCGCTCCACTATCCAAGGCGTTCGCAAGGGCAGTCACAATACCATCTCCCTGGGTCACACTTCGAGCAGCCGCCAAAATCAAGTCCATGCCTGCCTCGCTCGCGAGAATCGCCCTGTTCCCGTCGGTTCCGAAAGCTTTCAGCGCCCCTGCTTCGATGGCATCGCTCACGGTGACGCCGCTGAACCCTAATGTACCACGGAGTTCACCATAGATAAAGGTAGAAGACATGCCGGAGGGGCGAGACGAGTCGATGGATGGGTAGATGGCCCAAGAGGGCATGATGAGTTTCACACCAGCGGCGATGGCGGCGATGTAGGGGAACTCGTCAATGTTACGAATGTCCGCGGCCGACTGATTCAACGTAACGGGCACCGAATCCGTGTTTGCGCTCGCGGCGGCTGCACCGAGACCAGGGAAATGCTTTGCGGCGGCGGCGACGCCCGTAGCCTGTTGCGCCGAAATGAACGCCGATCCACAGGAGCTGACTTTGGCCGGATCGTTACTGAAGGACCGTTGGTACTGATCTTCAAAGTCGCCTGCGGTGCGGTACACGTCCAGCACTGGCGCAAGATTGACGTTCATCCCTACGCCCTTGAGATTCAACCCTGCACCTGTCCCTCCACTTCCAGCCGTCCCACTCGCACACATCTGCTTCGCGCTCTGCACTGGCTCCCCAGGGAGCCGCCGCACCTGCCCGCCCTCCTGATCCGTCATGAGCAACAGCGGCAGTTTTGTCGGAGAATTCGCGTTGGCGGATTTAAGGGATGCAACGACGTTCGAGATGTTGCCATCGATGTTATCTCCAAAGAAGATCACCCCAGCTACATGGCCAGCGGAGATGGCAGTCAAGAGGCTTTGAGGAGGTGTCAAACCAGCGTATGACCAAATGACATGTTGTCCTGCCGAGATGAGGGAGGCAGTCGTTGCGCCGAGCACGGAGCCGGGTGTGCAGGTAATCGCGAGTGCGAGCAAGGAGACGGTACGCATCGTGTGGTTTTTTTCGCGCGGGTAGATGCAATCTGTGAAGGTGTAGCATATTTATGCGTTTTGCACACCTGTAGAACTTCGGAGATGGCGTCGGCAAGCTGTTGTGCGAGATGTGACCACATTGCACCAGATTGCACCCTTCATGAACGAATGCCCGCTGACCAGCGTAGCACACGAACATTGACTTGATTATCATCAAGAGGGCCTCGACAGATTGGAGCCATGCCATGAATGTTCAGGATGTACGTTGCTTCCCGTTCTATGAAAGGAAGCTGTGCATGAGGGAGAAGATTGCGTTTGACGTAGAGCCAAAAATAGCTACCTAGACAGACCCATTCCTGTTCCTAACGCATGCCACTCTCCAGATGCTCTCCATCCTAACCAACTTCGACCCAACCGGGTTCCCCAATAGGGCCTTAGGAATTGACAGGCACGACAGAGGCCCCTTTGCACATGTGTGTCGGTCCAAATCTGTTCATCTCCTTATTTCTGAGCACAATGATAGGAATTGGACCATGTCGTTAAGATACTACTACCACTGACTATGATGACCGTTTGAAGCTCTTCCTCAAGCTCACAATCCTACTCGTTGCACGATCAAACGCCTTTTTATCCATCGCTCCGGTATCCAACGCGTTCGCAAGGGCAGTCACAATACTATCTCCCTGGGCGATATCTCTCGCAGACGCCAGGATCAAGTCCATGCCTGCCTCGCTCGCAAGAACCGCCCTGTCCCCGTAGTTACCAAAGGCCGACAGCGACCCAGCTTCGATGGCGTCGGTTATGGTGACGCCGCGGAACCCTAATCTGTTACGAAGTTCGCCAATGACAAAGGCGGAAGACATGCCAGCCGGGCGAGCGGCGTCGATGGAGGGGTAGGTGGCCCAAGAGGCCATGACGAGTTTTACACCAGCGGCGATGGCAGCGCGGAAGGGGTATTCGTCGATGTCACGAATCTCCGAGGCCGTAAGGTTCAACGTAACGGGGACGAGATCTGTGTTTGCGCTCGCGGGGGCCGCACCGAGACCCGGGAAATGCTTTGCGGCGGCTGCGACGCCCTCGGCCTGCTGCGCCAAAATGAATTCGGATCCGCAGGCGCTGACTTTTTTCGTATCGTTGCTGAAGGACCGTTGCCACTGGTCGTCAAAGTCGCCGGGGGTGCGGAATACGTCCAGCACCGGCGCGAGGTTGACGTTCATCCCCACGCTCTTGAGGTTCAACCCTGCACCTGTCCCTCCAGTTCCAGCCGTCCCATTACCACACATCTGCTTCGCGCTCTGCACCGGCTCCCCAGGGAGCCGTCGCACCTTCCCGCCCTCCTGATCCGTCATGAGCAACAGCGGCAATTTTGTCGGCGACTTCGCGTTTGCGGCTTTAAGGGATGCAACGACGTTGGAGATGTGAGTGACGTTGCCAGCGATGTTTTCTCCAAAGAAGATGACCCCAGCTGCATGGCCTGCGGAGATAGCATCATAGATGCTTTGAGGAGGTGTTAGACCTGGGTATGACCAAATGACATGTCCTCCTGCTGCGACGAGGGAGGAAGGTTTGGCGCTGAGCACCGAGGCGGGTGTCCAGGTAATCGCGAGTAGGAGCAAGGAGGCGGCACGCATTATGTGGGTTTTGACGCGACGTGTAGAGACATTCTGTGTCGCTGCACCGTATTTATGCGTATCAGGGACATGTAGAATTTCAGAGAGGGCGTCGGCAAGCTACTGTGCCTGGTGCCAGATGGAATATCTTGTAATCGGAAGTCCGCTGACCAGCGTAGCACATGAACACCGACTTGATATATCAAGAGGACATCGACAAATAGGAGTCATGCCACTGATGTTCAGGATGTTGCTTCCCGTTCTATAGAGGTTAACTTTTCAAGAGGGAGAAGATAGCCGTCAATGCACAATCGAAGAATGTATGTCGTCTACCCAGCCAGACTCCCGCTATCTTGAAGGTTGGGCGAGAAGCACCAAGTCTTCCACCTGCCATAAATAACTGTCGGAATAAACAGCCATGTGGTGGTGTCACCCCTGAGTATGAGTAGATAGGAGACTTGTATTAGGGTAGATTGACTACCAGGACCTTTCATACACCCTCGGGCTGACATTTCCGTGGACACTTTTCGCTCCGGTATAGATATACTCAGTACAAAGAGATACGTTCGAGTTTCGAAAATGCCCTACAGAGCAAAACTGGGTATACGATACAAGAAATTTGCGTTTGAAGAAAGGTATGAGACATGACGCACAGTTTCAAAACTGCATCTGACCCTGAAGATTGACGATGGCTAGCACCGCCGTTCGAAGAAGACGAAATCCTCTTTATGGTGGTGGATCCCCCGACGAAGGCGCACCTACGATTAGCTCAGCTTCTCAAACTGCAAGAACTCGCTGTCTCGTGCAAAGTTCTGGGATTGTCCAGACATAAGCTCAGGACGATACCGCGAGAGCGACATCTGGAATATGTGCTTTTTGCCGCGTCGGTACTGGGTGACCGCGTATCGCAAAGTCATAAGCATCGCAACGAAGCCTGAGGTTGTATCATATCCTCGGTCAGCTCTAGAAAGTACGAATACAGACTGCATGGACGCACATAGCAAGAACTCGATCCAGACAAGGCTTTTGAGTGCTTGAACGTCCTTACACCACACGCGCTCCTCGGGGAATTCTGTTGGTCATGTCATAAGTTAATACAACCTGCGATGCTTTCGGACATGCTTACCGCTTGGGATGGCGTTACATTGAAAGGGAATCATGTGCCAACGAGAAGTGGAGAATGCATTGAAGGCTGCAGGGCATGAGCGTTCGGATGGGTAAACCTCATCGGAGACGCTCACCGAGCCAAAAGATGCTCAACAGCCCTAGATATCCAATCTCAAACTGCGCGCGACCCGTATACGAGTTCTCAATAGCAAAGTCGAGTGCGATGCTGTACGAGGTAACAGATAATTAATCGAAGTGTCACACAGCTTTCATGGTGGACACTTACGTGGCGGTCAGAAGGGAAAGCGTTACAATGGAAAGCCCGAACGGAAAGAGGTCCGCCATAACTTTCAAAATCATTCTCAGTCCATAAACATCATGGATGCAACTCATGAGGATGTCCTTACAGAAAAACTCCTGGAAGCGATTTACGCGGGTCGAAAATGCCAGGACAAGAATGTTGACGAGGAGCAGGGCCACTAAACAGAGTCAAGGTGCTTTCCATTTAGCTTTTTTGGCATTGGTGGATTGAGATTTGGTGTACCATGGGCAGCAACTTTGACTTTGCCTACGCCAGAGAAAGCCATTATAAAGTTCAAAGAGTGTGTGCGTTACAACCAGCGCGAAGAAAAAGACAAGTACCAGACTAAAAGACGACGAAAGATAGGGTAGAATGGGCAGATCGACCCCTCACAGACATGGTAGATTCGGATGTGTCGCCAAGACAACAACAGGACCGTGATGAACGTTTCCCGATGACATGACATCAGACAGGAAAATAAAGAAAACATTATGCATTAAGAGGGAATCGAACCCCCGGCGGGTCGAGATCATTTCTCGAATGGCAACGACCCAGGTTACCACTACCCCATTAATGCTCGTGTACTTGGATCCCTATGTATCTATAAATATACTTCAAGATGATCCCCGGATATGCCAGTGGATTGTGGCGACGTGACCTATCTGAGCCTTTACACCCGCAAGGAGGACCGGACACGTCCACAGTGGACGTTCTTGGTATGAGACTAGCTCATGGGTGATACTAATAGATCATCTTCACACCTTGCCTTCTCATAAAGGTAGTTTGGCGTAATTCAAAATGTATGCATCACGCAGACTTGGCTGCCAGACTGAGAATGTGAATGACCCTGGAGTGCCCAACCTGATCGTTTCGACTGAGTATTCGCAGGAGGCGTTGCAGTGTTCACGAGGCCTCAGAACGTCTCAGGGAAGGAACAGAAAACGTTGGGTCGATGCTCCTGTAACATTCGTTGAAATTGAAATAGTTTAAATACGGACTGGATGTTATAGCGCTCAAGGGCCTCCAGCCAAAGCCAGGATTCTCGCTACACCCTGCTCTGCCGCCGACATAATTGTGGCGTGGGGGTTGCTCATAGGCATTTGCGGGATCTGTAAAGCAGCAGTTCAGGTACATCCACGATCTTACGTTCCCGAAGGAATGGAAGCAACGAACGATTGAGGCCTGTAAAAGTAATATAAATCAGAAGTCCCGGGGAAAATTTGACGTTGATTAACACCTACATCAATAACGAAGAGGTTATTGGTATTGAAGACTTTCGTGTTCTCGTCTACAACAGCTTTGCCTGCAACAGTCCCGATCGAGTTGGACCCCACCCAGTGGTTAGAGTTGAGGCCAGATGGGTCGTATTTGTTAACTAGAAGGAGTCGTCAACTTTGAAAATCCCGAAACTTGAAGCCGTACATACCGTAGGTGGCAATACTCGTCGTGCTATCAGGAGTGATAAGCGTCAATCCTGGCACTGGACGATGGGCCGAAAATTGTGAGTATGGAAAATGTGAAGCCTGTATGGACACACACCAGATTTTATGTTGGAAACGATGTCATTGAGGCCTGTGATAAGGACGGCCTTATCAATGGGATCAGTAAACCAAGGGTCTACTAGGGCTCGAGCAGTCATCCCTGCGTCGATACCAATGCGGCCACGAGATGTTATACCGGTTGACCTGAACAAATATGAGAAGTGAGAGTCTTGTACTGGCCGGATGAGCTTACAGATATGCAGTGATGGTGAATATTTGGCTGGCGTTGTATGGGAACGAGCTAGTGACAGAAGCAGCGCCTGGTCGCGCTGTGCCTTGGAGCTGCGGATTTCGTTTAGGTAATTGTACGCAAGGTCAAGAAACTGGGCCTACCCAGCGCGTCTTGCCGTCAGAGCCAGAATACGCTCGCCAGAAGTTGAGCCTTTTTGAGGAGTCAGCCACGGAACGCAGATGCCTTCGGTTCCACTTACCTTGGTGAGGCTTGAGAGAAGACTCCGGCACTTGATTTCAAATATTGTGCAGAATCAGCGGGGCGAGGGCTAGTCCAGATAGGTGCCCAATTATCATACGCGTCGATGGACGGGTGCGTGAAAACCAACTGCGAAATCAGACTGTAAGGATCAATCACCAGGGATTATCATTGGCACGAACATTGATGGATGGATTGTCGGAAACCTGAGGGTCATCAAACAAAGGTCAGTTATTGTGCAGCCCGATATAAGCTTACTGCCAGGGACGTACGTTGTAGCCAACCGGAAGGTTGATCCATTCAGCTTGGGGTGGCAAGTTTGGCGAGGCCACCGCATCGTTCTTCACAATATTGATCATGTCCGTTGGGCCAATACCGCTACGGAACAAGATACGCGGGGATCCGAAAGACCCAGCGGAGAGGACGACACGACCTTTCGCAGTTAGGGGGATGACGCCATTAGGTCCAAGAGAAGTGTCGTTTGTCTTGACACCAGTGATCTGGGCACCTTTCCGGACAACGTTCAAGACATTCACATAATTCTTGAAAGTGAAATTTGGCCGGGACTTGGCGGTCCTCAAATAGGTGGCAACTGGTCCGGTACGTTTTCCGCCAACAAACTACAGATACACAATGATGAGTTTACAACGCTCAGATGAATGGTATGGACCTCACGTTGTAAGCGCTGTATCCATAAACGTGATCCTTCGAATCAGGTTCGTCGTTTATCGTTCGTTGCGTATAACCCTGGCCTTTCAGTAGTGTGGAGACGACATCAAACGTTTGTTCTAGATAGCGCTTTCCATCAGTAGAGGGAGCATCTGTGCTTGGAAGTCGAGCTTTGAGCTTGGCAGTATATGGTGCGTGATTTCCCCACGAGTTAGGCCATCCGGTGGTTGGCGCGAAGTCAGAATAAGGGGGAAGGAAGTAGAGACTAAAGGTGGCTGAGTCCTAGGTAAGGCCTCACGAAATCGAACATACTCACGCTCCATTGATTGCCGTCCCACCACCAGTCAAACAGCCAGCGAAAACATTTATGTCTGTAATTGAAGAGGTTGAGATTTCATCTACAGGCCAGTGTTCGAAATAAAAGCAGACCTTTACACCACCAGAAGACGTTTCCATCATTAAACATGGACTCTAGCGTTCAGGTCAAACGTTATATGGGGCATATCTATGTGTTTATTGGACATACCGAACAGGCCAGGAACGTCAAACTTTGTCAACTATACGGAACAGTTAGCTTGGACTTAAAAACAGCAATGTCATCATCCGTACGTTGTGTCCGCTAGCCCATGTAGGTCCATACCTTCCTCCAGTCTCCCATGTACTTGGGCCACCACGCTCCAGGAGGAGGACCTTCTTTCCAGCTTCCGATAGACGGTCCGCAGCAACCAATCCACCCGGTCCAGATCCAACAACGATGTAATCGTAAGGCGTAGCCTATCGGAATTCAGGATAGTTCCACCTCAGGGTAGTCAAAAAAAAGGCTCACAGTAACAGGGGGCTGACTTGTCGTTGTCGTTGTCGTGGTTGTGGTTGTGGTGGGCCCTCCAGTTCCACCGTTCTTCCAATTATCGTAGGCAGCCTGCGAAACGTGCGCCGTAGACCAGTCGAGACCGAAAAACCCGACTATGCGGGACATAAAGTATTGCAAAGGTAAAGAGGATAATCGAACCTACAGTCATCGTGCTCAATAAATGTGCTTTGAGGGTTGGAGGGACTATCGACAGCAACACCTGACCACGCCCAAGCTGGGACGCCGAAGGTGTCAACTGGGATTGACTTTGTACCGCTGGGAGTTGACCAAGCTACATATAGACTGTAGATAAGGTAACTCAGCAACTGAATGCTGATAGGTACTTACAGACACAGTTAACACAGCGATAAACCCATTTCCAATGCGTGGAATTGATTTTGGTAGAAGGCAGATCTGTCAGGACCGGCCCGGCCATCGCTCTACATAGAAGAACTAAGGGGATCGCCCGACGCGAACTTCGAGAGTGAAAATCAGACTGACACAGGTTGTACATAGTCGCTGTAATCGCATGTCAGTGCCAATATAAACGAAGAACATCTACAACTTACGTTGCAATTCTGGCTGAGCGAATGATAGAGTTGCCATTAGGCCATGCGACTAGCAGAAGATTCTGCACCATGTTGCCGCCAGGAGCTATACCGGCCCATTTCGTAGCAATGGGGGCGACAATTTCACCAATGAACTCATTCGATTGGGCACCTCCAACAGCCGCCAAGGGAGGGAAGACAAAGCCATAAGTGACTCCATGAACGGGCTCTGTGTATCCCCAGAATGTAATACCGTTGTCTTTGTCGGTGTAAGGCCCGCCTTGTGAGAGGACTGTCTCGTGCCATCGTTGAGAAATTGTGTTATATATGACAAATTAGTGAGGACAGACCAGAGCCCACAAACGGGAGAAGACTTATTGCTAAGCGCAAAAGCATTTCGCCAGAGGGAATCAAGGTAGTGATTTCTACAAACGGCCCCACCGATTCTTCATGTTGGCTTTAAGCTGTTCATGACTGGGTACATGGCAGCGAGAAACTTCCGGCCGATCCAAATCTGTCCATTCCCCCATCAAATCCGTTCTTGAAGGGGGATGAAATCAACAGCTGGCGGTAAGAGTAGAGGGTATGGACGTAGGGATAGAGGCGACGCGACGGATAGAGCTCGGAATGGTCGAAGTCGAAACGAGTTGGTAGCTTGAAGGTCATCGGAGAAACAAAAGAGAAAGATATGATTGGCTCTGAGGTTTTCGACCACCATTCAGTGACGCCGTTCAAACATTAGTAGCACAATGCGCTGCTTCCTGCAGCCTTGGCGATGCTATAATCGCTCCGATATACGTCCGATATATTTTCCGCTGGTCGCGAGCGCAGTGGCAGATTTCCCATCCAAAGAGCATTCAATGGATAGAATTGCGCTTGGCTCTTTCTCTTGGTATTCTCCATCATGATTCGCAAGAACAGTATCCAAAATCACGCAGAGCGGGCCGCAGATGTCAGTGCCATTTACCCCGGTTTAGGCCATCCATGTCTTTTGTTAAAGAAAGAGAGCTGCTGTTGCAGGGACGTGGGTGAAGAGCCGCGAAACAGAGTTGACTCCGCGCCGTTAATTCTTTCGTCTGTTTGATCACAACGACATTTGACAAATAGAAGTTGTGAGGAAGCTGAAGCAACGCCGGTGGCGGCGATGAGCAACAAGAAATATGCCAAGGTTAACGGAGAGTTCGCCTAACTTGCGGATAAATCAGTTCAACATGAACTGACGCATGATCTGAGGGTGTATGCTGACCTGGAGGAGTGACCAGGTGGTCCACAAGTGCATCGCCGACGTACAGACTTGCATTATCTCCAAGAGGCAAAGAACGCCTTCTGACCCCACCTGACAGGTCGGCCAAGTCGGGGAAAGCAGACATTAGCACGAAAATTCCCAACTCTGAACACCTGTATAGAAAAAGAGGAATGCCGTTGGGATTGTTGTTATGGGGTAGATACTCGAAATTGGACATGTACCCAGGGTCAACGCACCACCGGTTCTTTGGATTGGGTGGCAAACTCAAGGTGAGCATGAATCGTGTTCGATAACGTAGCCCGAGGTCGTAGTGTCCGAATCACTATTTTTCAGTCAAAGTTCTCCCCAAACACCACGGGTTGTGGAAGCTGAGTGGAGGGTTGGTTGCATAGGTTCATCGAACATCTATGATGTACGAGTGGCAGCAGTTTAAAATGGGATGGTAATTGGGAAAGTGACATTCAAAAGAGTCCCATCCTTGCAGTTGACGTCGAGCGCGCTGGTGGTGGTGGTCATAAGGGGTGGACATGGTCGCGGTCGTTGTTTGGCTCGAATGGCAACAGAGTTGTTTGATCGGTAATTTGCCGCTTTGTTTCTGTTCTTGCCTGGTCCGTGTGACGACGACGACGACGACGACCAACTCTACGACAGCGAACGCTCTAGCTTGCATCGAGAGCCAGTATATCACTGGGCTTGGCCTCCATCAACCGCCAGCGCTGTTCAGAACGCGTCTTTCCTTTTTCTCTCTTCCTCTTTCCTTCCTCACCTTCCATTCTTTCCGATACCATCCAACCCCCATATACCCTTGCTCAATATACGATTGAAGCATTGGTCCCATCGCTCTGTGATATAATTCATCTTGAAGGGCCGTGATCCACTCGATCCATCATGTCAAACTCTGCATCCTCGTCGACCTCCACGCCACCATCTGCCAGCGCAGGTCCCAGCGGCCAGAATCCTCATCCATCACTAGAAAATAACGACGAGAAGAATAGGTGGGACATATCGAGCTATATGACACGCATCGTAACACGTATTGAACGATTGTTTGTCCAGCGTTGTAATCAAGGTGGGGATGGTGGGAGACTCGCAGATAGGTAAAACAAGCTTGATGGTCAAGTATGTGGAGGGGAGCTTCGATGAGGATTATATCCAGACGCTGGGTGCGCGTTTCTCTCGATTTCGTTCCTGGTATCGCGCTAACGTGTACATACCCCTAGGCGTCAACTTCATGGAGAAGACAATCTCCGTACGGCGAACGACCATTACTTTTTCGATATGGGATTTGGGTGGTCAGCGGGAGTTTGTGAATATGCTGCCATTGGTCTGCAATGATGCTGTCGCCATTCTGTTCATGTTTGATTTGTCACGAAAATCAACATTAAACTCGGTGAAGGAGTGGTATCGACAGGCGAGGGGATTCAACAAGGTAAGTTCTCTGTTCGACTTCGTATAGATTGTGCCCAAGCGATCGATTGCCCTTAACCCCATGCTGACTCTTTCCGTTACCAGACGGCGATCCCCTTCCTAATAGGCACAAAATTCGACACATTTGCCACATTTCCGCGAGACGAACAAGAAGAGATCACGAAGCAGGTGCGTTTCCGCCTTTTTCCTCTGTCGCACGGCACCTGATAGAACGTCTGCATCATTAGGCAAAGCGCTTTGCTCGAGCTATGCACGCGTCGCTGATATTCTGTTCCACCTCGGCATCAATAAACGTCCAAAAGATTTTCAAGATTGTTCTGGCCAAAGCATTCGATCTGAAATGTGTTATACCCGAGATCGAAGGGGTGGGGGAGCCTATACTGATCTATGTGGATGTCTGATGGAATCGGTGGGGGAGATATATGTCTGATTGGATTGATGGGTCGGGTCGGCGAAAGGGAGGAACGAAGAAAACATTCAGGTAAGTCTTGTTGTTTCGTCACCTCCATGGACCACTAAAAAGCTTTTAGCTGTATTTATGCTTCGCCGCGACCTTGTAGGAACCGCCCTCTGGTTCGGATGTGATGGATGCTTTTGTATCATCTGCTCAGCTTGCGTAATCGTCAGAAACGCGGTTCCGGGGTAGCTCTCCTCAGGGTTGTCGTGACTTCCTGAAGGAAGTGCTCTCCTCCACTTCTACAGACATTATACCTACAAGGCTTTCCCTTCCTTTGCAACCCATCTGGCTATTCTACACCCTCGTTTAATTGACGTCACACATCTCCTCCTGCCCTTGGTCCACTTCCCTCACGTCGTCGTTTTCATCGTTTTGCTGCATACCTCACGTCTCGTTCTCCGTCTACCTCATCGTTGCACAACTATAAATTGTTCTCGTTTTTATCACATATCCTTGGATCATTTAAATCACGTCGATGAAATTCGACCGACATTCCTCATCCACGCTCATTTTATTCAACTCATTTGCGACCCAGCTGCATTTGATCAGCTTCTTTCCGATGCCACAAGCATTTGTCATACATACTTGATTCTCTTTATGCCCTTATTATTTCAATATCTATGTCGTAATGCATCCCATATGTTCGAGACGAATGATGCGCGTCCTACACGGGAAGTGGGTAATAGATCGGCGAATGCGCAGTCAACAGACCTTGGTGCCTTGCTGAAACGCGGTATCGAATACCTGGACCTTCCTTGCCGTGTAGCATGTATGATCAGCAGGTGTCTTCTCCGATCGCGCGAGGCCGAGGAGGTCTAGAATCTATTGTTTTGCAGCTTCAGGCGATCGGCTTCGGGTGGTACCCTGTGGTACCATGTGAATCTCATCGGTCGACGTAACTCTCCGTCTCGAAGCGATGGGTTGATGCATACAATATTACCCCGCCCTGCAGATCCACAAGGTCGATAAGAATGAGAAGATGTGAACAGCGGCACGCGACGCGGTTGCTAGTTGCTGGTCGCGGTTTTCATTGGACTTGCCTCGTCCTCAAGACAGTCATGGTACTAGATATCTTCAGACAGCTGCCAGCAAGGACAAAGGACAGAGGTACTTTCTAGTATGACTTTGTCGTGGATAGTCGGGGGTTATTGTGGTAGGATTAGAGGGAAGTAAGACAGGTCGCATGAGCGCTAGCTTTCTGCCCTATCACCATTGTTCCGCAGAGGCCGCGAAAAGAATCAGCGCACAGACATGGAGTCAACGAGAGTGGTCGTTTATAAGTAATTCGATCTATTCGAAAGGATCATGAGGTCGTGAAGCGCGAGGTCACTGAGACGCAGCATCCAAATAACAGCCAAAATCTTTCGTGCATACCAGATGGGGTGTCCACCACTGTAGATACATAGCCTTTCGTTAGACCGATAAAATAAGCAAAGATTCGCGTGCCGGCGCTTGAATTTCTACTGCGTGTCTGGGGTGGGACCGTCAAGGCTGGACGAGTGGGATCTGCTCACGAGTCATGTTGATTTCTTGGACCGAGGATCATGAGTACGCAGATGACATATCACGAATAACAGCTGCCTCGATATACGTCTGTTGTGTGTGTCCTGTGTTCAGGTCGGATTAGGCATGTCGGGGAGTTTTGACATGAAGGCGAGTTGCCAACGCAGCCACGTGAGGAACAAAATATCTCCGTTCCGGGTTCAACTGCCGAAGCCCCGCGTGCTCACAACCACATCGCCGTCTGTGGCGAGTCTCAGTTCGACTGATATGCATGATGTAGGCCTTCGCCTCGGTCTAGCATGCGCTCACAGATCTTCTAAATTCACTCGGCGTGCCTTTGCGCGGAACCACAAATCCCTTCAGCCCAGCTGACCACCGTAGGTCAGGATATCATGGCTGGAACTGGACGAGGATTCCTTACCTGCAGTTTGCAATGCGCTGAAATCGATATCCTACCTGATCGCTATGCAACATATCTGTTCGTCCCAAGCTCTACCGGCCGGGCCAAATTCTTTCGAGAGCCACTGCTCAAACCAGTCTAACTGGGTAACGAAACTGTGCGCGAAATTCACTGCCTAGTTGATGCCCTCGGATAACGTTCACATGGCACTTCTGCCTCCTGATCGGGTTGTCTCGTTGCCTATGCAGAGCCTCACAAGGATCTTTTCTCGGTTTCGAGGATCCCATGTGCTGATACCTGGACGACATGATGAGAACCTCATGTGCATAGTCTTACTTCTTTCCAAGAAAAATGTCACATACATTTTGCAACAGTATAAATACCCGTTCACTGCTTTTCGCAGCCTTGTCCCGATAACCAACCACAGGTTCGCAGAGATCCTTTCGAGTCTTCCAAATCTCTCTCGCGGTCATGGGCGCTGAATCTTCCTTCAAACGCCTCTTACTTCTGGCCACTGTGGCTTTCATGGCAGCCATTGCTGTCAATGGAACCCAGATCATGCGCCGTCCGGATACCTACAAATCTGCCGCGAAGGTCTTCAAGATGGAGCAAAGCCCAAAGACCAAGATTATCCAAAAGCGTGCTTCTGGCAAGGTCTCCTTCGCGTACTTCACCAACTGGGGCATTTACGGCGCCAACTTCCGTAAGCCAATGTCTCTATATTAACAGCTGAACGCGCTCTCATGTATGTCTTACAGAGCCTACGGACATCGTCGATTCCACTTTGACTCGTTCGTCATTTCTTACCTTGCCTGTTTGCTTTTCTGATGCATCCCCAGACATCCTGTACTCTTTCGCCGATGTTAACCCCTCAAGCGGAGCCATTTCACTCACAGATTCATATGCCGATCAAGAGGTCGGCGATATTATTCTCCCTATGCATCGAATCACTAAACACAAATGTTCAACTTGATAGAAACACTACCCAACTGACTCTTGGAGCGAGCCTGGAAACAACCTTTACGGATGTCTCAAGCAGCTCTATCTTTTGAAGCTCAAGCGGAGGAACCTGAAGGTCTTACTCTCTATCGGAGGATGGACTTACTCCCAGTCTGGTGAGTATCACAATCTTACAAGTCGAGCTAATTCTCATCCTTCCCCATAAGGTCACTTCAACTTCGTCACGGACTCAGCAGCACGCGCTACCTTCGTCAGCAACGCCGTGCAGCTTGTAGAGGACTACGGTTTTGACGGAGTGTGCGTATCAGACACAATCCTTGTCTACGATCGGAACTAATAAATATTTAGTGACCTTGATTTCGAGTTCCCCAGCAGCGCTGCCCAAGGGCAAGCCTTCGCTGATCTGTTCACTGCTTTGCGGACTGCGTTCAACCAACTAGCCTCCAGAAAGGGTGACGCAGTTCCTTATCAGCTGAGCGCCGCCGTTTCTGCCGGTCAACCGAACTACCAGTACCTCAACGTCCCGCAAATGAACGCAGCTTTGGACTACTGGAATCTTATGGTGCGTCATTGATCTGGTTGATAGCTAATATGTCTGGTTGAAATATTCCCTTTCCATAGGCGTACGACTATGCTGGATCTTGGCTCACCTATGCTGACAACCAAGCCAATTTGTACGGCGGATCACGAACTGGTTTCAACACCGACAGCGCTGTCAAATATTACTTGGCGAATGGCGCCACCGCCTCTAAAATCACCCTGGGTAAGCTATTTCATTTGCGTACCATAGCGTGGCCTCATCCAGATACAGGAATGCCATTATATGGCCGTGCCTTCGAGGCCACCGAAGGCCTCGGTCAGCCATACAGCGGAGTAAGCCCACAATATCACATTTCCAGAATCTTTCTGATTTCTATGCAAAGATTGGACCAGGAACCACTGAAGCTGGCGTTTACTCCTACAAAACACTTCCATGTAAGCTAATCCTGTCTCCCTCTGCGATCTGATCTGACACTACTGCACGAATGAAGTGGCTGGAGCGTCCGTCTTCGAGAACACCACCGACGTCTCTAGCTACTCCTACGACGCTGCTAAGAAGGAACTTGTTTCTTACGACACCCCTAACATTGTCAAGATCAAGACTCAATACATCAACACCAAAGGCCTCGGTGGTTCCATGTTCTGGGAGGTGACTTGATCACAACTTTCGCCCTCTTACTCCTAATTAATCCGAGTTCTTAGCTCTCTACCGACAAGGTTGGCTCGCTCTCCCTCGTTGGTACCAGCGTCGGTCTTTTGGGCGCTCTCGATTCAACCCAGAACCACATCAAGTGAGATAGCACTGGCATATCATCTACGTGTCCCACAGCTGACGAAACGTTTCATAGCTTCCCCAGCAGCAAATGGGACAACATTCGCAACAACATGTCGTCGGGAGGCAGCGGCACCACCACCGCACCCCCAACCACGACCACAACTCCTGGCAGCGGCAGCTGCGGTAGTGTTGCTGCTTGGGGTGCTGGCGTAAGTCATCACGCCTTGGGAGCGGCATGTTGAACTGACGGAAAACCGACATTCAGGTCACCTATACCGGCGGTCAGCAAGCTACCTATGGTAAGCCTTTGAAATTCGCTCATGAAGGGAAACTTTGCTAATTCGGGCCTCCTCAGCTGGTCATCTCTGGACTGCCAAATGGTTTGCTCTCTTCCCCGTTCGTTCATCCCATATATTAACAACCGATATGCACCGTTTAGGTGGACACTCGGCGAGACTCCTGGAGCTGGTCAGTTCTCAGGTTGACATTGTTATGGAGACCGCGATACTGACAACTCTTTCTAGCTGATGTCTGGACCGATGCTGGCGCTTGCTAGAGCGCTTTGCATATTTAGAGTCACGTCACTATGTATTGCGGGTCTCATGTATTATTTATCCCCAGTATACCGAAGAAGGGCAATGTTTTATACTCCGGATTGGAATCCCAAAATTGTCTGCACGTTGCTGTAAGAAGCTGAGGACATACAGGAAGGTCGAAAGAATAGGTACCCATGAGTACTTCGAAAACATCTCTGTTGATCTTCAAGCTTCAGCTTCAAGCCTCATCATATATCGTCTTACTTACACAAGAGCATTTCTCATCATCATTTGACAAAGCAAATGCAAGTTCAAAAATCCACTGCTCAGCCGAGGGCGAGGCCTATATGTACTCTACAGATACAAAGAGGAGCAGAAGATGACAGAGTTCGGGCGTTCCAGCATCTCCGAGGACTTCTCGAACTTCTGCTTAAGCTCGTCATTGCCAATGACTTTGGCTGCCTGAGCCATTTGACGAAGGAGTTCGCCGAGGCGACGGAAAACGCGGATGAGAGAGCCCTCAAACTGGTCCGTGAGCTATAAAACGTCGAGAGTTAATGCCTGGCGAGCGTGCTGCCATATAATAGGAATACACACCTTGCAAATCTCAGAGAACGAGGCCCCTCGGCACCATTGGACGACAGCGTCCATGAGCTCCACCTTGAACGAAGACACGTATTCGTCCTCGTCTACAGCGAGTTTTGATTCCTTAGACACCTTCGCAATACGCCTGGCTATCTCCTGCATGACACGCAAAGGGGCAGCAAGCTCTTCCTTCAGCTTCGTTGTTTGGTCGCTCTGGAACCAACACGCGCGTTCAGCTCCGGTAAACTTACCATACAGGACACACCGTACCTTTTCAGTGAAAACAAAGCAGCTCAAGAGGGCCGCGCACTGTTCCGGCGACAGCTGATTGAACACGCCGTTGAAGATGAGCTCGGTCAGAAGCAGCTCGTCCCCAGAACTGATCTCACAAGCCACCCTTCCCTTCATATCGACAATGTCCGCCGAGGTCGTGAACGCCAGTCTCCGTAGGACCCGCTTCCGGCACTTGAGCTCCTCAAGCTGCAGTACATCGTGCGTAGCCTGGATACGCTTCTTGAGCCCACGTATCCGCATGCTCTTCTCCTTTTTTTGCGAATACAGAGTGTAAAGCTCCGGCAACCGAGGGTCCTTGTGAAGCGGGCTCGAAAACATTTTCAGTTCCATGCTCTCGATTTTCTGTCGTAAAACAATTAAACACCTATCAAAAGCACGGTCCACCAAGAACATACCTTCACAAGCTCCTTGAACTTATCATCCTTGATGCCCATATTCTGTATTGGGTCCAGCAAGGCAATGCCATCAGGGAACCGGCGGTGCACCTCCAAGACGCTCTTCCACAGCGTTTCTCGCGCTTGATCTTGACGCAGGTCCTTCGGCATGAACAAGCGAATGTGGCTAATGCCCTCGATCGTAGACAACAGTACCGGTACAACAAGGGCGACACCCTTCTGACCAGGAGCACATGGCTGGACGCCACTAGGAGTGGCAGTGACATTGTCACGGCTTTTGGTAACAGAGCCACCCACAGCGCAGTTCAGGAGGACGTCAACGATGTATTGTTCGTGTGGGGGCAGTTCTTCGGATTTTGGCATGGGCCTGTTCTGAGAAGATATAAGTGCGTCAGCATGTGGAAAGCTCTACATATCGTTGAACGGGCAAACCTTTGGAGGTAGACGCTTTTGGAAGTTCACAATCACGCCCCACCCGAAGTCAAGTTTCTGGTATTTGACTTTGACGAGCCGGCCGGGTTGCAAGAAGGGTAATGAGTATGTGGGGTGCGTGACGACTTCCCGGAAGTCAGCTGCCATTTGATCAAGCTGCTGTCGGAATTCATAATAGTCCGCAACCAGGTTTTCGTCTGGTATCACAGTCGTGCTCCGCGCTTCTTCCTCTTGCTTCAGCTCTGGAGTATGAAATGTCAGCTTTACTCGACATTTACACAAGGTATGAAGCGTACCGTCCTCCAGCAGAGGAATCCCCGCACTGCTCTGGAACTGGAAGAAACACCTCTCCAGCATGAATTCCGGGCTGATCCCCTCCACTTTCATCAGGTTCAGTACCATATTGTAGCCCAAATGGAATGCCGAGTCCAGCCTATCCGCCTCTCCTTTTACCATCGTCTTCGCAGCCGCCGGCTCCAGCTTCTCATCGCACATCATGATAACCACACCGCGATCATCCAACCCACGCCTTCCCGCACGTCCTGACATTTGGATATATTCGCCCGACGACAAATTGCGGAACTCGCGCCCATCGAACTTCCGTGTCGTCGTGAAGACGACGGTCTTAGCAGGCATGTTAAGGCCAATCGAGAACGTTTCGGTCGCGAAGAGGACCTTGATGAGGCCCTCCTGGAAAAGAATCTCGATGACCTCCTTGAGGATGGGAAGGAGCCCTCCATGATGAATGCCGATGCCACGGCGCAACAAGGGGAGGAGGTTGGTGATTTGAGGTAGCTGCCGATCGTCGGGGGCGAGGTTGTCGATTGCATTATTAAAGATGTTCGTAACGAGCTCCTGCTCCTCGGTGGAATTGAATTCGAACTTGGACAGCGTCAGAGCCAGACCTTCACATTCGCGCTTGCTGAACGCGAAAACGATGACGGGGTTGTAGTTCTTGAGCATGATCATTCGGATTATTTTGGAAATGTCGGATGAGCCTTGGGTTGCGTCAGCTATACGAAAGCACCCACTAGGAGAAGAACTTACCTTTCTTATCGCCGCCCTTTTTCGTTTTACCCTTCTTCCCTTTCCCACCTTTCGAATCCGCTGGATCCTCTCCCATGTTATCTTGCAGCTTGCCCATGGCCTTGCTGAAGTTATCCTCACGGAACTCTCCCTTCTCATTCACCACAAGATAAATACCCTCGTCGCCTGCTGGGAAGAGATAGTGCTGAAGAGGGGTGGGTCTGAAGTCGGTGTATACAACATGACACGGCTGTTCATGTGATTTACAGATCCATTCTGCAAATTGCATGGCGTTGGGGATGGTAGCCGAAAGAAACACGTAGCGGACGGTATGGGGAAGCAAGATGATGGTTTCTTCCCAGACGACACCTCTCTCCTTATCTCGCATATAATGAATTTCGTCGAAAATGACCCAGGCGACTTCACGCATGATTTCTGACCCACGGTATAGCATTGAGCGCAAAATCTGAGCCAAAAGTCTGAGCCGCGTACACCGCCCACAGAGAACATCACATACCTCGGTCGTCATCACTAAACATGTCGCAGACGGGTTGATGGTGACATCCCCAGTCATGAGACCCACATCTCCAAATTCCGCCAGCATTTCTCGGTATTTCTGATTGCTCAGTGCCTATCGGGAACAACAAGTACATGTCAACATATGGCATTTTATTTGAACGGGCACGGCGCGATTAAGAACCTTGATTGGACTGGTATAGATAACTCTCTGTTTCCTATTCAAACATTGGGCAATGGCATATTCAGCAACAACGGTCTTTCCGGCACTGGTATGTGCCGACACCAGAACGCTCTCGTTACGTTGTATTGCATAGACGGAGACCTTTTGGAAGGGATCTAGCTCAAATTTATATTCGCGATCCGGTTTCGCGGGCGGGATATGTTTGGAGATGGGTACATAGTTGTAGCCTGGTGGTACGGCGACTTGATGGCGAACCTACATGTGCGCGTTAGAGGATTTTTCCGAAAGACATTTTACTGCTACGCACCTGATGCTTAAGCTCTAACCGTGTTCCTGGGTCCGCGGTCCCAGTCAATCCCGCACTCGCTGCAATTTCGCGTTTCGCTTCAGTCTCAAAGTCGTCGAGTACAATGGGTTTTGGGGAAGACAAGCGGGGCTTTTTTGAGGGTCCTGGTTCATTATCTATATCTTGCATTGAAACATCGCCGTTTCTTGATGGCGAAGGCTCGCGCGATGGCGATTTAACCTTTCGTTTCTGGCCTGGTTTCGCCGATGTTTGACGGGGATCCGTTTGCATTTCTTCCTCTGCATGGCCGTCGCCATCTTCGGCAGGAATTTCGTCGAGAAATGAGAACAGGTCGTTGGAGTTCATGGCGGAAATTTTGAAGGTCAATTTCAATGTGACGCCCATACCATCATGTCACGCCGTCACTTTTCGATCACTCAACACGGTCGTCCACTTGTATTACTATCATGGCCACACATAGCTCCAGACGACATCTCTCACGTTTGAACCTTAGTCATGGGAGTGATATATGACTGGACTGGGGAAACTCCCAAGGTACAACACGCCAGGCTTGTCGCGTTGCGCCAACTCACAGCAAACGGCATTCCTTGCATATTATGGGGCGAAGATGCCTTGTCATTTGCCCATTCGGTGCCCACTGCCCTCTTTGACCAGCAGATACTGGTCCCGGATGAGTTGCTCGAAGCTGCCGCCACCATCCTTGAGGAGGGCAAGTACAAGAGGACGTCGGAATTCAAGCGCAACCATACCGAGTTTTCCGGACCTCTTGCAGGTGTCTACGCATTTCCGAGGAGCATTCGGCTTCTACACCACGACATACCTGACCCGGATGACCCGTACAAGCGTTGGCCAATCCCTCAGCATATCCTTCTCCTCCCACAGTCGTATTACGGACTCGACGCCCGCTTCGAAGCGTCCAGATTCCAGTCACTCGTCCCTCCGCTTGACCCGTCAAATGCAAACATACTAGTTCCCAAGTATAACACATTTCTCGAGGGCTGCGTCGAGTTTATCATGAATCCTCCGACGGGGCATTGGCTTAGAATGTCAAAAGCAACACACGATATCTTCATCGAGTACTTGACTCTTTACAGAGTCAAACCTGACGTCGATCTACCTGAGCCGGCAGAATTACGTCCCGTCGAATACGACATCCTTTCAGAGATCCAGACAGAGGATTGTGCATGGTACATGGATATCAGGCTTTCAAAGAGGGACTTTGTCCGCATAGACGCGATACAGGAGTACAAGCGACAGAAAGAACTTCGCGACAGGTATGAGACTCGATCCGATACTTCATCCGGCTTCACTCACGAGGCACTCACTGACAGGGAATCTAACGGGAAGGATGGTTTTGCCAACAGTGAATCTCCATTCCGGAAAGGCGCTGATACTTATAACCACCAAATAACGTGAGAACCATACCAAGGGCATACATAAACACTTGCAATGTTTCTTATGCTTTGTATGTCAGTCGCAGGTACTCAACGTCCAGGTCTTTCACGGGATACATCTCTCCGTCTGATCGTCCGCCGACGAATGTTGCAAATCATCTGCCAGTCTCCACTGCTCATCGTTCGACCATTCGTCCATATTCGCAGGGCCTCTCGCGTTCACCCTTTACATCTCCGTTGCGCACACTGTTCACGGTGCAGCGTCTCGCACGCCGTTTACCTTTTTGATTGGAGCTACGAACTGGATGTTTAGAGTCTTGAAAGTATTCTAGCTTCCAGTCGAATGTGTATTGCACGCATTATTTCTCCATGACGCGTCAGTAAGAGTAACGCGTCTCATGTCCGTCTCACAAGTCAGCGAGGGCAAGATACAGCAGGTTTCGAATTCCAGGTCGTTTCTATACTACTTTCGGATTCCGGCGCGTGGAGTGTAGTCCCCACACATTATGTTCGTCGTCGACGAAGAAAGGCAATCGTATCGTCGAACACGATGGTTTACAAGCCGTCGATCGGACAGCAAACAGCGTAGCCTACTAACGTCGGACCTCTTCTTTAAAAAGTGTGTGGAGACAAAATACACTGGTGCTTGTTGAAAGGAATGCTATACATAACAATTAAAAATGACTCTATCAGAATAAGTACAGAATAGGTAGATGTGCGCGAGAATTTATACAATGGATGAGTGGGTATCTTAATTCGTAAATAGATATGCGAGGTGAGAGACGGGTGGCTGTCAACTAGGGAGCCGTGGGTTGATGAACAAGTTCACAAATATCACAAAGATCGTCGCACTTCCCGCAGCGAGCACGACCCCGCCGATCCATGCACCCCTCATGCCAGAAATATCACTAGGCATGAAGTCAATGACGTTGTATGAAATGATACCCCTCCCGAGGACACTGCTATTGCAGTAGCACCTATCAGAGAAATTGCTGAACTGAAACATACACGAGACGACAATCCATATTGCGTTGAAGGTCGCCAAAACTTTCCCGAGGCGACGGAGGATGATGGAAAGCCATCGAGTAATAAATGCGGAGACCTTCGTGTCTGCATGAGGAGTTGTCAATGCATAGTGCGAAAGGAGGCTAGAGAGAACAAGTAACGCCCAGATAGCGGTCGACACCGAACCATATAGGATATATGCTCCTGATCGACATCCAAGACCTGGATACGGAAATCAGTCAGGGAAACCAGGGAACAATAGCGGGTCTGGGTGACTCACCAGTCGTTGGAGTAAACCAGACTACCACCATCGCCGCGCCCGTCGTCCCCCACTGCAACACGAGCGCAATCGTGGAAGCAATAACAACGCGCGAAAATACGCTGGGGCCCCAAGCTGTTCGTCGATTCAAGCAAGGCTCACCCAGAGGAAGACAATAAGCTTCTATCTGCGTTCGATTTCCTGCCCTGTTCCTTGGGGAAAGGTCAGTCGTAGATCTCTCCTCCTTCTCCCAGTCCACCTCGGGGTCGACAGAGCGGTGTAGATGAGCGCGCCCCGAGGCAGCGCGAAAGACATCCGACACCTCTTCGACTGCTTGGACCCAGGGTAGGAAGCGCGCGTAGTTGTAGATGGGGACTGTGCAGTTCTCGTCGTGACGCAGTGGATCGTCATCTCCCTGCACAAGAGAAATGGCGTGCTCTCTAGACAACGAGTTTGCGAGGACGGGGCCGCCATACGGGGTGGCAACGTACGCCATGTTATTTGCGCGTTTCACAGCCTGGTATACGCGCGTTGCATCGCATTTCGGTGAAATCTGGAGCCAGCCAATGACGATGGGGACCAACCATATCCACAATGAGCCGACGCCTTGACCATTTGCGTTAACTGAGGTGGTGATGTCGCCAGTGAAGGAGTCAACGACAGTGAAAACATATGCAATGATTACCCAAGCGATCGAGGTGACTGCGGGTGTTGACCATGTATGGGTATAGTCTAGCCATACTATTAACTCTTTCCACCATTCGTCATTTTCGGGGAGGACGATGAGGGATGCCAATAGTCCATTGTCGGTTGTGATATTCAAAGGAGATTGCTGAAGGCTGCTGAGAATCTGTACGGCGAGGCGGGTGTTCGGGTACGCGTACGACGAGAATCGTCGAGCTATCCAGCGACCATTTAGCACTGTGAGTGCCAATGAATACGCTGCCAATGTTGGTGATCCAACGGTTAACAACATAGAGACAAGGTTGTCGAACTTGTCATTGCTACCAAAAGGTAACTGTGACACAAGCGCTAGCCATGGTAGCAGCCAAGAACTGAATTGCTGAGAGAACACGGACCATTGAAAAGACTCTGATGCTCCACCACATGCTTCGGTACAGAGCTGATAGGTTATTGCCGTTGCCTTTGAGATGTCCGAGACCGGTCGACCATGGTTGTCAGTCCCACCGACGTTCCCCCATTGGCCATCACGAATTTCTTGCAGACATTGGTCGAACTGTACCCCTGTGACTACGCGTGATGAAAGCAGGATAAGTAGCACCGGGATGCATATGTCTATCCAGGTGCGACTTAGCTTCATTGAGGGAGTGTACAACGATACAACTCACGTCTTAGGATTCGAATACGCCTGGGGGTAGAGGTATAAGAAGTCATGGTTGGGAGTGCGTGCTGCGACAAGCTTTAAGGTGCCATCCGTGAACATGTTATCGTACCGACAGGGTCGGGGTGTAGACCGAACATGTGTGGAGATAGGATCTGAATGCTGTGTACTCCAGATATGTGTCTTTCGGGTTTATTGCCCTTCAATGGTTCCTGATAAGGTCCTGGGCCTGATCTGAGCAAACCATGTGAAAGCCGGGTCACTCAGTATCATCCTGGCCCGAGGTAGTTACAATTATTCCTTCAGAGACGACTTGAGAGAACAGGACGACTTGAGCACTTTAGAGCCCGGCTTGCTCTAACTATTGACCCAAAGTTCAGGACAGACTGAGTTTGGATTGAGTGGACAGATGCCAGCCAGTGGTCGTGAGAGCCAGTATCAGTCCCTCGTGAGCTGGAATTGGGGTTTGTTGTTTCTCCGGGGAACAAATGACACAGCTTGTTGCCGCATTGGTGCCCGCGGTTCCTGGTCAGGTATGACTGGATTTTCATTAGACAAAGAACTTCCCCATCTAGACAATTGAGAAGAAACACCAGGAAAACGGATCCGAGACTGGTCAAAGGGACATAGAGGACACGGGCTTCGTCACTCGTGCTCATAAAATGTAGTTCGATAGGAACTGGAGTATTGCCAGGTGGGCGACGTCGAGTGTTGTAGTGAACATGCAGAGTTTGCTCCGATATAGCCGTACGCGATTTTCCTGCCAGTCTTTCAATATAACAGAATAGTAGGGCATGAGGATGAGATACTCGCTACAACTACTCGGCAACACGGCATGATAGCGCCCTTGGACCAATTGAAGTACCCGTATACTTGCCGCCGGGGTGGTTTCTGAACTTGAAGAAGAAAGCCGAAGAAGAGAGAAGAAGAGGCCGCGCGACCGCCGACATGCCAAGGCGAACGGAATCTGATGTCTATTCTTAGCCGACTCCGACTCCGATTCAGTCTACGCACACCACTGAGGCCACCACCACCATCACCTCGATATCTCTGGAGGCTGCGCACTGCTGACAGTGACAGGTTCTTATCTTTCTTTCATTCCAGCCCGTCAGCAGTTCACCGGGTACCCCGGCCTGATCATTATAGGCCAATGCAACCACTTCTGGTACGAAGAATCCATGCCGGCAGCTGTCCCGCCTCCAACTATTCATGGCTAGCGCCCAGTGCCGCCTATGGATTGGTGAATAGCATTCGATACCGCCCACGACGCTTACAATAACTATGACAAGCTGAAACTCGGGAGGGCTCATCCGGGCTTAGACTCCAGTATCGAATTAACCCGATCCGGCGCAGCCATCCGCCATACTCAATGTGACCCACCACCCACCGATATGTTTGCCTGGAAGACGGGGACAGATAATATCCACAGAATGCAGTTACTACTCAACCCCCCTCATGGGCACAGATATCCGTTCCTAGTGGAGATCAAAGCGCACTACCCTAAGGATTCCCATCGCGCCACCCTCCCGCGTTCTCTCAAGCCACAACTCCGTCCACGTAAGCTCTACAGGACCTATCTCAAGCTTTATCATGCAGTACGGCCCGTATAACGAAGCGGGATTACACAGCATCGTGCAGACATTTCGGCGGGGGATTCACGAGCAGGCGGAGAAGGAATGAGGAGCAGTCAGATGTTAGAAGGCTGTCGATGATGGTGGAGGTCGTCGACACATTAGTGGAGATGCTGTACGTCGTGCTCTGTACGGCTGTGGGGGGTTGAAATAACGGCGGATTACGGTGTGTTTGATCTCGTGTTTTCTCACTGTACATGCCAGCATGCTGACTGATTTGTAGTACCGTCGCACACTACTTTTCGGACAGAAGGGTATCTCGTTCTCGCATGTCACTCATAATAGCTAGCAAAGTCCGTAAAACATCTTACAGTCATCGTTCATCGTCATCGGCCTCAACTACGTAAAACATAGCGGAATGGGCAATTTTCGCGTCGACAATGGTAAGGTGACGGAGATGGGGAGAGCGTGCGGTGAATACGGATGAGGTAGGTATCGTCGTCAATCAAAAAGGGACTGAAATAAACAACCGGGGTTTGGATCTTACGCGGGTGCTGATGACTTCGAGGTGGAGCGCTCCCTCAGCGGTGCGTACTGTTTCTGAATGCCCTGGACATCTTCAATCATCTCTTCGGCGTGCCGTAAAGCCTCATCACGGTCCTGCTGTGTTCGAAGCATATGAGACGGTATCAGCGCGACGAGATTCTTGGCTTCCCCTTCCCGGAACGCTTGGAAGGGCACGTGGAACCCATAAAACTTCAGATGTTCTAGATGGATCGTTTCAGAATGAGCATGAAATCCGAAGATTGTGTACATACCTGGCAGCCAAAAGTCCAAAGCGATAGCGACGTCATACAACTCTGGACACCCAAATGCCTTTCTACCGGGAGCAAAATCGCCGATGAGAACGTTGGTCCGCGCTTCACACTTGTGTGGCGTCGAATGTTGGAGATCGAGGAGGAAGAATTTGCCATCTTGGTTCTTCACGATATTTTCGGCAAAATCGTGATGCGCGAAACCGCTCGCATGGAGTTTCGTGAAGAGCCTGAATATCTGAGCTCTAAGCACACTTTGTTGAGTATGAATTAATGAGGGCGACTCTGTGGGTACCCACTTGTCCGAGTCCGAAAGACTCTTATGATCGTACAAGTTGATACTTTTGCCACACTGGTCCTCCAGCAGCAGCACGGAGACAAGTTTGTCATACATCGTCGCTTGAAAGAGCCCATAGCAACAGGGAATGTGGGTTCCCTGCAGGTGTGTGAGATCCTTCTCGTACCGAAGGGCTTCTTGACGGAACATCGCAGAACGGGGGTATCGTGCGTTGACGTCGGTCTTCAGCACGATGCTACGCTGTCCGGCTGACTCGTGGCCGAGAAGCGATGCACGGTATACAGTAGTGCGATCGCCTTCGTAGATCTCGCTGACTTTGTCGATGCGGTAAGACAGTGTAACGGCTGGTGTGGAGAGATCGACGGTCTGAGTGACCCGTTGAAACACAAAAGGTTCTGAGGGGGGATCGCGTTCGTCGTAGATACCCAAGTGGCAAGAAAGAAGGAGTTTGCTCATGAGTAAGACGATCGTTAAGCTGAGATGGTTGGGCGTGGTCGAGGTTATTGTTATTCAACGTCTGCTTCGAGTTCGCTCAGATATGGTTAATACTCGCCACAAGTCCTCGGCAACACGGCATGAGAGCACCCTTGAACCAAATGCCCATTCGATTCCCGCCGGGGCTGGTCCAGGTTTCTGAAGAAGAAGAAAGCCGAAGTAGCATGGGCTACATGTGATGTCTATTCTCAGTCGACTCCGGACTCCGATTCAGTCTGCGGCCACCACCACCATCACCTCAAAATCTCTGGAGAATAACGTTGCGCACTCCTGACAAGTTCTTATCTGTCCTGTCTATCATTCCACCACTAGCCAGCCCGTCAGCAGTTCACCGGGCTGTCACCGGGTACCCCGGCGTGATTATAGGCCAACGCAAAGGGCCACTTCTGGTACGAAGAATCCACGCCGGCAGCTGTCCTGCCTCCAACTATTCATGGCCAGCGTCCAGTGCCGCCTCTGATTGGTGGATAGAATTCGATACCGCCCACGACGCTTACAATAGCCATGACAAGCTGAAACTCGGGAGGGCTCGTTCGGGCTTAGACTCTAATATCGAATTAACCGACCCGGCGCAGCCATCCGCCCCACTCAATGTTACCCACCATCCACCGATATGTTTGCCTAGAAGGCGGGGACGCGGAGTTTCCAGGGAATACAGTCATGTACTACCTCCCCTTCATGGACACAGATATCCGTTCCTTGAGCTAAAGGCTTTGCGATCCGCCAGATGGGGACAACAACAGCCGCCCAAGCCTCAAGGTACGAGGCGATGCACAATACACTCTTGGCAATCAAGCGCAGTTTCCAAGACCCTCCACGTCCTTTAAAGAGCCCATCCTAAGAGCGGTCGAGTAAGCACCCCAACTCAAGCCCACCACGATGTTGCCCTGCACATTGACTATGGTCCTCACACTAACCTCGTTCGGAGTAGGCCGGCCCGTCCCGATGCAGAACCGCGAGCTCGAGGTAAGTCCTGTACTCATGCTTTCGATCTGGTAGGGGTGGCCTAACAGCTGTACAAGGTGACGGAAGTTCTTGACGTTGCTGCACGGTCCCCATTAGAGACTATCGTGGTGAGTGACTGGCTTGTCCGAACTCTGACTCCATACCGGTTACTGACTCGAAGTCAAAGCTGTGGAAGAGGCCATGGGAGACCTCCCGCGTCACTGTAACGAGTGTTGAGAAGACTGGAAGGGGATCCTCACAGCCTTTGCGAAGGTTGGGGAGACGGGTACCATAATCATGCACTATTAATATGTACCAAGCTCAAAGGATATCTGTAACAACGTATACCCCATGGGACTTCTAACGAGCGTTGGTCAATTGGAGGGGTAGCATATTTATGCCTTGCTGATATGCACGGATCTCATTTGCGACGACGAGTCTCTTCACGCGTCATGGTGCACTGTAAGCTGCCGCCAAGCAGATCGCTACAGAGGACCAGCAACAGGTCAAAATATTCGACATTTGGGATATCGTTTGACACTAGTGAGGATAAAACATACAGCAGTGTTACATCTACAATTTTTTTCAACAGTTAAAGGCGCTAACAACAACAGCATGGCGGATGTGGGGTAAATGGTACGGAGCAGAGAGAGCAAACGATTTCCATCCAACGAAAGCTCAGAGCCAAGCAGCTCAATTAGCTTGGAGACGCGAACCGAATCTACAAGGAAGAAGAAAGGGAATGGTTAGGTCACGGTCTACAGTCTTCCGGGGGGTATAGAAGCGAACCCAAGGCTAGCCCTGAACTTGACAGCCTCGTTCGCGGGCTTGACTTGCAGAGGCTTGACAGTAGAGTGGCCGACGGCCTTGGCGATACGGTCGGAGAGACCCTGGTCGACAGCAGCCCATACCGAGACTGCATTGAAAGGCGATCAACGATTGAGTATACACGCAAATAGTATGTACATACGTTGTCTGGCCTTGACCTGGGGGCTCTTGACGTTGCCGAAGTGCCCAGCCACGTTCTGGACGTATGCCTCGCGCTGGGCGTCATTCCAGACCTTGCTCCACAAGGCGCGAGGTTGCTCGAAATCGACTGGAAGGTAATGCTAAGCGAGATTTCGAAAGAAGTCTAGGGGAGTCACTCACGCTCAGTGATCTCGCTGAGGTCCCTGTATGCACCGCCAATGAAGTTCTCGTGCTTGGCCTCCCTTTCGAGGTCGCGCACAGACGCGTCGATCGTGGCCTTGCGGCCAGCGTAGGAGAGGGGCTGGATAGTGCTGGCGTAGTTCGGGCGATTTCCCTGCGAGATGAAGGTGCTGGCTCCGTCGCGTTGGAAGTTGGCAACGGGGTTGAGGGGTGCATTGACAGGTAGCTGCTGGTAGTTGACGCCGAGACGGTGGCGGTGGGTATCTGGGTAGGAGAAGAGGCGCGACTGGAGGACAGGGTCAGCAGAGGGCTCGATGTATGGAACCAGATGCGAGGGCGAGAAGGCAGCCTTGAATCAAAATGTGAGTCAGACGATGCGTTTAAGCATGAGAAGGAAGATCAACGAACCTGCTCGATTTCAGCGAAGTAGTTCTGAGGGTTCTCGTTGAGGACGAGTTTGCCGATGGGGCGGAGGGGGAATTCGCCATGGGGCCAGACTTTCGTGAGATCAAGGACGTTGTAGCGGAAGTTCTCTGCTTGCTCGGGTGTCATCGTTTGCTGTATGCGTGTCAGTAAATCCCGGGTGTATAATTTAGGTGATACTCACAATGAACACGTTCCACGAGGGGAATTTTCCAGCCTCGATGGTCTCAAAGAGCGTTTGGGTACCATAGTCCGGGTTCTCACCAGCCAATTTTCCTGCCGCAGCGTTATCGAGGGTCTGTGAGAATATACATGAGAACCGGCGCAGTCACAACCGGCCCGACGAAGATCCACAAACCTTGAAGCCACCATCCGCGCGAAGATGGACCTGGACGTATACAAAGGAGCCATCATCCTTGAGCCATTTGAAGGTGTGACCAGAATAGCCGTGCTGGTGGTGGTAGCCGTCAGGAGTGCCGCGATCTGAGAAGAGGATCATGATCTGATGGATTGACTCCGGGTTTTGGGAGAGATAATCCTATAATAGAAGGATTGAATAAGCTTTAGAGATCTAAACGCAAAAATGACAGCCCACGTACCCAGAACATATCGGGATCTTTCAAATGGGTCTGGGGATCCCTTTTCTGGGTGTGGATGAAGTGGGGGAACTTGGCGGGGTCCCTGATAAAGAAGACGGGGGTGTTGTTGAAGACCCAATCCCAGTTTCCTTCGTCAGTCCTAAGCTTGATGGCGAAACCACGAGGATCGCGAGCGGTATCGGCCGATCCAGACTCGCCACCAACAGTGGAGAAGCGAACGGTGGCGCGGACCTTCTTGCCAACCTGGCGGAGAAGAGACTGGGAGGTGATGTCACTGAGATCATGAGTCACTTCGAAGTAGCCGTGAGCACCAGCGCCTTTGGCGTGGACCTGATAATAGATTTGAGTGAAAGGTCGCGATGTAGCGATCACCATGAAATATACTTACAACGCGCTCAGGGATACGTTCACGATCGAAGTGGGCGAGCAGATCGATGTGATGGAAGTCTATGGGTATGATGAGCGGCCGATGCCATATGAAGGGGTAGATAGACAAACCTTGGAGCAATAGGGGACCGAGAGTCCCGGCCCTTTGAGCGGCATAAGGCTCATTGACGGGTGCGCCACTGGAGGTGGTGTAAGTAGCGCCGTCCTTGCTGTTGAAGACTTGAGCGGAAGGCATGGTTGATGAAAATCAGAAAGGAAAGAAGTGGGTTCCTGCCGCGGCTTTATATATGCGCTCGGGGAGCATCGTCGAGATGTAGCTCCCATTATGACGCACGTGATCGAGGAAGATCTAATCACCCTCCTGCGATTGGTTCCCCTCGACTGACAAGTCGCCAATGCTTCTCCATGGACCATCTTCATGATCATCGCTATGTCCTTTTACACGCGGGGCACGCCGACACCCGGCCCTGCAGATATTTCGACAACAGTCCCAGTAAGATCGTTCTTAGCATCTAGACCTCCCCGTGTTCCATAAGCCTGCATGCATAAGCAGACACCGAGTAATCGCAGTCGAAGTCACCAGAATCGTCAGCTGATAGCCATTGGCGCCCTTTGTCTTGGAGACGGCGCATGACCATCTGCATCAGCTTCCTGTCAAAACTGAGACCGTCGCCCGATGGTCCGGCCGTCTCTTCACCGCATCTTTGAAAGGCCTTCGTGGTCGAAAGAACCCAGCACGTTGTACCCAAGGTTGATCGCGTCAACACGTTCTTGGCCAAAATATCGAGTCGACACGCCATATAGCGTACTTGTAGTTGACCCAGTTGATCATGGACGGTTCTACTCTTCATAATAGAATCATCACTTTATTAACGTTGGTGCGAGACATATTCGGTGTTCCAGTGTCAGCGAGGATCGAAAGTTATTCGTGTGCGAGGCGAAGTCCTTAGCGTCAGACGAGGGGTGACTGAGTCGTGGCGATGTTGTTGTTGGTCGTGTTTTTCCTCATCACCGTGCCTATTTGGTGCCCCCCTTTTAACCAAACATAGGCGGTCACACCTACACGCTACGCCTTGACAATGACTGTTCTCCAAAGTCGCATGTTCTTTGAGCGCTGTTGCTACCTGGTATTTCATACTTTTGGAACGTTCCTGCACCGTACAATCCCCGATGGCCCTGTCTGTCCCCCTATCGACGGTATCAAACGGTGGATCTGCCGGTCCTCATGCAAATGCTATCTCCACCGTGCTTTGCTCTCCGATTTTCTCCGGCGATGACTTGGTGGCAATTTCTTGCCTGTTTCGGCGTCATCAAGCTTGAGGCATGCTTCCGGAAAATTGAACATGGCGACGTACGGAAGTCATACGTTATCTCAGTGAAACCATGAAAGAACTCGACGGACTTACTATTATCCTACTCGTGGCGTGTGGGATTTGTACGACCACAGACATTGGTGTAGCCATATCTCTGGGATCCTCCTTCCAATGCCTAGGATCACATAGGGTCGAGGCGTGGCCCTTCCGTTCTCGATCGCTGCCTCTCGCTCAGATCTCTCATAGCTAGTTACTCGGAGAACGTCCTGTCCAGCGTACTGGCACCTGCTGTGCTCTTTCCAGACTCTGTGGATTGGCGTTGGATCAAGAGCGGTAGACCAGAGTACCATTACAGTCATCCTCGGATATATTGAGTGGTCTCACTCGTAGCGTGCCGGAGCATGACAATGTTGACTCCGATCCGGGAAATGTCGATGCATTACGACGATGTGTTCATCCTGTAGTCTGAACCAAAGGCGCGGCCTGTGATCAGATTTTGTTCGGGCAGGTATGTCATCTATTTCTCTGCAACCTGTACATCATATGTCTAACCTGCTAACAGAATACGAGCACCACAAGAATCTCATCCATACTAAAAGCGCCATCGCCATCGACCAAATGATAATCGGCATTAACTGACCGGCAACGGCGAATTTTTTCTGAGACCTGCTCAGCATCAACAATGACAAAATCGAAGAAGAGGCCCACTGTTTATCCAAGACCATATCCAGAGCCTTCACAATCAACTCGTGGTTCACATCCGTCGGGCGATCATACTTCAGCGGATTGAAACTCTGGCCCTTCCCACCATTCGCAGCATACAAGCCCGTCACAACCACGATCGCAACCACGCCCACCACTCCCTTCACACGGATAGGCCACCCCCCGCCCTTCAAGCTGAACTCCGTGGCCTTCGCCTCCGCCTTCTCGTACTCTGAGGGGGGCTCGGTAAGAGTGACGAGGCGATTGCGGCGCCAGCTGGAGATCTCCCAGCGCTTGACGCTGTTGCGGATCGAGTCGGATTCGGCCGCATGCGCGGGGCTGATGGCGTCCGTCGTATGCGCGACGAAGAGTGGCGTGGCATTGGCTTGAGTGATGCTGATGTACGCGGACTGCTCGGGATACTCTTTGAGTGCGAGGGCGCGCAGGGTGCTTCCTAGATCCCAGACTGTTGAAGAGTTGAAGGAGAACAGCGCAAGGCGTGTTTCCTGACTGTGCAGCTCGGTGATCTATACAGAACGGGTGTATCAGCTGGCGGTTGATGCATTGTCGAAGAGGGTGGCATACCTCGCGTTTTTCGTCTGGCATGGTTCCCGGATGGTGGTGGGTTCAAGGAAAATGTCTTATCCGAAGGACATCTTGCGAAATGTGCCAGCCAGACTTCGATCCGATAATGTGAAGGAAGATGCATATGCTGAGATGGTAGCAGATTGGCCAGATATGCCGTTTGAAACGATCGATCGAGCGACGAATAGGCGCCCATTGCTCGCGGTAATCTAAGGCCTTCAGCTAGAGACTCCCAGCTCAGGACAGTAAATCAACAAAATGTACGCCACATCCACAATGATTCGCTTGAACTTTGGACTTCAAGCTAAAAGAGGTGTGTTTCGAGTTTATATCCCTAATCTCAACTCCTATTACTTTTAGCTTAGATTCATTACAGGAGGGGATACATAGGGCCCATTCGGATGGCCCCGGCGGGCATAAATTCGCACTTGTATCACTATCACATACTTGAGTATGGCCGCCATGACCAAAATTCAGTTGCGACAGTCACTAACGAGGACCGTCGATACCGCTCTGAGCCAGTGGTGACCTCTGCGACCAGCCGCCGACCCTTACGCGCGTCCTCCCAGCAAGTAATAATCAGCATCTGTATGCAGAACAAATACAGTAAATTCGCGTCAACTCAACTTACAATGGAGGATGGCTACCAGGATCGGGTCACGGTCAAGCGAGAAAGAAATCAATAGTGATAGCGAGAGTCATAATGGACCAGAGAAGGACATTCCGCAGTCATTAATCATTGAATAGACAACTTGGGATGGCACCATATGTCTCCGATAAACAGCCCTGTCGTTTTATGAAAGAGACGACGAATAGCTTGAGTCAGTAATGATTCGAGCAACTTCGGGCAAGGTATTTGCGGTGCTGAACGAAACCAAGTACGGGCCCCTTCAAACAGCTGATTGAAGGTGCCTAGGTAGGATGCTGTATGCTGAAATTCTTGAAGTCTATGTATGTGGCGCATTTGTAACCGACAGTAAAGAGCCCTGATTCCATCAAGAAACCCAAGACTTTCTGCAGAGAGTTGTCCGCTTCTCCCGTTGCCAGTGTGTGCAGCGAGGAATTTTCGGCGTATCCTGATATGCAGGTATAAAGCCACGGAGTTCGCAGGATGAGAGTTGAGATGCCATAGCCCGTTATTATTCCGAAGATGCTCATGTAAATGAATGGCACCCGTAGCTAGGTCGTTTACCTTATATGCTTTATGCTTCGTCAACGTTTGAACGGGAAATGAAGTGGACAATCCGACATGATCAAGCTATGATCAAGCTTCGTAGCACTTCTACAGCACGGTATACCTCGGCAAAGGTCAGGAGAGCCGCATTATTCCGGTAAACGCCGAAGAACTGTACATGATTACACGTGCCGAGATTCGGCACGAAACTTTGTGTGTGTTATCGTCCCCGATACCGCAAAGTCGCCTCCAACCCCCTCAAGACATCAAAAATGGCAGCACGCGGTACGCCCCTCGTCCCCCTCGTCCCACAAACCCAACTAACCCAACCCTTCTCCCCCTTCCCATTTCCCCTGAAATCCCCCGTTGCCTCAATCCCGCTATCTCGAAACGACTTGATGATACGACGACGACACAGGCGGAGGAGCCTCCGGAACTAAATTTCGTCTAACACTCGGTCTGCCCGTCGGCGCCGTGCTGAATTGCGCGGACAACAGCGGCGCAAAGAGCCTGTACATCATTGAGCCCTTCGGGTTCGGTGCCCGCCTCAACAGGCTGCCCGATGCTGGTGTTGGCGACATGGTCGTCGCATCCGTGAAGAAGGGAAAGCCCGAGCTGAGGAAAAAGAGTACGTTCGATACTTTTGATTTCTGAGATTCTGGTGTGGTGTGCGGGTTGGGGTCGGCGCTTCTTAGATGGCGTTTGGAAGCTGGACGATCGGTTCATTGGGCTGGCGCGGGTTTTGAGGCGTCCGATATGAAAATACCTGGGATCGGTGCTGATTTTGTGTATTTCCTTTAGCCATGCCTGCTGTCGTTGTCCGTCAACGCAAAGCATGGCGCCGGAGAGATGGTGTCTTCCTCTACTTTGAGGTCCGTTTCTCCCTCCCTACCCACCTTTCCCTCATTAAACACGCTTCCGTAGGACAACGCTGGCGTTATCGTCAACCCCAAGGGAGAAATGAAGGGCTCGGCCATCACTGGCCCTGTAGCAAAAGAATGCGTACGTTCAATTTCCACGAGATCCTCCTCTCGTTGTAGCTAATTTTTGGTCTTGTATAGGCGGATCTGTGGCCGCGTATCGCCTCAAACGCTGGCACAGTGGTTTGAGCGGATCGGCTTCTATCTTTCTTTTCGCACATGTTCTACACCACTGTTATGAATATAACACGATTCAACGCGCATGATCAGGAATCAATTGAGGTGTCTGATCTGAGAAGCGTTAGGTTTAGTCGAGAAGCGTTAAGTTTAGTCAAAATCCCTCAAGTGCAAGTGGTGGTAAGTCGTAAGAAGCCATTATTCACAACATCCCGGTACACACTACATGAGAGAACCCAAGTTGAGAAATTGAAGAACCCGCGTCGTAGCCCTCATCCCATGTCAGAGGGTGCTACCTTCTCTTTCGGTTTTCCAATCTTGATCCCTGACATCTTCGTTGTCTTCGTCGGCCGCTGAGGCCCTGATGTCTTAGGGGAGTCTGTTCTCGGAGAGGGCGTTTGTGTATGCAACTGCGATGAAGGGAGGATCGGCAGTGAAGGGAGGGGTGTCTTGGGCTTCGTTGTCCGCGGCTTGGCCTGGCCAAATGTCCCTGGCATTGCTGGGGGTGGTTTAAGAGGGAGAGAGGCGTGATAGGGTCGTGCTCCAGTCGTAAATGTTGATGTGGATGTCGACGCAGCAGCTGGTCGACTCGATGTAGAGGAACCAGGTATTGGTGCAGGCTTCGGATTCGTGCTCTCCATCTGTCTTAGCTTCGCCTCCATCATTGCAATCTTGTCCCTCGTCCTGCACGCCAAATGAGCATCTATCGACAACCCAGAAAGAAGTGGGTACTGACCCGTCATTACGTGTCCCCGAACCTGTCTTGAGCAAACTGAGCGTCGTCGGCCTCCCCGTCTCCATCATGCTCTTCCGCTTCGGTCCATACACGCCCCCGCCGCCCATCTGCTCAACCGGCGCCTGATGTGCAAATGTCACCACGAGCTTCCGTCCTCGCAAGAGCTTTTCGTGCGCCATGCTTAGTGCCTTCACGGCCTCCTGAACAAAAGGTAGACAGGGCATGTCAGCAAATCAAGATCCGTCTTCAGGCATAGCAGGGTACGACGCCCGCCCCGGGTGACACTGATCCATCATCCATCTGCGCACGGATAGGTGGGATGACAAGAGATGTGCCGTGGTATGGAAGCGAGGGGAGAGAGATAAACCCGGGGTGAGCGTGTATCCTATGGAAGGGCTAGATGAGAAGACGTACGTCGTTTGTGCCATACTCTACGAATGCATAGCCGCGCGGCTTTCCCTTGAGTGCACCGGCCTTGTGAAAGAGGAAGTCGAGCTTCGTGACCTTTCCGAATTTCGAGAAGATCTGAAGGAGCGAATATCTGTTCGCCCATTATTCAGTCCAAGTATGACGACAAAACCAGAGGAGAAGAGACGTACTCGTCCACCGTTGGATGCAGGTTCCCGACGTACAGCCTATCCTTGAGGAGCTGGCGCGGTGGTACTGGTGGAGCTGTGGAAGACTCTGCGACGGGCTCCGCAAATGTGGAGGGAAAGGAGAGGTGCTCGTTGGTCTGAGGACTCAGCGGACTCGAAGGGTGTTGGAGACGAGTAGGGCTGGGGAGGTCCATTGCAATGGGAGTGTTAAGCTTGAAGCGAGCTTGAAGAGAGGGTCTGGACTTGCGGAGGTTGAGAATGTGGGAGTATGAATGAACTGGTGGGCCCGCTTATTCCTTCACAAGCATTAATGGGGTAGTGGTAACCTGGGTCGTTGCCATTCGAGAAGTGATCTCGACCCGCCGGGGGTTCGATTCCCTCTTAATGCACTCCTTTATGCATCTTGGGATGCAATTTTTGCACATCTTATGGATTTCCCTATGTAATATCTATGCATTCAACGTTGATTCGGAATCTGGACTCTGCAGTCTGAAGTTCTCTGAACCTCCTTGACATACTAATAACTCAAGTGAGCCTTTCAAGTATATACAGACCCACGGATATCCGAAGCCTGTGTACGTTAAACCGTAGGTCAACGTCTGCCTTCGACAGACACCTTGAAGTCATATACTAGAAATCATTATAGCATTGGCAAACAGTATCTAATCCTATGTGAAAAACTTCCGATTCTCGTTCGCGCCGAAGAGATCTTTCCTTATTTCAGGGAGCATCTGTAACGACCATAAATGATCTGTCGAAGACTGTAGACAGGAGAATGAAAGCTTACCCTGTCTTCTAGCAACCGGAGACGCTCATCTAGCGTATTATCAAGCGTAATACGACGCGTACCACTGACAAGCTTCACACCACCAGCACTGCAGGCAAGCTTTTCTCAGCATCCCATTTCATACTTGGACACATAACATTCACTCACCTGTCATCACTCAGCGTCCCTTCCACCTCATACTCGATATCCCGTCCACTGATCTCCTTGTACGACTTCTCCGCGCTTGCAGCCGCCTGCTTTCCAACATCTACATCACGCCCCCGTACATGTATCGTGACGCCCGGCTCCAGCACCTGGAGGAAGCCCTGCACGATGACGCCCTCTAGGAACTGCACATACTGGCCCTCATTCTTCGCGAGCTCGACGACCGAGGCGCGCGACTCCGAGAAGAGCTCTTGCAGGTGCTCCTCACGCCGTTGAAGCAGCTTCAGGCGGGATTTGTTGGTGAGGGTGGATTCGGCGCTGCGGACAGATAGGGTCAGCAGACGCGCTGTTTGGGGACTATGAACCGAAGTCGCTGAATGGAACAGCATACATCTTCTGTGCGATTTCGGCGCCTTTGCGCTTCTTCTCAAATTGCGCGTCGATGGCCTGCTGCTCCTGCTTCACTATCTTGGCCTACAAAGAACGCAGTATGAATTAGCTCAGAAGTAGCTAACCCAGACGTGAACAACACCGCACTTTCTCAATCGCAAACTCTTCGTCCGCCTTCACTTTGATCTCACGAGCCTTCTCAAGCGCCTCCTGTTTGATGAACGCAACCTATAGAAGCCAAGGCCCCAAGGTATAAGCACGAGTTACAGATCATAAGGGAGAATTCCAATTGGGTCGGCAGGACGGAGTTGTGATCAGAGTGGGCATCGACAATCGCACAATCCGTGCGCACCATCTTGTTCATCTGGTTGAGGACCTCATCATCATTCAGTGGGCGGGACGACATTGCGATAGAGAGACGTTGGAGGGGGGAATGGGGTGGAGGAGGCAAGCAATCCAAGGGTGGACGTGACTGTTATGATGGTTTGTGACATACTGTCGTCACCGCTCTTACACTGACCACCACCATATCTATTATGTAGGAT
Organism: Lyophyllum atratum; assembly: GCA_014905825.1. Lineage (NCBI taxonomy): Eukaryota > Fungi > Basidiomycota > Agaricomycetes > Agaricales > Lyophyllaceae > Lyophyllum > Lyophyllum atratum. The sequence continues at coordinate 928,978 of JACGCN010000009.1, read as the reverse complement.
AACGCGGCAGGGCTATTGCGATACTCTAGTCGACACCCCGCTTAGATGGAATTCCACATACAAGTCCGCTTCTCCTGGATGCCCTGGTACTTCCTGATTTTAGGCGACTCAAAATGCCACTTCGTGTCTTTCTTTCGAATATATCCACGTAGGAATCGCACTATCTGATGTCAATCATCTTAACACGTCGCACTTGTCATGTTCATTACAAGAGAATTGGGCAGTCCTATGCGCCACCCCTGTCGCGAAGGCGGACTCGCTCTGGAGTCTGGACCTCCTCCACCTTACGCCACCTCCTTCAACAGCGACCTCCTATGACTTCCACATCCCACCCCTCACATCCCAGTCCCGACATGCGGCGTGCCGGACTGTTTGAACTTGAAAAATGAAGTTTAAAGAACGCAGGCGGTTCAAGATCACAGCTTGTAGGCTGTGTATGCAAAAGCACTGGAGACTGTGAGGATTGAACTCACGACCTCACGCAGGCAGTTTCTCCTCGACGGAGATGCGAAGCGTGCGCGCTACCACTGTGCCAAGACCCCATGGTTTATCCTGGGGGCGGGGGTGCAAGTTCTTCCCTCCAGGTCAATTACGCCACTTCTCAAGATAGGCCGCTTCCGTTTCTTCTACCGGGCCCAGTATGGGCTCAGATCTCCGCGCTTCTTACCTCTACAGTGTTATCGCCGATGAAACGGACATCCTTCTCACTCATCATGCAGCCCCGCTCCTGTTATCACCACCTGGTAAATCATCGCCAGCTATACAGAAACCAACTTCCAACCTCAAATAATCGACGATACATACATGGATTAATCCTATCAGATAGAGCGTGGCAATCGGACCCATGACTTCCCCCATAAGAGCTCTCCAAACAATGCCCGAAAGCAGCGCTGCGTTGTTGATCTCTTCCACCCCTCGTGCCTAACTACGGTATCCATTCCAGCAGATGTCGTTCAACCAACTTACCCTGGACCCAAACAGCCATCTGACAAAGAAACTTACTATGGCCTCCTGAGTTCCTCGATCGCCGCGGGAAATCGATACTACATACCCTAACCACTGCCGTCAGATAACTACCGTATCCACATTCAGTCCTTCGTCCTTCCTCATTCATACCATTTACCCACCTCACCCGATCCTCGCTAATCACATTCAAGGTTAGGCCAGAAGTCTCGGCCCTCGTTGCTGTACCGCATAAGACACCGGCCGCCGAAGCGGATTTTTTCCAGCTCGGAACAAGCGGCGCCCATGCCTCGTGTCCGGACACCGCCCACGGAGTACTTGCCTCTTTCTGCCTGTCGGGATTAGTCGCACTGTCGCCGACAATTGGCAGTGCGAATAGAACCCATCCCGAAGCCCAAGGACACCCCTCGTGGCAGCCCTTGTCCCGTTCGGCGAGCGCAGATCACGACCCAAAGCAGTCGATGGACGCGAAATGGGCAAGCTCGTCCACTTGGCGCGCTCCCGCGCAACAGGCGAATGATGGTGGATGGCCAGGCATCCCAGGTCGCCATCGACAACCATTTGGTTACGGTTCATTAACAATACAGTATCCACAGCGGGACGTTCGTGAATCGAACGTGTTGGTGGCGTATCATTTCGCCCGCCGTCCGAGGAACCCAGTGCAACACGTGCTTGTACATCTCCTCATCTCCCGAACGACCTATGATACTTACCAACAAGGAGGCGTGTACAACGCATGTATCTATCATCCAGCAAAATCAGGCGGCGCACGACTAGTGCTATAACACTGTAGGTATCTGCCCTTGGTACTATTGCGGGTCGGGGTATCTACTCGAATAGGATCGACCAATGCGCCACCGTCGATACTAACAGGAGACTAGTCAGCTGGGGTCTGGCGGCCATAAGTAAAGAGGTCCATGTCCGTCGCATGTATTGTGTATCTCGGTGGTGTGAGTTATGTGGTGGAAATGAAGTAATTTTGTAAGTATAGATGTAGTAAGGCCCTGTTCGGGATCTCAAGTTATTTTTCCAAATAGTAATTGTACCTGCCAAAATGTAACTCGAGAAATTTAAGACTATTTGGAGTGTAACTAACTCGAAAAAGTGTTCGGCACCAGGTCCAATTATCAGCAACTGTTGTCACGCCGCCTCTTGAGACGCGATTCGGATCAAATTCGCAGTGCATGGGTAAGTATGGGCAGTTGGCGGAGCGAGAATCGTTCACTGACTAAGCCATCAAATCACAGATTTCGCCGCGCTCGACCTACGTCTCGTCAATCTCTCGTCATTCCACCAGATAGCATGCTTCAAGCGACATGATACCTTCTGGAGACACCTATTATACATTATTGAGGTATACTGCTCGAGAATGGGTCGTTCTCGAGGAAATCGGGATATTTCGAGTCTATTTACATGTATTTACTTTAGATGCTTTTAGATGTCCTTGACGCTGAACCACGACAATCTCGGTCGTTATCTCCTATCTCAGGCATGCGAGATCCATATACTAGGGAAAAAATATGTGAATTACTGATAATAATCATTATCGGAGTCAACTCCCTCGTCATATCCATCAAGATCAGCTACCTGATCGCGATTGTCACACCGTGACTTGTGGTGATGGATGGAGGAGCTCCATGATACTCTTTACGGACATAGCTACACATTTACTAATTGGAGGTCTATCTACTAATTCGGGATCCCGAACAGGGCCTAAGTGTAAATAAAAGTCTCGGAGCCTGAGCAGAGTCCAATATCCAACTTTATCTCGCAACAAGCGGACGTCCAAGAAATGGAAAAAGAGCCTTATCTCGCCTCCGTTCGTGTGATCTGAAGGCTGGAAGCTGAACGAACGTAAAGTCGAAGCCGGCCGACGAAATAACCAAAGTCCTCGTGTGTCCATCGTACACGTCCCGTCGATACGCACTCAAGCCATAGCATGAACCACGGATCAACACTCCTTACTCCACATCTTGACCGAATCACTACCCCCACACAAACCCGAATCAGCCACCAAAAGCAAATCAGCCGATCCGCAGGCCACTCACATCCTAAACGCCCGGTCATCAGCGTTCTCGGGCCACGTGTGGTACCAACTGTCCAGTGCCCTCGTAAAATCGCGCATGGCAGCTGTACGTTCAAGAGTTCATTAGCATTCATATCACTTATCGGTTATCAGGGAAGAAAGGCAAAGAAAAATAAGGGGGGGAGGGCGAAGGACGTAATCAAACCCGGAGCGGAAAGGAAAATGTAGAAATATGCTCAAGCTTCCGAGATAGGAGGCAGCGATAGCACACGCGCAGGGCAAATGAAAAGGACCCGAGTGTACGAAACACAAAAATCACCGGGAGAAGAAGGAACCAAAAAGAAACCAACGTAAAGCAAAAAACGCACTCAACGACCCATCATACCACGGCTTATCGCCCTTCTCATCCGGGAACCACCCCGACGTCCCGCCCACCGCCAGATCAATGATCAAGTAAAAGCCTACACCCCCATCCCCATCAGCATCCCGACCCAACACGAGAAAAAGGAAAAAAAAGTCGGGGGGGACGTACGCTGATCAAACGGAGCAGCCGCGCTCCCCTCATCCCACGGGTTATCCACCACCACCACCGACCCCGTACTCGAATTCTGCGCCGTTGGCGGGAATCTACCACAACCCAAGATCACATCAGCCACCAACCCCTCAAAGGACTCGAAAAGAAAAACACGCACTTCCCGCGATCCCAAAAACTCCCCTTCGCCCCCTTCCCCCCCTTCTTCCCCACCCCAACCTCCAGCACGCTCTTCACCCGCGAGTCGACCCAGAACCGTACAAACTTCTCGTCCCACTCCACCGTGTACGTGTGGAAGCCCTTGTCGAAGGAGGTGCGTTTGAGGGAGTACCATCCGTATAGCTGTTTCGTCAGGGGCTCAGGCTGGGCTGAAATACGCGTGAGTTCGAAGTAGGAAGGGTGAGCGGGATAAGAAAGGGAGGGGAAGGAAGGGAACGTACCTCCGCCCTGCACGGAAATGGGCACTAAGTTCTTGTCCAGCCCGAAATTGAGGGACGAGCGGACGTAGTTGACGCCTTGCGCGGGGTACGACGGGGCGTTACCACGCGATTCGAGGATCTATGCGTAAGTCATACAGTTAGGCTACCTTGTATATAGTCGGTGTGTAGAAGAAGAGAGGCGAAACGCACGTCGATCTCGCCCGAAAGCGGCCACGCGCCGTACGTGCTGTTCTCCGGGAGCATCCATACGGCAGGCCAGAGCCAGTCACTATATCCCGAGGTCAGCTTCCAGTCTCATTCTCGTTCACATACATAAAACGAAAGGAGAAAGCTAAGCGGCGCGGACTCCAAATGGGTGTGATCGTTGTATGGCACAGCCACCGATCATTATTTCTTCCCTGCACCACCCAACAACGAAACGAAGAACCGGACAAGGAAAAGCACACGACTCACCCCCTCGAGACCTTTGCCACAATCTCGACCCTCCCATACTTGATCCCCACCTTCCCTTTGGTGCTGATCCTCCCGCTCATGACGGGGTTGACGACTGTCCCGCGGGAGTAGTCTGTCACTGCGCGACATGGGTTGGCTGAGGCTGAGGTGTTGCTTGCTGGGGCTGGGGCTGGGGCGCGTCGGTTGTTCTGGTTCGCGTTTCCGTTTCCGTTCCCGTTCGTCGTGCCAGTCGGTCTCGGGCCTCCAGTCCGGGAAGCTGTCCCACCCCCGCCTCCACTGGTGGTAGTAGAATTCCCCCCACCCGTCGTTGAATTGCTCGACGCCTGCGGCGGCGGCGATGCGGGCGCACTCGCCGTGCACCCGTCCAGATTGTACGTCTTCCCATCTTGATCATAATCTGGCACCTCGTCGCGGGTGAGCGTGGGCATGATGTAGAGCTGTCCGTTCTGGATGTACACGTTCCGGTCCGACGTGGTCGTCATCTGGAACTCATGGTTCCTGCACACGTATCAGCTCGCCCAGATGGGAAAAAACTTGACAGACAGACTCACCCGAACCCACCAGCCTCGACCTCCCTCGCCCACCGACTATCGTCCAACGTTCCTCCCGAAAAGTCCTCGTCCATCACGAGGCACAGCCCGCCCTCATCGAGCATGCGAGTCTTGATGTCCCGTATGCCCGTCCAGCACAGCAGCGCGCTGGCCGCAGCGCCGAGCAGGAGACACGCGAGGGTAAGCCACCACGCCCCACGCGCCCTCGGGTCCCTCTTTTGCTCTTGGACCTGTTCTGCGCCTTTCCCATCATGCATATGCACGGACGTCGACGAAGCATGCGCAGGGGCTGCCTTTTCCTCGTTTAAATTCAGCCCAGGCGAGGCTCCACGCACGAGAAGCGTGGAAGGCAGCGGGGGGCGGTGGAGGTTGGATCTGGAGTGGCTGAGGGGGAGAGCGGTGGTAGCCTCCGGGGCCCACGACCACAGGGACGACGTAGGTCTTGAGGCTGGGGAGAGGAAAGGCGCGCGGAAGGTCTGGCTGGGGGAGCGGGGTATCGGCGAGCTGCCTAGGGGTGGAGAGGCGACGTGAGCGGCGGCGCTCATGCGATAGAGGGAGGAGCTGGAGTTGGAGCTTGGAGGAGTGCTAGGCTCGCCGTCATTGGTCATGAAGGGGGCATGGGGGCGGTGGAAGTCGGAGAGGCTGCCTGAGCGGGGCATGGCGGTGGCGGGGTCGGTGTAGGCATAGGCGTAGGCGGGGATGCCATTCGCAAGACTTTCGAGGGAGGCTCTGCGACGGCCGTAGGGCGCGGTGGACGGCAGCGGGTCGGGATTGCCGGGGTACGCCTGGAAGGGAAAGGCAGAGGGTGGAGGACGCGACGGGGATGCATCGCGGTCAGAGGCCTCGGAGAAGCTGGAGCCGGAGCGGCGGTTGGAACGGGAGCCGGCGAGGAAGAAGGGGCGGGGAGGGACGAGCGGGGGCGTATGCTGTTCGTGCGAGTCAGTGCTGGTGCTGGAGTCTGCCATGGGTGGGCCTGCATCCACGATCGAAGGCTGCTTTCTTTTATTCCTCGATCGCTGATCGCCGGCGGTCCTAATCAGGAAATCTCATGCCCTTTTTAGGACCCCTCGATTTGATTCCGCTCCGTCGTTCCTCGTCTCTTGTCTCTTCCTAGCGTCTACACGCATGCCGTCCTGGCCAGCAGACCGCCACCCCCCCAACTCTGCTTGCGAGAGAAAGGATAATGGGCAGCACAGGGAGTTACGATATGATGCATAAATGACGTCAGAAGAAGATTTCATGGAAGTCGTGGTAACCACGCTGCATCCATCCAGGAGTCAGGCACTTTTTCTTATCGGAAGGAAGCGCGCCACGACCCCGAGCACCTGCGAATACAACGCGCACGTCAATGATGATTCATTCCTTACTAGTAGTTCCCACCTATTTCATATATCCACAACCACACCACCCCTCCCCCTCCCACCCTTCCCTAAGTCCCCCCCTCCTCCCCATGGACTACGACCGGAACGATGCCCTGCTGCACTGGCTCTTCCGCCAAACCCAGGGCGACGCATGGTTTCGCCCCAACGAGGAGAACATCTCCTCTGGTGTCGCCCTCCGCATATCCGACGTCAATGGTCAGTACACCACTTGTGTTATGATGTCCCCCGCTGACCCTTACCACAGACCCAACGCCCGAATTTCGCGTCTTTCCTTACGAGAACCCAACTCTCGAGCCGTTTGAGACCGCCGTCGCTGCCCTGAACCCAGCAGTCGCCGTCAAGATTCGCAGCGCTGCAGTCCACGCCGCCATGGCCTCTATGTACGGGTGCCCTTCTCATAATTATTTCTCCTTCCCTGATCGATCGCCGCAGTCACCCCGAGGATACCTCCATATACGTCGACGCCAACACCCGTATCCAGATCATCGACACCATGCTCCTCCTCCCCGCCGCCGACAAGGAGCAATGTGCCGCCTTCATCGTACGTCCCCAACCCTTAAACACCTTAACCCCGACTAACCCCTCCCTTTCAGCGCGACGAGCGCGTCCTCATCATCTGGTCAGACGCCCTCGACCGCATCATCCCCACCTGCACCGACTTCGAAGAGCGGCTCATCAAACTCCTCTGGCGCGCCCAGCCCGGCGGCCCTCTCTCCTCCTCCCTTTCCCACTCCCCCGCCCTCTCTTCCCTCTCCCATTCCCAGGCGCACGACAGCTACACCTCGGGCCGTAGCAGCGTGGAAGGCAGCGTCGAAGCACTCACCAGCCGCCCCGCCTCCATCAGCGGCCGGGCCAGAGGCGTCCCGCCTCCCCTCCCGCCCAAGTCCGCTTACCCCCGGCACTCTTTGGGCGCCGCAGTCGCACCCACCCCTGCTGTTGAGCCCGCTGGGGAGAAGGGCAAAGCGCCACAGATGCAGCCTAGGGACAGGGCTGCCCTCGCACATACCCGCACACGTACAAGGGTGAAGCGCACGTGGTATGGTAAGCGCGTCGGTGTTGTGCACACTGGTCTGCCCCGAGGTGACCCCGAAGCTGACCTTGAGGGCGGGGACGGCGTGGACACTTCTGAAGAGGGCGAGAGCGGTGAGAAGGGGGGGTCTCATGTCATGTATGATGAGGAGGAGGATGTTGTAGACCTGAGAAGGGATGCGAGGAAGGTGGCTATGTGGGCGCCGTTGTATAATGGGCTTGCAGCGGGTATTGCGCTTTGTGGGTCATTTTTTGTTTTCGTTTTTACGGCTTTGAGCTAAGGTATGGTGTAGTGTTCATCGGTAATGGTATCAAGATCCTACTACAGGAATGGACGCTCGACGGCTCCTTTGTGCGCTTTGCACTCCTCGCAATATGTCCCCTGCTCTACTGCGTCTCTCTCGTACGTATCTTTCCGCTCATCTTTTCCTTCCTACTTATCTCACCAACCACGGTGTATCAGTTCTTCGCGCTCCAAATCGTACAGAACGTCTCCATGGTGTACGTCCCTCCCCACCTCCCCCAAAGTACACACTAACCCCATCCCCGCCAGCCTCGGCCCCATCGAACAATACCACTCCAACTCCAAATACTACTCCGCCATCAAACCCCGCGCCCTACGCGCAGTCGACGACGCCCTCCCGCACATCACCATCCAAATGCCCGTCTACAAGGAAACCCTCTCCACCGTCCTGTACGTCCACCCCAAAAACAACCATCATGTTTGGTTCCCACTCACCCTCCTCCCTCACCTTGGTATACAGCGCCCCCTCCATCCTGTCCCTCAAACGCGCTATGCAGACGTACGCCCGCCAAGGCGGCACCTCGACCATCTTCGTGAACGACGACGGCCTGCGCCTCCTCCCGCCCCCCGACCGCGCGGAGCGACTCGCGTTCTATGCGGTGCATAATATTGGGTGGGTGGCACGGCCTGCGCATGGGGATCTGGGGGAGGGGCGTACTGAGTATCTTGATGGTGTGGATGTGCAGGACCCGGGGGATGTGGAGAAGGGCACGGGTGGGAAAGGGAGGGGGAGCAAAAAGGGTGAAACGGATGGGGCTTTCGTACGCGCTGGACGATTCAAGAAAGCCTCGAATATGAACTACGGTGAACACCTACCCTCCTCCCATGAACGCTACAGACCCCATACTAATGATACTATTCCCCCGCAGGCCTCGCGCTCTCCCTAAAACTCGAACGCCACCTCGCCCGCCTCATCGCCCAACAAAAAAACGAGAACCACACCCCCGACGTCATCCGCACCAGCACCGCCACGGCCCTCACCTCCTCCTCCGACGCCCCGCCCATCCCCTCCACCTCCGCCTCCCATTCCACCTCCCACCACTCCCACTCCCACCATTCCCCCTCCCCGTCCCCCTCCCCGAACCCCGCGCTCCTCGGCCCGCCCGAAGCCTCCACCACGGGCACCGGGAGCCTTTTGAGTCTGGAGGACCAGGCGCTTGCCTTGGCGGTGGAGGAGACGTGGGAGGAGACGGGGGGGAGGCATCGGCCGTGGGCGGCGAATGGGAGGGCGGCGAGGATTGGGGAGATTGTGCTCCTTGTGGACTCGGATACGGTTGTTCCTGAGGTGCTTTTTCGTGTTTTGTTGGTTGAGGGAGAGTGGCTGCTGACGTGTTGTAGGACTGCTTGAGGGATGCGGCACGGGAGATGAGGGAGTGTCCTACTGTTGCGATTATCCAGCATGAATCTGGTAGGTTCCGCTTCCCTGTCTCCCCCCTTACAAGCGTGCTGACCTACGGGTGGGCAGACGTAATGCAAGTCGCGCACCACTACTTCGAGAACGGCATCGCGTACTTCACACGCCGTATCAACCGATGCATATCCATGGGTGCGTCCTTTCTTCCCCCTTCTTTCCCCTTCCTCTCCCTCGTCTCGTCTAGCACTCACACCACTCCCCTCATAGCATGCGCCAACGGCGAAGTCGCACCTTTCGTAGGCCACAACGCGTACGTAACCCGTTCCCTTTACTTTGCTGCTCTCCCGCCTGATGCCGTGTATTTGGGGTGGCGTAGGTTCCTGCGATGGCGCGCCCTGCAAGATGCGGCCCTGGTTGACCCTAAGGATGGCCGGGAGAAGATATGGTCGGAGACGAATGTGTCGGAGGATTTTGATATGGCGTTGAGGCTTATGTTGAAGGGGTATATTATTCGGTACGTGCTTGTTCCCGCCTTCAGTTCTTTTTCGTACCCTGTCTTCGCGGAGGCTGATATTTCTTCTTGTCTTGTTTTGTTTTTGGTTTGATGTAGGTGGGCGACGTACTCTAAGGGTGGTTTCAAGGAGGGCGTGTCGCTCAGCGTGGATGATGAGCTTAATCGATGGCAAAAGTACGCGTATGGATGTAGCGAGTGAGTTTCTTTCTTTCAAAGGAATCTCGTGTTCGTGCTTGCTGAGTTTTTGTGCAATCAGGCTGCTATTCAACCCTTTCACTCAATGGTTCCGGCGTGGTCCCATCGCGCACCAGATCCACAAGTTCCTGTGGTCCGACGCGCCGCTGCACTACAAGTTCTCTATGATGGCCTGTACGTCGTCATTCCCTCCCTCCCTTCCAAATATCCCCGCTCACCGAACACACGCAGACATGTTCTCGTATTACGGTATCGCAGCCTCCGTAACCATCAGCATCATCAACTACGTGCTCCTGGGCTTCCAGTTCGGCGTGGACGGCTTCTACATGCACAGTTTCGAGATCTGGCTCGCCACCACCATAGTCTTCTTCGGCTCTGGCACCGTCGGCTTCTCGCTCCTCCAATATCGCCTTGGTCATAAGCAGCTTGTACGTGGATTTTGGGGCGATGTGCTTTCCCTGTGGGCTGATTGGTTGTTGTTTGTTGCAGATCCCTGCGTTCTTGGAGAATCTCATGTGGATCCCGTTCTTGTGAGTCGCCACGTTCGCAGAGGGGTCTTCGTGGAACTGACAGTTACATACTTGTAGCTTCTTCTTCTTCGGTGGACTCTCGATCCCCGTGAGCCAGGCCATACTCGCCCACCTGTTCTCGTACGACATCTCGTGGTCGGCCACGGTCAAAGAGGTTCAGAGGTCGAATTTCTTCAAGGAGATTCCGAAGATCGCCAAACGGTAGGTGGTACCTCTCCCCTCCGCATGTCGTTGCCTGACTTTTTTTTCTTATTGTTCAGTTTCTGGTTCCCGATCCTAGTGTCGTTCGTCCTCCTTGCAGGCATGATTATCTGCGCGACGAGCCTTGTTCCGGTGGAATGGCGCGTGGACGGTGCCGGCGGCTGGGCTGTCATTTTCCCTGTATCGTGAGTGTCCGCTTCCATTGCAGCAACAACAAGAACTCATCCAATTCTTCTCCGCCGGTAGCATCATTGCTGGTTGCCACATCTTGTTCCCGGTAAGCAGGGCGTGCCTTAAGGAATGCCGTTATCATCCGTTTTTCTCACCTGCTGCCGTTTGATGTTGACAGATCGTGTTGAACCCGTGGCTCATGGTCTTCTCATACTAAACCACCTCCCAGCGATTTTACCCCACGCAGGTTTGGTCCTGTTCATCGCGGAGCATTCGAACTCATCAACGGATTGCTATACGTATACCCATACCCCTCCCTTTGCAGCTATCGTTATCACTCGTACCGGCCCTTCTACCTTGATGGTCATTGTATCTAGACCTGCTTCCCCTCAACGTTCCTTCCATTTGTTTACAATCTCGAGTACCTGCCGGGACCTCGGACTCTCCTCTATCTCCCCACCTTTTTAGAGTTATACTTTTTTGTTGGCCACGAACTTCATGGACTTAATTTATATACCGACTTTGCACTTTGATTACCCAGAACCCACTTACTTACAGCACCCATTACCATCCCATTGACCTTTGCTTTTTTACTTACGATATCGCGGCGAGGAGGAAATCTGAAGACACAAAATAAACCACGAAATAAACCACGAGATTAAGGCCCCCCAACCGTCACTTGTACGTCTAAACGTAACAGCATTGGCTGGACTGCTCTGTGCTATTATGCGTTCAGCAGGATTACGGCAATATCAACCTTCCCTGCCAGCCGCTGGACGAGAGGCACCCCACGCGATATCTGCCCTGCGATGCCAGTGGGAAATTACACACGTACACGTTCTCGCTGCGCCCAATCACCCGTGTCAATGCACTTCACGAGCTTCGCGCGGGCGTGCTTCTCCACGGCACACACACGCCTCACTTTGGTGCTCGGTGGGCGTGGATTGCTTGGCCTGGCTCAAGTATGGCACGGGAGTCGCACAAGGCGTGCACATTGATCCTGGGGTCCTGCGCGACGCATATCAGCTCCCGCGTCCTGATGAGAGGGGGCCCAACGGCTGCAATGCAAAACCTCTAATGACGGTTGACTGACATCATATGAAGGTATGTTCATCTTTCATCCAAGTGGTGCGTGGGCGTCGGTTTGATTCGCGGAGGTTTCCATTGAACATTCAATTTTACGGGAATCAGAGAAGCGGAGTTATGGAGGAGAGAAACATAGATAAGTCATCCAAGTGGCAGCATTCCGTAAGAAAATGATCATCGATCCAGGATTCCAAGGGCTGTTGTACTTCGCGACTTCATTACGATGCACATCAGCCGCCGAGAGATGAGGTCGTATTTCACAATTGCTGAGTAAGGGTCCGACGTCCAGGACTGGGTACAATGGTTCGGGAATCCCACGTCCATGTGAGTGCAGTCTCGTAGCAACCACGATGCTCTCCTGCATAGCGAGTGATAAACGAGGGATGTGGTTATGGCGAGATTTTTACGCGTCTAAGGGTACCGATATGGTGCAAGACATAATATTTTCTTTTTGGATGGAGACTCGAGAGCCTTCGCCAATTGGCGGGAGCAAGTAAGCAGTGTTTGGTTCTGTTAAACATGAATGCCATAGTCAGCTGGTCCGTGCGCGGCGGCGCTTAGTATAAAAGCTGGCCTCGCCCATCGTGAATCCTTACCACTCTGGCCTTTTGGCTTAGATCAAGTGTAGTATCTGTTCTTAATAGTTTAACCACTATTATGGAGGCACCGCCTCCATTCTTGGTTATCTAATTTTTGCTGCCCTTGTTCCCTGTGCTCTGCTTGCAACACGGGGACGCGATGACCTTGCCGCTGCACTACTGGCTTGCGTCGTCGGGGGATCCCTTCCTTCTCTTTGCTGGAAATCAGAGGCGTATCACTTGATTTCGCATCAGATTCCAGCAAATAGCTGGTTGAATCTTACTTCTTTTACATGTGTCTACAGTAACATAAGTATGTATACCATCATCATAATAGCCTTTCCAAGTCAATTACTTTGAATACTCTCTGACCGAGGTCCGGGTACTTCGCTTTAGCGTGATGTTTCGAATTCCGGGCAATAATATCTCCCTTGATTCTCAAGGTAAGCCCCGGGTGTTCAAAGACGTCAGCATCTCAAAATTCATTTGATTTTGGTAGTTGTGTACAGTAACATGGAGTGGGATCAGAGGATAGTAGCCGGTACATCTTGTAGGCTCAGATCAAGTCAGGTTGTACGGACAGAAAATGCACCGCCGAATATAAGTATAGCTGCGAAGAGGCATCCCACTGCAGATAAAAACTTCCCCGGCGAAACGACGCAAGATGGGCACTGGAATGAGTGAGAGAAGGCGAACATGGCAAGTGAGCAGCTGAGAGCCGTCAGATGCCAGCGAAGGACCAAAGCGGGCATGTTGAGAATGACGATCAAAAACGCCAAACTTCTGCTGCCTCGGTTGCCGAAGTGGCCAGAAATGTAACCAGAACTCTAGATCGCGAGTGGTAATATGAGCGATGGAGGCATTTGCGTTGATATACCCTAGCACATACATATTGAAACTGGCTTATGTCTTTCTTGAGCGGATGACGCCATACATGATGAAAGCCGGCTGCTAGAGTACCGACGGAACAAGCCACTGCAAACGGGACACTTGTGGTGTTGTACGGCTGAAGATCATACACGGCAAGGAACATCATGGTTGCACTATGAGGACGAAGTTGAGGTCAGCTGTCGCAAGATGAATTAGAACAGGAAAATGTACTGACGAGAGATATACGGTAGCCTGCATTGACAATGCATATTAGTAGTGATGGATGATAGACGCTCAAGACCGTATACTGACAAACAGGTTTTCCGACCACTCGATAAAAATAGCTGTCAGGAGGTTCTTCCAGCCAATCAGGGAAACGATACAGGCCGTCCTCGCTACTTTCAGGCGATCGATGCAAGTGGTAAGGGCGTAAAGCTGAACCATGTTGATGGATGAATTGGTAAAGATTCTCTTGGACCAGATCTTGAAGCTTTGCAAAGGCCCAAGGGGACCGATGCCGACTTCCGCAGCCGCGGGATGGTTGATGGTGCGGCTGCCATCTAACAGGCGGTCAATGATGAGAAGCTCGGGAGAGACACGACCTACGATATTGTTGAAGCAGTCGAGCAACATACCAGGTTTGATGCCCGGATGCATTGAAAGATCCTTCGAGTGTATGGGTGACGAGTTCTGTGAGCCTGCATTTCAAAGGCCATATATCACGCACCTTGAGTAAAGATGTGCTCCAGCAGGTTGAGGTGGTTTTTCGCCTCTATTTGACTCCAAGGTGAAGGGGCTAATTGACTGTCAACTTGACATAAGATAAATTGGGGCTTCTTGTACGAAGCTATCTTGCAAGTTACCTGACACGCAACGATGCACAAGAGCGGTTTGAAGGCGCTTTAGGATTAACTGCCACTGATGTCCTGACGGGTAGGAACTGTGTGGAAAGGATTCCAGATGCCGATAGTAGTTTTGCAGTAAGACATTTTCTAATAGAGAAAATGAAACATGGCCTTAATGCGATCCGTTATGTCTGTCAAGTACTCACCAAAAGAGACGTGTGACATATCATTCACACTGGTGGGCATCAATACATCCAGGGCGACGTCTTCAGCCCACGATATTCCTTCACACGCGTTGTTGACAACATAGTAACCTCGAGGTTGAAGGCCGATGTAAACCTCTTCTTCATTCCCTAATCCTTTCTTGCCACGCCACAGACGGCATAGCTCAACTTGCAATCGCTCAATTTCAGTTCGAGTTTCCGGGTCCCGCATATCGTCGTATGTTGTTAACTTGTATCCATGATGGACGAAATATGGTCTGCCATCCAGATTCACGAACTGTACCCATTGAGGAGGTAGGTCACCAAGTCCATGTAGGCGCCTATATGCGAAATTTTTGGGGTCAGCATCATGGACGAACAACTAAACATTTTTTGCATCACGCGTCCAGTTGACCATACGCAATGGGCGTCTCTTTGGGTCCCTTGGGAAATAGTGTTTGTGGTGGTCGTGTCTGACGGCTAGCATGCAGTACGTCAACCTAAATGAATCCACCAGTGCACACAAAGTTTGTTCGATAACTAACCTTAACCTGGTTGGGATACACTCGTATGATGCTCGCATTGGGGTGATGGGCGGGAGCGGTGTCTCCGTCATGGTTGGATCCATTCGTTATGTGGGTCTTGGATTGTGGTGGTGGAAAACAAGCCTCGCGTTAACAACGTGGCCTTCGAATCCAGTATTTGAGTACCCGGCAGATAGGCGCTCATTGAGGCCAGACGCCGGCGCAATAAACAATTTTTGGCATTATCTCATTTCACGTCGTACACTCGGACAAAAAATATCTGGTTTCAGAAGCGCCCAAATCAGCTTTTATAAACCCTGAAAGAGACAAAAAAGCTCTCACATTGAGCAAAATTCATTTCTATGAAATCGACACTGGATATATGATGTTGCAGGTGTGGACTGTGCGGACTGGGTGCAGGCTGAGGCAAGTTGCAAAGATCGACAGTCAGGACAGTGTTCGGACTTTGCCGAGAAAAAACCAAATTTCTGCACCCCCGTCACCACCAGAAACCGCGACAGCAAAAAATGGCTCAACAACGGATGGCGCTGTGGGCAGCAGAGGCAGATATCGACGAGGATGTTGATTTGCATCTTGCTATCGGAAACTACGGCCAAAACGGCCACTACGAGGATGGTGAGTGAAGCATCAGGTTCGCCAGAAACCACGTATCTCATTGCTTTCAGCCCATATGAAGCAGCCCCAAATTGATGAGGCGACTCTCCTGGCTATGCAACAGCATATGGCCCAACAAGCAGCCTTTGCCCAGATCCCAGATGTCGTCAAGGGCGTGAGTTATCACTCTGAATGTGATGATGATGGCTTGGCTCACGAATCTGTTCTCAGTTCATCGTACACTTCCATCAAGCAGTGCTCGATAATAATCTCGCAGAGATCACCGTTGCGTACGAGAGTGGTTGGAACAAATATACAGAGAAATTCTACTCGAGGACAGAATGGCCGGAAGCGGAGGTCATTGCGCCATTGGTCAATGACGGTGAGTCTTGTCTTTTATCTTTTCCATAATCGCTGACTTATCCTCTGCATCCAAGACCCTATATTCCTCATCCTTTACCGTGAACTGTATTACCGTCACGTATACTCTCGCCTCCAACCCAACATCGATGACCGCTTCCACTCGTACGAAAACAGCTGTGAATTGTTCAACTATCTCCTCAGTGCGTCATATCATCCCTTCTACATCTATATTTCATTGACGCCATGGCAGACTCTGAGGGTCCCGTCAAGCTCGAGCTTCCGGAACAGTGGTTGTGGGACATCATCGACGAGTTCATCTACCAATTTCAAGTGTTCTGCACCTGGCGCTCCAAAGTCAAATCCAAGACCGAAGACGAGTTGATGATGTTGGCGGAAGGTGGTCCCGTGAGTCTGCTAAATACTGTCTTACGAAACGTGTGCTAAGCCTTCGAAGGTCTGGAGCTCTTATAGCGTTCTTAACGTCTTATACTCTCTCATCCAAAAGTCGCGCGTCAACGACTACATCACTGCTCAACAAGAAGGCAAATCCCCCGAGGAAATCGCGTACGTTCATCTTTCTGACTGTAAAATTCCGCCCCTCATAATTCCTGACTTTGTAGTGAGATTGTCGGAGAGTATGGCCAACGCCCGTTGTACCGAATGCTTGGCTACTTCAGTCTTATCGGTCTCTTGCGAGTTCACGTGCTGTTAGGAGATTTCACCCTCGCTTTGAAAGTCATGGAGAATGTTGAGCTCAACCAAAAAGTGAGGACCAATTTGTCACACTTGAATGCATAACTGACAACATTTTAGTCGCCATTCACCCGTGTAACAGCATGTCATGTCGCGACTTACTACTATGTTGGGTTCTGCTATATCATGCTTCGCCGTTACCCAGATGCTATCCGCACCTTTGTTGCTGTTCTCAACTTCATCATGCGAATGAGACAATATCACACAAGGAGCTATCAGTATGACCAGGTAAGCATCGCAAACACCCGATCCATTTCCCGCTCTCACCGTCTTTGAATATCATAGATCAGCAAAACCGCGGACAGGATGTACGCTCTGTTTGCCATTTGCAATGCCTTGTCACCAAGCAGGCTCGATGATAACGTTGCAAACATCTCGAAGGAGCGTTATGGAGAGCAGTTTGCCAAGATGGCACGCGGCGGGTAACGCTTCTGACCGACCTGCTACAGACAGACACTTACAATTCTTATTTTTCAGTGAAGATGCTTTACCCGCTTTTGAAGAGCTGTTCCTCTATGCATGCCCGAAATTCATCACCGCTAATCCGCCCCCTTACGATGATCCCGCCGCCCTAGCCCTCCTCCTCCCCTCCTCCCCCACAGATTCCCCGGCCCAGCCTAGCCCCACATTAGCTTCAGTTGACCCTACGCACCGGCATCTTAGCCTCTTCTTGGCCGATGCAGACGCTCAAGCGACCGTGCCTACCCTTCGGAGTTTCTTGAAGCTCTACACGAGTCTAGGCGCGAAGAAGTTGGCGAACTTCCTCGATGCAGACGAGGAGGAGATCGTCCAAGAGATGATGCTGATGAAGCAGGTTAGCAAGAGTGTGAGCCGAGTCCCTGGGAGTGAAAAAGGCAGCCTCTTGGACGGACAGACGATCACGACGAGCGATCTCAACTTCGTCATTGCCGAGGTGAGTCTTCAGGTGTTGGTACTTCGTCTCCTGGACCCTAAGACGTTTGTTTCTTCTCACAGAACATGGTGCATATTACCGAATCCACCATTGGCAGACGATATGCTGGATGGTTCATCAAGAACACCGAACGGACGCAGCGGATATATGATGATCTCAAGAACATGCCGCTACCTCAGCCACCCAAAAATGCCACCACTCACACAACTGCTGCCCAAGCACCTGCGGGTGGGGAGCCCCAAACAAAAGGACCAAGAACCGGTGGACAGAAGGTTGCTTGGGGAGCTGTCAAGGTGGCCTGATCGATTTCTGAGTCCTGTGCTGATCTTTTTGTCTATCCATATAAATCGCTTGCAGACTATTTTTACCGTTGAGAGAATCTGAGCTTGGAGCTCTTCAATATGGCTAAGTGGAGCGAGATATGACAGCCTTGCCGACCATCATGGAGCGTGTCCCGTCCAACGGCGAAAGCGAAATTCGAGACCAGAACTCGACCAGAAGGTATTCTAGAAGCTGGTCATGGCGTTAAGTGGTTTTAGACCTTTACGGTTTACATGATGTCGGGGGAATATCGCAGTGAGCATCAGGGAACGTGGCCCGTTACGGTTATGTGAAATTCAATATGAGAAGTGGGCTTCAGGTCGAGAGATGGCTTGGCCGCTTGGGCGAGAGGAACATCCGCGGATAAACCAGGATGGCAGGAAAGGGTGGTCGGCTGATGGTGAGACCCCACGTGATGGAACGCGTCCACCTGGGTTCAGGCCCGCCTTGCTTGTCTGAGTCTCTCGCCTTGACAGAACCCGAATAGCACACACTATTTCCGTTCATTTACTTGCAGCTGCCCACCGGTGCGGTCCTTACTAGGCCTCCTCTGTCATGTGCCTCGTGTTCCGGTCCTCGAAAACCGCTCTGCACAAGGTCCAACCTACCTTCCCAACTTCTCAGAGACATAGCGAAGCCATCCGGCGTGTAAATCTCACCCCACAATTGCCACGATGAAGCTCGAAGTTTTCTCTGGCGATGCTCAGTATTTAATGAGGGATGTTCTCGGGCTTCGATATACCCTGCCTTCGTGCAGTATCTGCCAGTCTATCGAGATGTGGGCAACCCGTGTCCTGGCCGTAGTACAACTTGTGACATTGTCTGTATCTGCGCCTCCTGGGTTTCCAGAATCAGGGAATGGTTTGTGGTTCACGAAGCCTGCTGGGGTTTGGTCGAAGGAATGGCTGCCTGTCGGCAATGGATATCTTGCGGGTATGTGCCTCGAGGACCGACCTAAGTTAGTACTCACTTTTTTCAAGCCATGATACCGGGAGGCACCTCAAACGAAGCTACACAACTGAATATCGAATCCTTATGGAGCGGCGGACCTTTCTCTGACAAGGTAAATATTCTTCATCCGTTTGAGGGCGTAACTTTCCGCTAACCAGCTATCACAAAGTCTTACAACGGTGGTAACAAACAACCGGGAGAACAGCTTTCTACTGCCCAAGTCATGGATTCGATTCGGAAGCAGATATTCCGGAGTCCCACTGGCGATATCAGCAGTTAGTACAAGCAGTTTTGTCAATAGTCAGCACAAATACTTATGTCTTCACGCGAATATCAAGCTCTTGGGCAACTTGGCACTGCCGCTGGGGCATACGGTAAGCCATTGCTCCGCCATACCATATCATGGCTTCCTGAAGATGCTAAAATGCATTACAGGCTCGTATGCAGGCGCGGGGCACCTGATCTCAACGATTAACACGACAGGCACTGTCTCGAACTATGGTCGATATCTTGATCTCGATCAAGGCATTGCCCGTACGACTTGGACCCAATCGGGAACTACATATCTTCGGTACGTTTTTATCCTTCCAATTACCCCAACGAATAGTAATCCCGGGCTTCAGATCTACTTTCTGCTCACATCCTACTCAAGCATGCACACAGCACATCACTTCAACTATATCAACAGGCGCCGCCGCGGGTCTACCATCTCTATCGTACACCTTTTCTTCAGCCCTCGAATCAGGCATGCCTGCTCCCAACATCACTTGCATGGACCCGACCACTCTCCGTATTCGGGGGACAATCGAGTCATCTGGTGGAATGACCTATGAGTTCTTGGGACGTCTCCGTGCCACCGCCATTAACAATGCGAAGACAACCAAATGCATTCAATTTCCCGTTCCCTCCGGTGCTCCTCCTAACGCCACGCTCCAGGTCATAGCCGGGACAGCACGCGAAGCTTGGATCTCGTGGGTTGGAGGAACCGAATACTCGATGGATGCAGGCAACGCTGCCTCTGGTTTCTCCTTCCGCGGCGCCGACCCTCATGTGGCTTTACTTAACCTGATTTCCGCACCAACGACAGTATCTGCATCCTTCTCACAAATACTCGCGCAGCATGTGGCTGACTACAAGGCGGCGTTGACGGATAAGTTCTCTTTGTCGCTGGGACAGACAGCTCGACTTGATGCTCCAACGGACGTCATCAAAGCCGCGTACGAGATTGACACTGGGGACAAGTATCTGGAATGGCTTTTGTTCAATTACGGCCGTTATTTATTGGCGAGTAGCGCAAGAGGCGTGCTTCCTGCCAATTTACAGGGCAAGTGGGCTGACGGGTATGGGAATGCTTGGGGTGCAGGTATGTTACTCAAATCCAAATTCTGCCACCTATGAAGGGGCTCACGATAGCCTTTTCAGATTACCGTATGTATCTCATCCTATTGAAACGTTTTCGCTTGCGTTAGTGTGGTTTCCGTCAGACTCGAACATCAATATCCAGATGAACTACTGGGGCGCCGAAATGACCAATCTCGACGTCACTAGGCCCTTGTTCGACTACTTCCAGGTTCGTAGTATTTGTATTCATAGTCGATAACATGTCCTTACAAGGCTCCAAAGAAAACCTGGGAACCAAGGGGCGCTCTCACAGCTCAGGTCCTGTATAACATCTCAAGAGGTTGGGTTACTCATAACGAAGTAAGGAGATGTGTTCGTTTAGGCTTCCAGGATAAATGTGCTGAGTAATTTTTAGATGAATGTTAGTCGAAAATGCGGAAACTTGAAGGCAACGAACCTGACATTGCGACTATAGATTTTCGGACACACAGGCATGAAAGGCCCTGGCGACAACGCTGAGTGGGCGAACTATCCTGGTGCGTTCTCTATTAAGTTCATTGTCCGCATCATCAGTTACACTTATCCTTATATAGAGTCTAATGTTTGGATGGTAAGTAAGTTCGTGTTTCGTCTACTGGAACGCTGATCGATTTGCTTCATCCTGCCAGATGATGCACGTGTGGGATCATTTCGATTACACGAACGATGTTGCATGGTTCAAAGCGCAAGGATGGCCGCTTCTCAAGGTTCTTTATGTAGCCTTTGCAAAAATCATGCGCTGATTGTGAACTTCGGCCTATGGATCTTAGGGTGTAGCAAGCTTCCACCTGGACAAACTAATCCCAGATGCTCACTTCAACGACTCCACTCTCGTCGTTAGCCCCTGTAATTCCCCAGAACAGAGACCTATTACATTCGGTGTGTTCACTATCCCGTCCATTCCGTGATTTTTCCACTCACCAAATTGTTTTCAGGATGTGCGCATGCCCAGCAAATGATATGGCAGTTGTTCAACGCTATAGAGAAAGGGTTCGCAGCTTCTGGGGATACCGATACTGCTTTCCTTAACGGCAAGTCGTACTATTCTATCATCACAGCTACCCTAAGCAGAGCGAAAACAGAGGTCAAAACTAAGCGTGCGAAGATGGATAAAGGTGTCCACATTGGATCGTGGGGCCAACTTCAAGGTATATGGAAGTCTACATGACCGCAGATATGAAAAGTAATGCTCACACCCTACGATACCCACTAGAATGGAAGGTTGACAGGGACTCTCCAACGGACTTACATCGCCATCTTTCGCACTTGATCGGTCTCTATCCGGGATACGCTGTCACGGGCTACGATCCTGCCATTCAGGGCAATTTCACGACTAAACAAGTGATTGACGCAGCTACAGTCAGCTTGACACATCGTGGCAATGGCACTGGCCCCGACGCCGATTCAGGCTGGGAGAAAGCTTGGAGAGCGGCTGCGTGGGCCCAACTCGGGGATGCGAATCAATTCTACCACGAATTGACTGTGAGTATATTCATGTTCGAGGAGACTTTAGTTTGCGCTTGCTAATGGGACGACTATTCCCAGTATGCAATCTTCCTCAACTTCGGACCGAATCTCTTCAGTCTTTACAATCCATTCGACCCCAACCCTATCTTCCAGATCGATGCAAATCTAGCATATCCCGGTGCAGTGCTGGTGAGTACTGTGACGCACCTTTTCTGGCCTTTGTTTTAATCTGTCTCTTCCCACAGAATGCCTTAATCCAGGCTCCAGACGTAGCCAGCGTCAATACGCCCCTCACAATCACCCTCCTTCCCGCACTTCCCAAACAGTGGCCATCTGGCGCGATCAGAGGCGCGCGTGTCCGTGGGGGTATCAGCATTGACTTGCAATGGAACAATGGTAAACCTACAAGCGCGTCCTTTAAGGTGGACTCCAACATCGTGGCGAGACCAGTACAGGTCGTATATGAGGGCAGGGCACTTACTTCCTTCACGACATCCGGTGGGCTCACCCAGGCAATCAGTAGTTTCTGATTTGGGCGCATTAGCTTATGAATTTCTATTTCCTTCATGTCATATTTCAAAGCAATATACCACGAGACAGTGGTACACTTTTTATCTTCTTGCAAAGCGTCGTTCCACTTGATCAAGCCTGGTGAAGTATTTGGCCAAAACCTGGATGGAAGTCACGCACACGTGCAGTGTGATGGGGTAGCGTAACTCCACGGTCACGTTGAAATAATTACTTAGTCGCGACTCCCAATCCACAAACATCCATGACCTCTTATACTCCCGACCAGGCGCTAGAGGATGTTTCGGCTTGGATCCGACGGATCGAGACTACAATAGACACGTTAAATGCAAGCAGTGCGAGCAGCCGCCCGACTCGACCACGGGCATGGAAACGGACTCTGGAAGCGTTTCAGAAGCCCCCTTCGCTAACCGTTGCTTTCTTGGGAGGTAAGCGATACGCATGCACACCCTACTCAAGTAGCGCTCTTGATCTGAATAAACCCAAAAGGTACAGGAGCAGGGAAATCCTCATTGATCAACGCCATTCTTGAAAGCGAGTATCATGTACCCGCTCCCTCAGCTCAGTTGACACTAATCCTAATCCGCAGCTGATGTCGTTCCGACTAGCGGAGGGAGAGGTGAGTGGCAGCAGCATGCATATGTAAAGTGTTCAAAGTCATAACTTCATATATTTTCGCCTAGCTTGTACTTCAGTGATCACGGAAATTTCATACCATGACAAGGCGGAAAGTAGCGCACAGATCCATTTCCTGACACAGGAGGAATGGAGTCAAGAAATTCGCGTCCGGGTTGGCGACATTCAAGACGACGACAACGAACAGAAAACCAAAAAACCGTCGAGTCGGCGGCCTCTTTCAGAAGCTCAGGCGAGGAAACCTGCGTCAGAAGCTGCAAAGAGGTCATTGGAGACGGTCCGTATTGTTTACTATCGAAACTCAACTTCATTTAAATTCGATCTTCCACCATCTTCCAACGCTCGACAGCTCGAGGCCGTCTATAGCAACTCAACTAAACAAGAAATCCTGGCCAACTGTCTGGAGAACGTTGACTTTCTATTGGATGCCGAGAAATGTGAGATATCTGGTAATATTTTATCCTCTCGAACATGTCTCATTCTCGAGTCAGGGCCAGCACTACGAAATCTTGGGACAATCTGCAACATAGCTCCTTCAAAGCCCTCAGATTTGTTGTCAGAACTTCGTCAGTGGGTTGGAGACAAAGGTCCCTGGCCGCTTGTTCGAAAAGTAACTGTGCGCTGTCATTCGGCAGCTTTATCAGCCGGGGTTACGCTAGTGGATCTACCTGGTTTGGGAGACTCTAACAGAGCCAGGACCGCTGTTGCAGAGGATTATAGGAAAAATGCCGATCATTTCTTCGTCGTCATTCCCATGATGCGTGCCGTTGATTCAACACTCACGAAAGGTCTGTTTAGTCTGAGTGCTCATTAATACTTGACCATAATCGAGTGGTGATAATTGCCATTTAGAGCTGCTCGGGATGTCGAAAGCACAACTCCAAAGTATGTGAAGCTGATATCTACTTGATGACAGCCAAAATGACGGCTAATTGGCATCGTCCTTATAGTGGGTATTACTTCTCCTTGTGTCACAGCTATCTACTGAAAAAGACTGACTGGCATTGTGGTTTGAAGATGGGACGTAAGCATTTTTCGCACTACTTCTATTGCTGGAAATGTTCTGAATTCGGACAGCTTAACATGTTCCAAGCTGACCTTCATTCGTAAGAGATAAGCCTCTTTCGGGTACCGCAAAGTGTCAATTGATAAGGTTTGTAGTCACTAAATGCGACGATCTCGTGTACGACGAAGTAGTGGCGTCTTACCGCTTAGAAGAGGATGATAAGTTCGTGGAGTTGAGAGACAAAGAACTTCAGACCTCTCTATCCCGACAAATCGCGAAGGCTGATGAGGATCGAGCTTTTCAAGGCCGGAAGGGTGAGCCAACCCCGTCCTTTGTGCGAGGTTTGAACATGATGCTAACATGATTTCTCGTGAAGAATATGAGAATGCTGTTACCGTTTCGACATCCTCTTGCCCGAAAACTGAGGAGATTCCAGCAAAGCGGTCCCTCTTTGACGAAGTCGAAAGTGTATCTGCACCTGCCAAGCGACCCCGGTAAGTATATGCAAAATATTTGTATGTTTAATGGCTGAGATATTTGTTCAGACTTTCCGAGACCGACGACGGTGCAGTCACTCACGAGGAATCTCATCCTGTCGAATATGACATTTTTCGTGAGTTAAATGAAAAACGAAAAATTACGAAGCATTATGAAGAGGAACATCGGAATGCGCGTTATGCAATGAAAGCATACTGCTCTCAAAGACGATCACAGGTACTGTTAGGAATTTCTCACAAAAAACTACTAAGAGTATATTGTCTTTGACATCAGGATACAGTCGACAGACTTTTAGACAAGTTCATGGAAGAAATGGATGACCCTGACGGTAAGTACACCCCCGGGCCTAGTCTGTTGGTACTGAGGTCTATTGAATATGAATCCTAGCCGAATCGGATGATCAAGGCAGGCACCTGCTTTACCACCCTGGTAACAAGCATAAGCAAAGCTGATAATTGCGTGTTAGAATTCCCTGTGTTTCCAGTATCTGCGCGTGACTACTCGAAAATCGGAAGTCAGTTCTTTTGATAGCGCCAACCCTTTCTTTCAAGTATTAACCAGTATGGAACAGAGAGAATGGCAGGAGAGGTAGCCTGTTTCCAGAGCATTGTCGATACTCAGATTCCGGCGCTCCAAGATCATTGCCGTGCATTGCCACTTCGTGCGCGTCAAGAGTTCGCGCGACTTGCCTTTGCTGCGTTCAAAAAAATTACTTGCTCGATGAGTCAATTTCTCGAAACGTTTGAAAAGGACAAGGAAGATTGTCGTTCTCTTGCCGCTAACTGGGGATCGAACCAAACATTGGAATGGCGGCTTGTTCAGGTAAGAGGACAAACAAGACATGTAGCTTGATAATCTGAACTGGTTTGAAGCGTTTCGAAGACTCTCATGTAAAGACGGTCGAGAAGCTCAAAAGCCATTTCAAAGAAGGATTGGAGGATAAGTGCGCATCCGCCGCCCAACTGGTCAGCCCTTCATGTCCAATATCAATGATCGAGTGCCTCATGATCCAAAACATCCATTGTCAGGCTATAAGTGAAGCCCCTGGTATAGCTGAGCAAATTGTGGAAGATTTGAAATGGCAGCGACTTCGCGCTAGTATGCGGATTTATTTTCCAATCCTGACGGTTCTGGCGGTTCTAATGTCTTGTCATGTGTGCAGCCTTCCGTAGGTACGGAGCATACCTGGATTTGGACATTAACGGCGACTTTGCGGCACCATTTATTGCGAGCATCTTGGACTCTTGGCGGGCAACACTCGACAAAGATGTTTTCCCGGAAATCAAAGACCAACTACAGAAGATAGTCCGAGATGTTCTGGGCCAGGTTACAGATTCATGTGGTTCCAGATCTTTCAAGAGGGTTGTAGAATCTCGAGGCGAATCTGCCTTCCAAATGGCCTCCTCTGATTTAAACGAGTTGCATCTACGGGTCAAATTGCAGCTGAACAGGGACCAGAAGACCACATCGAGATCTATAACGACACATGTACAAGACAAATTGGAAGAATGCTATGAAGGAGCACTTCAGATTCAAGGCAAAGGCAGTGTGGGACTTCAAAAGGTGCACAACCTTTCTCTCTCTTGAGCTCCACAATAGTTTTTGACCATCCTTACCTTTGGTGTAGGACTACTTCATTGATTTTATAGATGCAAACAAAGGAACCATGTTCGAAGATCTTACGCAATTTATCTTGGGAGGCTTAGATAAATTAGCCCAATCAGCCGGTGTAACTATCAGAAAATGTCTAGCGGCGGTGGCAGAGAAGGCAAGAGCTTCCTTGCAGTCCTCTGTGTACACGTGAGGTTAATCATGACATGTTACTTTCTTTAGGTGCATGATGAGATGTCTTCATTGTGGGAGGAGGAAGCAGTGGATACAAAAGAGTGTGTGAAGCTACGGGCGTCGATCGAAGAGATGCACGAGGAGCTGGATCGCTGTCACGCGAAGACGTTGGAGTGGAACTCGGAGGACGATCACGATATGTTATGAATGTAAACGGCTCCTTACTCTTACTGAATAGTGTATGTCGGTGGCCTGTGTGCTGCTTGACAGTTAAAGCTTACAGTTCAAGTTGAAGCAGGGCGACCGCGACGCGTCTGATCACGTGGCTGGACAGCCCCATTTTGACAAGTCGAAGGTCACCAGTTGAACGTCGGCCACCAGCACTGCTGCGCACCGTTACCTCTCCCTTGACCATAACCCTCAGGAATGTCGCTGGCCAAGCTTACTTCGGTATCAACGTTAACATTATCGCTTCTCCTTGAGCGGCAGCGTCTTCACACTCTGCCTTCATTTTCAGCAACCTCCGATCCGAATGCAGCGAAACCACCGTCATTGCACCTCCCTCAGATAACCAAGAACCTCAAACGGCTGCGAAGCGGGATCATCGAGCTCGAGGAGAAGGAGGGACGCTCGGAGGCGGTCATTTTATTACGAAGTCAGTATGAGCGCATGCGCGCAATGTTGGGCAAGGACAGCAATGCCGTGGAAAGGTATGTATTGTTACAACACGTAGAGATGCTAGGTTGTGCGGCGAAACTAATGGTACTTTTAGCTTGGAATCAGAGCAGGAAGACCCCTCTGCTTCGTCTTCTTCGCCGTCTCCGTCACCTCCATCATCTCTAGCCCCCACTCCTCCCCCGAAACCACCAGCGAAGGACACGGAGCCCGTCTACTCCCCGTATACCGATGACCCAGAGGCTGGTTATCATGAATCTGGGATAATGCTCCAGACGCAACGACGGATGATGGATGGTTCGTGTCTCTTCATCGTGCAATGGCGTTTGATGTCTGACCCGTGTCGCAGAACAAGACGAACAGTTAGACAGACTATCTCACTCCATCAACCGGCAGCACCATATATCTCTGCAAATAAATGACGAGCTCGACGTCCACACAGGTCTGCTGGAGGAACTCGACACTGAATTAGACCGGACGGAAAGCCGGCTTACGGGCGCACGACGACGGTTGGACAAGGTCGCCAGGGGAGCCAAAAACAACGGTTCGCCAGAATATCCTCTCATCTACAACGCCGCTAACGCGGCACGCTTCTTTGTAATCCAGGTTCCACCGTTACCATCGGCCTTCTGATATTCGTGCTGCTCATCCTCATCATCATTTTCAAGACATAGACCCGGCATCCACATCTCTTCCCATATCTGCATATCTTCTATTTTCGGAATCATCTTCGCTTGTAATCTATACACGGCGCGCCCTAGACAGGAAGTTCCCATGGACGGCCCATATATGTGATGATATCATTATTATGCCTCATCTAGTTTGTATAACATGCTCCACTTTATACCAGGATTATCGACATGGAGAGTCTCAAAATATCTCTGCTTACCACTGGGTATAATCCTTTCCTTTGATTCTTCGCACCGTTCAACTTCCAGGTGTGACGCCCAAAACACCCCACACTGCTTTGCCCAGAACCGTAACGCCGTCATTCCTCCAATTCTTGCGTCGTTCAGCGTCGGCTGCCACTTCTGCATTCATGATACCAGACTTCGTACGGTGTTTGACGATGTCGCTGACGATGCCCTCCACGAACTCGGGGTGTCCCTGGACCGTGATAATCTGGATATTCTCCAGATTCTCTTGCCCAAGTTCCTTGCCAGGCACGAATCGAACCATGCCCTGGTTATATGAGACGGCCGTTGACCCCAATAGCTGGAACGTCGGTGGGACTTCGGGAACATGATCTCGATGCATTTCCTGGATATTCTGCATTCGCTTGTTGAGTCACACTTGTTGAGCCAAATTCGCCAGCACTTACCAAAGTCTCGACTCCGAACAGCCTCTTTCCGAGGTCTGTGAGATCGATCGGCGTTGGGCCAACTTCCCACAACCCATTATTGGGCACAGTCTCGCCTCCCAAAGCCCGCGCTATTACCTGATGACCAAAGCATATGCCTTCGAGGTGATTATTATTACAGCTGTGAATGCCCGGTGTATATACTGTTGATATCTAGCTCACCTATCAGTTTGATTCGTGGCTTGTCATTCGCAACGCGGGCGGTGAACGCGATCAGCTTGTTTATCCATTCCAAGTTCTCGTACGCTGCTGCAGCTATAATGCAGGAGCTCCTGATCAACCTGGGTGTATCTGGCACCTAAAATGGACCTAGGTGAGCTCCTGGCTTACCTGAACCCGTATACATGATCCCGTCGTAGGAATCGAGCTGATCGTCGGTTGGATATTCCATGTTGCTGACCACATCATACGGATCGAGCGTAAAGTCAACATCCTTTGGTAGCGAGCGTCGGAGGAATTCTGTGAAGACGACTGTGTAGTCGCCGTAGGTGGCTCGTGTGCTCTCAGGCAGGTTTCCGCTTACGAGGAGAGCGATCTTCTTAGACATGGTGGTGAAGGAGCACTTGCTGTGGCAATTCATCGGGCCGTGAATGGACCGGCAGTTACCGACATTTAATATAGATCTGCATTCATCCCAGGAATGCAAAGGTCACCCTCCACGCACTATCAACTTCCCGACCGCAAGACAAGATTTCATAGATGGAAGGATAGGGTATGAGCTTGAAGCTTGGAATTTTACGTCATTTTGATAATCTGAAGTGATTGCGACGATCATGAATGGGACACAAAGGCCGTTACATAACAGCTGAAGTTCCACAGCTCCTGGAAGCTGAGCGACTAGAAATTCTTGGGTTCGGCTCTTGAGCCTACTTGAGCTTGAGAAGTCTATGCACGGATTTTCCACACCGCAAGGTACCAGGTGCACGGTGCACCAGACTTTCAGGCACGCCACGTGCTTAGAATAGACATTTATTGATTGGGCCATCGGAGTTCGAAAGAGGCATGTGGATGAATTTGCGTCTTGAGCGTTGAATACAACGCGCGACATTTCTCTTCACCATGGACGACGGCGACCACGAGGGCCTGCGCACTGCCCTCCAAAGCGATCCCCGCCTCATCGTTGCTACCGCTCTCGCCACGCTAGTCCTCGCTGGTGGGGTCTTCATCTTGCGGTCAAACCCGAGGCACATTGTTGGAAATTCGCACAACCAACTGGGTGAGAGTGCTCGCAGGGACCCTGACTCCATAGTGACAACCGACCATGAACCTCCAGGTCCAGAGACATTTAAGTCTGCGGGCGCAAGTTCAAAGGGTTCCAGTGCTGGCACGGCGATCATTGTCCGCGATGAGCTTGGCGAGGAAAGCGAAACAAAAGATCTCAAGGTTTCGCGGCCGAAGGAGAGACGGCGACGAGGGAAGGATCCCTCAAAAGATATCTTGAAATATGTCAAGAAAACGAAGTACCTCGCGAGACCTAGCAGGACTGGAGATCTTGAAGACAACGGAGTCGGTCAGTCCAACACCCCGTCCAAGAACGAAGTGACATGCCACTCGCGGAAATCATCTCAAGCAACTTCTTCACGATCCCGTTCATGTACTTCCAACCAACGATCACCTCTTCCGAGCCAAGGCAGGGCTAGTCCCTACCCAAGTTCTACTCAAGGTAGCCACACCGGTGATGGCTATGATGAAGACGAAGAAGACACACCCCCAGCTGCATCTTCCTCGACTTTCGCTACATCGTACTTGTCAGCCAGCAGTTCCCAACGAGTAGCCTCGTCATCTTCTGTATCCGATTCTCATACCTCTTCGTCGATACTGGTATCAGACCCGCCCAATCCTTCAAGGACAGCCGTTTACCCGACTATCCCCCTTTCTTCTTCGTCGTCCGCGTCTCAGTCTGCTTCCACCTATTCCTCTGACTCTGTCAAAACTCCGAACACCTCCCCGACGATATCCCAGTCTGGAAAGACCCCTACGCTCGCTCAGGTGGATATGCCACCACATGCACCCACCCGGCCCATGGCCACCTCTGCCAGCTCACCCTCTGTGCACGCAGCGCAGAAGCCGTTAGGACCATGGGATTGGGATGGTGCTGGCCCTTCTACCACATCTGATGGCACACATCGTAAACCTCCCCGATTTCATTCGAAGTCACGAGGTTCGGGGTCCAACCCGATCTCGCCTTCGATTCCAGCCTCTGTCTCTCTAGACACCTATACTTCTGATCTCGCCTCTTCATCCTCACGCGTTAGCTCTCCTACAGCGTCTACGATACTCTCGTTAGGAGACGTAGGGTTGCATGAGGATCTCTCCCATGTGGTCACCCTCCCATCGTCCGACGCATCTTCCAAGGCTTCGCCAAGTTCACCAATTTCACCAGGCTCCAGCCACACCGGGAGTAATACCCACTTCAATGGGAATGGCAACGCGAATGGCAGCGGCCACACACCTCGTCGTGCACCAACGCCTCGTCGACCACCGACCCCCTTATCGGGAAACGGGACCCCACCTCCATCACTTTCAGCTCAGACTCAGCTGGCATCCTTGAGAGGTGCTCTAGAGGCAGCGCGCCTGAGAGAAGAAAAAACGAAAGCCGACATAGAACGGTATTCTAAGGAATTGGATATGATGCGTTGGGAGAGTGCTGCGTGGAGGCGCAAGGAGGCAGAGGTGAGGAACTCTACTAAATCCTTTTCATCTTGCGTTCTAACCCCTGAGATTGCGCTCTCAGCTTCAGACTCAAGTTCATCACATGGCGCATCAACTACAAAGCTACGGGGCGCTTTTTGCATCGATGTCTGGACAACCCTCCCCGCTTCCTCAGCACCACATCCATCCGGGCGGCAATCCGAATGTAAATGGAAATTCCAACCCCACCTCAAATGGATATCACTTCTCTCCCTCGTCCCCTAATCCGCACTCCCCTCCGCCTCATCTACAAATCCCGTCAACACAAATGTTCCTAGGAAACGGAATCTTGTCAACCCCATCCATGTTTTCCCCCATGGCAATGGCACATAGTCCGCGCTCGCCGTTCTACCCTTACTCCCCCCATCCCAATCCGCTCCTTCATCAGCAGCAAGCCCAGTCCCCGCTGCAACAATCGAGCAATCTCTTCTCCATGATTTTCCCTAATTCGACGAATGTCAGCGGTACCCCAGGCAGTGGTCCGTCGTCAGTTGCCGGGTCTTCCTCGGGCGGATCACACTCACCTGACCTAGCTGGGTCTTCAACCCCGCCTCCCACATTGCTGAATCGTGGGAGAAGACTCACGCGCACGCGGACACAGACAGCTGGCCCGCGCATTGGTGGTAGCTCGTGGGAGGGCGAAGGAAGCGATGGCTTGGATGTGGGTGATGATGAGGTCCCTGCAAATGGTGATGACGAGAATTCGTACGACGATGAGGACGATGATGAGGGGCGCGTCAGTGAAGTGCTGGTGGATGCTATACTTAAACGCCCGGGGAGTATTAGAGGGCTGTCCAAGAAGGGAAAGTTCAAAGAGAAGGATGAGGTACAGCACACCGAGTTCACCTTCCCATCCCTTTCGGATTTTGGGAATGTGAATCGGATGTACAGTGTGCCTGTGGATGTTACAGCTGGGGGCGGGGACATGGCCAGGAGCGCGAACGACGAATCCAGGAACCACACACAGCAGGAGGTAATAGACACTCCTCGGCCAGAGTCGATAACCCGCGACGTCCAGCAGAGGATACCCAGCTGAGGCGGCGTTACTCTATCCATATTCCCATTCTCGCCTTCGCTCTGGTCTCAGCATATCGTTTATTTTTCTCTCTCGAGATCTGCCGCATTGCATATTCACACACTCCAGGCCGTTAAGTATTCAATATTGTTATCGCATGTCACCCTTGACTTTATGTCGGAATCTCGTTATCCATTCGCGCCTCTACTGCCACCCTCCCTCCACCGTAGTCTTTCAACACCCTTTTCAAGACATTCCCTACGCTTCTTAGCATACCCGCCACAGGCCTCATTTCATCTACCAGTACACTGGCCTAACCTGATAATAAAACACGAACGAACTCGGCGTATTGCTGGGGATTCTTCAGCCACCGAAACCTTTCGACCTTTTTCCGACAGTAGTAGCCTTCGACTTACCTTCCGACTCTTCTTGAATTGCGCCCAAAGGATGAGAGGTTGCTCAGTCATTGGCCATTTCAGTAAGAGTAACAGATGCTTCGAGATTCAGAGTACTCACACTCAACACCACCACACGAAATCAAAACTGGTCTTCCTCGTCTTCATCCACTCGTGGCAGCTAAGATTTCGGTTTGGAGCCGTCTTTTTCTCCGAGGTTGTTGCCAGCCAATCGAACGTCAACCAGGAACGTCTTCTAGTTCATTCGTCAACAAAAGCATCATCTTAATCCTACCCTTTGGATAGTGTATGTGCAAGACCACATCGCCAGCAGCAGCGTTCGTGCCCACTCAGTCCCAGCCCGTCGCCATTGCTCACTGCTGGCCCGGTGTTCCAGTGTCGCAGACGGGTAAGCCTTTGCCAGCGATACTTTAGAGGTATCTGAATCTGCAGTCACAGTTTATCAGGAGCAAATAATTTATTTACAAGGCAATCCCTTTATGGAAGCATCTCCTTCCACATGGAAGAAGCGATAATAATCTTGTCACTGTGGACGCGCGCTATCGCCGCAGAACCTGCTACTTTTCACTGATAACTCTGTTCTCTCTTTGAATGTTTTCCACATCGATATGGGACTTCAATATCACACAATGTATGTTCTTAAATTTGACCTGTTTAGCTTTGAAGCCTGTATACCTAGGTATGGGTCCGTGCTGACATTCATCGGCGCCCTCAGGCGCCCTCTTGAGTTTCTCGGCATTTTTGCCGCACGGCCGGGGCCTCCCGGCGGGTTCCAGGGCATACGGTCGATGTTGAGGAAGCGTAGGTAGGTGGTGTGTGTGTTGCCGGGTGTTAATGCGGCTGTTGTTAGGATCGTCTCCACGGCAGTTTATAGGCTTAGCCTGCTTTTTTGCGTTCCTCTAGGCCTAAGGGTGTTGAAGACTGCAAGGCAGTGAGTGAAGCACATGAGAGTCGCCGGGGGATGTATAGATGTAGATTAGATTAGAGCATGTGAACGACCAAACAATTATGTAAGAACAAATTTTGAATTGCACGGTCGGGGGTAAAAACCTACTACTAAAGTAGCAGGAATAAGGCTACTGTCTGAGGCAGGTTCAGCATTGGTCCATTACGTTTAATTGAGTGGTGGAAATCTATGGAAACCAGCAGTTCGAATCAGCCCTTTTTAAACAAGTCCAAGGCCTGCACCCATGTCACGGTCGCATTCACGCAATAGATAAACATTGTTCCCTAGGTTTAATCTGTGACTATCCATTCCGAATGCGCGCTCCATCACATATCGGCGCTTAGACTTCAAGCTTCGTAGACGATGTAGAAGGATTCGATTGGTTGGAATCGACGGGCTTATCACCCAAATCCGATGTTCTCGGGGCCGCGTTGAATGAACCAAGCTCCACAGGTTTAGACTTGGTAGACGTCTCCAATGTCCTCCCACTGCCGCCGAAAGCAGATGTTCGCAACGTCGATACCTGGCCGAAGTCCTCCGTGCGGCCATTAGTAGAGGTCAAACCAAGGCCGATCCGCACAATGACCATAGAGAATACCAGACCCTAGGTAAGTTCAGAGTGTTTTCTCTACATCACCCTCGCGAAGGATAACTTACAACAATCGGAGAGACCTACAATAACGGTAAAATATTTAGCGTCGACAACCACCGCTGAGGAAAGTCTCCTACCGCGTCTAAAAGGACATACTGGAACCACGACTTGACATTGTACAAGATGAGCAGAGTGGTGAGAGTTGCAGAGTATATCGCGCCTGATTCAATAACGAGGAGCATGATTGGGCGTAAGCTATGTTCCGAAAAGGATATACTCCTTCGGTTGATATACCAGATCCTATACGCCACCAGGACTAGTTGGGCCTTATTCAGTCCAGCGGTACTGAACATTGTTCAGGTGGGTCAGGACGCACCAGTACATATGATGTTAGTAGCAAGTGTCATGGAGAAAAACGCTAGGATCCAGTGCGAGAGTTCAACGACGAAAATCTCTGCTTCAGGGACTACTTTCGCGAACGAATACAAGATTCCGCCGCCAGTCACTGATGGACGACAAGTAGAATAAATCTCAGTAAAATATCACGTGGAAGCGAACGCACCTGTGCTCCCGAAAAGAAGCAGTATAGGGAAGGCAACCACTGAGAATCTCTTCCCATATACAAGGTAACACCGTAAGAGCTAGATAGCAGAATTGGTACCATCAACTTTTCTTCATCATAGGAGAAGAATCGGATGACAAACCACAACGCTGTCGCCGACCAAGGTCTGAGCGACGTAGATTGTGCTGCCGAAGATTTGAGTGAACTCAGACAGTTGATTGAAGAATGCTCCCGGCCCTCCTGGCTCGTCCTTGAAGATAACGAACGCCTTGATAATGCGAGTATAATTGACACCGATGTGCTGTAGTTCGTGGGTCTTGTGTGCTTCACAGGTAACCAACAGAAGCATACCATGGTTGCGAATACGAACATCGTAATGGCGATGCCCATCATAGTCTTGTTGACGGGTTGGTCGTGGGGTCGTCTGCCAACGAGGACCCAGAATGTTATAGTGGATATAACTGTATATGCACCTGTGATAAAGAACATAGTAAGCACCGAAGCCTACACAATAGGCGACCCGATTACCATAGAGAAGTGTCTGAACAAAAATCGAGACAAGCTTAGACTGGACAAAGCGTATTAGTGAGGCATTTCAAGAGTGGATAATTTCAGTACCACGCACCTCCTCTGCCGAGATTGCCATAGCTAGGCAAGGGTCTGAAAAAGGGACGAAGTAATAAGAAACCGATATCAATCTTTATAAGACGAAATCCTCCAAGCTAGAGCGCAAGGAAGGTTGAGAACGACATTGATACATCAATCAACCAAGACCTGCGAAATGTGGGTGCCCCTCGTTCGGAAGCTCCACTAAGAGGATTGACGTTCGAGATCACCGAACTTTAGTCAGGCTGGACGGGTGTGGGGTCCCATTCCCTAAGTACAAACATCAAGGGTGGCATAAATGGCTTCGTTTGTCGACGAAGAGCGCCAGGAAGAGACAGGAAGTCATCTAAATATACGGAACGATGGAGAGTGTGAGCAGATTCATCCTCCAGCGGAAATTTCCTACAACTATCAGTAATGATGGACGCCGCCCATATTATTCCGTGCGAAGAGAGCCTCTAAGAGAGGAAACTGGCGTTGCGAACCATTGAACCAGACGAAGGGTATCAATGTATTGCCGCAACGAGGTCATAACATTGGATGAAGGACACAGTTGATATGACCACCATTGGAGCTATCGCGCGAGTAACATCTCTAAAAGCAGTAGAGGAGTCGCGTTCGCGAATTCCAAACGGTCGAGATCGGAGTAGCAGGCCCTGGAGGGCTGGTATATTCTTGTCGAGGACTAAGCGAGCATTTGCGGACGTATTGAGCAACACAGCAGGAGCGGCTACACCCTGTGTCAATCTCGTGGCGAGGGTGAAATGGTTCAAGGTGACTAAATTCCATAGATGGGTTGGATTGCCCACAGCATGCTGACGAGGACGAGAATAAAGGAAATGATATCACAAATGTGGCAGTGAGACTCCGTCGGTTCCAGAGGAGGCTTAATGACATTGCTTACTTTGACTTCCAAAGTGCTGGTTGGCGTGGAATACGAGACACCAATTTGGGAGACTCCAGCATCAAAAATAACCACGACGTATTTTTCTTCTCCACGGACATGCGAGTCCTTGCACCTATTTTGTCGATCCTGTATAACGGCCGTCAGCGTCGTGGGGGCGGCATTCAAGTGCCGTACCTGAATATCCACACCAGTTTGGGTGCGTTTTCTCATCAAGAAACAACCGGGACAACCTCATACCTCTCATCTAATGAGGCTCCAGAGTGCCAATTAAATTGAACAGATGGCCTGATACTCATGCCTTCCAGCCGATCGATTATGAGCGTTTCATGCCGCCTTGAATCATATCCCACCCCAGCTGTTCGTATGTCCATCCAAAACAAGATCCGCCAAGCTCAGAAGAATGGAACCCACACACGCTGCGGTGCATGCCAGGCTTCTCGTGTAACTTGTCCAAAACCTTCATATCGTTCGGTGTGAGCTCGATCAGCTAAACTCGGCAGGTTCAGATATAGCACAGAGTGATTTGGATATCAAACAGACCGAGATGTTGTTTTTGAGATGCTCCTTGCTTTCGCTCTTCGGAATGACAGCTGTACCGCGCTGAACGCCCCAACTAAGGAGGACCTGCGTTGCGGTCACATTCTTGGATTTCGCGATGGCGACGAGATCCTCGTTGTTCGCGTATTTGTTTTTACCCACAGGGGAATAGGCAGTGAGAAGGATTTCATGCGCATTACAGAATGACAACAGAGAGTGTTGGGGAAGACATGGATGAGCTTCCACTTGGTTCACAACAGGCGTGACGCGAGCATGCTGAAGAAGCGTTGGCAATGTCTTGATGCTAAAATTGGAAACACCAATACTGCGAGTCTTGCCTAATAAGCACGCAGTTCGCTCATCAGCACAGACGCAAGGCATTGATAGAAAAATGAAGCCTACCCGAGGCCACGAGCTGCTCCATTTCCTTCCATGTCTCTATGAAAGTTGGACTTTCGTCCGGTTGCAAGGCTTCACCTGTTTATCTGTTCGTAAAGATCCCTGAAATAGAACAGCGACTAACCTGAATCTAGCAGCGCTTGGGGCCAGTGCATCAAGAACAGATCGACGTATTCGACACCGATCTTCTGCAAACTGCGGTCTAGTGCAGAGGAGACACTCCCATGATCCTCGCCGCTATCAGAGGAACGAATCAGAACCATGACAGGCGCTCTTGACTCGGGAAGGTTCATACGCAAGTTTCGTCGTGATAAATATATCCTGTCGTGGCACGTTAGATTCTCGAATAGCTCTGCCGACAGATTCTTCATTCCCTGATAAAAAATACACGGGGAAGATTCGTCTTCCAACGGCAAGGATGATAGTTGGGCAGGGCGCACCATAGTTTGCCGCCTAGTCAAACCAGTGTTATACGGCTGATTTCATGGCATACATCGTTCACCTACCGTATCAATATGCCGATATCCAAGATCCAAAGCATTCTTCACCATTTGAACGACGTGCTCGCCTTCCCCGACTCGGCCCATCCAACATCTGTGAAATAGCAGGGTATAAAAGGCCGTGAAGTATGAGAACCACGGGCAGACCGACCCAATGCCTACCGCAGGGATATATTGGCCATTGTTCAATCGAAATCGAGGAGTTTCGGGCATCGTTGTAAGGCAAAGTCATGCGAAGTCGCTCATGCAGTGTCTACGGAATTGGTCAACAGGGGCCACAGGCAGGCCACAGGTGAGAATTCAAGGTGGCCTCATAAATTCGGCAATCAACGGCAGCCTTGCCATCTGATAAGATCAAGGTCATTCCATCTCATGCCTTCACAAGTAAGAACTCCTCCCACAAGACGCCAACCGAATAGAAGAGAAGACGTCTTCGCGCGATAACCACGGTCAAGCGGTAGGTAAGCTTGTGTGACCTTCCCAGCGGGAAATCTGTGGCTACTAATACAAACCGAAGCTTTCATTCGTACTACCACTAGGTGAACAGCGCTGCCTTACGTCCACCATGTCCGACTCGACAACGAAAAAGCCAACAATCCTCGAGACAATCTATGCCCAACGAGCCAAAGATGTAGAACTTGCTAAATCTACGGCGGGAACGACAGTCGAGGACATCGCTGCTCTCCTCGCGATGCACCTTGCACCACCACTCATCCCCCTCGTTGAGCGCTTGAAACGCAACCCCTCCAGCAACACCGCCAGCCCCTCACCTTCTCTCATGGCGGAAATCAAACGCGCCAGCCCTTCCAAGGGCCCGATCGCCATGACCACGAACGCAGCAGCACAGGCACTCACATATGCCCTCTCGGGAGCTTCCGTCATCTCAGTGCTCACAGAGCCAACCTGGTTCAAAGGCTCTCTCCTCGACATGCGCCTGGCGCGCCAGGCCATCGATGCACTCCCAGACCGCCCCGCGATCTTACGCAAGGAATTTATCCTCGATGAGTATCAGATCGCCGAAGCGCGGCTGCACGGCGCGGACACTGTGCTCCTAATCGTCGCGATGCTTTCCCCCGATCGGCTCAAGGCCCTCTACGCCTACTCCCTTTCTCTCGGAATGGAGCCTCTCGTAGAAGTGAATAATGCGCAGGAGATGAATCTGGCATTGGATCTGGGAGCGAAGGTGATCGGCGTGAACAACCGCAACCTCCACGACTTCCAAGTGGACATGGGGACGACGAGTAGGCTGGTGGAGATGGTTCGCGAGCGGGATGTGATTCTGTGTGCGCTCAGTGGGATTTCGAATCCCAAAGATGTACAGTTGTACAAGGAGCAGGGCGTGCGTGCAGTGCTGATAGGGGAGGCGCTCATGAGGGCAGCCGACACGAGTGCATTTATCCGAGACCTGCTGCAGTGGCCAGAGCCCGAGCCCGAAAGGAAGGAAAAGACGTGGGTGATGGTTTCCGGTGTGAAAGAGACCGGAGAGGTATTGCGCCTCGCAGCGGCCGGCGCAGATTTCCTGGGGCTCATCTTCGACTCTAACAGGGCTCGAAGCATCACGCTCGAGGCTGCAGCGCAGATTTGTTACATCATTCGCACAACTCGTTCTTCTCCCACATCCAATCCATCCACCGCAGCTCCTCCGACGCCGTTACCCTGGCTGACAGCACAAAAGCGCAATCTACAATCCACGGCGGTCCGACCATTGCTGGTAGGGATTTTCCGGAATTCGACTTTGTCGGACATACTGCGGACCATAGCCACTGCGAAACTTGATCTAGTGGATGTGGATGAAAGCGTACCCGCAGGATGGGTCAAGCACATCCCTGTGCCTGTAATACGCAGGTTCCGGGACGACGATACTGCCGAGCTTGGTCGACCAGGACAGCACTCATTTGCTCTTGTCGAGCATGATGCGTCGGGAGCAAACGGGGTGGACTTCAAGAAAGCTACTGCAGCAGCGCAGGTCGGAGAGGGTGGAAAGTGGCCGATACCAATAATCTTAAGTGGTGGATTGACGACCAAAAACATCGGCCAGGCCCTTCAAACGGTATCTCCATGGGCCGTTGAGATAGGGCTCGAGGAGGGTGCGGACAATGTGCACGAGTTTATCACCACAGTCAAGAATGCATAAATCGCATCGATACCTGTCGTCTGGTCATTTTCGTAGCTCGGGTTTCTGCTTCAACAAAGTTAGTAACACTCATTACGTGGATTGTAGCAGGCGGATTATACGGAATTACGAGGAATGAGAAGATAATTATATATATGAGGAGGAGAGAAGTGCATTACATCGAAATAAAGTCGGCCATAAAGATCATCGAATCCACCTGGTAAAAAAATCACTTGTCGGAAGCCGCTGCGGACTTCTGCTGCGCCAACATCCGCCTGTAAACTGATGATGAGCACACGTCAGCATCTATAAAAACCAGATAACGCACTGTCGCGCAGCCAGAATCATTTGGGCCTTCCTTTCCCTAAGGCTAGCTTCCCGCTTTTCCGCGCTATCCTCCCAAACAGCTTTCCCGCCGATGTCCTGCTCCGAAATGGGCTCCGTATTGGTGACCCGCTCGTGTAGATTGTATCGCGATATTAGAGACTCGGCGGGCATTTTCTGAGTTCCCGGGGCCCCTGCATTAGCAGGAGGACGGTTTGCGTTTGTCGAGTTGGCGTCACGGGGAAATAGGTTATAGTAAGCGGGAGGAGGCTATTTCAAGAACTCGACGTAAATGGAAGGAGAAAAGAGGTCAAAGAGATCCAAGTGCCTACCGCATCGAGGAACCCTTTTTCTAGTATCTTATTCGATGTCAATTCAACACTTCCAGTGCGCAGCAAGTCGTAGCGGACGTTGTCGCTAGATGTCAGGTCAGCGCACGGGGCATCACGCTTGAATCCAATGACTCGACTCACACAGGTATGTCGGGAAACATGTTTGATATCGTATCGATCTGGAGAATGCGAATGCGAAGGCTTTCAGGATCGTCGAATGGTTTCTAGCTGTGCCACCACGCACCATGACTTGTGTGACAGGTTTGGGTCTGAAACCAAGAGTATCGGTCGCTGATCGCTGTTCTATTGTGTCATTATCTGGAGAAACCGGAATAGAGAGGGCAAAGTTAGGAGATAGGGCCAGTAAACCGACTGCCAACACATGGATAGACTTGCTTGAGGTTGCCCATCGAAAGATGAAGACTATGACAGCGAATGCGACGAGAACATTGACGACTTCCCCCATGCAGGTCCTGTGAGGTATGGGTGGTGCGATGAGGATCGTAGTTCGTGATTAGAAACGAGATAGTCAACTTCTGAAGGAGCAGGGTGCTGACACTGACAGCAATGTTATAATAGGTGTTTTATCACGTGTCCAGGTTCTGCTCGCGTCGACGCGTGCGGATTTGATGGACTCGAAGCGGACGATGTCGATGAACATTAAAGTCGAACAAATCAGCACCAGAAGTGCCTATCCTCACAACCATTAACGTCGCGCGAGGAGTGGTCAACGATTCACTCGGAGCGAGTATGCGGGGCCGCCGGCGAGCAGCCCCAGCTTCAAGTATGTCAAGATCGACGAATTGAACGCGATGATCATCATTCTTCTCTTCGCTGGCCCTGGACCCTTGCCGACCGACGGCACTGATCTAATATCGTGAGCACACTCATCTCGAAGATTGGTAGATGATCCCGCCAGTGCCTCAATCGAGTCTTACTCAGCAAGAATATAGACGTGGGTTTGAGTATGCTCTGACGATACAATGTACAGGATGTGGTCCGACTTGCAATCATTGGTATGCATACAGGCCGGACATTAGATAAGCTGGGCGCGGAATTAG
Organism: Lyophyllum atratum; assembly: GCA_014905825.1. NCBI lineage: Eukaryota > Fungi > Basidiomycota > Agaricomycetes > Agaricales > Lyophyllaceae > Lyophyllum > Lyophyllum atratum. The sequence goes on along the minus strand of JACGCN010000009.1, from coordinate 887,975 downwards.
GAGGAATGGCTTGAATTTTGGGGCAGATTACTGAGGATCGGGTTTGAAATAATAGTCGGAGCATTATGACTTGAAGAAGGGTCAGTGAAGGCGGGAAAAGGAGAACGCCGGTCGTGATGGTTCACCAACATCCACCGAAATAACTGCACGCTCAGCGTTGGAGCCCGGAGTTGACATGGTGCCATTAAGGCTCATTACAGCCAATGTCGAGCATACCCGAGCACCATGGGGACTTGAAAATACCGGACCTTCCTGTGTGCCAAAGATCAACATTTGATGCACTCCTCGGTCGTATGGTATGACCATCTAGTAAGTACAAGGTTCCATGATAAAAACAGGTCCCGAAGCCCAAATAGAACCATCCAAACACTGCGAAAGAGGATTAATGGTCAATCTCCAGCAGAAAGGTCTTCCTTTGCGGCTCACAAAGATACGGCAGACTACGATGAAGCCTTGACGCTATTGAGGCGTACCACGAGGGGAAGCAGTGAGACGTTTTCGCTCGAAGCATAAAACTGTACACAGTCCAGGTGCACCTAGAGAAAAAACGGTTCGTTGAGTTAAAGCCAGGAGGCTTTCAGCCATAATCATAAACTGTAATTACCTGGAACCTATAATGGTGACAATGACCGTCAGACAGAGTAGGAATCGGCTGCGTCGGTAGACTGACCAGTGATTAAAGTTCGTCTCGAACTTGCCAAGAATGTCCCATCGCTTGGCCATCCCGGTGTCGCCCTCCCCTATCTCAAAAGCTGAAATCGCTTGATTCGCCGACTTCGTGAAGGAAGCCGCGTACAGCGCAAAAGTCGAACATGTAACAATCAGGCGCGAATACGCCTAATAGACTGTTAACGACCACACCCATGCACAGACGGCAAGAATACAGACCTTGAGCAGCTTTGAGCTTGTCAACATGCATTCCTTCAAACACGTATCCAAGAAATCTACGTGGTCCCTCAAAAGCTGATCGACAGTGGTCACTTTGTCCAGCTTTAACTCCAGCGCCCGCCAATTGGGCTCAAGCACCTCGAACGTCGTGAACGCGAGGATTTGTTGAACGAACGATAGCATGCGCGCTCGAAGCAGACATACCCGTAGGCGCCACCTGTTGAAGTCTGGATGATCGGGCGTGGGTCGGCGCCACGGTGTCGTTTTCTGCTCTATCCACATTGACGACAGGGATTGTTCCACGTGCTTCAGGTGGAGGAGGAAGCGGAAAAGGAGTTGATATCGCAGAATGGTCTTGCGAGAGATGACCAGGGAGAGTGGGAACTTGACTGTGTAGTCCAGAGCTAGAGCATCGATGGCTGCAGAAATGAAACGCATGAGGATTGGTTCAGAGGCAAAGACTACAACGATGAATGAGAAGGACCTACCAAGCATGGCCTTCTTGTCATCTCTCTCCTTCTCCTTCTTATGCTCTTCGTGGCCATGTCCCCCTTCATGGTCTTCCTCGCCACCGATAACCCCGCTGACGCTGACGACCTTGAGTAGAAACTCGTACAGGCCGCTCTCTGCCATGGTCACCTTCACGTCTTCCCGGAACAGTGTATCTTCCCCTGAGGCATCAGTGTTCAGCGCCAAGTCTAACAAACTCTGCAGTTTCACTATTGAGACAGACTTGGAAGGCTTCCGTAGCTCAGGAGATGAGAGGTCAAGGAGATGGGTGAGGAATGACGACTGCGATAGGAAGAAATACCGCTTGAGGGAGCGAAGGCGGGGTATTAGCTGTTGATCTTTCAACAAAAGTTGGAGGAGCGTCCGGTTTGCGTGTGAGTAGGCATGTTCGAGGAATTTATAGAATCTGTGAGGTTGGATTTGCGCTTATCAGCGAGACGCACACGAAAAGAGGTGGATATGCCTACTTTTCATCGTCCATTGACAGATCATTGTCGTCAAGTTGGTTCCGGCCGTGAGTAACCTCAATGCCACATTCCCGGATTACATTGAGATATTTTCCGGCAAGGAGTATCTTGTGCTTCCAACCCTCTAGCAACGGAGGTACACACGCGCCCCCAGGCAGACGGCCTCCTACTGTTCTAGGCGGAGGTACACCCGCTTGCTGTCGCTTCGAAGGTGAAGCTAATGTCGATCCATCGCGGAGCTGATGGACGCCTTAGCCAGACAAAGAGTTCCTACAGGGAACATCGCATACCGTGTACCTCCGCTCCCAATATTCGTCGGTATAGTCCATCTCGAGGATACCCCGGTTGATAAACTTGCTCTCCTTCAAAAGCAGCTCCTCGTAAGGATCGTCCAGTCTCCCTGTTGTGATCCACACCCTGAGCATCGACACATATGGCTTCCCAGCTGCCCTAAGAAGAGTTCCATATAGGGTATTGGCGGTAGGATCTCCCGACATGTTCTGCATCCTTTCGTAAATAATTGTTATCACCTCACCACCCTTCACAGCGATGCCACTCCCGCCAGCGACGTCCATATCGTTCTTGTTTATCTCCGACAGAACAGCCTTGAGTTTGGCTCCTCCAAGTCCCAGGGCTTCATTTCTGGCCTCTTCCTCTGCATCAGAAGTAGAGGGCGATTCGGATTCGGATGACTCGTTCGAGGGGTCGTCGGCGGTACCAAGTTCGAGGACAAGCTCATATATCAGTGAGAGTGTGTGGATTGTGGGATGGACATAGAACCATAGTTTCTGCAGTGAGAAGTCGGAGGAGGAGTTGAAAGCATGTTCGAGCTGCGAGAGAAGCGTTTGGTAGTCCTGATGAAGCTCAGCAGTAGTAAAGCACGGTGGACTAACAATACATCACTGACCTTGAGCATTTCACGGATGGCAGCACATAACGCGTGGTTCACCAAGCCGAAATCCAGATGGCTCCTGAGCTCGATGAAGGACGAGATTGCGGTGTAGTACATTCCCAGAGGCAGGATGCGTTCCACGAGATCCCGTAGAGATGTATCTGCAATCGCGTTAAGACTTTCTGTCAGAGCAGATAGTAGAAAACCGACCCAGAGATGGTGCTGCCACAAAGCGAATCCCTTGCATGGGGTCATCGTCCTCTGGGGAATAGTCGGGGTGGAAGGTGACATATGTTCCTTCGATACCCTGCGGAACATGTCTCGTTTAAGAGTTCGAACCAGTGATATAAAGTATGAGAATGCACCATCAGCACATAGAGAAGATCCTCAAGTACCAACGCCTCCTGGACGTCTAATGGCACGCGATCAAGTGACTCCTGCTGCTTCGCCTTTCCTTTCGCCTTCGGAACAACACTGATAGAGCTCACTCGCGAGTTCAGCGGTGCCCGCACAAACGAAGTTTCCGCGATGAAGGAGGGTTCGTTGTAACCTGAAGGCCCGTCAATGGAGTCGGTTGAGCCCCCAACTCAAGAACTCACTTTTTGAGCGATTCTGACGCGAAGAACGTGCACTTCCCTCAACTTGTTCGTTGATATCATCTTGCGGATTCCTGCTTCGCCGTACGGACGCGATCGTACCAGTGATCTGGACGGTAAGGGTTGTGAGATAGGATGCAACCCATGTCGCGTATCGAGCTTGCCTTCGTGTACTCTTTCGCGGAAAGAGTAAGATTTTTCTTCCGAGTTCCTGTACGAGTTCTAGGGGTATAAGGATCCATAAAATTTGGGATGGCTTTGGGTGTTCAACGCCGACGGCAACGTTTTCGTTCAAGCAATGGTTAACATTGTTGAAAGTTAATCCGGTGATCGACAGGCGCGGCTCACGTGATTGACAAGACGCGTCGCGCGAAGTTCAGACGACCCGTCGCGCCCCCGAGCTGGATCCCTTGCGACTGATCGACAGCTATTAGTGTCCTTACCTATTAAGTACAAGCCAATTATGTGCTGAATACTGGCACAATAACAGTGTGATAGCCGCTTAGAAGTTGCGATTCATCTATCACCAAGCTACAGAGGCACCGCCTCCCTTGCTGGCACAGGAATAGCGCAGGCCTACCAATACACCTCATCAAGAACGGGAGAGACGGGAAAGGTGGGCCGCCGCTGGCTCAATGTCGGAAGGTAAAGATCAAGGATACTGATTGAAGGAGGGAATAAGTCTTGGCGTTTATTGAAACAGAGGTAAGACCGTAAGAAACGTCTCAGAACGCGGCACTGTTGTCAGTTTGCATCGCCAAGGTAGGCCTTTCGGCTGCGAGGTGATCAGCGGAATTGCTCTTGGACGGAGGAATGCTGCCGGTACGTGTACGGGATGTCATAGGATGGCTCCGGGAACGTGAAGCGCTACCCGGGAGCAATCCTACACTTCGACACTTTCAATTAAGTGATAGTGATAGTGATATTACCCACGGGCGGTCCCGACGAGGAACATGTATTAAGATTATGACACAAAAGGGACTTTGAGAATAAATGGACATGTGAATATTGTGCTGATGCTGACGTAGTTAAGGTCGATCCTTTCGTCCGCCTTGTAAACCTTTGTAAACTAACAAGAGGAGAAGAATCTCCTTCGTCTGGTAATGTCTCAGAAACTGACGAGCTATCGCGTTCCGCGACCAGCAGGCAAGCCGGACCTTCTAAATTATGTATCCATGCGTCGGTCGGTAGGCGGTTTTCAAGTTTCAACTGTGCAGTTTAGTTGGCAATAACAGAGCGGCGAACCTTCATGCGGAGCCAGGCGGAACAACGTATCTCGAAAACTGTCATCGATAATCCTCGGATTGGTGATAACTCCTGCTCATGTCAGGTCGCGTCCAATAACGTTGAGCTCGTGTTTCCGGACATGGCGTAGACAGACACCTATAAAACATTTTTGAAGTAAGAAATGACTCGTGAATTATGTACAGTGCGCTGGCCGTTCAGAGCGGTGATAAGCCAATCGGACGATAATGGCGCAAAGACAGTGACTGTGTTGAGTTACTTATGTAGGAAGTGCGATAAGCCTCGAAACCGGAGGCACGTGGGATTGGAAGTTTTTGGCAGCGACAGTGACACAGCCGGTGAGTGGTGGCTCCCACTCCGCATTCTCCGAACGCTGAAAAGCGTCATCACTAGCTAGCTATAGTCCTTAGCTAGTCATCCTCTTTCCCGTCTTACCATTCTAAAAATCAGTCACTATGCAGCTCAACCGGAAGGGTTAGTTCTCACCGGTTATATACGTGACAGGATCCGGACTCACGTTCTTCTCAACAGCCACTCGGATCTTGGCCAGGTCGCTAACCCAGTCCAGACCCAGTCCTCGGGCTCCGCACCCGGGAAGACGCTTGCTCACCAGAACACTTGTTTCTGACCCACCTAAAGCCACTGTGCAGACACCCGAAGTGCGTCCGCTTTCGATCATGCTCATTGAGCGCGTACTGATGTGCTCGGAAGGTAACTGAACCACCTGCTGCTGTCTACCACAAGCAATCAAAATGGAGAAGCTTCCTCCAAATTATGGGTCGCACGACACTCATCACCATCCTGGCTGGTGCTGGAACATTCTATTACATCACACAACGCGACCGCTCTCCAGGAGCTCAGCTGCCGTTTGACGAATCCAAAAAGACGCTGGTGATCCTTGGAAGTGGCTGGGGTGCGACAAGTCTATTGAAGGCCATTGATACGACCGAATACAACGTTGTACGTTGCTTCTTCATTCAGAGTCTCTTCAGTATACTATAACATTTCCTAGGTCGTTATCAGCCCCAAGAACTTCTTCCTTTTCACACCACTGCTACCCAGTGTTGCTGCTGGTACCCTCAGCCCGCGTTCTATCATCCAGTCCACGCGATATGTTACGCGTCATAAGAAGCGCAGCGTGTCCGTTATTGAAGCAGAGGCACAAGTAATTGATGTAAGTCCCATTCACGGCTGTCCTCGTCGCCGATTCTCACAGTTTCTATTCAAGCCCATCAGCAAAACTGTTACCTTCGAAGGTATATTCGAGGCGTGTTCTAAGGATAGACACAGCCCTCACCATAACATTCAGATACCTCCCCGATCAGAGGGTCGATTTCAGCTACTACGATACCATATGATTATCTGGTGATGGCAGTTGGCGCCGAGGTCCAGACATTTGGTATTCCTGGCGTTCAAGAGTATTCTTGCTTCATGAAGGAGCTTGCTGATGCTGAGCGGGTGTGTTCCCATATCGCCCTCTGTTTTGAAACTTGAAACTGAAACCTGTGGCTCAGATGCAAAAACAATTCATGGACTGTACGCTACATTCGATATGCATCCTATGGATAAGGCTCTGACAATCGTGCCTCAGGCCTAGAAAGTGCTGCATTCCCCGGACAATCAGAGGAAGAGATTGAGCGGCTACTCCACATGGTCAGTGTTCAAAAGCTAACACTCCATGTTGATCGACACTAAGACACTTTTCCGCAGGTCGTAGTCGGCGGTGGTCCCACTGGTATCGAGCTGAGGTTGGTTTTCTCATCCCTCCAAAATCCATTTGGCCTGATTTCTTCTATAGCGGCGAGATTCACGATTTCCTTGAGGTTTATAAATTGAAATCAAGTGTCTTCCATCACTCATCACAAAACATGTAGGACGACCTGAAATTCTGGTACCCCGAACTCGCCGGCAAAATCAAGATCTCCCTCGTCGAAGCCCTCCCCTCCGTCCTGCCCACCTTCAGCAAGCAGTTGATCGAGTTCACAGAATCGACGTTCAAAGAGAGCAAAATCGACATCCTGACAAAGACCATGGTCAAAGAGGTATTTCCTCCCCTCGATGCCACCTTTATCCTCGCCTAACGCATGTCACATAACTAGGTCAAGGAGAAGAGCGTCGTCTTGCAGATGCCGGACAAGTCTATGAAGGAGGTGCCCTGCGGTATGGTCGTCTGGGCCGGCGGAAACAAGCTTCGCAAGGTCACGCACGACCTGATGAACAAGCTGCCTGCCGAGCAGACCAACAGGCGTGGCATTGAAGTCGACGGTACATCCATCCATCCCTTCCTCCCTTCGCTTCCCCGCTAACGTCGATTTCCTAGACTACCTTCGCATGAAAGGCGCCGACGGCATCTTCGCGATCGGTGACTGCTCCGCGACGTCCTACGCGCCCACCGCACAAGTCGCCTCACAGGAGGGTGCATACCTCGCACGTATGCTGGTGCAGATGGCGAAGAAGGACGTGCTCGATGAGAAGCTCCATACGCTTGAGTCTGAGCTAGCGGTGGCCACGGATGAGGCGGCGAAGAAGCACCTTGCAGACGATATCGACGTGACGCAGAAGCAGATGGCAAAAGTCAAGCTTAGACCCTTCCATTATTCGCACCAGGGCTCGCTGGCGTAAGTCCCCTTCTTGGTCAGAGATTCTGCGTAGCTCATGTTGCGCGTTCAGGTACATTGGCTCAGAGAAGGCTATTGCGGATCTCCCCTTCATGAACGGCAATGTACGTATTTTCTTGCCTGGTTCCAAGGCTCGCGTTTATGGCTAATTCCCATCCTACAGATTGCTAGCGGTGGTGTCGCGACGTACCTCTTCTGGAGGAGCGCATACCTCAGCACCCTCTTCTCGCTACGCAACCGCACCCTCGTCGCCACTGATTGGCTCAAAGTCAAGCTCTTCGGCCGGTTCGTGGCCTCTCTTGTCGTCTCCCAAGCATGCTGACTGATTGACTGATAGTGACGTCGCTCGCGAGTAAGGTTCGTGCCCGATGGCCCCAGTTCGACGACTCCCTTTTTGATTTTATGAACACTGTGGATTCACTACCACCATCACAATCGTTTCTTCCACTTCCACCTTCTGCTGGTGTTTTGATGATCCTGTTTGACCTTCAACATAGACTTGACGCCCACCGTGCGCGTCCACATAGAGTTCCTTTCGAGCACGATATTTGGCCAATAGGCCTGTTACCTTCGATAGACACTTGATCTCGACGTTCAAAATAACTAGATTTAATGATTTGAATTAGATGCCTCATAAATTTCTTGCACAATTGGAAGGGAAGCCTCCTTAAGATGGCGGATTTTCTTTGTCTTGCATGAAGGACTCGAGAAACTTGGGAGAAACAAGATCTGTGAACTCATCCGTCCGGAATATGCCGGACCTATTTTGGTCTCGAAGGTTAACTATAGGTTGTGTAATTTTAAATGGCTCGAAACTGTCCTGATGACCCGACATACTACTTTCTCGCCCAATCAACATCCCGGGCTATCAGGTGAGATCCCAACAGGTTCATACCCATCTCGATGATAGCATCGCTCACTATTGTTTCAAAGAGACGCTGATTTGCAATCGGATGTTCAGCACCTGGAAATCAAACTTTCGGTGCAAGGACGTGTGAACACAGACACTCGTTACTCGAGTACTCAGCAGCGTTTTCCTCACCGAAATGTTTACTATGTTTACTAAGGTGCGTTTACTATGTTTACTAAGGTGCTATCTACCTCTGCTACAGAATAGCTAAGGACGTTCGTAAAGACCGCCTCGGTAGACCTAATGTTACTGAAACGGTAAGGAAGGACGATTACTAGGCGCTCTGACTGATTCTAAAGCTTAGTTTTTGGAATAGCATCTATGATGAATTATGATGGAAGACATATGCAGACTCTGCGGCCCACTCCGAGTCGTAAGACTAGCGCTTACGGTGGAGTTCGGATAATTGACTTGACACTTGGTAGAGCATCACTGAATGGAAGACATATGAAAAGCGCCCGCTAGGACACGACAGGCGCTTCACGCCGATGGAAGTAAGACATAAAAAGTGGACCTCCGGCAACCTCCTCTACCAGGACTTTCCGACAATCCTGCCTTCAAAACCAAATACTCTCTAAGTCACAATGAAACTTGCCCTGTTCAGTACCTTGTCCGACCGCTGAGCGGGTTGGACCCGAGCACGCTGATCTGGTTTCTACGCAAGGGTTGGTTAGGCGGACTGTGGAGATTTTAGGAGGAGGGTGCGGAAGCTGTTGTGGATGGTGTTGCCTTCGGACTCAGATGACAATACGGGCTTTGAGTCGGTTTCGGGGCCCGACTGATTTGGACTTGGACTCGGATTTGGATTTGAATGAGGAGGAGGGGGGGGGGGGGGGGGGCAGTTCTTCGACACCCGGTCGGCGTCGACGTCTAGTGTTGGTGCTAGCGGGAGTGGGTATTGGTGTATCAGAATTTGCCGCTGCGCTCACATTGGATCACTCCTGCTTGTAGAGATACCACGGTTTGATTCCTGTACACATATACCGATGTGAGAAACTGACGAGAAAAGTTACAATCAAAATGAGCTATGCACAATTCAGAAATCTCAGAGCTTCTTACCTCACTATAGCCACCAATCGATAGTTGTCATTATCTCTGCTACTGCGTCAATCTCTTGAATACGATGCTCTCCTGGAAATACTATCTGGAGGATATTTGACCAGCCTGGTGACATAAAATTCGGATCATTCATCCGGGCATACTCCCAAAATTCTGGGTAGAATCCAGCATTAGCCCAGTCAATGACTCCAGTGACAGTCGAACCATCGACCATGATGTTCTTTGGAACGAGGTCACCATGGGTAAAGCGGATGGGGCAGTTTAGCGGTATGCAGGACATAATCTTCTCTATCTGCCACTCGAAGCGACGGCACTTCACCAGCAGGTCGCGGAAGTAGTCGCGGAATTCGGACATGGTGGCAAATGCGTGTTTTGGTTGTAGTGGTTGGGGAACGGCCATAACGTTGCGATAAGAACCTCCCGTGATCGATCCGAGCGTTTTACTCTGGAAAGTGCGCATTTGACCAAGGATCGCGCTGAGCTGGAGAGCAATATGAAGCTGTTGCTCCTTCGACAAGTTGTCAACGACCTTGTCAAGGGAAACACCGCGTATTTCCTCCATGCAGTAGTACCAAACACTTGGACCTGAGCGAGGAGAACCAAGATGGTCTACATCCTGCCACTTGCGCATGTCTCGACGCAGCAATGAACCAGGGTGGTGCAGAATACGCGGGACTGGGAGAGAAAGTTTGCTGTAAGCGCATTGAGCGCACAGGATCTCTTCAGCAAGCTCCCACCCGCCCAATTTCAGAAGGATGCCTGGATGAAGTCGGACGATCCTGGGGTAGCTCGCGTCGGGGCCATTTTGTTGCTGATGGACGACGTTGGCCGGATCCTTGAGTAACTCTTTCACTTCGCTGAAGGATTTCGGATACCGAAGACGCACGGGTGCGAAGTGTGAATTGGAGTTGGATGAGGACATGGGGGTGATGAGCGTGAAGAGCGATTGAGGATGGTAGAAGAGCGAAGGATACTGTAGTAAAGAGAGCAGACTTGCGAGCCACACACTGACGGCAACGGGCCACAACACCCGTCACCCGTCTGATCCGGGCCGAGAAGACCGTAGTATCATCAAAGTTGGAGAAAATCCCAAGAAAATTCCTCCTTGCAGAACTCTTCATTTCATTACAGAAAATGTTCTATTCTCTTCCTGTACGGCTTCTCACTTACCTATGCTACGTTGTTGTCGCTTCCTCTCTGCCGCAGCCGCCTTGTTGTCGCTTTCTCTCTCCTGCCTTCAAGTTGTTGTCGCTTTCTCTAGATCTCTGCCGCAGGATAACACCCCAAACGAGTTTTCTTATTAAGCGCTTGCGTCATATGAGAGTCGATCCTGTTGTAGACTGATTCGCATCAGTTGCGTCCGGGGCATTATGCTCTACCGTGCTTCTAAGTTCACGCCTTTCTCGCCGACATCCGTACTCAAGCCGACATACTTACTCGTGCTGCCTAGCTCGTAGTTCTCTCGCTATACCGTCTGAAGATTGCCATCGCTCTCCCAACTGCTCTCCTTTGATCTACCAGGGGTACATAGAGTTTATGGTTCAGTGTATGAGAGATGGTGTAAAGGGAATCGTTTGGTATATTACTCAAATATTACTATCGTTCGACGATCAGGAGCTGCGTGATACTCTATACGAAGCCTCTACTCATACTGACGGGCGGGAAGAGGCACGTCGTTGCATATGTAGTCGAAGGTGGCCTTGGAAATTACGGCTTCATTCACCATTTTCTCCAGGAGGTCCCGAAGCCATACACGGCATCCATTCACTTGAGAATTCGCGCGGAAACGAACAGCTTGTGCAAGGGCAAGGATTCTGTCTCTCTGCGCGCGGGTGAGGAACCCCAGCGAATAAAACTGGTTGTTCCTCGTTGAAGCCGGGCCTTGCTTCTTCGCGCAGGGGTTAGAGTCGTAGAAATACCCCCGTGAGTCCATTTCCATCTGGACGATTTGGCGGATAATTTGAGGCTCCGCGCCCAAACTGACGACGTAGTCGCCGTTCTTCCACGTAATGAGGGCATGCCTCGCTCCACCAATGGCACGAGTATGTCCAGCTGCTTGTACGAACACCTCCTTCGGTTGGTTGTTATCGGGATAATAGTTGTAGAAATTCATTTCAAATTTCTGTGAACCGTGCAAGGTTAAGGAGGGCACCAAAAACGGAACAGGTCCAGCGACTCACAGTGAACTTCGAATATCTGTCTGAGTCTCTGAGATGGTGTCTTTCGCCTTTCACCTTGGGTGGTTTTTATACATGATATCAAGCAAATGACAAGGACTTCACGCATTCGTCTACACACCTGAGCAGGCGACGCTACGGGACACACAAATGATTTGACTACCTGTTTGTCTACAAGAGTTGCACATAGACAATAGCATAACCCAATTATCCAGTTTTCTTGTACATATGAAAGTGAATAATAAGTTGCCATGCCATTTCCAACAAATGGTATGTTCCAATGTACGTGCTTCAGCTACGCGATTGTTTAGGAGGAGTTCTTCAAGTTGTTCACTAACGAAGTGTCAAAGTACGTGTCTGTCCCGTAGCGTCGCCTGCCCCAGGCGACAAGAACCATCATGGAGCCAAAATATGTGGCGTTTGCTATCATGTGAGAGCGCCTTGTTCTTCATTGCCTGTTATGCGAGATGATCTTGTTCTTCATGGACTCTTGATAGGGACATTTGTTTACTTACAAGAACCATCATCATGGAGCCAAAATATGTGGCGTTTGTTATCATTTGAGAGCGCCTTGTTCTTCATTGCCTGTTATGCGAGATGATCTTGTTCTTCATCGACTATTGATAGGGACATTTGTTTACTTACAAGAACCATCATGCGAAGCGTGGCGTTGCCTATCATGTGAGCGGTGCTTGTTCTTTACAACATACCGATAGGGACGGCTAAAAACAACAGATAGCAGGTAGTAGGGACAGGAGGACAACAGAATATGATAACGAGTGCCTAGTGTTTATGCCAGGAATGAAACGAAGCACGCGTAACTTGGGACGCGATGTCCTTTAAGAAGGACTCCCGACAACACATCCCTCTCACCTGTCACCCACCATGAATCGCTACAGCTATTATCCTGACAACAACCAAGCGAAGGAAATCTACCTTCAAGCAGCTGGCCATGAAATGGTTGGTAACGCCCGACATGTGCTTATCGCATGGTCAAACGGTGTGGATATATCTACGCCTGTTCGCCAAATCATCCAGCTCGGCCAGGACGCCAACGGGTACCACTACGACCCTCACCCAGTCGCAGAACTGTACACCGCTGCTATGGCCCGTAACAATGCCGTCTATATCTTGGGTACCCTTACTCGCAAGCAAAGGGACCGAGTCCTCGAGTTGGCGAAAGGGATTCGTTACGTCCAGAGGTCGAGAGTCAACGGCTGTCGGGTCTGGACTCGTGATTTGTTGCAGGAGATGGTGAGGGAAGGAATCATTTCTGAAGAAACCTTCGCCCATATCGATGGGGACGTGCCTTTGGCAGAACGTCAGCCAGAGATGTGATGAATTTGACTGTGAGTTGCATCGGCGCTGCTTTTTGGAAGTTCCGAGATTGATATGTTTCTTTTGGCTTGCAGTTCCAAACTCTAGATAACGACGCCATCGAGGCAATTAGGCTAGTCAGCAGAGTTGAATAAAGACAAGGCGTACCGATGCATTGTTTTACATGTATGGTGTACTCGAGTACAAAGCGGAGTGATTACATGGAGTTGAACTCAGTACATCATCGAACGCGTCTTTTGTCCGCCCGGGTTGATTGAAGAACATGAGTACGTACTCTTGGCAGTTTACTTTTTTCCTTTGAAGCTGCTGCAAAGTCGTTCACTGGTCGAGTGTGTGCTTGGGTCAAACTTGGGGTTAAGCTCGCTGTTGGCTGCTCTTCGGGGAGCTTGGAAGGTAATGAGCGTTGCAGATATTTCGTAACCTGTCGAGGCGCTATGTGGTGGTAGGCCAGTAATCCAGTTTTTCGATCACCTAGAAGCATACATACGCGACATACCTCTTGAACCCTGTGCCAGGCCGACATAAGTGGGGATTCGTATGCTGGGAGAAAGAGTCAAACAATGAGACAACTGTCGCGGTCATACACGACAAAACTCACGCTAATATGGGTTCGATAAAATCAGGAGGCTGGCGTTAACCACAAAGGCTAGTGAAATGGAGAATATTTGGTATGCTTACCAGCCGTTGCCAAAACGACCAATAATAAGAATCCCGTCAAGTACACATTATTCTTGCTCACTGCGAGATCAAAGGTTTGTCCAGTCACCGTACGAGGGCCAAATTTACTCACGAACGTAAACGCGTGTCAGGTAAAAGCTGGCATCGTCGAGCTTAGGGCCCTCCAAATGTCAGCAGTGCTTCGACGAACCGAGTCACCATTGAACGAGACAGGCAGTGAAATTCTAAGGAGAGTTAGCATGCTTGCAGCGTACTCACCGTGAACAGAGCAAAGGGTTAAATAATGGCAAACAAAAATAGGCTATATTGGGCGCACCCGCCGACCCGCCGGATCCACGTGACGCAAAGCTATGGGTGGTACTTAGTGGGCGCTGGGCGTAGGTGTATAGCCAGGAGGAGGAAGTCTGGACTGTGGCTACAAAATGGGGTGCTGAGCGGAATGACAAATGCCAATGGACGATGGAAATGGAAAGCAGAAAAAAAATTGCAAGGACAAAAATGAATAGCCTTCACGACCTACCAAATCGGGAGTTATCTATGAACCGATCAGCCCTGATCGGCCTCGCACAGAACTCGTGTGCAGGTTCGACCTTGCACAGATGAGCATACAAGCCATGCATGACTTCTTCTGCGTCAACGAACTCCCGAGACATTATATAGCGCCCCTTGTGCACCGCGCAGTCTCCAGGTACATCCCCCACCATGTCCACCCACACTAGCATAACTCCCCAGCTCTCTGATGAGCGTGCAGAGACCCTCGTCTTCCATGTCGTTCTTTTAGTTCTCGGAGTCACCGGTCTCGCCGTCATTTTTCGTCTCCCTCGGGCCTTTGCTCGCTTCTGGCGATCCTCTGAATGGTTAACCGGACACTTCCTATGGCACACCTCGTACGAGAGAGCCAATGCCAAGCGATCGTACTCGGAAGACCACCGTTTAGAGGGCACTTCTACCAAGGAGACGAAGGAGGGCGCGACAGACGACTCGCACACTCTTTACTCGTACGCAAATCGGGCTGGGGGGCGGTCGGACGACGACGGGCAGGCAATCGGCGCGTCGTATCCGCCGCACATAGCCGCGTGCCCCCGCTTCCTGCGACCCCTGGTCGTCCTGCACCGCACCAGACTCTCCCCAGGGTTTTCTGTCTCTCAGGCGATCATCATGCTGTTCTATTTTGGCACGTTGGCCTATGCTGGCTTCTACAGGTCGAGCCCGTTCACCGATCCCATGCGAACAGGCTGGGTGGCCGTTGCGCAGTTGCCCTTCGTTTTTGCGTTGGGAACGAAGAACAACATACTGGGTATGTTGATTGGGTTCTCTTATGCGAAGGTATACCGATCAAAAGTCACGATTTACACTTCGAGACTCACCGACCACTGTAGCTGAACTTCCTTCATCGCTACGTCGGGCGACTGATTGTCCTTGCTGCGAACATCCACGGCTTGGGATACAGTGAGTCTCCACCCGTCTCTTCGCCTTAGAAGGCTTTTCCTAACTTTAGGTTACAGTGTACAAGTGGTCGCTTCAAGGTACCTTCACACGGACGGCCAGCAAACCTTTTGCCATCTGGGGTCTAGTCGCGCTGGTCGCATTTGACCTCATCTTCATCTTCTCTCTCAGCATCTGGCGCACCAAATGTCATAACGTCATGGTCGCTTCGCATATCATCGGCATAGCCGTCGTCATTCCTGGAGTACGTTGCCACTGAACCTACTTCGCCTCCCCTGCTAACTCACATCATGTTCGTAGCTCTGGCTGCATATGCCCTCCATTATTCCGTGGGTGGCCGCCTGTTTAGGACTCTACGGTCTCGACTACGTTATACGCATCCTCAAAACACGCGTAGCGACTGCCATCATCAGGCCCTTGTCTGAGCTCAACACCACGCACATCGAGGTTCCACATATCAATGGTGGCTGGCGCGCGGGCCAACATGTGCGGCTGCGCGTCCTATCGTTCGGTGTCGGCTGGTGGGGCTGGACGGAGGTTCACCCCTTTACGATCGCGAGCGTTAGCGGCGGGCATGAGGGCCTTGTCCTCATGGCCAAGAAGAGCGGCAGATGGACTAGCAGGCTGTATGAAATGGCAAAGAAGAGCGGGTACACCGAAGCCGGTTATGGCCGGAACATCAAAGTCATGATCGAGGGTCCCTATGGTAGGTCCTTCCCCACCTTCCCCTCTCCTCTGAGGCTATGATGACGACGAGGAACCACAGGTGGACCAGGACATGCGATCTTTGCAAGCTATTCCGCAGCCATCTTCGTCGTTGGTGGCAGCGGGATCACCTTCGCGCTCTCGACAATACAAGACCTGATCCGCAAGGATCTCAAGGGGCGCTCCCGCGTCAAGGTGATCGAGCTCGTATGGGTCGTGCAAGACCCAACGTCACTGCACCCTCTCCTCCCGCGCCTCGCCTCCATGATCATGGAGAGCTCCTACACACCCATACACATTGCGGTACACTACACCCGGGCACCTCTCGGCGACAAGCCCGTCGCGCCGCGCCAACCCGGCCTCACCCTTTCCCCCGGTCGCCCGCGGATAGCAAAGGTGCTGGATGCCGCATTGAGCCGCGCAGTCGGTCTTGGCGCGGGCGTGAAGGACTCGCAGCGTATCACGGGAATGCTCGTCGGCGTGTGTGGCCCGGCGGCGCTCGGGGACGATGTAAGTAAAGCCGTGGCATCGATTGACCCGGCGCGGAGGGACCAGGTCGGTGGAATTGAGATGCATGAAGAGTATGTTTCTCTCTTTTCATTTTTTCCTGCTGCAGGAGGTGCTAATGCGAGTTTGCGTTCCGTAGGGTGTTTGGGCTGTAGCAGGCTGCGGCCCCTGGTCACTTCGTTCCTCCGCTATCTTTATTCCTTTCTTATTATGTTTTTTATTGTAAATTGTCCGCCTCTGAACATGTAACTGATATTGCACGTATTTAGATTGTACGCACCTTACCTTACTGTAGTCGCTCGCTCAACCACCTTCCCTCATCCACTCGCGCATGTACATATCTTGTGTACCCCAGTACATCTGCTTCCGTCGTAGAATCCATCCCTAAATGTGAAAAAGATAACTTTAAATAGCACTTGCGGAGTGGAAGTTTTCTGGCTTCCGGCCTTGGCGCTCCCGGTAGAAACCCGATGTAGAAAGGGGCTCATTCTGTCGCTCCCGTCCGATCTAGGTCTTTCTCACTCGGTATTTTATCACCCTTTTCTCCGTAAGTTCCCTTTCTACTGAGGGGCCCTTAACTTCAAGATTCAGCTCGATCATGATTAACGCCAAGAATCTCGCAGAACGGCTCGAAGGTTTGAAAATTCAAAAACTTACGGAGGACAAGCACTTGGCGCGTTGGTGAACCCCAAAAGATACTAAGCAGCTTAGACTTGGCTACATCCTCGATATGTGGCACAGTTGCATTAGAAAAAAGGGTTTTTATTGGTGCGGGACCTGGCCAGGCGGGTTGGAGAAGGTAACAGAGTCGCACAAGTGCAAGCATAGAGGAGTGTGATCTGCTCGGTAATTCTTATACCAGGTTCAACCAGTCCAAACCTTGACCGTCCACATGTGGAGCCGAGAAAAGCAAAGTCCAAAGAAGACGTCGAGGAGCATGACCCCATGACACCTCCATAATGCACGGGCGTGGCCCATAACCAGTTCATATTAAGGGTATAGTATCAGCTTATGAAGGCAGCCTATCCATATGTCGAGTCCGCAACCTGCCATGCATTTTAAGTCATAAAAGAAAGAAGAGTATGAAGAACACGGGCACATACATATGAGATCCGCTTGAGGTAGAGGGTATCACAACTCCTTATACAATCCAGGCCTGCCTCCAAGAAACGTCGAGGAGCGGTTTCCAAACCAATGCCACAGAAGCCGCTCGTCGCCCTCTTGCCCCCAGAGGTAGTACAGCGCGCGCCGGTGCATGATGACGACGTGCTGCGGAAGGTACTTGAAGAGGCCCATGGTGATCAGGATGAACAAGACCACAAATATCGTCACTGATCGCATGAGCTTGTTAGTTTCGTGTTGGACAAGAGAGGAGACAGGTGTCCGTACAAAGGAGTATCTTCTCCCAAGGCTCAAGCATACTGAGCACGAAGGTGGACTCAAACCACATTCTACGGCGCCAGAGGAAGAGGCCAAGCTTCGACTTCGGGGGGCGCGTGAAGGCAAGGTCGGGTTTGGGCTTCGGGAGCGTGGCCTGCGTTGAGGTGGCCATGGTGGGCGACGACGAGTGACGGTGATCGGCTACGGAAATTCATTCCAGGGGAGAAGTTGATGTAGATTAGGGAAGTTATTCTCACGATTCCTTCCCTCGCTTACACGCAAGCTTGACGCGACGAGCAAGCGACGAGCCTCCTCATCAAGGCTCTTCAGAACTGCTCTTCTTACCACTCCCCCACCACGCTTCGCCAATCCCTCGGCGACTCCATACTACAAGAGGGCACGTTGATCCCCCTCGTTTCCCCACCAATAATACACTGCGCGGTGGTGCATAACGGTAAGCCGTTGGGGCAGGGCCTTGATGAGCCATATCGTTACGATGATAGACGTGACCGTGAAAATCGTAACTGCGCGCGTCAGGACGTTTTTCTTCACGGCGATGTTGACTCGAACTTACGGACTAGTAACTTCTCCCACTGTTCCATCACGGTAAAGGCAAAGGTAGACTCAATCCACATGCGACTGCGCCAAAGAAAGATAGTGGCCTTAGAATCCGTCTCAGGCCTGCGAGAGAACGATCTATCGGGCTTTGGCGCGGGCAGCTTGTTCATGATGGCTCTGGTCATGGTGGACGAAACTGAGCAAGAGTGAGGTTTAAAAAATCTCAGACACTGAGGCAGGATTGGCATGTTTAGCCGCGTCGTCACATCATTTCAAATGGGTGTAATTTTAGTACCTTTCCTCCGTAGCATTCCGTGTTTTACCGCCGAACTTGCTTCCACGGCAGGCAGTCTTCACTAGACATTCAGAAGCAACAGTAAGGAAGCATAGTGTGGAGGGAAATTATTATTATTAAATTGATTAAATTCGACGCCCAGCAGACATACGCAGAACATCCTTGCGTAGCCTATTCCTCCCTTCATTGATATCCTCCATCTGCGCCAACGCCCGGTCCTCCGGCATGCGTGCCAATTGAGCCTTCGTCCTCATGCGTGGTCGTCTCTGCACATACCACTCCCAGGCAAACCGTACAACCTCACCGTCAGCATCGTAAGGAGTCGGAATTTCAGAGTACCCTGGTCGTGCGGTGGGATGGCGGACATAGATGGCAGAGCAAGTCGTGAAGCATGGCTCGATGTAAGCAGGGATGAAAAGCCAGGGCGAAGCGAAGTGCGGGAGGTAAAATGGTGTGATACCGACATCTGGACCAGTGGGCTTCGTTTCCACCGGGGCTTCAGCTGTGGCTTCAGTTGTGGCTTCAGCTTGCGAAAAGGTTGCGTCGAATACATCCTTCCCCACGAGCTTTTCAATGACTGCCTGCTCTGCAGCGGTAGCAGTAGGCTTCCCGCTACCAGGCTCCTCTGCTTTAAGTGACGGTGACTTGGCTGCATTCTGTTGAAGCGCTTCGAACCGCTTGACTTTTGCATCGTAGCCATTAACATCATGCCAAGAGTTGCCGTTCGGCGGTTTGAAGAACCGAATGGCGCTGGGATTCACGGACACCATGTCACCCGGTGCTAACCGTGTGTTCGCGTTTTGATGCTGCATCGCGTGAATAAGACACCGCACGACGTAGAAACGTGCACAAGACGTACCTTCGTTCCGTTAAGCATCACATCTCCATGAATGACCAGCCTCCGCGCTTCGTACACACTATGCGCGAAGCAGCATCTGAAAAGGAACACGTCTATCCGCCTCTCGACCTCCGAGAACATCAAACTCCCCACAGGCGCCATACCCTTCTTCTCCTCCTCACTCGCTAGGTCCTGTTCCCTTTTCTTCCGGAGGGCAAACTCTTCAAGCGACGCCTTGTCATCACCCAGAACCTTTCGGCGAGGCCGCACGTCGGGCAGTGTCTCGGGCAGATACCAACGCTTGAATATCTTCTCGTTGATGTAGTCCCCATGGTATGCACGCACAGCCGCCTTAGACTTCCAGCGCTGTTGGAACAGCGTCGAGTTGGCGCTTTTAAAGGTAATATCCCGCTTTTTAGGCCCTGCGGTCCGGGTATAGAGGTTGAACAAGTTTTTCGGCGTCCAGCTCTGAGAATGGGCAACATGTCAGAGCTTCGCACAAAACCGTGATGGAGTGTGCAACGTACCATTCGAGGGAGAGCACGTTTAATACTGAATACACCAGCATCACGCATGGTATACAGCTACCGCGGGGCAGCAGGCTTCGGGCGATAGTAGTGGACGAGCTAGGTGCTGGAAAAGTGGTCTACACGTGAGCAGAAGTTTGGAATTTCGAGCGTGCGAAATGTCAACCTATTATGGTCACATCACCATCCATCCCAACTTGGACTCAAACCATGACCAGGCGTATGTCCTTCCTCAGCTGTATCTGACACATTGGTATTCTTCACCGACGGGGAATACGCCTGGTAATATCACCCATACCTTTAAAGTGTGTTGTAAATTTTCCTGACATCTTGCGCAGATTTCGTATCATTTTTGTATCATAGATAACACCCCAACATGATGTTGATGCCTCTAGGGCCCTCAATGCTATGCGTTTACTGAATACACAAGCGCCCTCATTTCAGGTTCTTAAATGATACACATGTCAGTCCTGGCAGGATACCGCATGCTTAACAAATGCAGAACAAGGCAAAAACCCTTTAGTGCCGCCGGATTCCCGATACCATCCCTCTCCAGGCTTCTCCGACGTCCTCAAACAAATTTCTCATGTCTCTCGGGGCTAGGATCTATATCTGATGCTTAGCGTTTGATACAGGATTCCCAGCGCAACTTTTTCATTTGCTACAAACGGTCATTCTGCTCACACCAGACATTATAAATGCCGGTACTTGGGTGGGATACCCAAAGGAACATTGATCACCATCATCGAGCGTCTCCTGTTGATCAGCCTGCATTTTCTCCCCTTACCATTGCCTCCGGCAAGCGGAAAGGAACCATCGCCTTATCACACCCCGGCATCCTCTCTTGCTTTTAATGCCTTGTGTCAGACAACAGAAGTCATATCAAGGAATCCCAGCACCCACGTTAAGCTCTTTGTCTTGCGGCACTTAGCGCCTCGACAAAGGATGTCCGAAATGGTAATTGCAACCATGGACGATAGCGCAGAGTTCGTGAAACTATATCAGGCTGGCCTGATCCCGCTTCACGCGTGTCGTGAGTCACTCCTTCCCCTTCCTCAGCAGGACAGTTGAAGCCATTGTTGAATCTTATGCTCTCCTCTTGTAGTCGTAGGTCTTACCTGGATATTTCATGATTATTGTATGTTTCTCTTCCTCTACATTACTCGCCCGCACATATCTAAGCGCGTGTTTAAAGTCATCACTCTTGAAGACGAGGTCTGTCCCGCTCTCTTCTGACCTCCAGAGCGAAGCAGCCTCATCTTACTAAGCGTCTTCAAGATACGCTACATCTGGGTTTGTCCCCCTCATTGCCAGATTTTCGCGAGTTGCTCACTGCTTGGCAGTCAATGAAAGGATGTACGGCCAAATATATGTTCCTCTGGGTAAGTCAATCCCTTGTCTACGATATCGCCATTCATATACATCATCCAGATCCGATATTATAGGTGAGACTCTACGCCAGACTACAAAAACCCTGTTGATCACTTGCCGTTGGCCAATACAGTCTCGCTCTTCTCGTTTTCGACGTCACCCAGATCCATCTGTTCTCTCGCCCAGGGATCACATCTAATGTCGTGTGAGTATGATCTATTTCATGATGGTTCACCACTAAATACCTTCCCTTCAGCTGCGTCGCCATGGATCCAATCACCCGAATGGCAGGCGCAATCGCGTTGTGGTCCATCGAAGTGATCATGCAACTCCGTGTTTATGCCCTCTATGGGTCATCTCGGAAGGTACGTACCCACACAGCCCCGTCACTCGTTCACAATACATTCCACACCAAAAGATAGCTTTCCTCAATGCCACGCTCTTTCTGTGCTCCATCACCGGCTTCTGCTGGGTCCTCGTCTACAACACCCGGCTGCGCAGCGCACTGATCAGAGACACAGTCCGTCTTCCGCTCCCAGGCTGCCCGACGCTCCATAGTGGCCTCGAGTGGCTCCAGTGGGTGCCTGCCACTGCTTTCGAAGGACTTCTGTTTGGGTTTGCGCTGTTCAAGACGCTACGGTCGACGGCGTCCAGAGCGTTGAACGGTGTCAAGATCTCGTTGTACTCACTGGTACTAAGGGACAATTTATCGTATTTCTTCACGTGAGTCTTTCTGCCTATGCGATTCAGGAATCTTTTTGACTGGATATACGTCATAGAATTGGCGTCCTGCTGATCTGCAATAATTTGATGGTAGTTGTGAGTGCCGACCGTCCATTCATACACGATCCTGCCTATGCTAAGGGTTTCATGTTTCCTTCAGGGTGTGACGCACATACCATGGTTTAGTTACAGGTTAGTAGTGACGATATATTCGAGACCGCACTCACTGAGAGTGTCCAACTGCCGCAGTCCATTTCACGCTGCCATGGGAATCTTGACCACTCGGATGCTCCTGAATATCCACAGGGCCATTGCAGCCGACCTCGATACCTCGATGATTGTGAGAATGGCAGAGGGCTTGCATACTGTTTCGGCGGAGTGCGTGTCGCCTTCATGGCAGTCTCGTCTCCGATTCTGGAAGGATGGAGACGTCTAGCGGCTCAGAGTGCGGGGACTCTCTGAATGACTGTGTCAACAAGATTCAAATGCATTCTATAGAACGGGGCGAGGGGACTAGGTAGATTACTAGCCATAGTTCCCAGTTCGTTCAGATCCACTTACACAGATAAACCTCTGCGCATCCGATGTGCATTTCATGGTGTTCGGGGCATCTGTGCCCCAGATCCGAGCTCTACCTCTTGTCGGTGGTTACATGAACAATACCTTCCGCTGAGACTGAAATGGTTGTTCGGTGTCTTCCGGACCGAGCTGCACCCTGCCAATGCCGAGCTTCTGCTGGTCGTCATCCACGCTCGTCGGACCAGCGCCGAACCGCAGTCGCGACGACTGTTGCAAATCTAAAGCTCCAGGATTTAGACCTTGCCGCTCGATATCTCATGCAGTGCCAGGATTAGGCCAACATGGACCGATGATTCGGACGCGAATTGACAACAACCTCACAAGTTCGAGTCGGTCAGGCTGGAGTCGTCCGAAGGATCAGTACCTTGCCCAAGCTTCAGGGGCACTAAATACCTAAGCCGGTACGTGCATGGAGCCTCATGTTATATGATGTGCACAGAGTAGAAATTGTCACTAAAATTAAATGAAGAGAACAATTTCCCTAGATTATCCAAGTGTGCAATTGTCTATATCTTCCCATCTTCGCTATATCATCCCAGCTTCGGGTTCCTTCTCAGCCGCCTTCCTCTTCATCTGCTCAACTAAGCCCTCTCCATGGCGACCTGCTCTTTCCTTTCCGATTTCCCGATCATGCCTTTGCTTCACTCGTCTGAGCTTCCAGAAGCTATAGTATGACGTCGCGACCCCGCATATGAGAGTGGAAGCTCCAGTCACTGTGATCGTGACTTTACCCGGCGTCGAAAACTCCCCGTGTTGCACGCCGTAGATGTTCGCGAGCGTGGAGATCAGGCCGGCCAACGAATTCAGCAACCCCGGGCTTTGGTATCAAGGAATCAGAAACAAGAAGGGCTTTTGACACAGTGCGTACAGGAAGATTCTGTTCACAAGCCAGACATAATTGTACATCCATCTCCACCAGAGATAACACATCCCCCCGGCGCCTATTCCGCAACAGATGAAGGCGATGACGAATCTGCCGCACTCCGGGTCGTCAGCAATGCTTCAACAACACAGTCAGGGCATCTCACAGTGGTACATGTGTAACTGCGTTTATGATATGCTTGCCGACCTCACTCGAGATATCCGCCTGCGCATTCTGCAAGCTCGTAAATGTTCCCGGAAAGAGGACGAATCCAGCCAGCAGAATCCATGTGAAGAACGATGCCATCATATTATGCAAGCGAGGTATGCTGTCCAGGGCCAAGAGCATGTTCATGTACTTGGTGTCCATCTGACTTTGGGCTGTGTGTGTGAGTTCTGGGCGTATGTCCTTCGGCTGCTTAGTGGAAGCAGACGGTTCGGGATTAAAAGCCGCGGTGGCTGGACCCGACCCCGATCTCGTGTGGGGGGCTGATGTCGTCGGTTTGTGCATTGAAGAGCCAGCCATCGCATGCACGATTGTACAAGGAGCAGAAGAAGAGTGATACTCCCAGTATAGCCATGTCCATGGAAGTTGTGGTGTCCGACGCCTCACGTGCACCTCACTTGTGGTGGACACCGCTGTGGGGCGATTTGCGCCGAGGAAACCCCGTAACGACCACGCGCTGGAGGCAGGATGAGGTGATTTGTGGCCGTTGTGAGTACGTATTGACCTGCATCTCTGCTACTATTCTTAACGTACCTTGGGTATGGGGTACCTCATCCGAACTTGGAGCGATCAAGCGCAATCACAAAAAACAGTAGTCATGCAGGAAGTGCCACTCATGAGAAAGATCGAACCGGCGTTTTGGCCTGCGGTATGTCGACGACATCGTGATCTCAAGGACCTAGGCTGTTGCTAGAAGACTTCAGGAAGACTCAATAAAATAAGCAAGTCGCAAAGTTGAGTTCATCATAAATTGATATAGATATCATCTCTCCGTCCCCATGACAGAGATGTCGGGATGGCAGCTTCAGCCTTCAGCTAAGTCAGCCGCTCGCGCCTGCCAGAGAATCCAACCTCCCTCCCAACACACCGACTTCTAACTGGCCAGTTTCATTATACTACTACTTTCTAAACAACATATTCTTCTGCGATATTGTGTAACGACAGTTGAAATTCGCATGATGAAATAGATTTTATCTCGTTTTCTCTCCACATAAAGGATTCTGCTCTCTGCACTGGGACAGAATGTCGCTCATGGAGATATTCCAGTTCACTTTGTGATGCAACGCCGCGGCCAACTCTCGCGTCCTTTCCACGTAAAGGTGATGCCGCATCTCAAATCATTTCAGCCTTGGGCACGCAAAGATCAGCCGTGTCTTCTGATGTGTACAACGCGTATCCGTACAAGGGTCAAGATGATGAAGAATATGCAAGGCGACTAGGAATCAGTGATGTTACATTTTTGGCCGAACCACGTAAGTCATGAGTGCGACGGCATGGAGAATGGTACGTTGTGAGTCGCCTCCAGGCAAACAGGTGTTTCTTTTTCCGTCTTTTTTCTGCGCACTTCGAAAGAGGCAAGAAAACGCGGGATCTACATCGCGTACAGACGCGTCGAAACCGCAACGAGAAAGAACCCTAATCCGGAAACGCAAGTATTTAGGTCTGTTTACCAGCAGCACTACGGTTGATCAGACTCTCCCCACGACGTTCATGATGTGATCGTCCACTGAGAAGTACTTGAACGCGTATGGTATGCAGATGGTATGCATGTGCATTGTTCGAGTTTCAAGTCGTCTGTTCCAATCCCCATACAACATCAGCACCGAGACCAGGAGCATGGCGAGCAGCTGCCCTTCCCCAGATATAAGAAGGCTATCGACGTCCTAAGATTCCTAGCAAAATTTGTTGCTACAGACACTCAGTGCAGCGACTGAAGTCCATATTCTTTTCGAAATGCGTTTCTCCCATGTATCTGGCTTGTCGATTTTGACCATCCTTAACGCCTGCGTTGGGTCCTTTGCGCTCCTGCCGTCGGCCGTCATCTTCCCTCTCTACATCTATCCGGGCGATAACTGCGCAGCATGGGCTCCGCTCATTTCCTCGTGAGTCCCATACCTTTGCCTCCTCCTCACCCCAACTAACTGAACCCTCAGCATCTCGACCCACCGCACTCTCCAATTCCAGATAATCGTGAACCCCGCCTCTGGTCCCGGCGCTGCAAACTCGCAGCCGGATACGAACTACCAGGCTTGTGTAGCGCAGCTACGCACTACAGGTGCCGCGAACGGCAACAACGTCAAGATCCTTGGTTACGTCGCGACCGGCTTCGGTAACCGCGCCGTCTCTGCGGTCACCGCTGATATCGACACGTACAAGGGCTGGACGGCCGCCTACCGCCCCGAGGGTATCTTTTTCGATGAGGCCGCGACCGCTGCGAGCTTTTTAACCAACTACCAGACATTCAGCGCACGGGTGAAGACCGACTTTGGCTCGACTGGATACGTGAGTAGCGGTAGCAGCAGATGTGCATCCGCAGAATAGATGCTGAACAGTGTCACAGGTTGTTCTGAACCCCGGGACTGTCCCCGCCTCCACTGGATACTTCTCCATTGCCGATATTGTCGTCACCTTCGAAGGCTTCTACAGCGACTTCTCGTAAGTTTCGCCTCTAGTCATTCAAGCACTTTTACTGACAGGTTCTCTTTTACTTCAGCGCCTCGGACATCCCTGTCTCTACCGCAACCCCCGCCCTCAAGCAGGCTGCCATCATCCATGACGGCCCGACGCAGGTCAATGTGGCTACTGTGCAGACCCTGACTAAGACCATTGGTGTTGGCGCGAGCTTCATCACCGACTTTGCGAACGCTGTCGCGTACTCAAACATCCCAACCGACTGGACTGCATACCTCAACGCGCTCGTGTCGACGCAGGCTTGAGTGCGCTGTGCAATCGTAAATGGTGAAGGGAAGATTCTGACGTACTATGTCAACATGGGTTATAGGTGCACGGGCTATAGTTAGTGTGGGTTTTCTGAATAATGATAGTGATGTTCACTTGATACCCCCAGTTATGACCTTGAAATTCGACTTGAGTAAAATTCGACTTGAGTAGGGAGACATTAGTATCATCTTCTCCCTCTCGCCCGTCGTCTGACTTATTTCCAGCCGTTGAGTTAGCCCCCCATCGCAGTTCGTAGAGTTAACTTCAGTTGACGTTTTCTAAGCAGAAGTCGAGTCACAGCATTCTGAGTTGGACCTCGTTGGTTTCCTAACGCCGCGTGCAGGCGATGTACTTGCATTTTGATGCAGTGGCGCAAAACCGAGTGCAAAGGGAACGGCGAGATGAGGAGAATGACGCATGTGAGGACGGCCTTGTCTCTTGTCACAAACTCTTGGGTCACCGGACGCACATCTTGCAGGCTCAAGTGGTAGGCGTTCCTAAATATCACACGCTAAATCAACTTCCAAGCGGTTGGTGACACTAGACCGGAAAATAAAATAAATGGTGAACATCTTGTATAAATAATGTCTCTAATTGATAGAGAAATGCCATTGTATGTATGTGATGTATAGATGAATTGTAAATGCTTTAAGGAATGCCTTTATGACTGCTGCAAACTCCACCGGCTTCGCATCTCCCAATCCGCCACTGTCTACTCCGAGGATCTGTAAGGATCCAGATTGGAAATTGAGATGCAAATTAGAAATGAGTGAGAATGGTCAACAGGAACAGGAAGGCCCTCATGGTTATCAAGTAAAGGATAACGGGGAAAGTAAGGCCAATGATTTTAGGCAAGTGCGTTTGAATATGAGGTTGAATAGCCTCCATGATTGCCGCAGAAAAAATGAGAGCTTGCTCTTGAGGCGAAGGTGGACGAGCAAGAGCTGCGGTTGGCTCGCGTGTGGACGTGGGTGTGTGATCGGGAACCTCAGCGGACTCGGACGGAGATGCACTGCCGGGTCCAGAAATGGTTTTGGAAAGTTCGGACCAGGAGATATTATCGGGCAACGCTTGGTTCTCGGAGAGATCGATGATCGGGTTACCAATCTCCCGTTTCAAGTCGATAGGAAGGCGGTAATGAGCGACGTCGAGATGGAAGCGACTGCGGCCCTAGATCAGCAACATGACAAGCTGAGATCTACGCCAAACTCACATGTAGCCCTGTTCGTACTCCTTGAATGCCCTTCGCGCAGCCGGGGCGTTCTTCAAAATCAGCGCAGCGCGCTTGGCAACGGCGACAGTCTCGTCTGAAACATCCTGGAGAATCTTTATGGGTGCCTCTCCAGTAACGCGTCCCATCATCTGACAGTAGTTGTGCTGCTCGCCGTCCATCTCCTCCTTGTAGAAGCTGGGAAAAGAGGAAGGTTAATAAGATCATTCGAAATATAGATTGCAACGACTTGCCTCAGGACGTCATTAAGGAAGTTGGTGAAAACAAGAATCTCCGGGATGGCTTGAACATAGTCCACAACATCAGGATGGTCTTTCTTGGGGAAGCAGGCATATGCGTAAAAGCCGGAGATACCTATATTGTGTCAAAGGATCAATGTCAGGAACTCATCCTGCTCAAAAATGCACGAACCGCTGAGATTCCGCACGTAGTAAGGCCAGAGCTTAGCGTCAGTACTCTGGGGTATGCCTTTGCTGAGCGAACGGACTTCGAGACAGCTGCCGGCAATGAAGGTGACAGACGACATGACCATGGCGTCTGCGACGTAGGGCTCGTAGTGATCATAGAGCCGCAACATGAAGTGAGCGTAGCAGTCGAGAACTGGATGAAGCTGGGGCTTCCGAGCGTGGAAGCGGCCCTGGAATGCGGTGAGTGGCTCGAGAATGTCGTCCGCAACATTGTCCATCCACTTCATGCCACTGAGCAAATGACAAGAATTTAGTTTTCCCTCCTTTACGAGTAAAAATATCACAAACGCTGTGCAGATTGCAATTACAATCTTAAGATCGAACTCATGCGCCGGATAGAAGAGCTGTGTTGAAAAGAAACATCATCGCCTGTCAGGAGAGGAAGTGGAGGGCCCAGAAGAGAAGACATACTTCGGCTGCCGCCGTCCCGACGTCGGCACACTTCAAAAAGCCATCGGAAGCGGCGCCAATATTCCACGAGTCCAGCTCGTCGAGAACCGCCTTACGAAGGGTTGGATCTCTCGGAAAGTCTGGAGGAGAGTAGTCAAGGCCGCGAATAAAGTTAGCGGCGATGTTGAGGATCTGTTCTCCATGTTCCATATTGCTAGCCTTCCCGGTCGCCTTTGATGGAAGAACACCATTGTAGTGGCTGTCGTCGGCCAAGACACCGTTGAGGTTGAATTCATCTATCTTGGCGGCCATTCCGTTCCGTGTTATGCTGGTTCAGATAAAGTTTCGTGGGTGTGGTGAAGAAGAGAGTAGAAAGGCAAAAAAGTCTTAAAGCTTTATGCAGATAGCCGTATCGCTCACGACAGACTATGTCTTTGTAGGAATGAGTAACATACTTCCTGTTCCTTCGACTTTTAATAGTCTCCGAGTCGAAGTTGTGCCGGAACCCACTGTCGGCACGCTAACAAGATTTCTTATCATACCAAGCTTCGTGAGCCTAGAGCTTGTTACCGTATGAAGTGGCTCGTCCGGGTCAGCGAGAAACAGCTTTCCTTGCGGGAGTAGCAAGTAAGCATGTTTGAGTGAGTAGCGAGGCCATGATCGTTCTTGTTTACTAAATTGGGCGTTGCCTTACATAAGTGATAGCGATATTATCCGCAGAAAAGTTGCCGCCAGAAAGTTGCCGCCATCATCCATGTGCGTTACAGGCGCGCTTATTCCTTGTCGATGGCTGGCTTATCCACTGCTCAAGGGCTCGCTATCCACATCTATTCTCCGAGGATATTACTATGGTCCACTTCATGCAAAGCGACTCTTGGAGCGGGCTCCTCGGCTCCCTTTGTCGTCAATCCCGGTGGCTCCGGACTTCTTTTCTATACACGCACATACCAATCGTCCGAAACTCTTGCCGTGAGCCTCGCTCGACCTCATTGGACCCAGGCCGCTTGTCGAAGCGGTGAGTACTCTGGTCCAAAACGCAAGACCTACTCGTGTTTATGCTGGGAGATCTTTTAACCACGCGGCTGCCTCGGAATTCCACTGGCTGTCTCAGTATTCGGTCGATCCTTACCTCTCAATGACCCATCTATCAGATTGACCCTAGCTCGGGTATCCCCCACAAGTACTTTTTACTGGGATTGAAACCGCCAGATCCTTGATAGGTGACCCCCGAAACTGTGAAACCACTCCTACACACCTGCATCGCTCACAGACTGAATCGCACACCAACACCATTCTCAACATGATTCCTGAAGTCCTTCTGGTCATTCCTGTAGCTGTTTTTCTCGCCATTCGCTGGAACAACAACCGTAGTCGCGATGATGTTGCCCTTGTGCCAGGGCCCAAGAGCGATTCGTTCCTATCTGGTGAGTGCTGAAGTTATTTTCTCCGTATGGCTGTGACTTACAGCCAAGGATGTCATTGCAGGTAACATGCAAACACTAGCAGCAGCATCTAGTGACGCAGCTGCACTCGCCTGGACGAATATCTATGGCGGCGTCACGAAGCTTCACGGCGTTCTGGGTGTTCAGCGCCACGTGCTCCTTGTCTCTGACCCTGCCGCACTTCGCCGCATCTTCGGATCGGCAAGTGGCCAATGGGATCGAACTGCTCGCGATCTGGCTTCATTCAAAGACAAGTTTGGGCCAGGCATCGCCGCTGTTGAAGGCGCTGATCACGTCCGGCAGCGTCGCATCATCTCTCAGGCTCTGAATCCTGCAGAGGTTCGCGGGATGATCTCGCCTGTTCAGGCAGCCTCAACGACCGTGAGTATACTCGCAATCTCATGCGCATTCGTGCTAATAGTGTTGCGCAGACCCGTAATGCTCTGCGAAGAGTATGCACCAGCCCCAAGACGAAATTAGACATGCTCGACTGGTCTCGGCGCTGCGCTTTGGACTCTTTAACGATGTTTGCTTTCGGTACGACGGTCAATGCAGTGGAAGATCCCGAGAAGGGCCATGATCTCCTACACACTTTCGATGCCATGCTGTGAGTTGTCAACATACTGAAAACTCTCTATTTACCAACACATCTGTACTGGATAGTGAGGATTGCATTGGAGTCACCGATCCTCTTCGTTATTGGCTTCGTGACACGGCAGCGTCTGGTATCTATCCCAGCTTGGTAGGGCTAGCGTTGTTGGACTACAACCTCTTCCGTTCGGCTTTCAGTACGTTCAAAAGGCTGGCACAATTCAGCGTATGGGTTCGCAGCGACAGGGAAGAGAACGGGAGCCTCGGTGGCGGAAATGATCTACTTAGTGCTTTGGGTTCGTATTGGACTTCAAGGGAGAAATTGCACTTGTTGATTGATATTCAAATAGAGAAAGCGAGTAAAGAGGAGAGCAGCAAATACAAGCTCAGCGATAAGGAGATTGCAGGGCAAATTGGGTACGCATAATAAGTTCCACCCTCGACACGGTTATTGTGCTAATCGATGCTCTGCCCTCAGCCAAATTCTCTTCGCAGGTAGACTTGCCTACCGTTGATATCATGCCCAGTCCGTTTTGACAATTTTCTAGGTCACGACACCGTTTCCACTACCTTAGCAACGATACTCAATGACCTAGCTACCTATCCCAAAATCCAAGACCGTCTTCGCGATGAGATCATGGCGAAGAAAGCCGACCTAGGCGACGAGGACGCGCCGTTCACGCAAGACGACTACGACAACATGCCTTATCTCAATGCTGTGATCAAAGTACGCTTTCTCTCCCTCACCCTCGAATCCAGCCAACGAGTTATGTCAGGAATCGATGCGTCTCAACCCCGTTCTCGGACAGACGTCGCGTGTGAACCGTGCGGACGACGTCCTACCTCTCACAACGCCCATACAAGGTACCGACGGTAAAATGCTCAGCCAAATCGCAGTCAGCAAGGGAACCTGGGTTGTCATTGACGTCGCATCCTCTAACCGACGGAAAGACGTGTGGGGCGAGGACGCGGATAAGTTCAACCCCGACCGGTGGCTGCGGACGGGGAAGGCCGCCCTGCCGATGGCGAAGACCCCTGGCGCGGTGTATGGGTCTTTGCTTGGTTTCATGGCCGGCAGTGCGTCTCGATCTGTTTCATGCCCGTTATTGATTGCTCACTAGATGCTATTGTCCGTAGACCGCACTTGCCCCGGGTCAGCCTTGACGCCTGTTCCTCATAGCGGTCTGAACTGACACACTTTCTCACAGATGGCGTATTGCTGTGCTTGAGCTGCAGGTGTTCGTGTGCGATATGGTCCAAGGCTTCCGCATTCACCCTGTTCCTGGTGTTCGTATCGAGCGAGAGTTCCATGGTGTTTCTATTCTGAAGGTGCGTCTGACCTGCTTGCCTGTGCTGATGTCACCCTGACCATCATACCAGGATGTCAAGAACCCGGTGAGGGGTGGTGAAGTGCCTTTGTTCTTGGAAGCGTTGTCGTAAACTTATTTGCTTAGTCTCACAATCGACTCGAGATATATGCAGGACTTGTGATTTCTGTAATGATGATAATGATTCTCAATCTGTCGCTCTTGAAAGCTGTTACCAAAATCACTCAACGGGTTGATACTATCTTGTATTGTCATTGTCATATTCAACGACGCCACCGTCGCCACAAGCCCAATCATGATTACTCTGACTCACTGATGCGGCCTCTCATTGTCCATTCCAACTGTACAAACCCCGCTCAGTGTAACCTCGGTCTGTAAGTGAACGCGACACTCCTACTGACTAGCCATCGCGATCCGTGAATTACATGTGCTTGGCAAATCGAAGCGGGCACGGCGCCACATCTCATCATGATGCCGTTGGGGGGCGTCGAGATGGCTCGTCAACGTGTTCACTCGCATACTCAGCAGGTGCAGGAACTGGTGATACAGGGTCCACCTTTAACGTGTTGCGTAGAATAGGACCCACATGGGCTACCCCCGCAGGTCATAAGGTATATGGGTGCGAAAAAAAAAGATTCCTCATGATCAGTGCCTTTGCTGATCGCTGCTGAGTCTCATAACAACACTAAGTAAAGACTGGGCATATACCCCAAGTCCCGAACGGATGGAACAAACAAGGTCTTGGC
Organism: Lyophyllum atratum; assembly: GCA_014905825.1. Taxonomy (NCBI): domain Eukaryota; kingdom Fungi; phylum Basidiomycota; class Agaricomycetes; order Agaricales; family Lyophyllaceae; genus Lyophyllum; species Lyophyllum atratum. The sequence goes on along the minus strand of JACGCN010000009.1, from coordinate 855,665 downwards.
TGTATCGCTTGTGACCTGAGAGGCCCGAACGTCGTTCACCAGCATCACACAGACAGTGAACATTCTTTTCGGTGCTTCTCTCAGTCCTTCTGTGGTATCTCCGGCCCACTCTTCAGGTTTACACCACGGCGTTTTCTTTCTCTGCATCGCTTTAGCCTGCACGACCTGGCTCGAAACTAATTTAGGACAACTCCTATCTATATGTACCCGAGTAACAGAGAGTTGCTCGAGGCTTTGGGGCACAGAACTTGCACGATGCTGTAAGCAGTTGCTTTGACATGCTCACAAGATAGAAATTAAAATCTACAGATCAGAGATACTGTATTTACATAAGGAGCCCTCTCTTTTGAGATAGCTAAAAGTTCAGGATCCAATCTAGAAATCTGTAGCCAAGCGCGGCAAGAACTGAAGATATGAAAAAAGTGTCATCTCCACTTCACATCTATTTCGACGCATTAGACATCGGCAGCAACAAAGCAAGATCCTTATCGGTATCCTGCCACTCCCGCTTAGCGACCTTCTCGTGATTCGGGCTGCGGGCCTCAAAGACAGCCGGGAACTGTTTCGGCGCCGTACCTGAAAAATGGGGTTTGGTCAGAGATTGTTATCGCGGCTGGTTAAGAAATCACGGAGGCCTACCGAACTACGAAAAAGACAATCTCGTCAGCAACACGGTTCGATGAGGTGATTTCGAGATACGTACATCGGGAATGAAAGCAGAATCGTCAGAGACGTAGTTGTAGCCGGGCGCGCGACGGATGTTGAATGTCCAGAGCCACATGGCGACGTTTGCCCAGAGGGAGCGTTCAGCGAAGGGGGAGCCGGGGCAAGCTACGTGAAATCAATAAACATAGATCATCATGCGTGGAAATAAATGCAACATACTACGGCGTCCCCAGCCAAAGGCAGTTGTCGAGTAATCGCCCTTCAATTGGCCATCTTCGGTGAGCCAACGCTCTGGCTTGAAGGTATCGGGGTCGGGGTAAACAGAGGGGTCGTGCTCAATGATCCTATAGATGGAACATGAATAAGATTTAGTATCGGAAGGCGCAATTATAATCGGCAGACGGACCATGGTACACCAATTATGGTACTGCCTTTCGGGATATAGTACTCCTGGCCGTTATACTCCACAACATCGTCCTCAGTCGTTTTGTGGGGGATGGCGAATCTACGATGTACTCGATTAGGACAACGAAGGGGCAGGACATGTTGAAGATCTACCTCGCGGCTGGACGCCAACGGAGAACCTCTGAGATATGGAGTTGATTTAGGACTTCGAGGACTAGGGCAAGAAGAAATCTCACCACGGCAGACGGCATCAATGTAAGGCATGTGTTCGCGGTCGGAGAAGTTCGGGAGTCGGTCATGCCCGACCACGGCATCGAGCTGAGCTTGAGCTGTCTTTATCCATTCTGGGTGGCACATGCATGCAAGCACGAAGACTTGAAGTCCAGTGGCGGTCTTTAATAAGGTGTCAGTTTAAGGCTATATTGAGATCAGACGTTAGAGAGTGACGGACAGAGTGAGCGGCGGCCTGGCAATTTATTATCAGTATTTATGTTAACAGTGTGAATGAAGTGTCCGTACAATTGCGAAGAGGTTGAGGAGTTCGCGGTGATCTCCGTGGCTGTTGTCCTTGCCACCGAAGTATTGTGCCCACCTGATAAGATACATAAGTCATTTGTACCGTGTGTATCGCAAAGTAAGATAAACGCACGTGTCCAAACCGGAGTTCTTGCCCTCAATTGCCTCCCTCGCGAAGTTGCCATACACTTCCTCCTCTTTTGCCCTGAATTGGGCCGCACGCTTGCGCCACGGCATGGGACCGGGGATCAGATCCAGGAAGGGGAAGATGTTGATGATGGAAGCGGCCTGATAAGGAAATGATCAGCATCGCTATTTACTCTCCGGGAGGAAGCGCACATTGGAGATAGAAAGACCGAACTCATCATTGAGCTGTAACAAAATGTCAGATGTCACGCTTGCCTCGGGATCAAAGATAACTGACGTTGACAATATCTTTCATTGCTTGCTCTTTCCCGGATGTAAACTGAACACCGAACATCGCGGAGATGATGATGCTCGTTGAAAATCTGTAACCAGAATTCAGCGAATGACGTATAAGCCTGATCCAGAAACAGGTTACCTATCAATGTGGTGATACCAGCTAAACAGAGGTCTGAGTAAGGTTGTCAACCGGATATTAGGCGTTTAGATTCACCTTTCAGGGTTTTCCATGATGCGTTGAGTCGTCAACATGGCTTCATAACGGTGAAGTGCCTGGGTTCGGCCAGCACGAACACTGCTCATGACCTGGGTCGTGAGCTTTCTTCCAAGACGGAATGTTGCGCCAGGGTCAGAAAAGCCCCAATATCTGTGTTGGGTGTAGTGTCAACATCTACGTGCGTGCATTAATAAGAGGCGGAAACTGACTTTGCATCGGGGTCAACGTATTTGTTCTATCAAGAACGGAGTCAGATCGTAAGAAGAGAATAGCACGGTGGTAGGCGCACCATGTAAGGCTCGACTGGTCGGCCGGAGTATTTGGCAGATCGCTTGTCGAGCAGTTCGCGCGCGAGGTTTCCGTCGCCGATTACGATGACGGTCTACATTGATTGAAATCAACCCTTCCGTTTTTTTTTCAGCCAAAGATATTGAAACGCACCGTGCCCAACAATTTCAAAGTTACGAGGCCACCATATTCCTGGTACAGACGGCGAAAGTACGTAGCAAGATGCTGAATTTTTCCACAATCAGCATTAACCCCCCTCAAAGCAGCTCGACTCGTGTTACCTCAGTCGGGACTTGCAGAACATTCCCTAGAATAGGTAAGCCGCTGGGGCCTGGAGGTAGTTTACGGCCTGGACTCGAGGTAGAGCGGGCATAGACAGCGCCAAGAGTGATCAAGAGGATAGCGCCAGCGGAGACCAGCTGGAAAGGTTGGGCGCCGTCCAGCATTTCGGTACTTTGGAGATGAAGATTGGGGAAGGGGAGGTGAGAGAAGACTGAGTCGGTAAGGGGGGAAGTAGCAGAGGCTACTGGTCAGAACGTGGACTATTTGTGGTGGGTCCGCCGGGGATAGTTATAACCAGACCTCCGCGCTTTCTGCGCTAGACTTATCATTTCCATACCGTAAGAAGTGGCTCGTCTGGTTGAGGAGGAGTTACGCGGTTGTAGGCGATACCCAAGTACGTTCGGGTCGCGGATCGTGTGCAAGGTGTTTACGTAAGTGATAGCTATCTGTTATTGATCCCCACCCACTCACAGCTTTTTCTTCCTCCTCACCATGACCAACGTCGGCAACAGCAGCTAGGCGATCCAACTATCCACATCCACCGTCCGGTCTCCATGTTTGGCACGGTGCCGATTTAGAATATTACTCGTATCTCTCTTCGAAGTTCATGATGCTTGTCAATTCATTGACCGCGGCTACCTCGGCTTCAAGTCCTGATTGCACACAGCTCGATCCCTCGTCAGAACCTCTGGCTTATTGTGGCTTCCCTGAACACTCATCAAGCGGCAATCGTTTCTCTCCACATAGACTACCGCTCATTGTCTCCATTTTGTTGCGTTACAGGCGATCGTTTGACCGCGGTTTTGTCGGATTCCCATTCCACGGCACATCCGGACTCAGTGATCCTTGTCTGGAGGTCGTCTTCGCCTGGTTTGGTCTCCAGGAGCCGGGTAGAGGACGATGCGGCTTCTCAAAACCCAAATGAGGTGCAATCTCATAAGTCTGAGGACCTGTCTTCCTACAAAGACCCGTGTCTCCCACAAGTCGTCAATCCGGCCGTTGCCTCATCAACACTTTCCTAATCCCTCTGCTTCTCACTCTCCGACTCCTCTACACTAAGCCACAGGCTCATAATGTTAGACGCGGCTCTACCTCAGCAGCTGGCCATCGCCGCTGGTATCGTCTTGGTCACCCTCGGTGCAATCTACGCTCGCTCGAGCTCGAACTCAGGCGGTAAACTTCCTCCAGGCCCTCCGGGGATACCTTTCCTTGGAAATGTTTTACAACTGCCTGGCGGAGTACGTGTATAGCATGTTCAGCCCTATCATTGACCAATATCTACTCCCATAGCACTTGGCTACGTACTTCAGGACTCAGCTCGAGAAGTACGGCGGTCTCGTATATTTGAACTTGGCCGGAAACGTAAGTTTGGCTCCCATGTTACTTTATCTCTGGTACTGAATGAGCAATGGACAGCCTGTGATTCTGATCGGAGATGTCAAACTCGCCAAGGAGATTCTCGAAAGGCGAGCAGCCAAGTTCTCCTCCCGTCCGGTCGTGCCCTATGTCGTATGTGCCCATCTTATTTCTGTATGTCTAATAGGAATCGCTGAAACTTTATCAGCGTAACCATGTCGATCCGACAATGGCATACTGGGGCGTTTGTGAGCAGGGAGAGAGCCACCGCATTGGACGAAAGTTGACTGCAGGACTCATGTCGGATGTGCGGGCTGGGAAGACGGAGAGTCTACAGGAGTTCGAGGCTATCCTGACCACAAAGAGTCTCATAGAAGATAGCGGAAAGGATTGGTTCCACCACTTGGATCGGTATGCCTTTTCGTTCTTAGCTCCACCCGAAACGAGACCTAATAACGTTTACCTTTCTCAATGCCAGTGTCTCGGCTAGCATGGTCCTTGCAGCTGGATTCGGCATGCACTGTCCAACAGGCCACGAGCCTGAACTCAAAGAAATTATCTCTGTGAGTCCAGATAGATCCAGACACAGTCCAGTAGCTCACCGCTCTGGATCAGGTCATCGCCCAATTCGTCAGTCTGGCCACCCCCTCAGCTAGCATCATCAATGTCCTACCCTTCCTCGACAAAATCCCTGGACCGATGCCATGGAAAACTCGTGCGGCTAAGTACCGCAAGCGAGAGGACGATATCTACAACAAAATTATTAACGAGGCGGTATCGGGCAAGGCCTCAGGCATGAACACGTGCGTCGTCTTGCAAAGAACCACAGAGCTTAAGACGCTGAATTGAACTTCACAGTTGGGCTGCTCAGTTCGCAAGCGAAGACAAGCCCGAAGGAGACCAGCGTCGTCTCATGAACCAATTCACTGGCGTGAGTCCAGATTTTCCTCTTCCTAACCAATGTATCTGACGCGCGAGGTGACCTTCCAGGCAGCTATCGAGACCGTAGGGGCATCACTATCTTACATCGACTACATTTACTAATCTGCAGCACGACAGACCGCACTTTCTCTCCAGGTCTTTATCCTCGCCTGCCTTCGTTACCCCGAATGGATTCCCAGAGCGCAAAAGGAGATCGATGCCGTAGTGGGCGAGGATCGCCTACCGACCTTCAAGGACCGTCCATACCTTCCCTACGTGGAAGCTATCGTGCGCGGTATGTTTGCTCGCCTCCCTCAGCGTTAGGATAAAGAATAACGGTCATCAAATTCTCAGAAACGCTCCGATGGCGTCCCGCAGGTGTGTCACATCACCATATAAATCAAGTATAACTGACTGATTCCGATTCAAAGCTCGGTTCGGCGTGCCCCACATGTCTACCGAGAGCGACGTTGTCGAATACGAGGGACAAGAGTACTTCATCCCAAAGGGCAGCATCATCTTCGCCGTTCCCTGGTTAGCTTTTCTTCAAGACGAGGTGATACTGTACTGATAGCTCCAATGCAGGGCAATCGAGCATGAAGAGAAAAGGTTCGTTGACCGCGACCGATTCGAGCCGGCTCGATTCCTCGACGCCAAGGGTAACCTCAAGGCCGACTACGAGACGAGCGCCTTTGGATTCGGACGACGCAGTAAGTAATATTGAGCTACGTCTCATGATGTCTACTTCATAGTGGCTCACCGCGATGCGACAGTGTGCCCGGGCGTTCCGTTCGCTGAGCGCTCGATGTGGATCAACATCGCCATCATCCTTTGGACCTTCAACATCCGCAAGTCTAAGGAGCTGGATCCCAAGACGGGCAAGCCGTTCACCTACAGTGACACGGACGCGGCGTTCAGTGGAGAGGTACGTGGCTGTGATTCTTCTTCTAGCAGATAACATCGTTGACGCTTTGTGCACGTAGTTCTCGAGCGCACCCTTCAAGTTCCCTGCCGTCTTCGAGCCGCGCTCGCCGCAACGCGCTGAAGTCGCGAAGCGGGAGTGGGCGGAGTGTGAGAAGGACCTTAATGTTTTGTTGCCCCAGGCAAAGGAGAAGTAGGTAACGGGAGGCTTATACAGGCGGAGCTTTTTTATGTTTTCATCTCAAATTACGACCCTCCAATATCATCATTCCTTTTGTATCACAATTACGATTCTTATCTCATTTTATACTTCAAGTTGCGCTGATGGTGATCTTAGCTCATTTTCTATCACTTCGTACGATCCCTGTAGAGTATATGGGTCGTACAGGTTATTGCAGCTACTCGTCCGTGAATCTTACGCGAATTAAGATCTACCGAATCCTTTGAAAACGATGCCAACGCCGAATGGGCTGTAGTTCCAACAGACCAGGTCGACAGAGTTAAGCATCACACACTTGGAAGTAGCATCAGATTCAGTAATAACCATAAGAACAATACTTACTCGATTACACTACCGAGAAAGGGAAACGTCCTGCAAGATGACGGTTGAAAGATTTAAACTCAGCGACCTTCTAACACACATGCATACGTCCTCCATATCGTAGCTCGTTCGAATCGCGTCTGAATCAACTTAAGATTAGCCAAATTTACACTATCCAGGTTCAAACTCGATAGATATTTCGAAGATTGAATTTCCAAAAACTGCCTTCAAGTACCGCGCCGCATTCAGACTTTGCAAGACGCCCCCCCTTCGATCCTCATTCCGCCATGGTTTAGCTGAGTCAAGAAAAAATACATTATATTGCAAGCATTTTGATGGTGAAAAAAGCCATCTCAGAGTCGAAGAAGAATATTATTTGTCTAGGCCGAGCCTGCCTTCAGGCACTCGGGGGTAGCAGGACTTTTCTACCTAGCACGGTACCAGAACGCAGCTCATCAAGGACATCATTGACCTCATCGAGACGATGGCTCGAGACCACTGGAGTGACAGCACCCTGCGAAAGATTTTCAGATGTTTGCTAGGATGTAAGAAAGACAGCGGCGTACCGTTCGATACAGCTCCAGGACATCCTCGAGATCTTTCCGAGTGCCATATTGGGGTGTCGTGACTGCAACGTTATTCAGTTCCTGGTTAGATGGGGAAATGTATAGGTAGATGCTTACTCGTCAGGTTGTACGTGAGGGTGTCGAGTGTCGAGAATTCAAGCTTCTCGTTGGTCAGACCAGCCTACGGTGATCCAATTAAAGTAGAACTTTTTCCGTCAGGAGAAAGACATACTACGACAAGGCGAGGATTGGCGGGGAAAGATTTGTTATTGCCTCGTAGTGCGGCCTTGCAACTCTCAAATGCTGTTGAATGTTCAGTTTACTGCATGGCCACGCGCCACTGATAGCTTACTTGAGCTGCGAGCGACGAAATCCATGGCGACATCGACAGTGAAGCCCTCAGCAATCTTGGCTGTAAGCTCATCCGGGCTGAAAGCTTCGACGGCCCCGAGCTTAATCGCCAGCTCACGAGCCGTTGGTTTGGGGTCGCATGCGTACACTGGACCACATGATTGAGCTTTGTCCATTAGTGAACTTCCTGTCACTTACCAGTCGCACCGAAATGCGCAGCAATTTGTACGGCTTGATGACCAAGACCTCCAACACCGATAACGAGCACCGACCTTTTGGTCGTCCCGTCAATCTGCACATGCTCAGTATATGATGAGATCTTGGAACGGACGCACACACCTGTGCAGATTTGACAACAAATTTGTACGCATTGATCCCAGCGTCAGCTGCTACAGCCGCAAGCTCGGCCGACACACCGTCGGGCTGGGAATGGTAATGAGCACTGATTCAGATAGCTTATATATCATTGAGCTTACCACAGCGACAAGCTGGTCTTCTCGAACCAGTACATACTCCGCGAACCCGCCGTCGCCGCTTGCGCCGGGCGAGTCGAAGAGCGCCGGCATGCCGTGGAGAGATTGCGCGGTCGGCGTTATCGCAGCGACGGCATATAGACCCCCCTGCTTGATCGATACATCTTTGACCCCTTGACCGATTCTAAAATGTGCGTTTAGGATCAGTATCAAGGTGCATAAAAGATCATTGCACCGCCGAAAGGCTTACTCAACGACATGGCCAGAAATTTCATGCCCGAGGACCAGAGGAATTGGTAGAACATTTCCGTCAATGAACATAATATCAGAGTGACACACTAGAAGTTCGACAGGTCAGTAACATACAGAACAGCATTCGTCATCCACTCACCTCCGCAAGCGGCAACTTTCAGAAGCACCTGGCCTGGGCCGGCGGAAGGTACTAGGTGCTTCTCCTTTAGAGCGAGCCGCGTCTCACCAGGCTGAAATTGCGCGGCAAGCATCGTCGTAGCTGTAGCCATGTAAACAGTTGTAGAAAAATGCAGGTAGAGATAATTCGTTTGTTGGATACAGACTCCCGAGACGTAGCCGGCACATATGTCTACGACCTGCGACTTATAAGTCGAATTCGACTAGAGCCGCGCTTATGGTAGCCTTTCCGTGATAGGAGATCGTCTTCAGGCGACGGTGCCACCGGGTTAACTCCTGGGGGGGACGATAGTATTGGAAATCCACGACTCGACGTAGCGGCGGCTGAAAACTCGCCTCCAGACGAGTGCGGCATTCCATGTGGAACAGGGCACTAGCCGTTGGACCGAATTCAGAGAGGTCATGATAAGCTTGTTTTCGCGGGTGATGGTGAGTGTGCAAGCGGCGCGGACTCGAATCCGGACCATGGTAGTAAGATTTGTATCACTTTGTACGGGCACCTCCTCCTCACCACATACCCACAACCTCCCAGCCGAGTTACCAACTCGATGCGCAGCAGCCCTCACGCACTGGCAAGATGATCTCATACGGCACGTCGAGTCGCGTCCACGCTGCCACAGAGATGCTCCAGAATCCTGCCAGGTCCCAGCAAAACGCAACATCGCTCATCGTAATATAGCTGAGCTCATCATGACTATGACGAGAGGAGGAAGAATAGGATAGATCTTATGTGGGGAGATTCGTTGTGAAGCGTTTCCAGCACACGGACCCTACGGTGTAGACGTCGAACTCCAGCAGTCTATCCAATCCTAGCATGCAATTGCTCCGAGGCGTTACCGGGATGCACCATGAGGTTCATCAAAGCCGCCTTCGCCTGCGGTCGCCGAACAAATAGTGCGTCCAGTGCATAGTGGCTGTCTCAGTCCGCCTGACCCGCACCACCATCGCTATGCCCACCGACCCTAACCTCAGCCATAACTAGAACTCCTCAACCCGCCTTTTGAGCTCCTGACTTTCTAAGATACCTGCTATTGCAGGCACTCTTGGTTACAGGAGCCATTCTCGTGCAGAGGGCAGGTGAATGGACAAACATGCGAGCGAGTGTGGCAGCATGGCAGGCGAGCAGATAGATGGGCGAAAACCCGTGATGGACAGGAATGAACGTACGGGAGCGTATAGTACGGATTCGGGGGGTGTAGTAAGTCCGAGACCTTATTTAATATCACAGAGGTCCAACACCCTTTTCCCGCACATTCAGGCATGCGGTCGCGTCTTCCTCCATAGGTTTCACATCTTTCTGTTGCTCCTACGAATGCTTGTACCTGCGTTTCCAGGTAGATCTTCTCTGGGTTTCCATTTCCGTCGCCTTCGCTCATATCCCGTTCATAGCCATCTGCTTGGTTCGAAGCCCTTTGTTCGTCGCTGCTCGCACCTTTTACATATCCGGGTGGGGCCAATCAGCCAGAGTAATGGACGATTGAGATCCGAGGCGGTCGGCTTCAGCGCTTCGACAAGACTACGCGTACGCTCGGCACAGAGAGAAGCGTCGCAGCAGGCACTCGGTGTATTCAAGGGAAGGTGGTGCGGTCCTAGGGTCCACCTGGAAAAGCACGCTGTTCCTCCCAACAATCACGATTTGGATCAAAGTGGATTCATAATAGAAGGACGGGCTCGTATGGAGATCCGCGGAGATCCCGACAATAACGACAGAGACCTTACGAATATGGATTGACAATAACGGCGAGGGGTGATACCCTGCTGACGAGACCTTCGGCAGCTACTCAGCATTCGAGAAAACAAAGTGGCTGTAGAGCCTATCTGCGAAGCATGCCGCATTGAGTATATTCCTCGTCTCAAAGGCCAATCACGATTTTCAGAGTGGGGCTTTGGATGATCGGCCCGGGGCGAGGACCCAGTATATCTTGTCTCAACACCTTCGAGATCTACTCTCAACACCTCTTTACACACCCTACAACCAAACTTGCACACTACGACTTCCAACACGATGGTCTGGGATAACAACACACACGCGATGGAGGTTGCTGATACTTTCGCCGCTGAGATCAAGGGAAAGACAGGTCAGCCACGCCCCGTCTTCCTGATAAAACACGATCGTCTGATACTTGCCCCCCTCAGTGCTGGTAACTGGAGTGACTGCTGGCGGTTTGGGTGCCGAGGCAGCCCGTGTACTCGCGCTCCATGGCGCAAACCTCATCCTCGCCGGTCGTAGCTCCAGCAAGTACGAATATCCATTATCTTTTTGCATTCGCATCTGACAGTTGTCCGTCCAGGATTCAGGAGACTATCGCCAACATCGAGAAAGAGGCCCCCAACACGAAGACCACCGAGCTGATCCTTGATCTTAATTCGCAGAAGGCGGTCCGCAAGGCGGCTGATGAAATTCTCGCCTACCCCGGCCCCATCGACGTTGTCATCCTCAACGCTGGCATCGTACGTCATTTTCGTGACAACGGTCGAGAGTGACGGCTGAACCCTCATTTTGCATAGATGGGCACACCCTATGAAAAGACTGAGGATGGACTTGAATCTCAGTTTGGCAACAATCATATCGGCAACTTCCTCTTCACCAATCTCATCTTGCCCAAGGTTCTCGAGTCAAAGGCACCCCGAGTTGTGTCCGTCGCTTCCGTTGGACACTTCTGGGGCGGTGTCCGCTTTGAGGTATGCTAATTTCGACTTCTTGAAGCTGCCTATTCACCTTGAGCCCATGATAGGACTACGGATTCGAAGACGGTAAAACCTACGATAAATGGATTGCATAGTAAGCCAAGATAGTTTGCGCACTTGTGGAACGAAGCTGACATTGTGTGCTCTTATAGCGGCCAGAGCAAGACGGCAAGTCCCAACGTACAAGGAAGCGGCTTGAAACCCAACTCACCTCCTTTATGTATAGGCCAACATCTTGTTCGCCGTTGAGCTCGCCGAACGCTACAAGAACACCAACCTGAAGGCCTTCTCCCTTCACGTACGCGTTTCAAGGCATGATACCTCGTGCAATCGTTGCTGATCTCCATGCCCGCTAGCCTGGAGGTGCCAACACTGGTCTCCACAAGCACATGACCGCCGAGGACTACATCAAGTTCGCCGATTACTACAACCCTGATGGCACACCAAAGGGTGACTGGGTCCGTTCGATTTCCCAGTGCACAGCGACGTGAGTGTCTTTGCTATTGATCACTACGTACAATCATCTCACAGTTACTGATGTACAGTCACATCGTCGCCGGCTTCGATCCTTCCATCGCTGGTATGTATTTCAGAGCCCCTGGTACCTGCACACTGCTTCCTAACATTCGATGGTCCTTCCAGACAAGAGTGGCTCGTACCTCACTGACTGCAAGGTCACCAACGAGGCGGCTGCACCCTACGCGACGGACAAGGTAAGCATAATTCGCTTGGACACAACCTCGCAAGGTCTAATATCTTGTGTGTAGGAAAATGCTGCCAAGCTATGGGCCTTGAGCGAGGAGATCATAGGCCAAAAGTTCTCTGCTTAATTAAGCTTGGACTTCGGGGGCACCTCATTCGAGGGTATCAGAGAGATCCTCAGTTTCTGTAACTTACATACCTAAAGTAGACCATGGCTAGAAGTCATCATTATCTCTCGACCGTCGGGCGTGATCAGAATTTGAATGGTAAGGTTTGGAACCAAGAGGAGCCGGGACGCCATCAATTTCAATAACCCGGAACGCGTCAACAAATGTCAACAACGCGTATTTCCGTTAGGTACGTACCAAGTGAAGAGGCAACCGCGCCTCTCCAACGAACCACTCAACACAAATACAGGATTACTATTCCAGCCAATCTTATAACTTCGTACGATATTTAAGGGAAAAAGAAGTATGAACAAAATGAGTGCCGTAGGTAATAGGGGTAGGGGGTATGAGAAGAGCTGGAATAATTTGAAACTGCTGGCTATTCGGAATCGTGAGGTTCGTTCAAGGACGCTTGAACTAGAGGCGGACAGGGGAAAAAAAGCAAGGACACAAAAAGCCCAAAACATAGTCAGCGCCCACCCTATTCGTCTTTACTCTTTACTCCCTATTCTCCTCTTTCCTGGCCTCCTTGGCTTCCCTATAGCTTACCGCATACGGCTGTAGATACCACACAAAATGGTCAATACGCGCACAAGACATGGTTGAGAAGGTGAAAACATGACGGAACGACGTAGAGGTCGAAACACCGTGGGGAAGAATGAAACCAAAACGAATGCGAACATACCTCTTTCTCCTCATCGCTCATACCGCGCCATACCTCTGCAGCCTTCTTCGCCGCCACACTCACTGGCTGGTCTTTGAACTCGTCCGCGTGACGCTGACGGTACGCATTCGCGAACCTACGTGACCATACATCGGTGAGCCACGAAACAGGGAATACAAGACAGGAAACGCACAAGATGAACTGATTCGAGGGCCTCTTCGCCTCGGCCGGGCGGTGCGCGACGATGCGGGATTTGCCCCTCGCGAGACGGCGGCGGTTGAGCTCCTTCAGAATCTTAGGATCCAGCGACAAAATGAAGGCCTTGCGGTCTATCTTGATCTTGTCCCTCAGAGCCTGGGCCTCTGCATGGATTTTCTGTTTGGGATTAAGGGGGAGTCAGTCATCGACCACAATGAGCGGGAGGGGTGTTAGACGCGGTCACGAACCTCTTTCTCGGTCAATGAGAGTGTTTTCCACGTCTCTGCACCCTCTCGGGAGCGCTCTAGGAGGTTCTCGGCGGTGATCTTGGGGCGGTAGGGGTTGAAGTGCGCGGAGAGGAAGTGTGTAAAGTCTGAGGGCCCGTGTTTTGGGACCTTCAGGCCACGGGGGATGGTGACTACACATAGTAAGACAAGTAATCATTTCGGAGGTAAAGGAGCGTACTTTTCCCGGCTATGAGGTTGTTGCATGATCGTCAGCGTGTGTGAGTTGCATGGAGAGATGAGACACGTACGTTTCGCGTCCTTCTTCTTCTTCTTCGGCTTGGCAGCGGCCTTCGTCGTTGACTTAGTCGAGGTCTTTCTGGATTTCGGTTTTTCTTCAGCGTCAGTGGACTCGTTGGCATGGACCTTCGGGGGTTCGGCACGAAGGGCGCTTGTTAGGAAGAGACGCGTCTGAGAGTAAGAGACAATCTTTGCATGCGGACGCGCTGCTGCCCGGGCGAGGATGGGGGCGAGTGGGACGCGGCGAGACGCGAGTCGGAGGGAGAGGAGGGATAGCATGGGCGGTATAGACGAAAAATAGAATTCGAACTCGAGGTGACGGTGGTGATGGAAACTCGTGTGACATGTCGGGTGACTGTGTGCGGATGATTGTTCCTGCTTTCCAGCACCGCGCGAACACTACATTGACCTCAAACGCGTACAACCATGTCGACGTTCCAAAACCCCTCCTCTGCCAATGCCTCCCCCATATCCGCGCCCCTCACTACCTCGGGGCTCCCGATCTCACAGCTCGAATCCCTCAAATTTAAAAGCAGCCAAATTATCGACTCGATCTTAAGCCTGCAGCGCACCATCGAGGCCGGACATATGGCCGCCATGCCTGCATGGCCCGACATCCTCTCCAAATACAACATCCTCCTCTCCCAGACCCACTCCTTCTCCATGGGCCTCACTGGCACCCTCTCCGCCGCAGCCGCGTCCACAAGTGCACAGCTCGCCGCCCGCGGCGGCACTGCCCCACCCGCAGGAAACCTCCTCGAACGCGTAGCCTTGCACCCAACCGCACCCATGCCAGACACACAGCTAGATACCGAGGTGATACCGCTCCTGCGCAACCAACAGACGACGGACGTCCTGCGCGACGAGAACGAAACCGTCCGCCGCCTCGCCGAACACATGACCACCAGGGGCTCGCTGGGTGTTCTGGGCGCCCCGCCCGCACAGCAGCAGCCACCGTTCGGGATGGGTGCAAAGAAACCGGTGGAGTACGCGGACGTGCTAAGGGAGTGCGATGAGATAAGAGACGCGCATGATCGGCGCGTGGACCGCGCAGTGAGGGCGGTGCTGATGTTGAGGGAAAAGTATGAGTGGCGTGCGCGTGTAGAGGTGGAGGTGGAAGAGCCGGAGGAACTTGAGTGGGATCCGCGCGTACATCAGCAGGACATCGGTATGGGTGAAGATATGGGCGATGAGAATGGGGATGACGAGAACGGTGGGGGCGATGATGAGGATGATGCGATGAGGGAGAGTAATGGTGAACGGGATGGGGATGCGGGCATGGATGGGGACGCGGACGAGGATGGGAGCAGCGATGAGGACGAGGTGCAGGCGCTTGTGGATTCGGCCATGGACACGCAGTCGCCCGCCTCTCCGACAGTGCCGATGCCTGTGCCGAGTACACATACTGCGACCGTATCGAACGATGGGATCGATATACCCATAGATCCTGCCTTGTCGTAAGCAACCACGACACGGCACCGCAGGTTTTCCGACGAGCTTAGGACCTCACGATGTCGCAACTCCGAGCACACTATTCGCGGCTGCATCGGAAATTTTGGTGCTTCCGATGCCCTAGACGCCAACTCGCCTTTGGACATCCCTCCCGTTCCAATCTACCGCCCGGGAGCATCATAGCACCAACGCTTGCCTACCATTCTCGGGCCCAGTATACGCTCGGATACCTATCTCCCGAATCCTCGTTCTCATGGGCACTTCAGAGCACTATTTGGGCTGCGCAGATGACGAGCATTCCCACACACTGTGCGCGGGGGATTTAATTAGGACATATAATGAGCATGGTTGGTGTCTAAGAATGTCGACGCGGTAGCGTGATGGTTTAACCTTAGATTCGGTAGAGTGGCCAGCTTAAAGGCGCGACAAACTGGACCCTGCTTATTCGAGGGCTTAGAAAGGAACTGTGACGTACGGATCTGTACGGATCCAATCTCGTTTTTGAGCACCCACACCCACGACAGCCTTCCACTCTCTTACTGGGCAGACGACGGACAAATTACAGACACGATGCGTACATGACAGGGTGGGTCTGCAAGCTGCAAGACCGACGTTCGCACCTCTCTCTAGAATGGTAGCGAGGCTTGAAACTTGTCGTCGAATGCAGCAGCGAGTCAGATGATATCGCCAGCCTTCCTGGCGGAGACTACATAGTTCGAGCCTATAAAAATCACATACATAAGGACTCTTCTTCGTGGCGTGAAACCTCGTCGCGTCATTTCAACTCCAGCTCGCGCAAAAGACGCGGCCTCCATGACTCTGACTATGAGAGGGGGCCTTGGAGGATAGCCGTTTGTATCCTAACATGTCTGACCGCAAGGAGATAAGTTCATTCAAACTCCGATCACGTCGACGACTCGACGCTGGCACTTCGCTTCGGTTTTTTGCATCGGTTTGTTGGTCGCTCCTCATCGACATCTCGCTGCGATTTACACATAGGTCCTTGCAATCGGAGGTGCTCCAGATCCAAATCCATGACTTCCAAGTTGTTCTGAACGCGGTATTGCACCATCCCGTTCCGATGGGACGCTCCATTCCTCCCAGCCCTGCCATAGGATGTTATAATCCAAATCGCGACAGATTTATGGAAGCACTGCATACGCAGGTCCGATCTATTTTTTTACCCAAATAAGGCAGGTAAAATCCCAGCGTGAAACTTTTACGTCGGAGCAGCTTCTATTCTCGGGCGGAGTGCGCGAAGTTCCTTCTTCGTGTCCCTCTTGCCATGGTGAACGCGACATGTACAACAAACAGGCATCTAAGACTCGCCAGTCCAACAAAGCTTCCATGAACGATCCCCACCTTACCTGGGTTTATAAAGACATCCCCCTCTTGAAGCAGGTTCTGACTCTGCACCCACAATGCGTGTCTCCTCCTCTGTAGTAGCCGTTTCTTCACTCGCAGCGCTCCTCCTTCCTTGTGTCGCTGCTGTTAAGCCCTTTCCACGATTCAAGGCCACGGAAAATGCCAAGTCACGCGCGAAAGCTAATTCCGCTACTTCCCAACGCCGCAGTCTTCGATTCACCGCTCTAGCTCGGGCCAAAGTATCCTGCGAGATCAACGAGTCGATCTGTGGCGTCGTAGGGCACGAAAACACGGAAGAATACCAATGCTTGGACACCAGTACCAACGTTGAAAGCTGTACGTGTTTGCCACCAACTGAACCGCGGTCTGATACTGATGATAAATCCTTAGGCGGCGGTTGTATCACTCCTCATCCATTCTACGAACCTTATCGCGCCACGTCTGTAGGCGTGCAGTGTACCCGTCTGCCCGGCGTCATCACTGCGCAGTGTCGCGAGTCTCGATGCGTCGTTTCGCAGTGCAGCAAGGGCTTCCAGCCGAGCCCCGACAAGACTCGATGTGTGGCTATCCCCTCCACGACTGAACGCCTGCTGGTGAACACTGTGTTGTCTTTCCTTCGGTTTACAGGTGGTAAGCGCCAGACTGGAATAACGGAGCTTCCACCAGTCTTGCCTCCTCCTGGCGTCGACCCTTCGTCAATCAAGGAAAAGGTTTCCGCCCTCGCCAACTCAACCCTCCAACTCAAAGCCGCTGCAACGAATATCCTCGGCGACCCGTCGAATGTAACCAGTCTAGCGACTCCTCCAGGGGGCATTCCCATGGCGCCGAACTCCACCCTCATAGACCCGATTGTCCAGGCGCTGATAAGCCTCGTCGCCTCCTCGAACGCTTCCACTGCCGTCTCTAGCATTGCAAGCCTCGTCACTTCCAACGCCGCCGTTGCCAACACTCTCAGTGCCCTCCCTTCACCACCCATTCCCAACATTCCCAATACCCTCCCTTCACCCCCCACTGCCAACATTCTCAATACCCTCCCTTCACCCCCCACTGGGCCTGAAACACTCCTCAGCCTCCTCGACGTTGTAGGAAAGGCCGGCCTCGACCTGAAGAACACGCCCGACCTCGAGAATAAACTCAACAGCGAGGTGCCTTTCGGGCTCGTCATGGTTCTCGCAGACCTCGTGGGCGTCCTAAACGTCCCCGGCTCTAAGCTTGATCTACGAGGAAAGGTCATCGAACTCGTGAAGCTCGTGCTAGGATTGCAAGCGCAAACAGCCGCGCTCCAGACGCTCCAACCCAGCCTCCCCTCTGTACCATCCCCCGGTCTCCCCGGCGGCCAGAACCTCCTCAGCACGGTCGTGCGTGCCGTGGCGCAGCTTCTCGGCGCACGCGGCCTGGGGGATGTGTTGAAGAACGTGGAGGCGCTGGCTGGGGCGACCACTGTCCTGGAGAACGCGTTGAAGGGATGTGGGTGTGTGACTGCGCTTGGGTTGGGGGAGGTGGTGAAGGGCGTTGGGGAGTTGGGGGAGAAGGTGGTGGCGTTGAAGGGGTTTGTGGAGGAGAATAAGGATGTGGGGGTGCCGGATGGGGTGCCGGTGGTGGCGGATGCGGAGGTGCTGCAACAGGCGCTGGGTGTGAAGCCGGATGATGTGCTACCGGCTTGAGTTGGCACGAATGCGCAGTGCTTGCGCGATGTATATTATTGGTAAGTTTATCTATCATTCCTTCCGTATCCTCTCATAATTAGGTGACGGTGACAGGCCTCTAAATCTTGTAGAAACATCTGACCGAGTTTCTTGCTTTCGTCCCCGTCTTATCTACTATCGCGACACCCCATTTTCTAAACATGTACGACGATTTGGACTGCCTAAGTACAACTATATACACCTACCATATGTATGAAATATGATTTATGCTCCGATGAACGTGTTCTTTGCGATGACGGCAAAATGGTAGCCCTGTCCCGAAAGCCCGTAATCAGCCATGCTTTCACCTGTCAGATTCTAACTGTCAGACTGAGACTGTCCGATGTGTGAGCACTATATTTCACTCGTTATGCCTTTGCTATTCCAGCGTCAAACCGCCTGAAACGTTGCCAATTGCAACCACCTCCTAATGACAATAAGTATCTGTAGTGTTACAGTGGTCATAACTTCGTTTCTATTTCTTCGTCGGACGACGGTTTCGTGGTGGGAAAACCGAAAAAGCCGCGAGCCTTGAGTCAGCCCGTTACGAAGTCGGTATGGCGCTCACGGCTTCTTCCCGAGCTTTGAGGAAGTCATGGAAAGGGCATCGCGGGGTTCGAATTATTCCATTTCCGGAAGTTTAGTTGCGGTTTTGGGACATGATTGCCTCGAGCGATGTCGGTCCAGTCGTCCCGCAGACAGGTCTCTCTGCGCGTCACGATCGAAACTCCGCCTCTCCATGTCCAGAGTATCATATATAAAGTTCGGCGCGTCGATTTCTTTTCCCCAGTTGCGCTCTTTCTGCCACTACCAGCAGCCGCTCGTTTGCTACTTCCCTCCGAGAAAAGCCCGTCGCACCGTCGACAATGCGCCTCGCCACCACATTCGTTTTTTCTGCTCTTGCCGCATGCATCCTTCCCGCTGTCGGCGCCATTAATTATCCGCGTGCTGGCTCTCTAGTCAAGCCCGACGCCCACAAGGTTTCTACCCCCCAGGTTATCGTCGAGCGTCAATACCACACTCCCCGCGATCTCATCGACCTTTGTCTCTCCGTCGATGCCAGTGTCCTGGCTCCGATACTCGCGATAATCGATCCGCTTGCCGCAAAAGCCCATATTTGTTTATGTCTCCAGGTCCATGGCTTTGTCGCACGATCTGGAAAGATACTTACTGTCATTTCATCCTAGGACCTCGATATCTTCCTTGATTCAGACATCGGCATTCTATTGGGAAAGCTCCTCGGCAAGAACAACCTCGTAGCTGCTATAAAGCTTCTGGTATGTGAAAACTACATTTATATCAATGAGGCGATGGTGCTGATGGGTCCCATGCAGATCAACACATCACACCACACCCAGCATTGTAACTTTCCAACGCACTCTCACCACACGTGCGTCGCCGGCAATCCATGCGCCTTCGAATGCGATCCACCCTACGTGAAGGCCGGCAAAAAATGCATTTGCCCTCCGTCCATGCTAGAATGCAACGGGATATGTGGCAGTTTCCCAAATGTGAGTAAATCCTGCATAAAACTACTCATTTAATCCACTCTTGGCATCTATCGCGCATATAGTTCAGCATACTGATTTCCATCCGCTTTCCAGGGCTGTGGCTCCGCTGTCCCGCATCATTACAAGCAAAGGAGCACTGTTGGACCGATTACCACGTTTGCCCAGGCGCAAGCATTCTGTCAGTCCAAGACCGTCTGCGGAATAGCTGAGCGCGAAGAGATAACCGCCTTTGAGTGCATCGATACCAGGGCTACGCTCGATAGCTGTACGTGTGACAACATTTGAAGCCTATTCGCTGGTTGACCACTGTTCTAGGCGGAGGTTGTGTCACCCCACATCGCTTTAGGGATGCGACTTCGCCTTCGATCAAAGGAGTGGATTGCGGTCGTCTTCCCGGCGTGGTCACATCTAGCTGCTCTGACTCTCGCTGCATCGTCACACAATGCCGACAAGGATGGTACCGCGATGCTGCCAGCGACCAAAGCATGTGCGTCAAGGTCTCTGCAGGTCCCATAAATCGCACCTCTGGCTCGAGGATGAAGAAGGAAAGACGTGATGTCCTAGTGGACACTAAGATTGTCATCAACGCCGACCTAAGGGCGAAACTCAAAGCGTATGTCGGGCTAGTCATCAAGCTCACTGATGCCTTGCCATCCACGTCTGTCCCATCTCCACCCACCCACCCTTCTACTCCAAACTCGCATCCCCCCATCAACCACGTGAATCTTATTGGTGCAGTTGTTACAGTTTCTGCTGATCTCCTCAACTCGCACACCGTCGTAGAGTTGGCTGGCAACGCAAACATTGTCGCCAATATCACCGTTCTCGTAGCAGAGGCATTGGGAGGATGCGGATGCGTTGATAGTCTCGGCCTCGGGCAGCTCGTTCAGCAATTGATCGAGGTCGTCGATGCTGCACTGGATATCAAGCACTGGTGTGGCAGCCATCCCATCGGCATGCCTGCTCCTCATCCACCGACGACCACCACGCCGAAGCCGCCCGTCATTCCCAACACTTCGAGCGCACCGATAATTATTGATTTGGATGTCGAATTGAACAACCTTCTTTCGGCCGCGACAAACCATCAGATCAAAAACATCGGCCTGACTGCTACAGTCGACGACCTCCTTAGTGGCCTTGAATTGGGTCTGACGGCAAATGCGGTGGTTAACCTAGACTCAGAATTGTTGGCAAAGGTTCATGTCCTTGTAGGCATCCTCGGCGCCGTCGACCTTCCCTCAGTCATTGGCTCCACTCCTAATGCATCCGATACATCGACGTCGCTTCCATCCGTATCGGACATCGTCACCGACGTTGTTCAAGCCGTCCTGGACCTCCTGAGCTCCGGCACCGTGGCTTCCTTCGTTGTGAATGGCGATACCCTTGTTGACGTCAACGCCTATGTCGCAGTCGCCCTGGGTACATGTGGATGTGTGGGTGGCCATGAGAACTTGGTGAAAGGTTTGAACTTGGTGGCCGATGTCGCACTAGATATTCAGGATTGGTGTGCCCACCATCCAGTCGGTGTTCCCGTTCCACACCCCTCCGGCACCCCAGTCCCTCATCCTATCTCCTCCGCCGTTCCTCCTACCTCGCCATCACCGTCCGGGATTCCTAGGCCTCCTCATGCCTCCAACGACGCCGTCATTATTGGCCTCGATAAGATTCTGGCTGGTTTCAAAGCCAGGGTCGTAATCAAAGGCCTAGTCGGAGAAGGCACGGCAAACACCCTCAACAATGCCTTGGACCTTCTTGGGATTGGACCTTCTGGTGTCCTTCCACGCGAGCTGGGTCCCCCGGTCGCCAAGGCCGACGCGATCCTCCAAGTAGACGCAGAGCTCAAGGCCCAGCTGCGGACGGTCGTAACCCTCGCCATGATAGTCAAAAATGAATCATCCTGCCTTCCTGCTGTTTCGAATCACGGCCCGCCCATCAGCGCGGGTACCTCAAGCCTCTTAGCTATCGACGTAACCCTCGTCGGCGGGCTGTTGGACAGTACGATCACCGTCATCAACTCGGACACGGCTTCCTCGCTCCTATTCAATTTGGATACGTTGCTACAGGTGACTGCCCATGTGAACAGTTCGCTTCTGGGGTGTGGGTGTATTGGTAACTTGGGTTTGGCGGGGCTTGTGAAGAGTGTTGAAGACCTCTTGGCTGCAGTGTTGAGCGTACAGAGTTGGTGTGCGCACCATCCTGTGGTCATCCCGATTAATCCGCATGTCCCCTCTTCCTCGCTGCCTTCCGCTCCTGCGCCCGCGCCGACATCTCCTAGCTCGGGCGACCCTACTGGCCCCCAACCCCCTACAGGAAATATCGACATCTCAATCGACCTCGGCCTCCATGACCTTCTGAATGGGCTGGGAGTTGATTTGACGGGGGACATCGATGCCATTGTCAACTTAAACAGCCTGATCGGCGGTCTCGTCAACGTCGTCATCAATATCAAAGATCATTCCTCACCATCGCCGCCAACTGGCCCTCCAAGCCCGTCTCATACCCCGGCACCGGCGCCCCATCCCAGTCCTTCAACTTCTCCGGTACCCAACATGCCCATCATCCAAGGCCTGATCAACTCGGTCGCTTTGGCTACAGGAAACCTCTTGCAATCGCTCACGAGCGCCGACGTCCTTGTCAACGTCAACGCCCTTCTCCATATTAGCGGTCTTCTCGCCGAGGGGCTGAATGACTGCCAGTGTGCCGGTCCTACTTTGGATAACGAGGTGTACAATCTGCTAGACAATCTGCTCGCCATCCACGTGTGGTGTCAGAATCACCCAGGAGTTGGTGGGCCGGCGGGTCCAGGAGGGAGCGGTGGGGGTAATGGGGGCGGTGGTCACGGCTCTCATTCGTCGTCCATCATCATCGACGCTCAATCTCTACTCTCCTCGCTTGGCCTAGGTCTGGACGCTCTTCTACAGGTTGATGGAAGCGTGAATGGGCTGAGTGAGCCAGTTAATGGGCTCGCCAATTCGCTCCTGCAGGCTCTGGGGTTGGGTGGGGTGCGACGCTGGTTCGCGGGGCGCCGCTGATGGTGTCCAACAAAATACTTGTTGTTGGTGAGTCCATTCCTTGCCTAAATTCGTTCCAATGCTGATGAGGATGTCCGATACGCAGAATTTGTTTGTCCTAAGATCCTTTTTGTTAGATGCCTCCTTCGCTCATTTCGTTTAGTTCAATTTCGTTCCAACTTACCTGCCTGGACTCTCTTCGTGATGTACCGTCCGTGTTTAGTATAGCTAGTAGCACATTTCCTTCGTACGCGCCTCCTTTCCCCCATCCCCTTCCAAGCTTTCGGTTGGGTTCGATCGAATTGTTTTGTTCCATCATTGTCTTTTTTCACGGACGAGATCTGGGAATTTCGCGCGGAGAGACACACAAGACAATAATAATCAAGTTTCGAATGAGGTTGTTCAACGCGTTGAGGATTTTGTAACTCCGCAGAACGCGTCTTCAATCACAACCACCACCGCGATGCTACGCGTCGCCGTCTATCCCCATTTCACATCTTAGGTCAGTTATGGCGAAAGGCTCTCCGTGTAGAAGTGGTGGGCGAATCAGCCACAGACCTCAGCCATCTCCAAATGTCTTGTCAATCTATATTAGTGCGGTCTTGTGGTTATTCTCGGCGACTGGACAACCAGACTTTGTGATCATCTTCCTGATGACGGACGCGGTGCTGAACGCTGTAAGTTCTTACCAAGAGAGAAAGAGAGACACGATGTCGATCTCGTTGACAAGCCTTGACCCGTTCATAACGGACATGAACCACGCTGCACGTCTCTAAAGGATTAGAAGACATTCAGGCTTTCCCCATCCATATCTGCCCTCCTCCTCGGCAAAGGAGTCAGGACGCCTCGTCCTGCATGATGGGTATGGATGCCGTCAACAGATGAGCGCCTATATCAACAGGCTTATGAATTATCTAGATGTATCTATATGTTTATGGCACTGGTCTACTCTAGTTCGAACTCTGAAGCCTATGAGCATTCTGGGACGCCTGTCATCTGGATTTGGATCTTTGAGAAATGTAGAGCCTTTGAGAAGGCAGAGTGTCTGTGGGCGTCTCCACACCGCCAGCCAAGATTCCTGTCCGCATCATCGCAAGAAGCTGTGGTGGATGGTTTGACGCATGTAAATAAAGTTGTACAAGGACAGGGCACACGCACGTTGTGAGCTGCATTGGAATGCGCATAAATTCCTCCGAAGAAAGACCCGGTCATTTCTTGGCCAGAGCTCTTCAAGAGGAGGTTTTTACCTCCAGGATGGTTATCAACGAACGACGACACATCGTGGATGAAGCCTGCGACAAGGATTAAGGTACACTTCTTGGACTCGTTCTGGACTGATGGCGATGCTGATATTAAAAGCAGGCACGGTGATCCCAACGAGAACTCACATGTTTCCCAAGTCACCACGGGGAGCTCTTCAGACGAAACTGGCCAGACGACGGAGTCCTGAACTTTCTTCAGCTCTTTTAACTTCATCGCCAATGCCCCTTTCGCGATTTCGTTAGAAGGGAATACTCGAAGGTGACTCGCAAGGCCAATTTTACTGCAGATGGCAATGAACCATTTTGTAGGGTCATACTGATACCAAAGGAATGCGTTCCGATAATCCATTGGGAACTGGTGGTGGAAGTTATGATAGCCCTCCCCCATGGTCAGGATTGCGGATAGAAGGTGATCCCGGGGGGTCAAGACGTCATCATAGGAAGCAGAGCCAAGATAGTGAGCGATTGAGTTTATGCAGAACGTGCTCTGTCAATCTGCCTCAGCTGATCTCGCGAAGTGTATCAAACAGAGAGGCGTACATGGTGAGCGATTGTTAAGCGCAAGGCTCCGGAGAAGCAGAACCCTCCGAGCCAATCATTCCAGAACAAGCCAGGTACAATTGTCGGAAGGATGTAGCCAAAAAAAGGCGCAAGGTAGAAATACCAACGATGCTGCCACTGAATGAGCTTGTCTTTCCGGAGGTCGGAAATATCAGCCTGTCCAGACCGACGTTCTGACTTGAATATCATCCAGCCAATGTGTGTCCAGAACAGACCACGATTCGCATCATATGGATCAAGATCTGTGTCGGTATGGCGATGATGAGAACGATGAGCACGGGCCCACCAGAAGCATGAGCCTTGAACGGCACTTGACCCTCCACAAAGCAAGAACATTTGCAAGAGGGCGGACGCGTTGTAGGAGCGGTGGGACCAAAGGCGATGGTAGCCTGTGCCAAATGAATAATTTAGGGTTTTGTCAATCAAAGGAGAGCATACCGGCGGTGATGCCTAAATGATCATTTAGGTGTCAGGCTATCCCGAAACCTCAGGAAGTGGAACTTGTTTACCCAACATAGAGAAGACGTAGTATGCAGCGGCGAAAATCATGGTTTCCCGGACTCGAGGTGCTGACCATAAGCCATAGACTGCAACTGTTGGTGTAAGCGTTAGGACCGAAAGGTTGAACCATCGCACGCCCTGGACGGCAGGAAGTCTTCGGTTAAGGAGGGTAAACATCTGTAGAGCGTCGGTGGGGAGTGGCGGAAAAAATGAATAGAGTTTCAAACCGAGAGTGGGATCTACTTCGGTGCAAAGGGAGGGGTGACCCTCGCAGTGATATTTCTGTGGGAATCACACGTAGGGAGGGTATAAGTAGGGTAAGCGGACTTAAGTTTTCGCAAGGGTAGATTCGTTCCGGGATCGCTGCTCTTCGCGGGGGCTCGATATGGTAGACCACGTTCTCATCTTGTTCCTATAGAACGTCCAACCGATCCCGAAGGCCGTAGCTTTGCTGCAACTCGCAAACCGGGTCACCGGCAAAGTCCGCCTGATCCTACACTGCAGCTTTCCATAATCCTGGGGTGTGATGGTAGCGCACTAGTTCATGAGGCAGCGACGTATGTCCTGACCTTCGAGGTCACCCTGATTCGTCGAAGCCGGCGGTCCAAGCCAAATCAAAGTCTCAGGAGCTGGTCCTAATCGTGGATGGTTGCACCTATGTTTGGACATAGGTAGGCTGATTTAGGGCTATATGTTACATGTAAGCTTCCGGACAACTTGTTCTGGCCCTGGACGGCTTCTCGCCATCAGCTTGCGTGAATTGGATCGAAAACAACAACGCGCAGATATGCCAGATTTTCCCTCGTAGCAGCTACCCTTGGTCCCTACGCTCGGGCATGATGGAGAGATGGCAGCATGGCACATTGATATGTTGGCCCATTGGAGAAATCTGACAGCTGTTCTGGAGCTAGGAGGTCCTGAACAGACTTTGGACGCGGAAGGCTCGGTATCCCCGATGGATTCGTGTGCATAGCGTCTAGGGATAAGCCAAAAAGCAGGAGTTCCGAAGAGGTTGCCTCGCAGAAGTACACCCGTAGCGCGGTGAAGTCTTTTAGAGGACATGCTTAATATCGCTCGGATCGGACTAGCATCAGACGATCAACAAAATCTATTCCGAATCAAATCCTCCCGACGTCATTAATTGATGTTAGTGTGCACGGTGTACTCAACTAATGGGGTTTGACGCCGACTGATAATCGATAGACCTGGACACTGCAGAACATGTAAATATACCCTGTTTTACTTCCTACGTATTGCATCTAATCCGACTTTCCCGAAATCAGCTGCAAAGTTGATCATCATCCCGGGATTATTGATTAAGAGTCGCATCTTCTTGCGATCCCAAATTTGTTCTTGAAACCCGACGAACCGTACCCCGAAGTGATCAAGACGAAACTGGATATTTAGTACGGGTCAGTATCTAAATTGGAGGATGCGTACTACCTTGACAACGATTCTTGCTTAGACTTAGGAAGTACCAGGCCAGAACCGGGGCTGGGAAATTTCATCTCTCCTCCACACTACACGTGGTCATTTTCACCCCACGCTCCCCTACTTTGCTTTTCCCCGAGGCTTCTTTTTTCCAGGATGGTCGATTTAAAAGACGCTGGTCTTCGGAATAAGCCTGCAAGCCCACCGTCATTCTGGACAGTCAAGAACATGACTGTATCATCTATCGTGATTTGTGTTGTAGCTTATGGGGTAAGCGCGCTTGCTGGTGACGCATTAAGCAACCAGCACGCCAGAGCCTTCAAACTCCCGCCTCAGTCAGTTGTACGTTCAAGTGATGTTATCAATGGCATAACTCCTGAATCTAACCCCTTCTCGATAATAGTTTGTAGATCCCAAGGCATTCGCTGTTCTTGATGGTACCAACACGACATTCCGTGACTCATCCTTCGACACGTTCTTCAATCCGACCTCAACGGCTCCTCCCTTTTTTCAAATATTCGATCAGTCGTTCCTATCAATACTAGGACCCAATCCGTCCATTCGAGAGGTTGCCTCTAACTCGACCTTCGCTTTCGCACACGAAGCCCCCATCTTTGTACCTGCTACTGACGAGGTCTTCTTCGCGAGCAATGACGGTGGGCCACTAGGAATGAGTGATTTGGATCACAATAATGTAATTGGTAAAATCAGCTTGAAGGACGTCGACATTGCTTTAGCTGCTAATGACAGCGTCATCAACGTCCCTGTCACATTCGTAAGTTCTGGCAAATCGGTATTTCGACATTGCTTGTTGATAATGAACAACGCGAATCAGCTCGACCTTCCGGATACTATCCAAATGACAAATGGAGGAACAGGACCATTTCGATCGTCTCTTGTCCTGATCACGTCTGGCCGCGGGTCCCGTCCACCATCAATTGCGCTTGTCAATCCGAAAGCTCCTCACAACGTCACTGTGCTCTTGGATAATTTCCTCGGTCGTCAGTTCAACTCGCTGAATGATATCAAAGTACACCCGAGCGGGAAATTGTTCTTCACAGACGTGGTGTACGTGGTTCATATCCATTGAGCGTTGTCTTCATCAACTCGTGTCTTCCCTCATGCTCATGGTAACCTTGTTGTCCCGCCTGTAGATACGGATTTCTCAATCATTTCCGACCAAATCCTTTAATGCCAAATCAAGTATATCGGTTTGATCCCGAAACGGGCGCCGTTCGAGTGGTAGCGACTGATTTCGACAAGTGCAACGGGATTGCATTCACAGCTGACGGCAAAACGGCTTATATGTATGTCATTTTGATATACAAGACATATAAGCATTGTGACAACTTCCCTTGTAGTGCAGATACTGGGGCCGCTGGTGGGTTCCTGGGGAATAATCAGACAGAACCTGCAACGATGTAAGCTTTTTGATAAACTTGTCTCCAAGTGGGCGTAGTCGATGATCCATCAAACGATATCTCATCAACCTGATCATTGTCACGCAACTGCGTATGCTGATTGGACCCCACAGATACGCATTCGACGTCGATCCACGCACGCACGCATTCAAAAACCGCCGCGTGTTTGCTTATATCGATGCAGGGGTTCCTGACGGTGTGCAAGTCGATCTCAAAGGAAATGTGTACTCTGGTTGCGGGGATGGTGTACATGTTGAGTTTGCTTCTCCGCCTTATTCGAGTCTACTGTTCTCACGTAAGACTCAGGTATGGAACGATGAAGGCACATTGCTGGGCAAGTTCTTCTTGGGCACAACTTCGGCCAATATGGTCTTCGCGAAAGACGGGAGGCTCGTCATTCTCGCGGAGACGAAGATATTTGTGGCGGATATCGCTGCCAAAGGCATTCCTCCGATATCACCGTAGGCTCTGAACGCTTGATCGCTGGAATAGATTCAATGTATAGACTGATCTCTGATGTTGACTTCACCTCAGGTGAAGCGATATAATCCCAGTCTCTGTGATAGTGCCTGGGAGGAAACTATGTCTGAAACCATGTCGATCTCTCGTGGTGACAATCACACCTGCACTGGCAGTCCGCGTTCTACAACCTCTATCAGGTCCGTCCCAATCTCACTCTCAATTGCCCCTTGCCCGTGTCGGCGAACTTGTGCTCGACCCAGCAGAAGGGAAAATCGATGTCGCCCACAACCATATAAGCTCACCGAGGTCGGCACATTGACAAATCTTGCCTAGACGCCGCTATAGTAGCTTCTACGCGCGCCTCGAAATCCGTAATCATGATGATCATGGCCTCGGGCTACGAGGCGCCTCAAGAAGCTGGAACTTGAACGCAAGAAAAGTTGCATACATTGGGCGACGTGACACTTGTCGTCTCCCATCACGAATACAGACGCCGCTACGCACTCGTGAACAACCCGACTGAGAATGCGAGAACTACAGACCCCGCAAGGAGTGCCTGAACGGGATGGACCATCCAGTGAAGCGACCCGAATCGACCGCCCTTGCGGAGCTGAGTAGGTGAACTCAACTTCTGTCCATTAGAATGACAACTATGCGGAAGCCGATTCTAAGTCGCCAAGGAGCTCAACCATGGAATGACGTACATTATGCCGATAGCCAGCCACAACCTGACACCCTCGACTACCAGTACTGCTTGACATGCCACGAAACACCAGTTCTCATTCTCGGTATCTATGTCTTTAAGAAGACCTAACGCGTCACGGAGCGCTTTTCATGGGAGTTCTTTGGTTAGACTGTCCAGATGGGCATGCATATTGAATTTCTGTCATTGTACCGAGGAGGAGAATTAGGATCAGTCATCCCGCTACCAACAATCGGGAGCTCTACATAGCAAGCTTGGGAATTGAAGTGTAACTCCTGCACTATTAGTACCACAGTGACCGCGCCCTCAGTTGCTGACAGCCAAGCTACTGCAGGCTACTGCTCAGTACTCAGCGTAGTCACCGAGCAACAACACCCATCTCACATGTGTTCAACAGAACCAAAACAGAACCACTATCGACCCTCACCGTCACCACTCAGCCCTATGTTGAATCTATACTTTCATTACACTCTCATTAGTGAGGAACGGAAATACAAAAACATATGGAGTCGAAGCGGAACACACAAAAAAAAGAGAAATGATGAACGCGGCGGAAGAAACACATCCGACAACTCTTTTTCTAATAAGATACCAGGGGACCTTTGCCCCGTCCGTTCGCAGCAACAAGATCGCGGTGTCACCTCCGTTGATACTTATGGATAATGGCGCCCGCAGCGGCATGTGGGGCAGCACTTATGCGGCGCCTTTTGCTTTGGCAGCCATCTGTAAGGGGTCGCAGGTTAGGAGGAATCAGACCCTTGTGCATGGAAAAAGCGTACCAGGTTGAGCGCGGAACCGGCCTTGAACCACTCGATCTGGCCCTCATTGAAAGAGTGCGCAAGCGAGACCTCCTACAATTCGTAAAACAAGTGTGAGCACTCAGCACCAGCCCAAAAAGGTGAAATCCGCACATCAGTCTTTCCGTTCGAGTGCTTCAACGTCATCGTCAAGTTCTTGCCGGGCGAGAAGGTCTCAAGACCGTAGATGTCCACACGGTCATCAGGCTTGACTTTGTCGTAGTCGGCGGGGTCAGCAAAGGTGAGCGCGAGCATGCCCTGCTTCTTCAAGTTGGTCTCGTGGATACGGGCGAACGACCGGGTGATGATGGCGAGACCGCCGAGGTAACGGGGCTCGAGAGCAGCGTGCTCACGGGAAGAGCCCTCGCCGTAGTTGTGGTCACCGACAACGACCCACTTGATGCCCTTCTCACGGTAGAACTTGGCGGTCTCGGGGACTGGTCCGTATTCGCCGGTGATCTGGTTCTTGACCTTGTTGGCTTCGCCGTTCTCAGCGTTGATCGCACCGATGAGGCAGTTCTCTATAGTGAACAAATGAGGAAGAAAATTGAAGCGGAGCGTGTCAAGATACGTACGGGAGATGTTCTCGAGATGGCCACGGTACTTCAACCAGGGACCACCAGCAGAGATATGGTCGGTAGCTACGGAAAAGGTGATATCAAGTAGTGCCCAGAGAAAAGGCGAGAAGATACATACTGCACTTGCCGGCGACCTTGATCAGGATGGGTAGGTCCTTGGGGGTCTTGCCATCCCAGGGGTCGAAGGGCTTCAAGAGTTGGAGACGGTCGGACTTGGGGTCAACAGCGACGTTGACGTTGGCGCGGTCCTTGGGAGGGGGCTGGAAAGTGTCCTGTCCAGGGTCATAGCCGCGAGGGGGAAGCTCGTTTCCGTTGGGTTCCGAGAACTTGAAGGGCTTGCCATCAGCGCCAGTGAGAGAGTCGGTAAGGGGGTTGAAAGAGAGGCTACCGCCGAAGGCCATAGCAGTCACGATATCGGGGGAGGTGACGAAAGCGTGGGTGGCGGGGTTAGCGTCGTTACGGCCAGTGAAGTTACGGTTGTACGAAGTAACGACTGGAAAGGTGAAGAGATCAGGTCAGAACATCTAGCGAGGAGTACAAGACATACTGGTGTTGGGTTCGCCCTTCTTGACATCTTTCCTGTCCCATTGACCGATGCAAGGCCCACAGGCGTTGGCGAGGACGATTCCACCGACCTCTTCCAAGGCACCGATCTGACCATCGCGCTCGGTGGTGGCACGAACTTGTTCAGATCCAGGAGTAATAGTGTACATGCTCTTGACGGTAAGACCGCGGGAAGCGGCTTCCTTGGCGATCGATGCAGAGCGGGACATGTCCTCGTACGAAGAGTTGGTGCAGGAACCGATAAGTGCAACCTTGATCTCGTCAGGCCAGCCGTTCTTTTTTGCCTCCTCAGCGAACTTGGAGATGGGAGTGGCGAGATCCGGGGTGAATGGTCCATTGATGTGGGGTTCAAGTTCGGAGAGGTTCTGTTGGGAAACGATCAGTCTTTGTGATGGTGCCGAACGGTTTGCACGGTACGTACGATTTCAATCATTTGGTCATAGTCAGCTTCCTTGTCGGCTTGGAGATTGTGTTGGAATTGTTGGGCGTATTTAGCGATCTCAGGCCGCTGGGTAGCGTTGAGATAGTCGACCATGCGATGATTGAAGGGGAAGACCGAGGTGGTTGCACCAATTTCAGCACCCATGTTACAGATGGTGGCCATACCAGTGCAAGACAGAGATTCGATACCGGGGCCTTTGTATTCCACGATGGCACCAGTGCCGCCCTTGACCGTAAGGATACCCGCAACCTTGAGGATAACATCTGAGAATAGTGAGTCGACGGCAGGATCACCGGCAACGGGTTCGCTTACCCTTGGGAGTGGTCCATCCGCCGATGGCGCCAGTGAGGTTGACGCCAATGACCTTAGGGCACTTGAGTTCCCAAGGAAGTCCAGCCATGACGTCGACAGCATCCGCACCACCGACACCACAGGCAATCATACCAAGACCACCGGCATTCGGTGTATGTGAGTCCGTACCGATCATGAGGCCACCGGGGAATGCATAGTTCTCAAGAATAATTTGATGAATGATACCAGAACCGGGTTTCCAGAAACCGAGACCGTACTGAGAAGACTGTTAAGGCATGGAACGGGATTAATGCGGAAATTTACTAACCTTTGCGGTAGCCGTTGCCAAGAAATCATAGACCTCCTTGTTCGTTGCGATACCACGAGCCAAATCCTTAACGCCTCCGACCTGTGCCTCGATAAGATGGTCACAGTGGACGGTGGTCGGGACGGCGGCGGTGTCCATGCCGGCCGACATGAATTGCAAAAGAGCCATCTTCGATTACGTCAGTTCCGAGACTTGTGACGTAGCAGCAAATAGGCAAAGTACCTGTGCAGTAGCATCCTGGCAGGCCACTCGCTGCAAACCTGTCAGTATCTCAAAGGAATAGAACAGTCGGTAGACTCACGTCAGGACGGAGTCGGAGATAGCTGACACCCCGCTCGATGTCTTGCCCATGAGGGTCGTCGAGATGGCCATAGAGAATCTTCTCCGACAATGTCATCGGGCGCTGCAGCCTAGCAAACGGTCAACAAGACGCTAGATGGTAGATACTGAAAATGAGCACCTTTCACGAATGACTGCAAGGTTATCTTCAATGCGCTGATAGTTGATGTACGCGCTCTTTTCGTGCAACGACATGGGCACTTTTGTGTCACCAATGCGGGGAGCAACGGTGGCCATACCTGCGGCCAGCCGCTGCAACGCGCGCATGGCGTTGGCGGTCCTATAGGAGAGGTTGAGCATCGTCGGCGACGCTGGCGACGGACGATGGAGAAACAAGGGTGGATGGAGATTTCCGGACCTTGAAACCTAACAAATTTATGCAGTTGATGCACGTGAATGCCCGGTGCCGGTGTCGCCTGGCAGCCAATGGAAACCCATGTGTTACAGCCGAATCCTTATCTAATAGTCCACTTGCTTCATCGTCGTTCCATGCCGCTCGCGAACGGCAACGGAGCATCATTCAAGTCAGACGGGCACACTCGGATGCGTTCGCGTTCAAGCACCCCCACCTCCAATGCCGGGCAGCTCAACTTATAACCAACTCCCTTATCCGTGCCTTCACCATCCCTGAAAGTACATATGAACCACCCGACCCTGTGTATCTACCCCACAATCGTTCTCACATCTCGCAAAAGCGTCTCAACATCCCCCACCAGCGAATCTCCCAACACCGCCTTGTCAACTTTACGCGTCAACAACTTCAGCGCTCGGTCCTCAACGCTCTCAAAGCCCATCTGATATGTACCTGCGTCGATCACAAGTCAGTTGTCCATGGTTGACACGTATATGTCTCTGCCATCTCTCACGTATAAGTGCCTCTTCTTCCGAGGACTGCGAGGGTGCCTGAAGACTCTTGACCGACCTGAGGAACGAGGAACGCTGGTGGCCTAACGTGCCAGTACGCGTCAACTCAAAGCACAAAACCTATCGGCCGAAACCACTCACTTCTCTCGAGAAATCGTTCGACCTCCTGCAAAATAGCATCTGGCTCCTGGGACACACCGTACGTCAGCAAGGGCTAGGTCGAGAACGGAACCCGACATACGTTTGGGACTCTGATCCTGCATGCTCTCTGAACATCTTCAATGAACCTTGCTTTCATCACCTTGCCTTCCACCCGCGCCGAAATGAGAAGCCTGACAACATCTACATATCCCTTTGCGAGACTCGTCTCTTCTTCGATGGACGACCGCAGGATGGGCGAGGTCTGCTCGAGGAATACAGATATCTACACCGTGTATCAGATGAACCCGAATAATTACCACAAGGTCGAAAGCTCACAGAGTTGATGAGATGCTCGCACAAGAATCCGAGCGCTACCGCGTTATCCGACGACCGTTGTAGCTCCTTCTTTCTTGTCCTCTTCCAATAAAATCATCAGATTGCATCCAAAGTGATACCGATCATTACCATCGCACATACGTTGACAGCCAGTTTTTCTTCAAGCTCTTCCCTCGAAACAGTGTTCGATGCGCTAAGGCGATGATCCCGGTACTTGAGTGCCCGCTCAGCTCTCGCCCGCGCGACCGCACAATATTTCTGTCTAGACCAGGAAGGAATATGAAAGAATGCTCACAAAGTAGAAACGACCTTGTACTACGCACAAGACTTGTTCAGTATCCAGATCGGGGCCAGTCAACTTTGCAATCCTACTCCGAAGGCGGGAAGTGAGCAGGGAGCTTGGTTCATGATCCGTCTGAGTAATGCGGGCGAGTCTTATCCGGTATGCGTGCAAGTTCTGTCCAAACCAAGTGACCGGGTTATCAGACTGAAAACTTGCAGTAAGAATGGGAGAGAACATACAGTAAGCGTTTCCTGTGTAAGTGAGATTCGGGGTAGCGGCGGGAGAGAAGGCAGATCTAACGAGGGGGCATGGGACTGAAACGCTGGAGTTACATATCATTATCATCAGATGGGTCGTGGAAACATGACTACCTTGAACGATGATCTTTCTTCAGCTGTTCGCCTTCAATAGACATGTGGCACATCAGCAAAAGTTCATATACTTTGTGAAGGCATCCTAAATGGCCCAAACACCCCACGATGGGCGAGGCGGTGCCCACTCACCTCAATGCGTCCATGACCCTCGTCATCTCCTGAAACCGTTCGATACGTACTTTCTCCTTCTCCTCCAGGACACGCAGCAACAACGCAACCCGATGCTTGTTCGCTAAGGACTCTTTCAGTTCCGCAGCTTTCGAATCTGTGAGGGAACCATCAGGGAACGAGTCATGAGCGTGAATTCTGACTGCCCAATGAACAGTCTAGATTGGATGGTCGTACGTAATTGTGCTAGCGCGACCTGCTTCTCCCCCAACTGCGTCCTGGACACCTCAGCTGCCCTCTGTGCGGCGCACCACGATGCCAAGGATCGATCCACCGGGGAACGGGTAGCACCATCCGCGGGCCGAAGATGGGACTTAGCGCGCGTCTCCCGAATTCTGGAGTAACCAGTTGCATCTCAGTTCCTATTTGCAGTCCTATCGGGGAAAGAGAGAGAGACGAGGTTGCACTGACTGCTGAATCCGGTGCCGATCGCGTGCTACGGCTCTGCGCCCTTTGATATGGTCGCTCATGAATAGCATGACATCTGCGAATGGCCCTTTGTACAGGCGAGTGAACTCTTCCAATGAGATCGGGGGAGCACCCAGAGCCAGAAGTGACGCGTGGACGTGCGATGGGTCGGATGTGGGTGACGAGGATTGAGGGTGGTCGCGATGCGAGCTGGGCTTTGCGTGTGGGATACGCGATTTCATGGTTGGGATGGAAGTTATGTTGCTGCGCGTTGAAGCTCGAGGATCCTGGATGGTGAAGAACTCGCGATCGAGAAGCACAAGCCTGAAATTTCAAATTAGGAACGCGACGTGACACGATCACGTGACGAGCAATTCTGGTCCGAGGACCGATCGCCTCTGGGCAGGTTTTACTTTAGTTTGGACAACCACTCGTCGACAACACCTGGCAGCTCCCTCCTTTGTCCACGTTTGCCGCCCTAGAAAGACCGTTCTGCTCTTTTAATTTTGTTGGTGAAGCCCATCAGCCTTATGCCCCAATCATAAGCCGTTGTGCACTTGAACAGTATGATGATCATGGCATCAGGCTCATTGCACTACGAAGTTCGATGGTATCTGTGTTTTATACCCAACAGTCCCACTCCGCAATGCCTTATACTATACGCACAGCCCTCCCGAAACACAATTTGTCAGATATGTCCGTCGTTTGGCCAACCGGCCTCTCTCCTTGTACTCGTGTCGAATAACAAGGTCGCGCTGCAGAACCCGCCCTCCCGACGCACATCTCACTTCCAGAAATCATCCGTGATGCGTACACCTGTCATATCCCAACCAATGAATTTGTACGACGGCTGTGGTATCTCACTGACCCCCGTACTGATGCTGCTTAGATACCTAATACAATAGCCCATGTTCGGTTTATCTAGCCGTTCCTTTGGCTTTCTCAAGGGAGGATAAAGGCCAGACACTCTGACGAGGCCTGTCTCCATCGTCCAGCAGCGTGAAAGGGCTCCCGACCTTCGATCTCACTCCCGAATTCAATGGCGACTGTGTTATACCCTGCTAGGAATGGTCCAGTTCTAAGATATCCGAATAGTCCGGGTCCTTATCTTGGCGCCGTACTTGTGCGTACTTCCTCCCGATTGCTCTCGAATCCACGCTAACAACATTAACATCTATCTATATATAGTTCGAAGCCTTTCTTTATGGTGCGTTTTGCGCTACCTAGCCTCAAGAGTACGAGTACGCCAACCTCAGAGCACCCTGCACAGGCATCTATTTCCTGCTTTTCGGTTCCTGCGTGGTCATCCTCTGTCGCAAGGACCGTATCCCTTGGATTCTGCTTCTCGCCGCGACTGCGATGTTCTC
Source organism: Lyophyllum atratum (assembly GCA_014905825.1). NCBI lineage: Eukaryota > Fungi > Basidiomycota > Agaricomycetes > Agaricales > Lyophyllaceae > Lyophyllum > Lyophyllum atratum. The sequence continues at coordinate 819,722 of JACGCN010000009.1, read as the reverse complement.
GCTCGCATCTGCGGATATGGGCTATACGTTGGACTTGGTGTTCCAACATTTGCTGAAGGGTGAACTCACCTATGAAGCGCTTAGTCCGAAGTATGTTATGTACGTCACGAACAGGTAAGTACGTCTTGCTTGTTTCGAAAATCTGCTTCTACTTAACCCTGCTTAAGTGCGATGGCGGACACGGTCCTCGTCAGTATCTATCTACAGTTAGCGCAGGAACGTCGTATGCTGAACAAAACCGACATAGCTATATAGATGCTATCTGATTTGGAGCTCCAAAACGTGGGTTATAATTGGACCAGCTATACTTCTGGTGGCGGCAACTGGTGCGTAAGCGCTTATAACGGATACTTCAATAATCCATGTCACTAATATCTTTCACAGCATGTGGCTTTGTATTTGAGGGCAGGTCCATCGCTCTTGAGCGCTACTCCTGGATATATCTGAGCATGTCGGTTGCGGTAAATATCATCACCACCGCCATCGCTGGTCAGTAACCGCTCAAAATTCCTCAGTTGCATCAATTAACGATTCAACGTATCATACAGCTGGGCGGCTCATGTATGTCTCCAGAAGCGCTCGCGTTATGCTCGGCGAAGACGTGTCAAGGCGTTACCGATCCACTGTCGGAGTCATGTACGTCTTGCCAATCCTGCGACTTGACGAGGTGCTGATACAAGCCAATCACGGCGACAGAATTGAATCTGGCTTCATTTACACCCTCTACACCTCGCTGGACCTCATTTTACGAAATAATGCCACCGCCAATGTTCGCACTCCTAATACTCCGCTTCGCCTTTTGACTTACCGGCCTCTATGTGTACAGATAATCCTAGACTCGGGCTTAATACAAATCGTGGTCAGTATCATTTTTGCTATCCGGGCACTTATCCAATCTGACACGACCGACAGGGAATCATGCCAACCCTGATTATCGTTCAGACCTCTCTCGACCGCGCTACACGCGGCGGGACAACCTCCTCGCGGAATATACGATGGCATACAAGCCCAGAATCCGTCCTCGTCTTCCCAGAGCAGTCCTCCAGCAGCCAGCAGGAGAGGGTTCGTGGGTCTCATGTGTTCATCCCTTTTGTGGATATGACGCCCCAGGATACCCGCGCGAGCCCAACTCCGATTCGTGCGCTGGAACATGTATTATTGTGATTCGTCGCTGATCTTCCTTGTGTATGCTCACTAACTGTCATTTTACTAATTGTTCTACATTCGAATACATATACCCCTATACCTGTTTCCAAGCCGCATCATCTCCTATCATCTCTGCGTCCGTTTTTTCCATTTGTTCGAAGATGTGTATACCAGATTGTAACCTAATAATCTTAGTGATACTGCCACAAGTCTTAATTCAACGGATACCAAAAGACCATCATTTGAGAATCACAGAAAAGGTGAATAAAGGGTATTGAAGGTCGCAATTCAACCAATGTCATACCCACCGAGTGAATACGAATGCCCTCGCAGTTTCTGGTTTTTGAGCGTGGAAGTCGCATCTTTGGGTGTCCTCCCTGTCACCACGTTCACCTACCTTTGAACTGAAGCCGAACGAAAATCCTATTCCTTTAATGTCACATCGCAACAGATCTCCTTCAATAGCATGGCGCATCCTTTAGCGCTGATAGGCACGCATCAAGCGTCTCTCGTGCCCACTTTCTCTTCGCCCGCACCATCGATTCCTCTTCCTCTTTTGTTGGCCCATATTTCGTCAGCAAAACCAGGGACAAAAACACGCTGTACCATACCCTCTTTGTCCTCTGCCTCGGGAAAACTAACACTGGTGAGCCACCTCCACCTACATACCCCTCCATAAACGCCTTGTTAGGGCCTTCACCTTCTCTCACCCGGTCAGGGGAGCCCATCATGAACGCCTCGAGCAGCGGATCGCCCCACAACGCGTGCCCTACGTTCGGCAGGATCGCAGCGATGGTCCCAGGTTCTGCTGACCCTGTCACAGGTGAGGAAGAAGATGGTAGCGTAATGTATATGTCATCCTCAGACCCCGTGAACCACACGAGGGAGGGCACCTCGACATCGTCGAATAAGAATGATCCGATGGCACGGGAGAGGTACTGCCTGATATCAGCATAGGGAAGGCTTACGCCATATGCAGCCTCATTCTTCTCGACCTGCGTTAGGAGGCCGTCTAGTAGCCCAGTAAAGGTCTCCTGCCAGCTGTAACCCGTGTCTGCAGGAGGGGTCTGGGTGTCTTCGAGCGTAGGACGGCCGTACCAATCATTCTGGACTCCGCTGTGAAGCTGCCCAAGGAACGCACCGAGGAGGAGATCGATGGAAGCCTGCGCCTTATCAGAGAGGTACCCTGAAGCACGGGCAGCAGGTAATGACATGATGGATGATGAAATGAAGGGGGAAAGCGGGGAAAGAAGGTAGTGGAAGGGGATCAAGGACAGGGAGGTATCAAGGGTGGACTCGCGGATAGGTATTGCGGTATGTATGCGGATGAGCGTAAGAAGCTTAGCCACCAGTGGAAGAGAGTTTTGCTGGTATGGTACGGCAGTTGGAACTGACCGCGCGATGGTGAGGAAACATGAGGTGGTGGGTACAGCAGTACTGCCTGGTTTCAAGAGGTCGACAACATAGGTCTTGATATCGTCGCTCTGGCTTTAGAAACCGGGAATGATATCAGGAGATTGTCTGTTATGGCGGTAGGCTGGACGCGGACCTATATCCTTGGTTTCGGAGTGGAATCAGCCCAGCGACCGCTGATCGATGCTCAGTGGCGAAGTGCTGGTTTATGATCCGCTGCGCCTGGTCTTGGTCGATTGAGAGTTCCGGGTCGGACATTTCCCCTGTGCACTGTGTCGTATTAAGCCAACTATGGTAGCGTCAATACTCGCCCCAATACACACGAGAGGTGATCGTGGTTGAGATTCGAAGTGGCCGATAAGATTACTACCTGTGTACAATCCAATCTAATCATATCAACAATCTAAGCGCATTTCAACTTGAACAAGATTTTTTCTTCCTCCTCCGCGATGTCGACATCTTTCGACAACGACGTGTTCTTCTGTATCGCAACATAACCTCTGCATAATTTTCCATGTATTCATGCCTCCTTCTCATGGCATAGCAGCTTTCGAGCCAGGTAGGCAAACACGATCTCGTCAAAATCAGCCTCAGCATTGTACCTCAACGTCAGGACCGAACGACCCTTGCCTCTATTCAAGTTCTGAAGACCATCGGTCGAAACCATCATTATGTCCTGCGCGAGCGAATCACAACGAGGCTGATGTCGTCGCAGGAACCCTAGGGCCTAGGCACACGATGATCAATATTCACGGCGTCAGTGACAACTCGCGCTTCATGCTCACTGGCTCCGCGTGTCCGATATCCTTTTATGTTGCACCACTCGGTGCCTCCGTCCCTCCGTACGGGGCTGTGCCTCTCTGCGGCGAAATTCGGCGTTATAGAATGGAAGCTGATGTGAACCTCCAGTAAATGACATGAGATGACAGCAGGTGACTCAAAGTAAGCTTTTGCCCACTACCCTGCTAATTACAACTTTTCGCAGGGATCTCACGACATCTTCCTCTTCTTACCCAAGCAATCACTGGCTATGTGAAACTCATGTGCATCGTTTAAACATGGCTGCTCCCTGCTCATGACGCCTACACGATCCGCATTCTTGTGAAGGATTGCAAGCACTTTTGAAGGACCCAGAACGCGTGCCCATATATCGCCCGATTGATCTGCATCGTCTTCACAAAGGAATAGGCGCCTTGAGCAACCTTGACTCAATGTGCGCTGGGGAGATCTGTCAGGGGCTAAAAGGTGTTATTCTTGATACGTACTATGGCGCCTAATAGACTCATTAAAACGTCGTTTTTTTTTTACCAAGCTTCCTTTCTTGCTCCGTCTCCCTATCCAGGAAGAGCACCATACTGAGACCAAGTCTACAACCATGGCATCATACCTCCCAATCCTGCAGCAATTCTTCACCAGTATCACCAGTGATAATGCTCTGGTCCTGAACGCCACGGCAGTCCCAACGAACACAACCACGGCCGCCATGGTGGAACAAACTGGCTTACCCACCGACATATCCTCGTTTATTACCCTTCTGTACTCGTACTCCGCTCTGCGGGACTGGTTGAAGCTCATCGTGATCGGAGGGCTCTTCGAGTCTTGTCGCCGGCTCATATTGAGTCTCTATTATAAATTTATAAACTCATTCTTCATCCGCGCATCTTTCGACCACACCGATACAAGCTACAGTATGTAGTTGTGCTTCTACCGCCAAAACCCAATCCTGATTTCCCTTTTATCTTCCAGTGTGGATCCTCGTCTGGCTCTCCAAACAGCCTTCCTGGAGTGCGTTTTCCGTGTGCCACTCGCACTAGCATCTAACGGCGTATGGCATGATATAGGTAAAACTCGCGACATGCAAATCACTACTCGCGACTACGGAGGAAACAGCCCCGCCGTTGAGTTAGATGGTGAAGAGGAAAGCGCGAATGAGTTTTTCAAGTCGTCTCGCAAGATCTCATACCTGCCATCCGTATCTATGACCTACTCTCTCTGGTATAAGAGGCGGTGGATGACTATCACGCGTATCCAGCAGAAGTGCGTACTGTTCTCATCTACACCCCATCCTCGCTAACCAAATCAAAACCACTCGTCACTTAGTGGGGTCTACGGGGACAAAGAAAACACATTGTATATCAAGTGAGGAGTCGCAACCATTGCGCGTGAGATCCACTAACGCCCATCCCAGCATCTTGACGCGTGACCACAACATCCTCACGGAGCTGCTCCAAGAAGCACGGCGCTATTACATGGCTGGACAGCAGCATAGCATGTGTGTCTACGTCTCTAATAGGTTCGTTAGTTCACCATCCATAACGCCTCAACTACGAGTTCTGAACACCGCCAACCAGCTCCAACCAGTGGAACCATGTCGCCTGCCGCGCAAAACGTTCCATGCGCTCAATCATACTGGACCCAGGCATCAAAGATGTCCTCCTCGACGATGCGCGCGACTTTCTGCGGAGCAAGGCCTGGTACGCTGAGCGTGGCATCCCCTTCCGCCGTGGCTACCTCCTCGTGCGTTCTCCATCCCACTCCTACCAGTTGATTCTGAACTCTAGTAGTACGGTGCCCCCGGCTCGGGCAAAACCAGCATGATCCACAGTATGGCGGGTGAGCTCGGACTCGACGTTTACGTAGTCTCACTATCACGCATGGGGCTCGACGACGCCTCCCTAAGCGAGCTCGTCAACGCCCTGCCAGAGCGCTGCATCGCGCTCATGGAGGATATCGATGCGGCGTTCACGCATGGCGTATCCCGCGGGGGTCTTTCGACCGAAGATGATGCGGAAGGGAGTAAGGCTAGCGCGACGCCGGCGGTGACAGCTCCTGTGCCTACGTCCAGCAAGTATGTCCATCTTTGCCCTACAAGTATATCAAAACCGTGCTGACCTGGAAGGGCGACAGGCTAAGCCTGAGTGGGTTGTTGAATGCACTGGACGGTGTAGGAGCCCAGGAGGGTCGGATTCTTTTTGCGACGACGAACAAGTATGCCGCCCTCGATGCGGCTCTATGCCGACCCGGACGCATGGACTTGCACATAGAGTTCAAGAACGCAAGCAAGTACCAGTCGCGGGAGCTCTTCAACCGCTTCTACCTGCCCACACCGACTGCAGAGGCCTTTAGTGACTCGAAGGACATCGACGAAAAGGAAAATGGGGATTCTGGGCATGACTCGGATTCGCCTCAAGCTGATGCTCTCCCCACACCCCCCGACGACGTCAATGATAAGGACAGGGAGGAGGAAAAGGAGAAAATTTCCACGACGTCTGACACGACGCCATCCTTATCTCCTGACTCCTCATCGTTCAAAGGCGTGACGCACCATGACCGTGCGCCTGAGCTCAGCCGTATACATATCACACGCCTCGCGATGCGATTCTCCGACGCTATTCCTGAACGTGAATGTTCCATGGCGAGTCTGCAGGGGTATCTGATGGCGTACAAGACGCGGCCAGTGGAGGCGGCAAAGGAGGCCGCGACGTGGGTCGAGAAGGAGCGTGTGGCCAGGATGGAAAAGGAACGGAATGAGAAGGAGAAGGAGAAGGAGAAGACAGAGGAAGAAAAGGAAAATGGGAAGTCAGACAAGAAGGATGAAGAAAAGGCGACGGCGGTTCCGCTTGCAGCATGCAATTGCCACAAGGTTCCGACCTGTGCGACGTGTGGTGGGGCAAAGGTAGAGACCATCACCCTGGCGTTGCCTTCTCCTGTGTCTTCGCCCGCATCGCCTGTCAGCGAACCCTTGCCTGAATCTCAGGCGCCCGATGTGGCTGCCGTACCTTCGTTGTCACCTATGTCGCCTATCGCTATTACTGCTTGAAGTCGGACATTTCCTCGAATTACCCTTGTCGTGTTAAGCAAACTATGGTTACGTCAATACCCCCCCCCCCCCCCCCAATAGACAGGATTTGTTGAAGTGATCGCGGTTGCCTGAGATTCACAGTCGCCGATAAGATTGACTGGGTACCATCTAATCTAATCAAGGTCAACGAAATTTGAAATGACCGTTTCTTCCTCCTCCACGATTTAGAGGACGACAAGGATTTCAAATCCTTGCATAGCGCAACCTGAGCGCAACACGACCTCTACGTACCTTTTTTCCTATTCAGACCTCCTTATGGCATAAGCGGCTTTTAAGCCAGGTAAGCAGACAGAAGCAGACACGATCACGTCAAATCGGCTTCAGCATTGAGAATGGAAGCTCATGAGAACCTCTAGTGAATAAATGAGATGATAGCAGGATCCTCAACCAAGCCATGCCCGCTACTAGTACCCATGTGGACTTTTTTCCGGGATCTCATGATATGTTCCTCGTCTAGTATCCCAAGCGATCTTTGATTACGTGACACTCATGTTCATCGTCTAAACATGCCACTCGCTGCTCATGACGACTGTCGATATGTCGCCCCATTTATCCATATCATCCTCACAAAGGAATAGGCATTTTAAACAAGCTTCACTCAATGTGCGCTAGGATATGTCAGGCCTAACAGGTATTATGCTTGCCACGTACCATGGCGCCACATAGACTTATTGAATAAGTAGCTCGTTTTCCAGGAAGCTTCCATCCTGGCTCCGTCTCCCTATCTAGGAAGAGCGCCATACTGGGACCAAGATTACGACCATGGCCTCATACCTCCCAATACTACAGCAATTCTTCACCAGCGCCACCACTCATAATGCCACTCTCGTCCTGGACGCCCCCGCAGTCCCAACGAACAAAACCACGGCCGCTACGGAAGGGTTAACGGAATATCCTACTGAGATATTCTCGCTCATTGCCCTTCTGTCCTCGTACTCCGCTCTGCGGGACTGGTTAAAGCTCATTGCGATCGGAGGGCTCATCCAGTCTTGCCGCCGGCTCATAACGAGCCTCTATTATAAATTCATAAATCTATTCTTCATCAGCGCCTCTTTCGACCAAAGCGATGAAAGCTACAGTATGCAGCTGGACTTCTACCGCCCAAACGAGACGAGATCCTGATTTCCCTTTTATCTTCAAGTGTGGATCCTCATCTGGCTCTCCAAACAGCCTTCCTGGAGTATGTTTTCATTATACTGATCGCATTGGCATGTAACAATGTACGGCGTCTTGCAGATAAAACTCGCGACATGCAAATCACTACTCGTGAGCTCGGGGGAAACAGTCCCGCCGTTGAGTTGGGCGGTGAAGAAGGAAGGGCGAATGAATTTTACAAGTCGTCCCGCAAGATCTCATACCTGCCTTCCGTATCCATGACCTACTCCCTCTGGTATAATAGGCGGTGGATGACTATCACGCGTATCCAGGAGCAAAGGTGTGTACTGTCCTCGTATTACACCCTATTCATCTGACCGATTAAAACAATGGTGACGTAGCGGGATGTACGGGGACAAAGAATACACATTGCATATCAAGTAAGGAGTCGCAACCGGTGTATGTGAGGCGATATTAACGCCCGTCCCAGCATCTTGACGCGTGACCACCACATCCTCACGGACCTCCTCCAGGAAGCACGGCGCCATTACATGGCTGGACAGCAGCATAGCATGTGTGTCTACGTTTCCGAGGGGTTCGTCAGTTTAACTTTCCCAGCTCCTCAGCTACGAGTTCTGAACGACGCCATCCAGCTGCAACTACTGGAAGCATGTCGCCTGTCGCGCAAAACGTTCCATGCACTCAATCATACTGGACCCAGGTATCAAAGACGTGCTGCTCGAAGATGCGCGCGACTTTCTGCGAAGCAAGGCCTGGTACGCTGAGCGTGGCATCCCCTTCCGCCGTGGCTACCTCCTCGTGCGTTCTCCCTCCCACTCCGACCAGTCGATTCTGACCTCTAGTAGTACGGTGCCCCTGGCTCGGGCAAAACCAGCATGATCCACAGCATGGCGGGTGAGCTCGGACTCGACGTCTACGTAGTCTCACTATCACGTACGGGACTCGACGACGCCTCCCTCAGCGAGCTCGTCAACGCCCTGCCAGAGCGCTGCATCGCGCTCATGGAGGACATTGATGCGGCGTTCACGCATGGCGTATCCCGCGGCGGCCTTTTGACCAGAAATGACGCGGAAGGGCGTAATGCCACCACGACACAGACGGCGGCCGCTCCTGTGCCGCCTACGACGAGCAGGTGCGTCGATGTTTGCCCCACGAGTACATCACAGCCATGCTAACCTGGAAGGGCGACAGGCTAAGCCTGAGCGGGTTGCTAAACGCGCTGGATGGTGTAGGAGCCCAGGAGGGCCGAATTCTCTTTGCGACGACGAACAAGTATGCCGCGCTCGATGCGGCTCTATGCCGACCCGGACGTATGGACCTGCACATAGAGTTTAAGAACGCAAGCAAGTACCAGGCGCGCGAGCTTTTCGACCGCTTCTACCTGCCCACACTGGCTGCAGAGGATTTTAGTGACTCGAAGGACATCGAAGAAAAAGTGTGTGTGGATTCTGGGCATGACTCGGACTGCCCTCAGGGTGATTTTCCGCCTACACCCGACGACATCGACGACAAGGAAAAGGAGGAGGGGAAGGAGAAAGATTCCACGACGCCTGACACGACACCCATATCTCCCGACTTTCCATCCTTCAAAGGCATGACGCACCACGACCGTGCGCCTGAGCTCAGCCGGACACGTATCACACGGCTCGCGATACGATTCTCCGATGCTATCCCTGAACATGAATGTTCCATGGCGAGTCTGCAGAATTATCTGATGGCGTACAAGACGCGACCAGTGGAGGCGGCACGGGAAGCAGCGACGTGGGTTGAGAAGGAGCGTCTGGCCAGGATGGAAAAGGAACGGAATGACAAGGCAAACGAAGACGAGAAGGAGAAGACAGAGGAAGAACAGGAAAATGGGAAGTCAGAGAAGAAGGATGAAAACAAGGCGTCGGCCTCGCCCGCTTTTCAGGCTCGAGTTCTTCCGCTTGTAACGTGCAATTGCCACAAGGTTCCGACAGGCGCGACGTGTGGTGGGGCAAAGGTCGAGACAATCACCGTGGCGTTGCCTTCTCCTATTTCTTCGCCCGCATCGCCTGCCAGCGAACCCTTGCCTGAGCCCCAGGGGCCAGATCTGGTTGCCGTACCTTCGCCGTCACCTGTGTCGCCCATCGCTGTTATTGTTTGAAACTCTCTCTCCACTCACCAGCGATGAAGAACTGACAATTCTCTCGCATGTTGTCTTAGCCCCTCGCTCGTCATAGATTAGAATACCAATGATTCCCTAATGAACAAGTTTCAAGCTGTCGATCGACTGCCATCACAGTAGTACGCACTTTAATTAATGATCGATGGTCTAGCAGAGACTTTTCCGTGGTTTCAAGAGAGCTATGTCAAGTTCTCAATGTGGCATATACATTGTACACAGGCACACGCTAGAACCCTCCCCTCGACAGCGTGAGCATGGTGCGCCGGGGATTCCAGTCACAAAAATAAAATCCTCCAGTCCAATCGACCGAGTCCACGACGGATATCATTTCCTGCGTATAATCGTCTTGACATCCTTGCGAAGTCGTCGTCTTGATCCACAGACTTGATCAGGTAAAAACGGCAGGGCAATCAAGCCTCCAAACTATAGGTATTCTTCTCTAACTAGATGGACCATACATTTGGCATTACCATCTGTTCGATGACCGGGAGGCATTGACGCACCTCAGCTTCGAGCTCCTTCCTAACCCGGTATTCGTCGTCAGCTTTGATTACTAGGTGATGGTCATCCAGGTCCTCGATGATAAAGCTTTCCCTTTCGTTCATCGTCAGCAAAATCTGCTTCACTGCAGGATCGCTGTAACACGTCATTTGATAGCTCCAGGAGCCATACCCTACTGCACTAACCAAGTGAAGAGAACACCTATCGAGGATTAATTTGAGCAAGGTTTGGATTGCGCTGGCAACGCACCTTTGATTGCTCTCATTGCCCAAGTCTCAGCGGGTGACTGACCTTAGCGAAGACTCGGCTCCAACAAGTGCTTGCTCGGAGTTGTCGTCACTGTGACGGTCGTGAGCAAGCCCGCCGAGCCACCGATCACACCGAGAATTGAAAATGATGCTCATTCGGAGTCGGGTTGTCCTCTCCCAGCACCTTCGGCTTATCCATTGCAGCCTTGTAACGAAGAACATGCCTCTGCCGTCCCAGCCCGATGTTGTGTACGTGGCCCCCGTTATTCTTCGCAAATCTCAATTGAATTGTTTCGCAAATTCGTTCTTCCTGACACTACGGACTATGCACAACTCCGAAATTTTATCTGCACTTGATCCTACCCTGCTATCATGATATCTTGCCTGTTCCTGATCGGACGCTGCCCTTCATCACGTATACCACCTCGTTGACATGCCCTTTAGCATCCAGACGATACGCCCTCCAATAGCTCCTGAAGGTGCGTGCTCGTTGGTTTGCTCCTGAACTGGAATTGACGGCTGGTGTCCTTCGATAGAAGTACCCGCAAAAGCTTTGAATGTTGTGGAGGCGTCTAAGAGGCTCGCAGCGTACACTGCGGTTGACAACCATGTAAAACTAGAACATAAGGTCAGTCATTATCGCTTCCCCCACTTCAAACGTCTGACGCGCTTCTCAAGGTGATTGGGGTGGGGTCTGGTACGTCCCATATGTTGCGATCTACGAGGATTGGCCTGATTTTCTCCAGGATCGACTGTACCGTACGTCGTGGAACGAATAGTGCAGCAAGGCGTGGAGGCGAATAAGAACCGTGTTTTCATACCTACTGGTGAACCCATTCAACACAATCGAACCGTCGTAGAACTAATCCCAATCAGGCTTCCAGTCGAAGGAACTCATCGTGAATTCCGGCCTCAATCTCGGAGATGTGGACCAATATCCTACTATCGATGTGACCCTCGATGGCGCCGATGAGTACGTTGCTCAATCCCGAGCATCGCTCTGCCTCTCATCATATCACCTCCTTCCTCAGAATCGACAAGGAGCTCAACTGCATTAAAGGCGGAGGCGCATGTCACCTGCGAGAGAAAGTCCTCGCCGAAGCCGCTATAACGTGCGTCCTACTTATATTAACATGCCCTCGTCCCCCTTACCCGCTCCCCTCTTATAGCTTTATCCTTGTCGCCGACTACCGGAAGAACGTGGAATACCTTGGCACCAACGTGCGTTCTTTCCTGCCCGTCAGCTGCCCCTACCTGTGTCCCGCTCACGTGCTCGCGTACTTCCAGTTCGAACCCGGCGTACCCGTCGAAGTGGTTCCCTTCTCCTACGCCAAGGTCTTGCACAACCTCAAACAGATCGGGTCGCCGAACGCAACCCTCCGTATGGCCATTAAGAAAGGTCAGTCCTCGCGGGCTTCTTCCTCTTCCGTTTTGCCACCTCCCGCTAACCCCTTCCTATCATTCTTTATAGCTGGTCCGGTAGTAACGGATAATGCAAACTTCATAATCGACGCGCCTTTTTCGCGGGAATATATGATGAACTCATTTGATGTGAGTTGCTGATTGTAGCTCTTGCGCGTTGCTGAACGGGGTGTTACGATATAGCTCATGGCGAAGATCAAGATGCTCACCGGCGTCGTTGAGGTCGGTCTCTTCTGCCACATGGCCAAGGCAGCATACTTCGGGAACGCAGTAAGTCTGGTTGGGACCGTCCGGTATCGAGGACATTGCTAATTTACTTCGATGTAGGACGGGAGCGTCACGATCAAGCGGAACGACGGGACTGTGGAGGAGGTACCCTCACCAAAACGACACCAAAAATGAGATGGGAACGATAATCAGAGACACATAGACATGTAATAGTAACAAGATTTGGGTAGATGAGGGCTTTCGGGGTTTGGGACAATGTAGCATCTGTAACATCTGGATCTGGTTGTTTAAGGACGGGGTGAAAAGTGTTCGCCCCTTGGCGATTCCGCATTGTCCAAGCTAAGTTAACACCTCTGAATTGCTTGGATATCTGGCCCTCGTTCCTTACCCCGATCCTCTTATGCATTTCCAATGCGAGGAACCGCGAGATCCTGGCAAGATCTTCAAACTTTCGATGAGTGAGAGAAGATTTTCATTTCGTACAATTACATGGGTACATTTTCTCTGGCTATCTGGCATTCCGAACCTATACACCAAAATCGGGCTCGATATCAACCAAGCTTCTGCTCCAGACCTTCTTGGGATCATATTTTGCTTTGAGCTTCCTCAACCTCGGCAAATTGCTTCCATATACATCCTCTGCGGAGACGGTGCCCGGTGCCAACACAAAGCCGGGAGGCGTCAATAGCCTGACTCCAGTCTTTTCCACGTTGGTATCCTGAACGAGCTTCGTCATTCGAGCAACGAAATCCAAGGTCGGTGTATCTGATTCAGGAAGTGAATGCCTTGAATCAAAGTCAGCATCTGCTCCAAGTGGTAATTGAAACAAGAAGGTAGGCGAATACTCACCTTCCAGTAAACGCAACATAGTAATGCGGCTCGCGAGAAACAAATGCCGTAACATCACTCTTGACCTCAGCAATCTTATCCCTATGCCCAAACTCCCAAAGCACCATCCCGGCCTTTCGATCTTCATGCTCGGTGAACGCCACCCATTCTCCAAAGACGCGAAGAACAAGGTCCTCCCACAAATCAGAGAAGAGAACGGTGCCGGTGATGTGACGAGGCGGAGCACCAGCGAGGGAGGCATCTGCGCCGTGGCTGACTGCGTTGTAGTCAGGTGCGAGGCCGGTTTGTTCGAATATGGGTTTGAGGGTGTCTGAGCGGAAGGGAGCGAGAACCGTTGAGGAGGACTGGGCGTCGCCTTCGATGTAGGGGAGGATGGCAATCCCAGGCTTAATGAACAAAGTTAGGTGAGGAGGTTGATCGCAATGGAATGAAAGCTTGCATAGAAGTGTGGTGGCGAACGTATAAATGAGAGAATGAGCTTGGAATCAGGGTTGTGCGTTCTTAAGTGTTCCTGTGGGAGGGATTTAATCTAGTAGTCTCCGGAGATATGGAGACACTCACGCGCAGAGCTCCAAGAACGTTCTGAATTTCTGTACCAGGGTACGCCAGTACCCCGACGAGAGCAGGGCCGCGAGCAGGGTGCGTCTTGAAGACAAATTCGGTAACGATCCCAAACTGGTTTGTTCCACCTTGGAAAACATCAGAGACACAAGGAGGAGAATAGGTTGAGGGGACGGATACCTCTGGTCGCCCAAAATAAATCGGGCTCTTGTGTGTCACTTGTTTTAACCACGGTGCCATTAGCTAGTACAACCGTAGCACCGACGAGATTGTCAATGGCCAGCCCGTAGTGACCTGATAAGTTCGACCATCCTGCGTTGGTCGTGTACCCACCGACCCCAACGAACCTGTTTCACGCCGATAAGTCATCATATTTTCAAAGAAAATTACAATGCTTTGAACATACCATACGCTCCCGCCGACCACAACAAGGTCATGTTTGGCCAACTCGGAGTATACATCTCCCCATACGGCGCCTCCTCCGACTGCCACCGTACTTCGATCACTGCTTACGGTCACAGATTTGAGTGCGGACAAATCAATCACCATGCCGCCTTCTGAAGACGACACTGTAGAGGTGTGACACCCTCCACCTTTAACAGCGACTGGAAGCGGCGGAGACTGAGATCGCGCGTATTCCAAAGCGAGGGTGATGTCGGATTCTGCGGCGGGATACACGACATAGGACGGGCGAAGGACAGATGTGGCGGAGATGCGACTAATAGATTCATCGTAGCGGTCGGAAGAGGGCGTCACAATGGCCCCTCCTATACCTATTGAGTGGATGGTAGACATTGGCGGCGGAAGGTTTTGCCAGTAGTCTCGTTTCAGCAGCGAGGGAGGATGGTGATATAACACGATAGGTGGCTGCAGAATCCGGAATCACAGTCAGGTGCAGTGTCCCATATAAAAGAGAACAGGATTATAAATTATCGACAAGCCGGACAGATATGATCCAAGAAGAAGTTGGATGCTTGGTAAGTGATGCCATCGACTTGTCCGTGGTGAGGAAAGTCCTGGGATGTCTTCGTGAGAAGAGATCCACCTGAAAGGTATATGGTGGCCCGCAGTATCGAGCGGTACTAACTTCACGGTTGGCGATCTGGGGTTTAATGAAAGATCACCCATGGAGCCATCGTGGGAGGGACTTGCGCAGCCCAGAGGCGTTGGCATCAAAGTATCACGAAGACCCGCCTAGAGCCGCGGTTTTCAGATTCGAAACCTGTGAGAGAGGATGCTCTTGCCGACGGCACCAGCGATGGTCATTCTTGCGCAAGCATCGAGCAACAATGGACATTTGGATTGAGCATCCCAAGTTGGTCCCAGATCGAGTACCCCGGGGAGCATCTTTTCACCGTGACTGCCGATTAAACCGCGAGATAGGCCTGAGGTTACGAGTCCGTTAGAGAGTTTCCAGTACTGCCTGCTTATGGGGGCCGAAAGACGGCACATATGTGGGGTTCAACTCTCTGGGACAAGTTGCAAGGGATATTCTTGAGATGATGTTTACGGCTTGATTTTGCCCACCGGCGTTGACCGATGCCATGCGAGATTTATGAGGAAGGGATGTATGACCTTGGAGTGAAATGACAGCAAGACCATATGATGTCGAAGTTGGATGTTGGACTTTTTTCGGCTGAAGACTTCGAGATGTCGCACCTATTAGTAGAGCCGAGCAATTACTAGTAACAATGACGGACTAACTTTCAAAATCCACCAGTGACGACGGTCAATACCAGGGAATTGTGGGCGCGACGTCTTGGTGTGTTTTGCAAGCTGTGCTCGAGGATAATGGAGCGGCCTCAGTAGCAGAGTCAAGCTATGTAGGACTTCGTTTATTTGGCCATCATGACTGGCAGCGACTGGCCCCGATGGGTGCCAAATAAGATTCTGCCTTAAGTTCTAATGCCATGCCACCTATACCCAACTTCTACTTTGCACATGTAGAGTACTTCCCCAGTACTTCCCAGCAGCCTGGCCAGACGCCACTGACCAAAGAGAAGAGGGGACAGACTGTCACATGTTACGTAGCTGACCTTACTGTGATCTTCGAAATTCGGGTGGAGACTCGCATGATGATGCAGGAGGCGGCGAAGGGACTTTTGAGACTGATCTGGCGTAGCAGCAGCAACAGATCCGAGTTGATGTTTCTACCACAAGTGCAAGGAGATTGTTATCTATTATGCAACGAGGCACGAGTGGAAGATTAGATGGATGTCTTTGTAAGAGCGTCGGGCACTGCCGAGATCGATCATCTCGCCTCCTCCCCTCTCACCGCAAGGGCTAGCCCATGGATGCCTCCTCATCGCCCGGCGCAGTCCTCGCGTTTTTCTTTTGCACAGTTTTTTCTCTGCTTTATTACAAGATAGCCGCACCTTCATTCCGGCGCACGCCCCGATGCAACATCACGCCAATTGCCGCGTCACCAGCACAAAGGATCCCAACAAGGCTTTCCCCAATTCCTATACGAACACGACGGAATCTACACTGGACGAACTATGGAGGCGTAGAACGGGAACCGGTTCCAGGTCAGTCTTGTCTCAATTTCGTTATCTTCTCCTGGCTGAGCCGCCGCTTTCTGTATCACACTCATACAACCCTGTTGTATAACACCCGTCGCTGGGTTCGAGAACTTCGTTACTCGACTTGCCCGCTGCCTTCATCGTCACCCCGCTACACGACGTGCGACCTAACCCCCGTCTCTCCACACCAACGCTACACCTGCTACACCACCTGCTACATCAATCGCTACACCTGCTACACCACCTGCTACATCAATTGCTACATCCGCTACACCACCTGCTACACCACCTGCTACACCCGCTACTCCACCCGCTACACCCGCTGCACCACCTGCTACACCCGCTACACCCGTTGCTACAACTGCCACGCCGGTTGGTACACTCGTTACACCGCCTGCTACATCTGCCACGCCACTCGCCACACCTGATACAACCGCTACCGCACCCGCCACACCTTCTATGCACGCGGCGACTGCGCCACCACACTGCCGCACCGTAATCCCTGCACCTGCCACACCTTCTGCCGCACCCGCGACACCACTCGCTACACCTCCTACACCGGTCGCTACACCCGCGACACCGCTGCTACATCCGTTACGCTACCTGTTACACCCGCTACCCCACCGGCTACACCCTCTACGCACGCGCGACTGCGTCACGACACTGCCGACGCTTATGTTTTGTATGCCATGCGGCCCATGCCTCACGCTCCACACGTCACACGCCGTAACCCGCACCGACCCACTCTGCACATCGCACGCGATATCACCCGAACCCTTTGCTACATTCTCTCGAAAATGCGCTCTATCCGCCCCCATACGCTACGACCGCTTCACCTTAGCGCACTACATACATTACCGCACAGGCTACTTTCGATACACCCTCTAGTTGATGCACCACGACCAATATACGTGCTAACGAAACCATGTTCCCCGTAACCGACTCCGTGAAGCCGCAAGCCACACCTCCAACTCCCTTTCGCACAATTTTTGGCATCCACATCCACGTAGCCCGACTAACTGAGACACGCTGTGCCTCATCCGTCGCGCTCCGCCGCAGCATTCTTCATCACCGCTAAACTCTGATTGCCCGAAACCGGCCCACTCAGAGACTGAGATACGCACATCATTGGAAACGGGTTACGGAAGGGTGCTGCACGACAACTTCAACGGATAAGGCTCAGGTCGAGGGAGAGAAAGAGAAACACAACGTGGGAATCCCCTCGAGCGAAGCATAGCGTCCAACTCGTAGGAAACGGGTTACGGAAAGGGGTTACACGGCAACTTCAACGGATGAGGCTCCGGTCGAGACCGAGCAACACAACATGAGTGTCCTCTTGAGCGAAGCATGGCGTCTAACGTCGTCGTAGTCGACTTCTGGGCATTCGCACACCATGTAGATGGCCCAGGATGAACACCGTTGGACGAGACACTCCGTTATCCCTCATGTATCACCTCGGGTCACACCCACCCCGCGCTCTTGGGTGATTCTCCATGCGCACATGGCCGGGATGGGTAATGCAATTTCACTTTCCTGCTGCTCTACCTCCGCTCCTCTCCCCGATCAGCGACGCATCTCCAGCTCCATCGTCTCTCCCACTTTTGACTATACTCGAAGGACAGATTTTCTGGTACCGAAACAATCATTCTACTGCGAGGGCCCTGGGCACCCGAGCACACATTTCATTCGACACACTCGTTTGCTGGGGGGCATACAGGTCCGACCAGCATCAACGCACTGACCACACGTCTACGAGGCATATTCAGTGCATCTTAGCGAAACGCTGGCGCGTTTCATGAGGTTGAACACAGTTATCACGATCACGAAGCAAGTTTTTCCTACACCTCGACTCTGTCACCGTGCCGGTCGCCATGCGTCATCGAGATGACCGTCTACATCGTAGAGTGCCCCGCCCCCGCCCCCCCCAACTCCTTCTACATTACTAGCGGCTGTTCGCCCACTATCATATCACGCTTGCTCCCGCTCATTGCTTCCCTCAAGCTTCCCTTCCTTTATCAGCACCGCGACACTATCACCTCGTCAACTCCACACCGTTCTCGGGCTTCCGAATCCTGAGGTCCACGAGGTCGTCGACACACCTCAACAATAACAGATCATCTGATAGTCGACCAGGTGGCTCATCTCCGTTCACTCGGATGCTACAACGGTGGGAAGAAGCGCGGCACAATTGGCATCAACCTGATACACCCTACCGCTGAGAGGATTTCCACCTCGTGCTGCACATTTTGCGGTGGGCATCGAATCGATGAAACACGTGGTTTTCAGCGCCCTCGTGCAAATAGACTAACAGTCTCCATAATGATCCCGGCTTCGGCCACCTTATTTGAGGTTTCATTTTCTCCCCTCATAAATAATGCCTAAGTGCCAGTGTTCCCGTTGCGCACTCTGAACGACACTGCCGGCCACTCAGAGCGAACTTTGACAGCTTGAACGCACAGCCTCCAGCCCGCCGACGAATACACTCCCGGTGTCTGCATCAAACACATGTGCGGGACAATGCCACATGGTCAAACGGATTACTCTATCAATATGCTCATGCTTCGTCAAGCACTTCTCAGCCGCTCATCGGGCATCACAACGTTATTAGAGAGTCAGATGGCGTACATGATGGCCAAGCTCAACTACTTGTCCCCCACTGCGCATGCTGGGGAGGGGCTGGGTGGCAGCCCAGCCCTTCCAGCCCTATGACCATCCCACTACTCTTCCCGCTACTATCCAACGCCTCTTCCTATCACTATCACCTTCCTTTGCCGCCACTCCCTCTTGCGGCTGAACACTGCTTGCTCCTCCATCACTGGTTCTGTCTGCTTGATGCGCGACCCGGGGGCTAGACTGGAGATAAGTTGTAGGGTCCAGGTGTGACATCCGGATACCAGCGAGCGAGTAATGCATGCACGAGGCGGTTCCACCAACCGAGCCGAGCGCACCGAGTTGGGACCAGAAGAGTGATCGTCCT
Source organism: Lyophyllum atratum (assembly GCA_014905825.1). Taxonomy (NCBI): domain Eukaryota; kingdom Fungi; phylum Basidiomycota; class Agaricomycetes; order Agaricales; family Lyophyllaceae; genus Lyophyllum; species Lyophyllum atratum. The sequence continues at coordinate 800,728 of JACGCN010000009.1, read as the reverse complement.
GGTACCATCATCCTCATCCAGTGCCACGTTGTAGCGCACCCACCTACGCTCCCACTCCTTCACTGCATCTACCCTTCCGCTCCAGTGGCGCTCGAAACTGGTGTCCCGACCTGCTTCTTTTCTCAACCTCACAACTGAACCCATGCCCACTCCGTGACTATCCCTCTCCCAGTTTTCCGCAATCCATACTTCATCAACTCTCCTCTGATCCTCGCTGCCCATATCTCGACGCTCCCGGAGAGAAGCAGGGACCTCTACGATTGATTGCATGGCATGAAATAAGGAGTGTTCGAGTAAAGAGAGTGATGGGCTCTATGGCAAGCTGGGCGGCGACTGCGGAAAACCAAGTTGCTGTAGAAGGGGAGCTATGGGGCATTCCCAAGATACAGCGGCTTTTATTTCCTCCAGCTCTAATGCATCCGATATTCGCATCCGATAATCGGCGCTTTATTTGAATGAAAACCCAGAGCTCAGGTGCTAAGACAACTTCACCCGTCCGATTCGGGACCCTGTTTCTCCACCCTTACCACATGTTCTTCGGTTTTCTGACCCATTTGGCCACGCCTTCATGCTTTATTACGTCCACCGCACCGTCCCACACTAGTGGATCAGCTCACCGTTTGCCAAACCCCCCCCCTCCCCCTTTCCTCCGACCCGCTCTGGACGGATACCGGTGCCGACACCAATGGTGGTCCTCCTTTATTCCTCTTCTGCTTAACTTCCATCTACTGCTTCACCAACAGTTGTTCTATCAACATCACTTGACCTCTACCACTACTGATAGCAAGGGCAACTCAGCCTTAGATTTGCCACCATTTCTGTTACCTGCCAGACTCCAGTTCTTCGCACTGTTATTTCTGGTTTCATATAGGGCGTAGGAGTTCCTCCTAGTCTTGTGGGTGCCGAGTCTCGCTCGACGCGTCGCACACTCCTAATATTCGGGGATCGCAGCTTGTCTCGGCCCTCTGGGGTTGGGTCAGGTACCTTCCCTTGTATCGGGAAGCGCTCCGCGCTTTCTCCCGATCGCTTACTACATGCATTCTATCCTACATGCCATATTGACGCTGCATATCCTTCTACCACATGAAATGAAGATCCTCTCTTTGTAAGGCATTATCGGTCTCGCATATGTGTCCTCAGTGACTAGACAAAGATTGTTATCTATTATGCAACGAGGCACGAGTGGAAGATTAGATGGATGTCTTTGTAAGAGCGTCGGGCACTGCCGAGATCGATCATCTCGCCTCCTCCCCTCTCACCGCAAGGGCTAGCCCATGGATGCCTCCTCATCGCCCGGCGCAGTCCTCGCGTTTTTCTTTTGCACCCGCCCACCACTCCCTTTTCAAACTCACCGCATCACTCAACGCAGCACACTGATATGAGTGAAGCTGCCTCGTCTCATCCCTTCCGACACAGGCTGCGAGTTGTGCCCAGCCCACCCGATCGCAGCTTGTCTCGGCCCTCTGGGGTTGGGTCAGGTACCTTCCCTTGTATCGGGAAGCGCTCCGCGCTTTCTCCCGATCGCTTACTACATGCATTCTATCCTACATGCCATATTGACGCTGCATATCCTTCTACCACATGAAATGAAGATCCTCTCTTTGTAAGGCATTATCGGTCTCGCATATGTGTCCTCAGTGACTAGACAAAGACGAAGAGATGAGGAAACTTAACGGAGGTGAGTAACTTGGTTTCTTACCCAGTATCTTTCTAAGCTTCGTACTACTCTGGTCCCGGCGACATAGAATGACTTCCGAGCGTCCATTTGACCTATCGAATTATAAATAACCTCTGATGTGGGAGCTCGAGACACTCAAAGCATGATTCCGGAGGCAGTTAAATCACTGGCCTTGGCGGAGATATATTTGCGTCGCGGGTGTTAACCGTTATTTTGGGTTTGAGAAGCCTACTTTTCTTACCGAAGGAGATAACTGCTGATCACAAAGTACTTTCTCATGATGCAGATGCTCTCGTACCATATGTTTATCTCTATTGCAGATCAAGTATTTCATTTACTGGGTGTACAAAAGCCTGGGGCCCTTTTCGGAGGACTGACGAATTCTTCCCCGTCATAGCGATGGCCAGCCCTCCCCTACCACCGGAGGTGGCACATGCCCTTGCTTCAGGATTCTCTCATCTGTGCGTTGCACGAAACTCTGTGAATCGTGATTTGCCTTCCTGACTTCCTCGGAATTATCTTTAGAGTGGCAAACAAGTACTACGTCTTGGCGTCCACCGTCATGCTTCTGTATGACCACCTTCTGACACTTGAGGTACGCATTCGTATTATCCAAATTAGCTCCCTGTTTCTAACCAACAGTTTTAGCGAGAAAGACGGTATATCTGGGCAAAGCCAAAGCGTCTTCCGACCTACCTCTTCTTCATTTGGCGCTATGCCACCCCGATCGTCTCACTTCTAAACATCGTTGCCGAGCACGATCCAACCTGGATTGGCCCTCGTTGTAGCAGATGGATTTGGCTGCCCGTAGCCATTGGGCCGATTGTCAGCGCGGCTACAGGGGGTCAGTTATCTTGTGTCCGTCTCAATAATTTCCGCCGATGACTGACTAGCAAATTTTATATGTTCATGGCTCTAGTGATATTAAGTTGGCATCTCTCTTATGTCTTGACATGATGATCGTGCTCACCAAAGTTTTAGTTCTCCGAGTCCATGCTATCTATGCAAAAGGCGAGAACAGTTCTCTGCACTCTCTGGTTTCCAGCTGGAGTTAATGCTTTTCGTTCAGCAAAATGGGTGCTTTATGTCACGATCCCCATATATCTTGGCCAACTCGCAGTCATGGGCGTCAGTGTACTATTTTTATGCATTGCATCCATGATCTGACATTAAGTACGGTAATAGTGGTCCATACCATCGGGTGTCCCGGCACCCCTGCCACCTGGGTTCGTTGGATGCGTACCCAGCGAGAAGCTAGGAACTGGGAATCGTGAGTTAGTACAGGATTACCTATATGATCTAAGCACTGACACACGGCCTTGCAGGATTGTCGGGAATTTACATCGCGGCACTGGCTTTTGATGCTACAATATTTTTCCTCACATTCGGCCGAGCGATATACATGCGCATCGTAGACACTTCTCTCCCTCTCCTAGATCTCATTGTCAGAGATGGCACAGCTTACTTCGCGTATGTCTATTCGACATGATATGCTCGCCACCACTGACTACAACGACGTCTAAAGGGTCCTTTTCGTCGTTAATCTCACCAACGTCATTTTACTCTCGGTAAGGCCTTCCACCGCGGATGGAGTGATAGTCTTTGTATATTCACAATTTACGGTTTTTTACAGGTAGCGCCGGTTTGTTTTTCGGAGCCATCTATATCAATTGCCCACAGCTGACGCCATTCGCTACAGCCTGACCTGAGTGCAATCAACGCTCCGTTTGCAACACTCATAACAGCTCTCCTTGTATCCCGGTGAGAAAGACTGCGATTGCATTTCATAGGCTTTCTCTGACTCTCTCTAAAACCGGCTAGGCTCGTGATGAATTTGCGCGAGGCAGGGGAACGGATGAGCATGGGTCCTTCTGCCTTTAGTGTAGAGAGCAGCATGCAGTGGTTGCCAGCTGCCCGAGGCGACGGAGATCTATCCAGGTCACAAACTACCGGGGGCCAGACGTCAACAGCAATACCCTCAACCATGAGTTCTCGAAATCATTCAAAACCGGCCGCCAAGTATGGCATTGGTACAATGACTTTCCAGGACATTATCGGGGTTGCTGAGTTCGATGTGCCGCTTGGTGAGGAATTCTATCACGGGTACGATTATTCTGAGAACGAGGAAGACAATATGGAGCTCAGGAGGAGGGGGGATGGGGCGGGGCAATCCGAATCTTGATTATCCCGACCTTGTTGCTTGCTGAGCTTAAGAATTCGACTATGCCAGGGGAAGATCTCAGCCCATCAATATCAATATATGCCCCTGGCCGGCGTCGCGCAATGCACCATCAAAAGACGCAGAAGGAACAAAAACACCAAGCTTGACCACGGACTCCAAATGTAAACGCCTGCCAACCGGCAGGAACGGCCGTGAACGCAGATAAACGGCTAGGAGCTGATGTGATCACTGAAACGGTGGCGGATCCATCTCTGCCCATACTTATTGTGATTGATGGTGCGTCCCCATGAGAAAGCTTCGTATATGTAGACTTCTGGAATTAGCCACCTCACCTGCCTATCTTTTCCCTCTGATCCCTGACATATCTGTAAGGAGGGCGTGAGTTGGCAGAGCTGAAGAGACGAAGAAGGACTCGCTCACCAATCCGTCTCTATACCACAATGCTCTTCCATCCATTTTCTGCCATACTCCTCCTTCTCCCCGCGCTCAACCTCCTCGTCGGGGCCTGCAGCCCGAATATCTTAAAACGCGCCGCCGATGCTGCGAACGGCAACTCCCCAACTCAGGCCGCAGGACCCGTATTCGGAGCCGACATCCCGCAACCCCCTGAGACCGTCGGTTACGCGCTAAACCATCTCGCCATCCAAGTCGCGGATCTCAACCGCTCGATTGAGTTCTACACATCCGTCATGGGCCTCAAGCACATATTTACGCTTGAAACGGCGCCGGGGCACTCGATCTCGATCCTGCAGTATCCACACGGAGGGCGCAACGGAACGGGAGACCAGACTGTGTTGGAGATGGCCCGGGAGGTACACAATAGTGAAGGCGTACTTGAGCTGGTGTGGTCGCAGGTGAGTAAACCGATGGTTTGTTTGCAAAGATGGCGACTGACCAGAGTCCGAATTTGAAGGACCTTGCGAGAAGCCCATCGTTCAATCCAGCAAAGTCCTTCGGCTTCTCGCACCTAGGATTTGTCGTGCCAGATATCGCAGCGACCACCGCACATCTGCAAGCTAAAGGAGTACGCATTTTAAAGCGGGCGGGCGCGTTGGAGGCCGGGAATGGCCTACCGACTTATTTTGGGTTCACGAAGCCCAACGCCAAGCTCCCACTGGTGTTTCAGCAGTTGACAGTCTCGTTCATGTTTGCGCAAGACCCAGATGGCTACCTGATGGAGTTTATGGAGCAGGATTGATTTCTTAAAGATATAGCAGTGATCAATGATTAAGCCGTTCGTTCAATATTTTATCGCTTACTTTTATTCTCTTCATTTATCCGGCCCAGGCGATGTTACGGTCTTGTGTCGGTGGTTCACAACATGCTCCAAGCCCAGCTTCGCCCTAAAACCGGGTCAGACGATGATACCGTAGTCTGAAAACAACGGCTCACATCACAGATGCTCTCCCACGAGCCATGATCCCTCTATAGCGATCCTCCTCATAGGTTTTCGAGAGCTCGTTGGTGGTAGGGAGAAGGAACAGGTGGAAGGTTTCAAGGATACCTGCTACTTTAGTAGTAGGTTCTTAAGGGCAGTTGCGGGCCAAAAAAAATTCTAATATGGTCTCACCGGTACCCCATGTGATCCTGCGCAGCCGTCGTCTCGTGATCGGCAATCGCGTCGCGTCTTCCCGACTCGCTTCGCGTCCCCAGACCGTTACGTGAAACGATCCGCATTCAAGACTCGATGACCGTCGCGTGAAACAGATCGTGTTCAAGACTCTGGGTTTCATTCATGAGTGACCGTGGGTCAAACATATTCTTCCTATTTATCTACCCCTCTCGGTTTCAAACCCCTCCTATCCCCCTCTTCGTCCTAGACTACAGCCCCCAATGGCCGTCACCATCGACCGTCTGCCCGTTCCCGCTGTCTTCGACCACCTGTCGCCTTAGTCTTCCGTGCCTCAGCATTTGGTTGCCTCCTAGGCTCTCCTGGTGCCACTGGCTCTGTTGCTCTCCCACTATTAGTCACCACTCGCTCTTGCACCTCATGTTATTTTCGGACTCGATTGCTTCGCTGGGTTCCGTGACCGTCTCGTAGCTCGGGTTTCCATCCTCCTGTTGTGTCCGCTTTCAATTTGGACACTTTTGGTGTGCGTATCTCCATTCCCCTCTCATGCCCGTCTAATTGTTATAGCTTACCAACAACCCTAGTGACTCTGCGTCATCGTTAAACCCCTGTTCACTTGTTGAACCCCATGTGGAAACTCTTGTTAGCCCATGCAAATTCCTGTTCACCCACGTATCGTTCCTGTAAATAACGAACTGTTTCCTGCTTCCAATGAGCCATGTCTTCATGCGCTACATCCCATGCCTGTTTTGGCAGACGTCGATGGCTTAGTCGGTTGTTCAACGTATATTGACCAAACATTTATTTGCTCGTTGCGATCATGCTCGACTGCAATTCCCTCGCTTGTGTGCCATTTCTTTGCAGAAGGCCTGGGGCAGAAAATCAGCACTTTGAGACGGTAGAACGACAGACTCCAGTGAAATCTGGTGAAATCTCAATTGCTCGTCAGATACTTCATGAGTGGCATGAACAGAGTCGAACAAAGCTGGTGGCAAGGATGGGCAGTGAAGACAATATCACGAGTGTGAAGCTGTGCATTTGCCAGTGCCACGGCCGGAAGTAGCAGGCTTTGCGACGGCACGGCGCCTTACGGAATTATTCGGGAATCGGAACGCGCTAGTGTACTGTATCACGTGGCCGAGTTTCACTTCGGCCCGGAGCCTGGGCGGCCACAGTCCTCCTCCTCCCAGTGTCCCACGTCGTGGTCGACCATCTCTCAGTCTACTGTACGCGTTCCACCTACAATCTATCCTTATCGACTTCAAGTCAAGCCTGTGTATTATGCAAATTTTCCGGCTGACGACCGTGACATGCATTCGTACTCTGGTCCACCAAACTGAGTCTCTAGGAACTCTCGCACTGCCACGAAACGTCGACTTTTTGTGATCGAGAGCTGTCAACTTGGACATCGAGCGAATAACCCTCCAAGTCTCTTGGTAGGGCTACAGATAGCTATGCTGAATGGATCGGAGAACTCACGACCCGTTCACCCCACATTCACCTTGGGCCCAGGGCAGACACATTAGTCGGATGCTAATTCCACTCCTTCAAAAGACCGGACCCGCAACTCTGTTTCACACTGTTTCATGACGGGTGTCCAGCGGCAATCCCCAGCCTGTCTCCTTTATATCTGCCACGAGCGGTATTAGGAGATACACACCCGACGATGATCATGCCGCCCATTCCCCCCTACCCCACCCCCCAAGCAACGTCGAGCACGACATTCTCTCCGCCTCCCCTCGATGGCACGCTGACGATTCCGGAGATTTATGATTATCATCTCGAACACAGTGGAGAACACCCACTGTTTGTTTATGACGAAAAGACTGAAGAAGGCGATGTGGAAGCTGTGACTATCAGCTGGGGGCGGGCAGTCCGAGCTATTCATGCGGCTGCAAGAGTCGTCGAATGTGAGTTCGGACGAATCGAAGGTCCAGATGAAGCCCCGGTCATTGCTATCCTCGCGGTAATAGGCGAGTCCTCCCCTTTAACCCATAGACTTCATATTCTCATCCCGAACCGCCGTCAGACCAGCTGTCATACTTTGCGCTCACAGCGGGCATCGTTCGCGCCGGATATCGCGCCTTCCCAATCTCTCCGCGCAACTCGGACATCGGCGTAGCAAATCTCCTGCAAAGGATGGGCGTGAAATACCTGTTTGTTAGCAAAGACCGAGCCATGCAGACGGTAGCAGCTTCGGCGATCGAAAGACTCGGCCTCACTGGTGAAATAAAGCTCCTTGGTGTCCCTGTGTTCGCCGCGCTGTACGCTGCGGATAAAGTAGAGTTCCAACCATTACCGCCGGTGAAGAAGCGGGATATAAATAGCACAGTGATGATCTTGCACTCTTCTGGTAAGGTCGAAGTGGACTTCAAGTTGAGTATAGTTTTGCGATGCTGAAAACGTTGATGCAGGCTCTACATCCTTCCCCAAGCCGATTTTGCTAAGCCATCGCAATATACTTCAATGGGGAACTCAACCATGTACGTACATCTCCGCACGTTATCTCCATGTGCGGCGTCCAACTCTCTGTTCACCAGATTATGGAGAAACAGACATATGTGGTCGCGTCCTGTCAAATCACGCGCTCCCATTCTTCCGTAAGTACCTTCCCCCTGCTAGAGCAATATCTAACGACCTTTCTGACAGACGCCATGGGAGTGGTCTCGTTGTCCTGGGCTGTAAGCACCGCTCCTCCCATGTCTGGTTACAAAAGCCCTGACCAAGTCGACCTGTACAGACAATGGCCGGCATCACATTGTCAAACTTCGCACCTCGCGATCCGCCCGTGGTATCTACGCCGGATCGTGTGTACAGCAGCGCCGTTGCGACGAAAAGCAAGCTAATCTTCTGTGTTCCTGCCTTCCTGGAGGTATGTTCGGACCTTGTCATTGTGGTGAAACGACATAGACCGAACGGCCTGGTGTACGTAGGAGTGGTCTATGGATCCTGAGAAAGTAGCAGCCCTTGCTGAGTTCGATGCAGTGGTTAGTACGAGTTCCTGTCACCTACTGCTGAATGCTATCCTGACGCGATTTGGGTGTTAAGCTGTTCGGCGGTGCTCCAATACAAAAAGCAGTCGGTGATGCGTTGGCAGACAAGGGGGTGCGATTGTATCCTTTCTATGGAGCGTGCGTTTCTAGTTTCCCTGCTCTTAAACTGGCTAGTTTAATTCTGCTGATTAGTACCGAGATTGGGGGTACCTCGAAATTCCTTCCAAGTAAGCCCACCATATGCTCTTATCCTTTCATCAAACTAATCTTCTATATAGAGGCACCACCTAAGGAAGGATGGGAGTACTTCAAGATATCTCCACACGCCGATCCAGTCTTTTTGGATCAGCAAGAGAAGGCCAATGTCTTCCAGCTTGTATTCCGGGTACGCCTGAGCTCCCCTACGCCCGCTGTGTCTTCCTAGCCGTTGATTTCATGTTGGTTATCAGGACTTCGAATCACATACTCCAGCTGTTGTGAATACGCAAGTCTCGGACGTCAAGTCGTATGATACGAATGATCTTTTAATTCGCCATCCTACGAATCCTGAGTTGTGGAAGATATATGGGAGGTAGGTCTGGCGTTAGCTAAGGAGGGCTGGGCGATTGCTCATGTTGAGTTTAGGTCGGATGACCAGATAATGCATTCAACGGGTGAAAAGGTATTCCCTATTGTACATTTTCTGTGGGACGGCATCTAACATGACCGAAAATAGACGAACCCAGTGCCAATGGGTGAGCATGATTCATCTTCGTAGGAAAACGCGGGTTGTTCATGGTCATGTCCAGAAACTATCATCAATAGGCATCCGAAGGTCGCCAGCTGCCTCATCTTTGGCAGAGGGCGATTCCAAGCGGGTGTCCTCGTAGAACCCATCGAGCAATGTGCCTTCGATCCCAGTGACCTTCAGCGCCTTGCTGCCTTCAGGAATCTAATATGGTCCGTCTTCGAAACTCTTAAAAAAGATTTATTCCAAGTGATTTAAACGACCTGTAGGACGAGTGTGGAAGAAGCGAACAAATTTGCCCCATCCCATAGCCGGATATTTAAAGAGGTACTTGGCCTGTCGGACGCTCCTATCCTTACATCCTTAACACATTACAGATGATCCTCGTCGCTAAATCGTCCAAGCCTTTCCAATACACCCCAAAAGGCACTCCGAGACGCCATGTCATTCTGGACGCGTACGAAGAGGAGATCGACGCAGGATACACCGCTATCGAGGAATCCTCCCAAACTGACATCCCGATTCCACCGCGATTCGACGTGGAAACCAGTGTAGCGTTCGTCGAGCAGACCATTGAAAAGGTCATGATGTCGAAGTCGATAGGGATGGACGACGACATCTTTCAGCACGGCTGTGATAGGTATACTCAACGTTGCCCACATTCGTACGCACCTAACCAAATAGTGGTGGTTGTTCAGTCTACAGGCGACGTGGATTCGCAACACTGTCCTCCATGCCCTGAGGCAGTCAACTAAGATTTCCACCAGGAATATACCCATCAACTTCGTCTATCTCAATCCCACTATCGCGCGGCTGGGGGGGTACTTGGCGCGTATATGCAACCCTGGGGATATAAACGACGTCGTGGATACGGCGGCAGAGACTATGGCGCAGATGATTGCGCTTGTTGGAAGGTACTCGGTGGATTTCCGAACGCACAAGCCCGTGCTCCACGACAGGGGCCCCACCAAGACTTTTGATACTGTCCTGTTGACGGGGAGCACGGGAGGCCTTGGATCCTATATCCTAGAGGCGCTGATTCTTGACCCCGCCGTCGAACGTGTACATGCCTTCAATCGACGTGGTACCGGCGGTTTCAGTACTCAAGAACGGCAGCGGTCAGCTCTAGAGGATAGAGGGGTCGATGTTGCTATCCTAGATTCTCCAAAGGTTGTGTTCGTTGATGGAGATACGAGCCTTGGTTTGCTTGGGCTTTCGCAGACTGTTTATGAAGAGTTGAGGACTAATGTTAGTTGCATTATACACAATGGTGCGTTTGTCTTGGCTACTTCGGACAGTATTATTGACTTCGTGGTACCTAGCATGGCGCGTTGATTTCAACGTTGCAGTCTCCTCAATGGAGCCGCTCATAGCCGGAACGCGCCACTTAATAAACCTCGCCCTATCATCGCCTCGCTCCACACCTCCCCGCTTCGTGTTTACGAGCTCTATCGGCGTCGTAAGAAGTGAGTCGCGTTTTCTTGCTTGGAGTCTGGGAATATCTCGTACTGAGCAAGTTTCTCGCAGACTGGACTCAAGGATTCGCGCCCGAAGCCCCATTCCCCGACGCGGCAGTTGCAGTCGGATCGGGCTATCCCGAATCCAAATGGGTAGCGGAGCGAATCCTCACACTCGCTGCGGAGCGTACCACGCTTCGTCCCATCATCGTTCGCATTGGACAAATGAGCGGTGGACGGAACGGGAGCTGGAATCCTGTGGAATGGGTGCCGAGTATAGTACGGTCCGGCGAGGTCCTTGGCTGTTTGCCTGATGCACCTGGGGTAAGATGCTACCTACTATATCTTTTCAGATCCTCGCACTCAAATGCTCTCTCACCTGTCAGTTCGTATCCTGGATCCCGGCACACACTGCAGCTTCTGCCCTTGTAGAGATGCGCCACAGCTCCGCAATGTTCCTCCACTTGGTCCATCCCACCGCGACGTCTTGGTCCCAGATTTTCGGACCTCTTTCCCAGCTAATGGGTGTCCCTTTGGTTCCATACTCCAAATGGCTTGTAGCACTGGAAGCTTCTGAATCGTCGGAGGATGGGAAGGCCGCCAACGCGTCCGTTGATAACCCAGCGCTTCGTTTGTTGGACTTCTTCAGGTCTGCGGACAAACCCCTGCCTTCGGATGACGCAGAAGCATTTGGGTTTCCGAGGCTCGAGACGGAAGTGGCTATTCACGCTGCACCTTCACTTTGTCATTCTAAGCTGTTACCTTTGGGAAGGGGTGATGTTGAAAGTTGGCTCAGGTATTGGAAACAGATTGGCTTTCTAAGACGTGGTAGCAGTTTAGGTGCAACATCATGATCAAGGGATTATTTTACGTGACGCTGCTTAGAGTGATTAGTGCTGAGATCTGGGGTTTTCACGGTGACATTGGTGTAGTTACACATACTACGCTGAAAGAGCACAGGAGGTATCAGTATCACATCTCAAGCCCAAAAGCGGCGCGTCCAGTGGTGGCGAGCGCGGCTAATTATAAGATCTCGGGTCAGGTCCTCGCCGCAGGTTTAGCCCCATCCTCTCTGCGGATTGCTCCTTATAGATACGTTCTGTAAGCGGTTTCCCCATCCTGGAATTGCCACAATTTTAATTCGAGAAACCAAATCATCTCTCACAAGGACTCACCTGCAAAAATCGCACGAACAAGGGAAAGACCCCGATCCATGATGATCGCATCCATAGTCCATCCCTGCCGACGTTCCACAACATGTCCACCTAAACGCGGAGTCGTGATATCTGTACAGCTTCTCCAGATCGCCACCCATCTCCGTCTCGAATTTGCGCTTCATGTCGTCTGATTCCTCCAGGAAGACCGCGCCCCAGCCAGTGCCGTCTTTCGGGCAGTTCCAGGTAATCAGCTCCATCTCCCCCTCGTGTTTATTCCCGTCGCTGCATTTGCGGTACTTGTCATACCATTTACCTTGGGAGCCCGAGCCAGATCCGCCTCCTGAGCGTTGGCAAGTGACTTTGTGGGTCTTCCAGTCAGAGGTTTGGCACTCGCGGCCTTCGAAAACGGTGTTTAGCGACATGTCCTAGATATCATAGAAAGAAAGGCATAAGAAAGGCATACCACATACCGCAGTAATAACGCGATTTGCATAGAGAACATTGTTGGAGCTCAGCCTTAAGCTCATCTGGACCTTTCTTGCAGACGGCGCAGGTGTGGGGTTGGCCGGACGAGTCCATTTCGTAGAGTCTGACTCAGTACGCGACGATGGTATATGATATGAGCCAGAAGGACAACACTGGGAAATTGGAAGTTGGAATCTTAACATTCATGAAGTTCCCATTCACAAATAGAATTCGGACATTGCCGAGCCACACAGATATGTTGCAACTTGCAAGGAGTCGCAGGGAGTCGCAACCTGTCGCAACGCGACAATTGCTCTAAGTAATCCTGAAGTAACCCGTTTCATCGGATGTAGTTCCTGGCGCCACATTCAGTATGGGTTTGGATGTGTCGAATAAATATTGTATCAGAATTACAGATGCGGGAAACGTTTCTATCAGTATTGAAGCATGTCTGTAGTCTAGTAAATCATGATCAAGGCTCCGTAAGATGGCGTGAAATCGCACATGTCATGGTATCAAAGCTTCAGGGTATCACTATCAGGGCAATGCAAACCAATCGGAGAATACAGGGATGAAGATGAGCCCCATACCTTCAAACGCCCGAGGTATGGACCGTTGCAATATTGACGATCGTGCGTAGCTTACGTCGCATGTCCGCTTTGCTGACGGTGAGCATCTGCGTACAAGAACACTGGCACTACATGGACACGTTTTCCGAACGGATCTGCTGGCACTTGAAGGATCGCAGATCCTGCTGCGCAAAATTCCTCTCGATCGTCAGCACCATCTGCATCATAAGGAGGGTTTCGCACAAGGTGCCACTTCTCTTTCGTCGTCAGGGTTGGGGGGAATGATGTTGCACAGGAAGAAAATGAAAGGATTGACGTGGCAAGGGGAAGTCTGGGGAAGTCATCCGTCGAGAGGCCGTGTCTGGCCGTGTGACACATTGGGAGGATTGACCAGTGTGGACCAGGATTTTGAAGTTGCTGATGAGGATCACTGCACCACCGAGAGAGGCTGCGCATTCCATGACGGGGAAACAGTTATGATGGGCGAACAACTGAGTGATAAATCAAGTGAAGATGACGAGCAAGATAGAATGTCTTTGAAGTCCTTAACTATGACAAATGTAGGTTCCTAGAAACAATTAAAGGGAAACGGGAATCTTGGGCTGAGTGGCCCCACAATTCTGAAATCTGAAGGTTTGACGTATCAACTTGGAGGGCCAACTAATCTACAATAAGTGAGTAAGAAGCGAGAAGCATTGCGAGAGACAATTGGGAAGCGCAGGCTGGTAGAGAATGCATGAGAGAGATAGACGTTAAAGTTTAATAAATTACACACAGATGTGATGCTCGCCACTGTCGCCTCACCATGAGTCGAAATTGAACACAGCAGGGCCATAGAAAAAACTCTTCAATCCTTGGAGGTACGCCGGTGCCGGGATGTTCTTTCTCTCCAGCTCTTCACAGCTATCATCGAAGGCCTCGTTGCCGAAGGAAATGACGATGAATGAGCGGCCCTCCAGCGTCCCGAAAGCGAGCCAATTTTCGTCCACGTCCACCTTGTCTAGGATCTCGGTGATTACGTTGTTAGACACACGGAAGGCGAGCTCTGGATCTGGCTCGTTAATGCGTTCGTTAACACGTTCGGCAATCTTGTCTCTGTCGATGCCGTAGCCCAGCACATATTTCGGATCACCTTCAATACCCTGCCACCCTTTGTCAGTATCAGCAGGATATGGACAGGGAACAACACACCATTCACACAGATGCGCAAGGTTCAATAGGATAATTGAGCGATGGCTATACAAGCAAGAGTGAGGCTGGTGGAAGGAACAACACAAGAAACTACGTAGGCTCGTGACCAACCGCTACGCAAACTCCGCTGGGCGCTTGTGTGCGTAGGAAACGTTTCTGTCAGTATTGAAGCTTCCCAGTGAGAACGGGCTCTGGCGTGGTCTGGAAAAAGTGAAATAAACTGACCAGATCTGGCGTATGCTGAGTATACCGAGTCGTCGCCAGAATTAAGTTTTGTGATCTGGAAATGATGTCATGAGTCAGTTGAGCGCACGGACCTTCCATTCGCGTCGCGCGACCAAGTCGCGACTTAAGATACTTTCATTCTCTTTCCACGACCATCACCTTTCCTTTTCCCGTACCACCACCATCCCGACCACCACCCCTTTGCAATCGCGGTCGACAAGTTCGTTCCCTTGCACGGTGCGCCTCCGAATACTGTTATCATCGCGCTGGTCTGGGCAGCCTGGGTCAGGTGAGCATCGAGATTTGTGAATTTCGGTGGGTCGAGCTTATGTTACGCGTTGTCTGGATCATTCCCAGCAAGGATGACTCGAAAACAGCCTGAGATGTACTTAGTAGTCGGCCGAGTGTGTCAGGCACGAAGGGCTTAGGTGCGTTTGGCGCTCTCATGAAACGCTTTCCATAGCTGACCTACTTAATGTCAAGGCGCGCTGTCGCATCTTGTTCAAACCGATCCATCACGCTCACAGCCGACGAATGCGACGACTTCGCTCAATTGCGCAGGGAGAGCGGCCATGCACGGCACCGCTCTGAGACAGTGCATGGAGTTTGCACGACTAGCAATCGGTATGTTGTAGCCGCACAGTTTGCCTCAGGCTGCCAGTTTACTCATACAGCTGTTTTATAAGCTGGTTTGGCAACTTGCAAGGAAGCCCTCGACGCATATATTGAGGCTATCGAGCCCTACTTGTCCAGAATCGTGCAATTTGTCAGGTATGTCGTTTTCGGCTGACCTCAGCTTCTGTTTTAATTGACTTGCTCTCTTTCAGCCTTCTGAAACCGGCAAGTTGGACTTTGGACGCGAAGTTGCGAGGTGATCAAATGGCGTCTGTAGATTACAGATTGTACCAGATTTAAATATGATTTATTGCCGAATTAACAACGAAAATAGCAGACCCCTGCAGACGGCACCAGAACATCGTCTGAAAAAGGTAGTAAAATTCTGGATTCCTCTGGAGGAGCTGACGACCAGAAAAAGACGGATATCTCCGGATGTCTCCAGACCACGCCAGAGCCCGTTCTCACTGGGATTGAAGCAGTATATAGTCTAGCAAATCATGATGCAGGCTTCGTAAGATGGCTTGAATTCGTACATGTCATGGTATCAAATATTCAGGGTATCACTATCAGGGCAATCAATGCAAACCAGCCTCAAGGGCTATTCGTCCTTGATAAATCACCACCTGTGGAGCATGAATTGGGACCGCTCCTAGCGACCAGAGGAAAAATGCGATCGGAGACTACAGGGATGAATCGAGCCCCATACCTTCAAACGCCCCAAGTTATGTCGAGCTGGTAGAGAATGCATGAGAGAAATAGACGTTAAAGTCTATAAATTACACCGAATTACACACAGATGTGATGCTCGCCACTGTCGCCTCACCACGAGTCAAAATTGAACACAGCAGGGCCATAGAAAAAACTCTTCAGTCCTTCGAGGTACGCCGGTGCCGGGATGTTCTTTCTCTCCAGCTCTTCACAGCTATCATCGAAGGCCTCGTTGCCGAAGGAAATGACGATGAATGAGCGGCCCTCCAGCGTCCCGAAAGCGAGCCAATGCTCCTCCGCGTCCACCTTGTCTAGGATCCGGTGATTACGTTGTTAGACACATGGAAGGCTAGTCTCCCGTAGTCAGACCATAGATTCTCACGTTGTCTTTTTGAGGGGGAGAGGGAGACAAGTGATCATATAATGGAAGGCGAGCTCTGGATCTGGCTCGTTAATGCGTTCGGCAATCTTGGCTCTGTCAATGCCGTAGCCCAGCACATATTTCGGATCACCTTCAATACCCTGCCACCCTTTGTCAGTATCAGCAGGATATGGACAGGGCACAACACACCATTCACACAGATGCGCAAGGTTCAATAGGATAATTGAGCGATGGCTATACAAGCAAGAGTGACTGAGGCTGGTGGAAGGAACAACACAAGAAACAACGCGACGTGACAAAGGTTTGCCCTTCTTTACCCCACAATAACCAACCTGCATTGATCCATTCCATCGGATATTCCTGGGGCCACATTTACGTACGTACATAGGTTTGGATGTGACATATAAATATTGTATCAGAATCACAAATGCGGGAAACGTTTCTATCAGTATTGAAGCAGTATACAGTCTAAGAAATCATGATGTAGGCTCTGTGAGATGGCGTGAAATCGTACATGTCATGGTATCAAATATTCAGGGTATCACTATCAGGGCAATGCGAACCAGCCTCAAGAGCTGTTCGTCCATAATAAATCACCAGCTGTTGAGCATGAATTGGGACCGTTCCTAGCGACCAACGGAAAAATGAGATCGGAGATTGCAGGGATGAAGATGAGCCTCATACCTTCAGACGCCCCAGGTTATGGACCGTCGCAATATTGACAATCGTGCGTAGCTTACGTCGCATGTCCGCTTTGCTGACGGTGAGCACCTGCGTACCAGAGCACTGGCAGTACATGGACACATTCTCCGAACGGATCTGCTGGCACTTGGAGCATCGCAGATCCTGCTGCGCGAAATTCCTCTCGATCGTCAGCACCATCTGCATCAACGCAAACTCGATAGCCATGCGATCATACTCGCCCCCACAATTTGAACAGAGCCACTTTGGCGAGACTTCTAGATTGCTTGGAACCAGTTCCGGGTCACGGCAGAAGTCGAAATCGCGAAGGGCGTCGCAATGGCGACAAGGGACATTGGGGAGCTTGACTGGTTCACAGGGGTTGCGGAAAATGGCCTCGCTTGCGAATTCTTTGATGTTGATAAGGTCCAGCAGATTCCTCTTCAGAAGGCCAATCTCCACCTGGTGGTCTCGGGCGAGAGCGAACGCCGCGCAGGCGAACTTGATCAGTTCTAAGATAGGGTTCGTAAGATGGAGGTAGGAGCCAGGTTTCACCGGGAATTGGAAGTCATCTTCTGAGTCTGCGTGCATCATGTAGTCATGATACCTGTCTTGCGCGCTACCAACGACTTTCAGAAGTCTGCGAGTAAGCCGACGGGTGATGAACTCCAGTACTGCTTCCATCTCTTTCGTTTTCCCCGCGTCGCGTTGAGTGAGATCGGGGGCCCCATTTGGCACCACGCGTAACGGTACTCGTGATGCGCCGTTGGTTTTCTGCTTGATCTTGAAGAGCTCAACGATAAAGAATTGAATGACGCTGGAGAAGTCCTTCTGAATAGCAGGAGGGAGGAATTCCTGGATGTTCCACCGCATCTCCAAGGCCAGTTCCTCTGGAGGTTCCAACGCAAGGGGATCTTCGCAGACAATACCGCCCATGTTGGCTTGATCCATGAAGAGAAGGAAGTCGTAGAATCTGTCAGTGTTGAGATAGATGTGTTGGAATAGTTCGTTGGAGGTGACGGCGGTGGTGATGTAAGTTGCATAGGCGTGAGCTGTTCCCGGAGGTTTCGATGTCGCAAGCAGGATGCGACTGAAGTCGGCATAAACGACGTGCGACCCAAGCCTCTTGAACTCGGCGAGCAATTGAATGAAGGTTTTGCGCATGAGGCCATGGATAAATCGATGCAGGCTAGGATCGTACATGTTCGAGGCACTCGAGCTGATCCACCTCCAAAAGTGATCGATCGCAAGCGTGGCGGGGCTGTCAAAGTTGTTCCGGATCTTGTCCAAGAGCCACATCTTGATCATGGACTTGAGGATGCTGAACATCAGGGTCGACACATTTGATTCTCCCAACGTCAAGTCGCGAGGAGTCTCTCCGTTCTTATACTCGTCCAGTGTACGAGAAACGGAATCGAAGGCGGTGGATCCTCCGCTTCCCTCCAATTCGTTGACCATGACGGACTGAAGGACAGAATTGACCGCAAGATTGCGCACAGTGACTTCCAGGCAAACGTTGGCGTATGCTCCCGGGGAGAAGAATTCTGTTTTAGGAGACTCCTCAGTCGGCCGCTGATCATTTTCAACTCCCCCAAGGTCTGGATTCTCCCCGATTGACCACCACAAGACGATGTCTTGGTCAATCAAGCGCCGCGCGAAGCTGATATCTGACATGAAAAGCGGTTGATCTCCCTCGACATGACCAATTGGGACATCGTAGTAATCGGCGAGAGATGCCAGGCGGTCAATCCAAGAGCCCATCGCTAGATAGCGACTGATCATTTTACTAGAGACGTGTTGCTGCCACGGGAATATGTCCAACGTATGCGGTCCCTTCGCTTTCGACATCGAAAGAACCGGGAATTTCGCGAGCTTCGGAACAAGCCTATCGAAATAGGATTGATCTTTGGGCGAAGAAATGACAACCGTGAATGACTTGTCCTCCATAAGGCCAAGTTCACGAGAAACCGCTTTCAGAGCTGTGATGTCGTTGCTGTGATATGTCGTTGTGAACTCTCGAGTGTCCGGATACACAACTGAGTTGCACGTCCCGTAGGCCTGATTTCGTTTTTGGAGAAAGTCGGCATATACCTCCTGTAGCCGGCCAATAGGCTGGCGACGGGGTGCGGGATCAACTACGTGGAGTTTGACGGGGCCTGAAGGTAGGAAGGTAGCGAATACGTGGAGCGGGTCCCTGGCGGAGCATGCATGGTAGAGGAGGATGTATTTACCAGCCTTACCACCATTGAGGTATTGATGGCGAGATGAGGTCGATCCTGCACGACCCAGTTGGCTGAGATCAAGCCCGACATGCTGCGCGCGATTTAACGACATCCCCGACTCTTCACCGACGCATGTTTTACCAAGCTTCAAAAGACCACGAACCACGAGCGGTACCTGGTTCGCGAGCCAAATTAGCTTGGAAAGATCGACATAAGGAAGGTGTCTCACTTGTTGCTCATAGACGCCATCAACGTTGGAATCGTTGACAAGATCAATAAAGTGCTCCTGGATATCACGATATACATCCTCGCGAACGGAAATCTTGTACAGGTGTTTGGACGGTATATCACGGGGTAAATTCCGTGTTACTTGCTCGACGGTGTAATACTCTGGCCTGAAGAAGTCGTCCTTCGGCTGCTTCAAGTGGACGTAGAATTCTCGAGGAATGCGCAAGGGGACAGAGACGAGTTCGGAGTCGACTGATAACCAGAGAATAAAACGACCTGGAATTTTGCTGGGTCGGATCTGGACTATGTCCCATCTGTGATTGGTGCGTACTCTTGCCGCTCGGAACATGGCGGGCATGGCTGACGTAGCAGTGCCACCGAATCGAGCATCCTGTTTCTGCTTCCAGCGAGGTCGCATGGCCTTGATCCACGCGCTATAATTGATTGACGGGTCTGGTAATGGTATGCTCTCCAGCTCCGGCTCTGGCGTTTCTTGACGAGCCACTCGCTTGCGGTTCACGACCGCGATACGCATGCGACCCGGAGCATTGTGGTCTTCGGGAGCTCCAAAGTCTTCGATGTCCATGGAATCTGGGTCGTCCTGTCCATCGTCACCAGTAGCAACCGAGAAGAAATCGGTGACCTTGTTCTGCTTGAATTTGTCGATTGCACCTGCTACTCGTCGGTGGAGCCAATCTGGGTGTCGAATGCGCGGTACGGGATTGGAAACCTTCTGCATCGCAGCAGGGATAGTGATGAGCTTCTGGATGACGGAGCCCAAACGCTCAATGTAGTACTGCCAATCCAAGATGGAGCGAAGCTCGAAGTTGATGAGGCTACTATCTTTCAGCCATTTGCGCAGATACGTCCTCTTGACGCTTTCTTCAGCTGAAAAGATGGCCACAGGAACGGCACGTTCCGTGACAGGAGCGCCGATCGGTTTGGCGGAGATGATGAACTTGCAAGCGAGGCCTTTATCCTTGACCATCTGGTCACCAAGAAACTCCGCAAGGCGTTTCGCGGTGCTGATCGAGGTCGACTTTTGCCCGCCGTATTCAGCCAATGTCCTGGACATGCTTCGATTCTCGGCAATAAGCTCGACGAGTTCGTCGTCCCCCAGACTGTCGGCTTTGCTGAACAGGACATCGAGCCATTGATCGGCGACCTTAGCCACCGCTGTATAACACTCCTGAGTCGTCGTTCCAAGAAGGAATTTCTCGAATATCTGCGATTGGAAGATCTTGATGAGCTGCAGTTCGCCTCGACGTTTAACCTCGAATCCCTTCAATTCGGCGAGGCTACCGTCATCGTTGAACACGGCATATCGCTTCTTGAGCAGCTTGTCCTCCTCTTTGGAAGATGGCAGGATCATGGCGCGGTACGGCCCGTCAAGCTCGAAGAAAATCGAGTTCTCGCTGTGTATGACGTATTCGCCGGTCTCAGGGTCGAGGTCGTGGTACTGATGATTCGTGAATCCGTCATAGACGAGATGATTGAGCATGGTGCAGGGATAGGAGAAGGCGATCGATTTCCCGTTGTTGAGTTTGAACTTGAAATTCTCGGGAAAGACGCCAGGAAGCATGCACCAAATTCCATCCGTATCAAGCTCGAGTGGACGACCTATCTTCTCCACTAACTTGCGTGCCATCTGGATAATCTTTGCACCCGTTAAGCAGGTGATACCCGCCATCTCCATCGAATGCCACCTAGCACCTTTACGCATGACATATCCGTAGAAAGAGTTGAGAATGCACTTGTGCGCGAGCTGTAGTGAATCGTAAATGACGATCATCTTCTTCGCCTCGTCGACTTCCGTGATGGAACCACCTTCAGCCGAGATGTTGTCGAGGTTCTTCTTCCAAGTTTTGAGTAGACCCTTGTACTCGTACCGCCTGTCACGGAAGCGCCGCACGGTGTCGACATAGAACGGATTCTCTCTTTGGCATACGATAGCCTCCCGCGTCTCGATCTTCGTATCCTTGGTCTTCTTGTAAACCTTGCGCGAGTAATCGCCCAGCCGTTTGTGCAATAGAGCACTCTGCTCGGATTCGAGGAGGTCGGGGAATCGCCGCTCCGGTCCCCCGGGGCGTCTGGCTGGGAAGGTCTCTTGGTTGAGTGCATGTCGGATCATGTTGTACTCGTCCCGATGCGCTGGGAAGTACTCTCCTCTCCACGCCCATTCCAGACGTCGATCGCAAGTTTTCCCTGGCCGATTATAGTCGCATACTGCGCAGACGGACTCGTCAACCATAGAGTCCGGTTGCAGCCGATTGGATAACATGATGTTGGGGTACATCGCTGCGACATCCAAGTGATAGATAAGAGGACTGTCGAGGCGCTTCGGGTTGTCGCGCATGACTTCCAAGGCAGCTTGGATTTCAGCTTTAACTTCCTCGTAATTGATGACCTGCTCAAGGGAAGACTTGGATTCTTCGGTGATGCAGAACTTCAGTGCGGCGTCAAGGTCATCGATGAGCTACAGGAGACATTTGAGAATGATACCTTAACAAAACTAAGGACAATGCTTACCTGCTGAACTCCCTCCGGCACGATTTTGAACTCGGTTGCAATATCACTTCGGAAAACGCCAGCTTCTAAAGCCTCGACATGTCCACCAACATACGTCTCAGACGCAAGCAAATGTCCGTCGTACATGTTACCATGTGCATCTTCGTGCCTGTTTGGCATGATAATTCGGCCACGATATGCCTCCACCTTTACACATTTCAGATGAGATCTATCAGAGTATCCGAATGAGGTTGAGGCATACCATCAGGAGGGTTTCGCACAAGGTGCCACTTCCCTTTCGCAACACCTCGTCAGGGTTGAGGGGAATGATGTTGCACAGGGAAAAGATGAAAGGATTGACGTATTTCATATACAAATAATACGTCGCGACGGCGTCGGAAACGGAGTACGAAGCTAGAACTTGGGGCTGCTCTATCGCATACCTAAATTCATCTCGAGGTCAGGAAGAATCTCGAACTCTGACAACGGCTCAGAACTCACGGTGTCATAAGCTCGGGGTCGAGTTCAGTAGGGTTATAGCCAAGTTTCGCCTTCGTTACAGCCTTTAAACCTTGACTACCCTGCGGGAGGTAGGAATCACGTTTCACCCATCGGAAACAATCCATATGCACGCAGGTGCGACTCTTATACTCATCTTCGGAGTCTTTAGCGAAGCCTGTTTCCAAGAACATATCGATGCCGTTCGCCGTCGCTCGTGCATCGAGGAAGGGAAAATCGAAGAAGTCCCCGTTAAAGGTAGCCATGACCGTAGGCTTGATTTCTTGAATATGCGAGAAGAATCGTTTGATGGTCTCGGCCTATGAATTTCACGGATATCAGATGTGTCGGTTGCAACAACGGAGAAGGACCTACCTCGTTTGATTCGTTGAAAACTATAAAAGGCCCCTCGTAACCCTCCTTTGGCGTATATTCGAAATCATCAATATCCTCACTAACGATTTCCCGGTTCGTGATAAGATAGCCCTGGCCGTCAACCATGTATGAGATCATCATAACTTGATCGATAGCCTGGTCAGGGAATTTGAGCGGTGCCTTGGTCGTTTCAATATCGTAGGCCATGACTACGGGATCCGCACGCTTAACCTTCTCCTTCAGCTGCAGGAAAGAGGGTTCGCCCGCCGTAAACGTCACCGTGTACCACAGACCGACGCGAATGTCGTTGTCGATTGCCACGCGTAGGTAGTAGGGAACGTCATACTCCCTGACGTCGATGATGCACTCGCGAGGGTCCTTATCACGAGAGCCTGCACCCTTGCCGCCTGACCCCAGCTCTGCCCATATGTCATCTTCTATCTCGATGCCCATGGAAGCGCCAGCTGTCGCGCTGATGACTTCGGCATACGCATCGACGGCGTCCCGTTTGGCGCTATTCGCCAGCGCCAAAGGGAGAAGATCACGTCGAATTGCAAGGAGGTCGGACACATTTCTGAAATGGAGCTGCAGGTAGAGGCGCTGGTGCCCCATAAGGTGGTTAGGGAGCTTGAGATCCTCCTTTCGCTCACGTGTGATACGGCAAATGAGGCCCTCGTATTTCTTGTTCAACCATTCTTCAATCATGGTTTCAGTACCGCTCTACACAGGTGTTAGATGGGTCGCTTAATGTCTAGGGATGGGAACATACCTTGCACCCAATGTAGAAGTAGGGCTCGTACTGAAGCGTACACTTAAACATTCCTCCGTCATCCTGAATAAAATAGAAGTCGACCCCAGACTTTCCGCTCGCGTAATCGGGGTCTTTAATGAGAGTCTTTGGAAGGCTAGTTAGACTCTACAGTCAGTGACTCTAGATGAATAATGGGGCAGCTTACAGGGTGCATGTTAACTAACCACCCTTCCTTTCTTCCTCCTTCTTGTAGCCTGACAAATCCCAGCTTCTCGTCCACCTCATCGCCCAGTGCCGCCTTCTCAAACATCTCTGCCAGTCGCGTTCCGTCGTCTTCACGTTTGGGTCCTGCTTCACCTGGCTTTGCACCTCCCCGCCCTCTTCCACGCCCTCCTCGCCAAGATGCAGCTCTTCCTCGATACGAGCCTCTTCCTCTATCCCCTCCACGCGCTGATGAGAGCCCGAATGTTCCGCGTCCCCTTGCCATCGCGGAGCGCGTCAAGGATGTGGGGAGTTGGTGATGGTGATTCGGAAGGAGTGACAGGCAAATTTGTGACGCTGTGACGGTTCGCGTTTTGCCAGATCAGTGATCGGCAAGAGCCTGATCTCACCGTGACCATGATCCATGCGCCGTGAAGGCCTGACGGACCACGCATAGAAGTTAGAAAAACGTGGTGCAAGCATACATTGGTACAAAATCTACCGCCATCTCTACCGGAACGACTGCTCTATGCCGACATAATGCATCGAAAGCACCGCCGTGCCCCTCTACGGTCTTGACCGATGTTTGCCAAAAGATTCAGCGGTTATTGCTCCAAGGTTCCTTCACGTTGCGTCCTGTCCGGATCCACGAAGAGGTAGGATGAAGATGCACAGCATAACCACCACATTTAGGAAGACCGGCTTTGAAGCTACGAATAGCATCGTTCCCAAGTTGGACCCACTTCTGCGACTTTGCGCATACCCACTGCTTAGACTGTTTTGCACCCACTTCTGCCTGTTGTTTTTGGCTGGAATCCACTCTTTCCGACTTGCAGCATGACCTATTTGAACTCATGCAGGGTCTCTTCTGTGGCCTTGTTAATGCTAGTTCGCTGCGTCCTGATTGTAATTTCAAGCGAGATCCTAATCAAGGCGTATACAAGCGCTATCTAAGCCGAGAGACGAGGACTAATGGGCGTATGAACGATTCCTAGACCACGCAGAGGTCAGAGTTTGGGATTATGACAAAGTGGGTTCGACTTGAGGTACCCGTACACCAAGAAAGTAGAGTGTCGCGAGAGAACCCAGAATACGCACTATCGTCAGTGGCCGATTTAGGTGGGATCATCAATTTCAATTTGACATGCGTATCGCGCGACCCTCACTCAGTGTCACCTCAGAGGCTCAGACCCTCTTCATACGTCTATGTTGCAGAACTCTGATGGGCGGTCGGCTCCCAATTTGGTTATGTGGCGGCCACCTTCTTTTTTCTGGCCCGGTTCAGTGCTTGAGCAGCGATACCCGTCGCTACTATTCTCATTCTACTTGGTACATGGTACAAAAGATACACCCATAAAAACAAGGGCTAAATGCAAGTCAAAGGAGTGTAGGAATAATAATAAGCGCCAAAGGAAGGGGGCCGAAGATACTAGGAAGGTAGAACATCGCCGCGTGCATAAATTAGGTCGTGAATGTCGTGGATCTCGCCAAACATAGCAGTCCCTCCACAGGACTATCCTTCGTCTTCCTCCCTCACACTGCCCGCTAACCCAGGCCATCTCCCTCCATAACCACCACCATGTCCGCCGCCGAGGGCCATGTCCCCATCTACGCTCGGACGCGGCTTGAAACTCTCCCTCCTCGCTCTCGTAGCTTTCTTCATCACCGCAGGGGCTCCGTATCCACTTCCCGCACTAGCATATCTCGCCCCATAAGTCCCCGACGTCATGCCAGCCGCAGACGTCGTCCTTGCACCCCCATAAGCCGCACTACTCGGAACTCTGCCATGCCCCAGCGCGTGATGCTGTGTCCCAGGTTTAGGAACCGGCATCGCGACCGGCGCAGGTCGCGGCAGCGAGGACAATCCTCCACCCGGTGTTCTTCCAGGGATCTTCGAGGGCGACACAGCCCTTGGTCCAGTTCCCGAGTTGCCCCCGCGATATGTACCCAGTGGCGGTCTACTGGTACCGTAGCTTGGTGTATGCCCTTTCCCACCGCTGCCTTGACGATTGTGCATTGAGAGAGTAGGCTCGCCTAACTTTTGCCTCTTATTTGGGACAGACTGCGAGGACACAGCCGAGCCAGGCCGTACGGCCGGGGTCACTGATTTCGAACCAGGGACGTAAGAGCCAGTGGAGTTCACTGGGGTGGTAGCCCGGGGAGGTACTGAGCCGGCGCGTGCAGGTTTTCGTTTGTTCTCTTGATCGGTGGCGCTGACCGTCTCCATAAGAATTTGGAGAATACTTTCTCCGTGCACGAGGAACGGCCGCTGCGCGTCATCTTCCCAAGCAGGGATGGACGCCAGGAGGTCTTGTTCAAGCTAGATGTACGTATTAGAAGCAGCATGTTTGTCGAGAGGGAACAGCTTACGCGTGGCTTTTCTTTCGAGACCCGCTTCCGCATCTTCTCTTCTCGTAATAACCTTCCTGGATCGCGACCGCGGCCAAGTAGGCGAGTCTGATCAGAAGCGGCTGCAGCGAGTTCCTTCTCCTCTTCGCAGATATCGAAGTACTTCTTGATGCTTGCTAGAAGGGGCGCCTTCTGCCTACGTTCTTCCTTCAACCGTCGGATCTCTTCCTCATGAATGGTCAGCAGTTCTTCTGTATGCTCATCTGGAGGTTCGGTCAGCATGACATTCAAAACAAAACAAAAAACATATATTGGATCACTCACCATCCGCCAAGGGAGCAAAATCTGCCCGCTCGTCATCTCCAACCATAAGATCGTCCCAGAGCCTCATAATCTCCTCTCTCGCACTTGCAACGAAAACTCCCATCCGCTCCCTCTTCAACTCCAACATCCTCTCCAACTCCTCCTCGTACTCTCTCACAGTCTCCTCGTTGCTACCCCGATGCGCCTCCACAAAGGCATCCATATCAGCCTCATCCACTCCAAGTCGCTTCCATAGCCCCTCCAATTGATCGTACATGGCCTGAATATGTGACTCTCTCCTGCGTTTCGTCTCCTCGAGAGAGGAGCGTAAGTTTTCCGCCCACGATAAAAGTCCTGGCGTAGGATCCACATTCTCTAGCCCCACTGGAGTAGACAGCTTCTCAGGCATACCCTCGTCCTCTGCTTCTTCGACCCTGACCACAAAATTGGCAAAAACGCGTTGATAGTCGGTCTCGGGTGGTGGAGGGTCATCGTGGAAGAGGAATGGCGTTAGTGGTCTCGTCCGCGAGGATGGGGTGGGAGTAGACATTGTGAAGGGGTCGCTGGGAGAAGAATTCGAGGAGGACGAGAATCGTTGAGGTAGCGATAGGGATGCACCGAGAAAATTGGTGTTAGAAGCGGAAGGCAGGTCCTCCAACGTCGGAGGGGCAATGCCGAGTTCGGTGTGTAACCAGTCTATCTGGACTAATGTGGCAGAAAGCTGCTGAAGTCGCTTGCTCTATTGTAATCAGTTCGTCAGTGAATGGTAACATAACTCTAGGAATTGAAGGTCTCACCACTTCTGCCTTTCCCCTGACAAGTTCCTTTTCAAGCTTTAGGAATCTTTCTGGGGTAACATCGAGATTCACATTGGGGTCGTGTGGATCATCCCCGATGGCGGTGGTAGGCTCCAGGATGTCTTGGGCGTAGTATTCAACTCCTAGAGTACGTGCAAGGGCTTTGAGACGGTTCGTTAGAGTTGTCAACTGCTCAAACTTAGTGTGGTACACCTATACCAAAGTTAAACCAGGCCTGTTTCAAGACCCACATCTGCCACTCACCTGTCGTAGTTTTTCCTGATGTTCCGAGACCATCTCAAATCTCCTAGGCAGCACCAACTCCTTCCTCAGCTCTCCTACATTGCTCCCCGTAGCTTTGATATTTCCGCCTAACGCCTTCGAATAACGCAAACATTCGATTTCAACAGCATCGCACTTCCCCATCCACACCTCCACCTCCTTCCGTCGGATATCTATCTGACCCTCCACGCTCTGCATAAGCTGCT
This sequence comes from Lyophyllum atratum, assembly GCA_014905825.1. Taxonomy (NCBI): domain Eukaryota; kingdom Fungi; phylum Basidiomycota; class Agaricomycetes; order Agaricales; family Lyophyllaceae; genus Lyophyllum; species Lyophyllum atratum. Next base: position 773,405 of record JACGCN010000009.1, on the reverse strand, counting down.
GCTGAAGAGCTTTTAGCTCATCCTCTAATGCGGTGTGTGGGAGGCCAAGCTGGGCATGCAGGGTTGGCAAAAGTTGCGTTTGAGATTGTAGATGTGTGTGTAACGAGTTAAGCAGCGTCGTGAGGGTCAACGATGTTGGCGGGACCGTCATGATGCATGAATATGGGGTCGTCGCGAACAAAATGGTGTTTGTAGTCGTTGACGGCGGCGGGGAAGGTGTCGTCGGTTTGGTTGATGTTCAAGTCGCGTCAACAAAAGGCGAACACGTGATCGTTTCTGACCGTGTTTTCCGTGCGGCGTGCCTGGCATTTGTCACTGTCAGTGTAGTCTCTCCTAGACGGACACCATCGGTCGTGCCTCCGTTCTGTACTACCAGTCTCACTCTTCTTATCGACCTGCTCGTGGAACCTCAGTGAAACGCAACAGCGGTCTTTTCTCCCCCTAGATTCCCAAATTCTGGTGATAACCTGACTTCCACTGGCTCGTGGTCGTCTGACAGACGCGTCAAATGCCAAAATCTCAACAATATCCCCCACACTATGTTCAAGAATACATCGACACCACATGTCTCCGTCTTATTATACGTCTAACTCTCACCGTGGACGCTCAATCTCGCGTTAGCCATTCCCTTCGGCAACGGGCTGCCTTTGGAACGTGCCGAATGCCTTCAGACGCGTCATATTCGACCTCAGAATCGTACACAACCAAGCTTATCTGGATGGAGATGACATTCGCAAACAGGACGCTCTGATTTACGGCTGTTTTGACAGTTCTAAATTCTCCTTGAGATAGTTGAGCGGCGAGCCACATGCCAGGGCGCAGCTCATCCTTCCTTTCTCCCAAAACTGACTTTACGTGAACCATATCATGTTCTAGTGATAATCGTACACCACTCTGGAATGCTGATGATGGTTTTCAGGCGCCATCTCAGATTCGTACCCTTACACGCGTTGCATACTTTGACCGGCACTTTCGTGGCTCGACCTCGCCTACTTATTTTCCTGATTTCTCATGTTGGCACCGTTTCTCAGATCCATGGACCCCATTGATCTAGGAATCCATCAACTCTTTCCACATGGTGGTTGTAATTCTCCCACTCTCCCCATCGTCCGGGCCGTACTGACTCCGTGTGCTATTAGGAACATGCGCTTCCAAGAAGGCGCCTCCCATTCCTGGGCCCTAGTTCATTTGGAGGTGCGCTGTATTCGGGACTGTCTGAACCGGGATCACGGTCACTATTTACTTGGGACCCAAGACAGCGTCTTCAATCAGCCTTCCCAAACCCTGCACCTAAGATCCTTACTTTATCAAGGCCCTCTTTTACGGTAAGTTTGTGAAACTGTATTACAGTTTGACCCAAACTTCTCTGAGATGTCTTTGCCTGTAATCGCTCGGGCGAGCTTCATAATCATCATGACGGAGGAAAGCAATAATTATGTACATACTTTTACTATTGATATACATGGAGTCTGACGATCTCCCCCTCAAGTACGATATCCAAGGTCAGTGACCGTCCTTCGATATCGAAACCTGCAGACTTGGGGCCATGCTCCGCCTATTCGGATTCCCCCGGACGAGCACAGGACCCCACTTCGTCCACCAATCCTCCACTTTCTCACTTGCATCGTACATCAACAGATGCATCTCGTCACCCCATATCGCCTTGAACGTCTTCTCATCCATGTGATCCCACTCCCCATACGCCATTGCCTTCCTCAGGCGTAGATCCCTCTGCTCTTGCTCCCTGCCCTGCGGAAGTGTGAGCATAACGCGTTTCCGTTTTTCCCAATCTTGCGTTGAGATGCATCGCGACTGCCGTAGCTCCTCATACGCCGAAAGTAGCTGGGGCACCTGGTCATGCTCTTGGATGCCTGAGAATAGGCTTCCCAAAGTTTGTGCGTCTTCTATCCCAAGAGCCGTATTATGTTGTCCACTCGGCTGAAGAACGCTATCAATCAATGATATAATACTGTTCGCAAAAATTCCGAACCAGTAATGGATGCGCAGCCTCTCCAACAAGCACCAACCTCGCGCGATCACACACGAAACTTTCCAGATGCGGGCGGTTGATATAGATATGGGGTTTGATATCTTCCGCCATCCTCAGCAACTTGCGGACTCTGCCGAAATGCGAGAATCTTATCGTAAGCCAAAGTAAGTAACAAAGAGCTCAAGTTATCTGACCGTGGCTCAAACTTCTCAAGATCGAGGTTGAAATGTTCAAGAGGATATGTATCTGCCCACTCCTCGTTGTACTCTGGCGCATCCTCGGCAAGTTTATAGCCCAACATCAGACTAAAATCGCGGCCAGAATTCTATGAAAAGCTCGGTTGTGAATTTCAGCAATAGCGACGCTACGCGGTGGTCGACTCACCACAATGCTTCCGTGAAGCATATACCTGTCCCCTAGCCATATAGCCCATTGCTAAAAGATGAGGGGTCAACCCGGTTTGCGTGGACTGTCATCCATGACGACATACATCTGGGTTTTCTGCGAGCGACAGTAGATCTTCCTCTTCCCTCATCCGATCAGTCGGGATCGTGAAGTTTAGCGACACATCTCGTTCCCTCGTCTCCGGCACCTTCTCTCCAATGACGCTGGTGCGCACCAGACTGTTGAATCCATCTGCACCGATCACAACATCAGAAACGATTTGCTCCCCACTTTCGAGTGTGATCGACACCGCCTCCGAGTCTACATGCGTCACATTGGAGTTATATCGGAATTGCACCCCTTCTTGGACGGCCTGCTCGCATAGCGTTGAGTGCAGGTCCCCGTGCTGTTTGTGCGGCGACTTGTCATTCGCTGGCGCTTGATTCATTTACAGAGCTGAGCGCACCTGCATGAATAGGAAGTCGGCCATGAGGTCTTTCAGGAACTGCTCGTGCAGCTTCATGACCGCTATCAATTCTCCACTTTCCCCTGCGTTCTAGAGAATCAGACCGTTCCGATCACAGCAACGTCCGAAGGGTCACATACCGCTTTGGAACACAAATTGCGTGCATCTATGCCCGAATTTCTCCAACGCTGGTCCCAGACCCCATTGGTTCAACAGTCTTGTCATATTTGGGGGGCTCCTGCGTATACCGAGCGTCATCGATTGGCTCTGGGTTCAGGGAAGAGCAGACATACCTTATTCCACCACGACTCTTCTGGGAGATCAGTATTGATGCCCAACCAGAGATGGCTTATTGGCTAACCCATGATTTTCCATCCGTTTTCTCTAAGATAGTGACTTGATGTCCCGCTTTCTGAAGAGCGTACGCCGATGCAACCCCTATAAATTAATTGTTAGTGAATAGAGACTTAGCAGATAGTGCGGCATGCGTGGGAAGCGCCTAACCTGCGATGCTCCCTCCCACAACGGTGATCTGAAGTGATATTGATGCGCGGCGGGGATTAACAACTAGGTGTCCGGGCATTGGATCCAGTGTGAGTTGGCCGTCGTTGGCGAGGCGGTATGAAGGAGTAACAAAGCAGGCGCGGACGCCGCGCATTCCATACGTCCATTGTATATATACTACAGAACATCAGGGGAACCATCAGATCATCGTGATGTATGGCTTGGAATTCGTGTGTTACGCGGACACGTGAAGCAGTGGTGGGATAGAGACGAAAGATATCCCAGACTAGCACTTGACGTATCCTATATAGGCTAGGAGATGCATTTAAAAGGCATCTTCGCAGACAACTACGGATCATATTAAATCTTCTCAGACTCCTGCATTCAGCCATAATGCGTTTGGCGCGTCAATCCAGTGACCCAGAGGCCAAGGAACACGACGAAAACAGGGTCTTGCTTGTGGGTCAGGGTCGCGCACGTCGTTGTCCATGTCATGATGATCATCGGGATTATATGAACGTACCGCCGGCGGCAGAGAGGCGGTCTTGTACTTTTTGGGTATGGGCGGGATATGTAGCTGAAAGAAGGTTAATTGCAGGGGATAGAGTTATGACATTCACACTCCAAAGCTGGATCACAGGTATCCATGGACTATAGCACATACCATCTGCCGAAACAATGATCGTGACCTGCCATGATGAGCGCCAGGTTGCTGCGTTGGATATGCCTATGATCATTGTTCCTTCGACGGACATAGCACGCCTCCGAGCCTGAGGCAGGCGTTTCACACCCTTCCCCACGCCTTCAATGATTTGCTTTTCTTTGCGACCCTGTTGGTGTTGAGTGTATGGCGAGAGCGTCGTGGCGCAACGTGTCGATCGACCCCACCTCGGGCCTTCAGGAACGGCCCTGATTCGAGGTTTGATTAGAGGTGCCTCACGACCCGTCAATATGTAAATGTCAACAGTGTCAAGAACAGGATTAAATGTGTCTTCGATGATGTGACGTATAAACACGACATTCTAAGAGTGTGATCAGCGTTAACGGTCGTACGACGATAGTGTATGAAACAATTTGGATGTGCATTTGTGGTTACAGTACAAAAGTAGTGTCCACCTGTGATTTATACTATTACAGTGCCTTTTCGTTTGACAACAGTTCTACGGGATATTGTATGACACGCCGCGCCCGCAAAAATTACGACCTAGGTATAATGGTCAGTGTACAGCTATGGTATAAGAGGAAGCGAACGGACAGCAGCAAATATGAGTGGTTGATGCCACTTATATTCAGGTGGCGATAGCAATGCTCCTGCAATGGGATTACCAGTCAGAAGAGCAAAGGCCAGGCTGAAAGAGAGAAGGCCGATCCGGATGCTAAACACAAGCCAGCCATCAGCCAATGCGCAACATATGGAAGCAAATAGAACGGGGATATACCCAAGATCAGAATAATCCTTGCGAGTCACAAAGCAACCAGCAGCTGGCGTAACGACCGATATAACTGATGCACTGGTCATTCAGTACCCACGCTCGGCGAGAAGGCGAGAATTCCAAGCTGCACTGACCTCCGCCTGAGAAGAAACCGTAAAACGATCCAAAGACGACTGCTCCCGCTACACTTGAGGCCCCAAACATTGCAAATACTAGACCAGCGGTGATGAAGGCTGAAGGTATCATTACTAGAGCCTGCCGTTAGTAGATCCGGAAACTCTGGAATTCCAAAGGGCGACTGACTGTTTAGCGGGCCGTAAAAATCAGCAAGACAATTGGGTATTGTCCGGCCAAGGATTGACGAGGCATTCATAACCGTTATCTAGAACGCCACCCGTTAATGAAGACGCGGGGTGGGATTACTTGATCATACCGAATACTTCACGAACGCCGGAGAAACACCGTGAAGGGCGGCATACAGCTGGAGGTAGAAGACTGCGTGGAAGCGATGAGCCCACGGATATGTCGTGAACAACTACACGCACAGGGCACAAACACTCCCCAGAATATCTAATAAGCGTGCCCAGTCAGCCATTTTTAGAGCTCTTCTTTTTGGATAAGCGCCACGCACCAGAAACGAGCCGAGCACGAATAGTAAATACGGTCTATCCGTTACGACTTCCTTCAGTACCGATCCTCCTTCGTTTCCGCGTCGTTTTGGGGGCAATCTTGTTCTCATGATCAGGTTTGCTATAATCAACAGTCCAAGATCCATGAAGCCCACAGCTCTAAAAAAACACATCACTTCAGCGCTCCAAGTCCGACCAAAGAAGCACACACCTGACACCCATGCCAAATCCGGAGGTTCTTGCGAACACGTTGTTGAGGAGTATTGGATAGAGACAGCCTCCAAGACTCGAGCCTTGAACGATCATCTGAGCCCACTATCTGTTCGCCAAATAAGTGGATATAGTTACCTGAGATGACAACTCCCATTGCGAGTGATCTTCGAGCTCGAAAGTAGTGCGAGGTTATAGTTAGTGAGGGCAAGAACATTAAACCCATCCCGATGCCCATCCCAACACCTTGTGCAAGGAAGTTCTGGTAATAGTGATGGGGTTCAACTAATGATAGCATGAATATCCTAACCTTATCATGTTACTATCAGTCTCGACATGGATAGCTGACTGGCTTACGAGAAGATATAGAGCAAGGATCCGCCCAAGAGACAGTGGTGGAAATATCCAGCGTCGAATAACCTCCCCGCCGGTAAGCCTATGGCGAACACAAAGAAGACCTGGACGGATCCTATCCAACTAATGGATGACGGTGTATGTTCTGTCAATGAATGTCTCTGTACGGCTGTTAGTTAGACGTGAAGATTAAGCTATGTTGGGGCTCTGACTGTATAGTAGTCCTGGTAGACACCGAAGGATTGCACAACTCCGAACGTGCAGAAGCTGACCATGGTCCTGCGCAAGCCAAGCAATTGATATGAGCTCGATGTTAGCATTAGTAGCAGGAAACATGCCCTCCAAGGACTGTAAGCCAAGCTTGACGGCCACCTTCAGGAAACTGCGTGGTCGTCATGTCCTCCGTCGAATGTGGTTCACCCGCGGACTCCATGTCTTCTTTAGTCGACGATAAGGTGTCTGTTGGAGAGTGCAGGCCTTCTTCACTAGAGGTGCGGACAGTCACATTAGGCGTAGCTGTAACATCCTCTAGTCTCTTCACGGGCATTATCATGGGAGGAAGATGAGCGTCCTGCACTTGCACGCATGTCAGAAGTACAGATGAAGCGTGATGCTGCAATCTCTCACAAAGAAGTTCCCATGTCGAGACAAGGTTAAGCGGGTGACCGGCTAACAGCTTCTGTCCTATAGAAAGACCGGCTACAAAGTCCATCAGGCGTATATCTAAATCCCACTCCCCCACCTCAAGGTGCCGATGGGCGGCAGCTCTTCCACCAGGTGCCACCCTGGGTGAACAGCGTCAGTCTTCTGCCCGCTACGCCCACAATCCACAAGACTGAGAAACCGATCTCACGCCGCATACTTGTAGCGTTACCTCGATCGGGATCCTAAAAATCCGCCAAGTGCTCCAATGGCATGTCAACGTGTGGATATCGTGGTTTAGACGACACGGGTTAGCTCCAATCGGCCTTATGGCCAGATGTCCAAGGTATCATCATGATTTCCAGTACTCGAGAGGTGTTTCAATCTCCTACGATAACGTTCCTTGTTGAGGGGGAACATTGATACGACCTTGTGAAGATAGCTTAAGGATATGGAAGGAAGCGGCAGTAGTGCGGAACCTATAGTAGTAAATCAGAATGCGCTTTGGGGGGATTTCGTCGGAAAGAGACTTTGTCGCGAGATCAGAACCCAGGTAGGATCAGTCTGGGCATGTGATCTGAGCCGATGTACATGATCAACATGGCCATTGACGATGCCCGCAGTGCGCGTATCCGGCTTTCGGAATCCCAGCATGTGGGGCAGCCCTTCAAGTCGGCTCAAGACGAAATTCACCGGCGCCCTAGGGTGCGGGAGTGACCTCGAAAGGATTTTCCAATCAGATGTTGACGGAACAGGCGGGCGTACGGTCTGTCATGTGTGAGAGTAGGCCATGGGAATCGAGAAAGAGAGGGTGTCATGCCATTGCTATTCGCGCTCGAAGGAGAAAGATGGATGAAGATCAATGTTGGACGTCAGTGAGGTGGTGGACCGTTTCGGACATTGCCACAAAGGTCATTACGTCAGCAACAGTCGATCCGGCCCGGTCACCCACCGAACTCTCTCTCACTCTTTCTTACCAACCCTTCACACTCATTGGTCGAACGATGAAAATTGCTGCATCACTGTTAGTCTACGATTCTCCGCGAAAATTGAATTGAGGTACGTTAACAAAACTGCTTCTCATGTTATAAATCTGATCTTTAGCTGAAAAGCAGAGTACCACGAATAACATGGACCTAGATGACACCAGACGGGTACCGTTGTGCTTCGAATTCGCTCAATTTGTGCCCCGAATGGAACGGCTAGAGTGGGTTCCGGTATCTTACTCTTGGCGTTTGCCAGGTGCGCTTATGTTTACGGGGGAAGCTTATTTTATCCACCACCAGTCTTCCCACCCAGTCAAAATCTACCGTGAAGTCAAGAACCTTTCCAGGCGCGAAGACTGAAATATGTGTACACAAGCTTCTTACGGCATATACCAATTACACAACATGCAATCTTCAGATCAAGTGTATGTTCTCTGCTGGGGCCCACCTTACGCTGGACACTTGCCGATCCTGTACATCAATGTCGCCGTCGGCAGAATTCCATTCCTTGTGGCGTGTTGAGACCTCTAAATCACGCTTGTCATGAAGCGCGCGTTTGCACATTTCCCAACCGTTCTGGGAATCCAATCCTGTATGATCCATTGGTTCTCAGCGGGGCATACCAGATAATGGGATCCTGATAATTTTCCCGAATCGGACCTTCCGTGCCTTCATAAAAGCTCAGGGGACAAGGCAGATTCTCAGAAACCATCCGCCCAACTATGGCCAACGAACTCTACCTACACCCGCTCTTTCAAACTAAAGTGGAACTCCTCTCACCCGATGAGCGAGTCTCCATATCGTATCAACGAGCAAGGCTCCTCATGCAGACATACCGTTGGTGACTTCCATGACTATGGTATGATGATTACTTACCCTTTACGCGTAGGATTAACGTCCTCGGACGTTCAATTTTGCTCTCCTAAGTTCTGGTCCATGATGACGGACCCCATCTGCTCAATGGACGTCGCCATGTTCACCATCCTCGCTGCACATGTCGGACTGACGATTGGCACCCTATCTCGGCATCTGAAGAAACGTCCAGATTTCAAGCCATTAGTTGACCGACTTCTCCGTTTTGATACTGTCGGCATATATCTTCTCACCGAACGGGGGCACGGACTTGACGCTTTCAACATCGAGACCACTGCTACAAAGACTGCCGATGGATACATTCTCAACACCCCTCGGGAGGAAGCAGCCAAGTGGGTTATTCATTAATATCAATTTCCCCGGTTACTTATGTCATTACTTTAGGTTCATGCCCGCCTCTACGCCATCCTTCGGCATCCCCAAAGTGGCCTTGGTCATGGCTAAGCTAATCGTTGACGGAAAGGACTATGGATCGCGCTTCTTCGTGACGCCAATTTGCAACGAGCGCGAAATGTATCGTGGAGTCCACTCCGTTCGCCTTCCACCTCGCAGTGGGACTGGCCCTCTCGACTTCTCCATCACCAGCTTTGATCACGTCTACCTTCCACCAACTGCCCTTGTCGCATCGGACATCCTTGATTATTCAATCCCTTCGCAGTCACTCGAAGCCTGGTGGGACGAAATATGGCGTATCCAGTTGGGGACCTTGGCCGTCCCTGCTCCGTGGATATCGGCAATCAAGGCTGTCGCTTACATCGGCGGCCGCTATTCGATGCATCGCTGTTTACTAGGCAAACGTTCTGAACCCGTCCCGATCCTGACTTTTCGGACGCAGCAGTGGCCTGTCGTGCACGCCACGGCAGTGGGGATGGTGATGGGGAATTGGTTCCCCCTCGTCATCCGACAGGCGATGGATAGGAAGACCGACCATCGTGTGAGACATGCCATGTCTGTCATCGTGAAAACCACCGTCTGCCGGCATTTCCAACGCTGTGTACCTGAGGTCGCAGAGCGATGCGGAGCTCAGGGGACATTCGAGCATAACTACATGGCGCGGATCGAGGTCAGTCTGTTGCCTAAGTCGGATTGAACTTGTGCTCATCGGATAACTTTCAGAACGACGGCAAAGGCGTTATCATTGCAGAAGGGGACGTTTTGACTCTTTGCATCCGTCTATTCTCCGAACTACTGCAACAACGATACCAAGTGCCTATGCCCGATCCAGGGGAATCTTTGCTTGCCCTGCATGCGTCTTCGCTTCTCGAAGAGAACATGGCACTCCTGAAAAGCATAGGTGGCGATTATCGCAGCGATTCCTTTAATGCCTTGATCCTGCCGCAATCTCAAGCCGTTGTTGAAGCTATCGGTCACGCTCTCGCATACTCCGCGGCGTTGCAATCGGGTCTACCCCAAGCAATACTCGACGTATATGAATGCGCCGTAATACGCCAAGATCCTGCTTGGTACTCAGAGGAAGGTGGACTATCTAGGATGCAACAACGCCTCCGCGAGGACGCTGCCGTTTCTTCCATGTTGCCCCACCTCGATACCTATCTATCCCAACTCAACATCGAGAAATACGTCACCGCCCCGATCGTGACTGATGCTGGCTGGAAAGATTATCTAGCGGCGTTACCCGTCCACACTGGAACCGCGATCCCAGAAGTCGAATTCCTACAAGCCATGCTATAGACCGAAATGGTGAGGACATGTGCCCCCCGCCCCGCTCTTTCGCTCGTCTTCTGATCATGTTCGTTAGATTTCAAATTCTAGATTATCGGCCCATGTTCCGAGCATCCATGATACCCTGCCATCTCCCCCGAACCTTCCAGCTATCTTCGATATCTATCAGTAACGTATTGCACGACCAAAAGCGACGGATGTACATTAGAATTCAGTACGGAGCTGCACCTGTTGTATTTTAGGGAATAACAAAGAATCCATCAGACTCAAGTCCTTCCCGTCGCCCGAAGCTTCATATCCCCGCACATCCCAGCCCACATGGGTACGGCAAAGTTGAAAGTTCGCGGTATTCGAATATTTCAAGCCAACCGCGCCAACAGGCGCCAACTCTGCTTCGCCGAAGTTGGCTGTCAAGAAGTTTCGCCGTGCCGGGGTATTCTCTAGTGAAAACCATCGCGGCTACCTCGCTCAAGCATGGCGAGTCGGTCATGTCGTGAAACATCCTGAAAATTGACGCCCACGCGACCATAAGCGAACCTCTTTGATAGGCATTGATAGCATGATAGCACGCGTTAAACTCCCGCGCCAGACATCATGAGCCATATTTGGCAGAACACCGCAGAAGGAGTTGTTCTGCTTTCTCAGGGATGACGAACTGATGCCGAGACTCAATGAAATATCCCCATGTCACCAACCCGGCGGGGGCCAGAGAACGTGGAACTAAGACTCCAGGTGATCACGGAAGAGTGATATCGGCCATCGGTATCGAACAGAAACAGGTGGTGCCGGACCAGATGGTCTATCTGCTGCGAGCCGAGTTTCTGTTCTGGCGCTGGGATATCTGTAACATTGGCAAGTTTTGATGGATGTCATGTCCGTGAAAACGCATCAATTCTGAGAAATCTCGAAGCCCAGTGCCAAAGCGAACTCAATTCACGAACAGAAGGTTTGAACATGATCTGTAGTCCGTTCATACACAGTCACCTGCTACAAAGAGGACGTAAATCGCGTTGGTAGATTTAGATTGTGCGCCAATGATGCGAGAACCAGCACTTTCGTGGCTTCTGTTCGGTGATTCGTGACCCGACAACCCTGAGAATCTCGCCAGTTTAAAGTGTTGAGCCAGGTCGAGCCATGGGTACATTGAAGTGGTGCTTGGGGAAACGGAATAGAATAACCGTCCGGCAGTACAGCGTCGTCGCATCTTCTGTCATTCCAAGCCGAAGTAAAAAGAGCAAGTGAAAGCATATGACAGCAAGATGAAAAACAAAGTGGATCTTATCTACGAGCTTTCTTCTTCGCAGCCTCCGTCAGCGACGCGAAGAACTCCCTGACATCGGTCTCATTGACCACCTTGCCTTCCTGTGCGAAGGGTCGGAGATACTTGACGAGGTCATCCCTGACAAAGAAAGATGAGTAAGTAGCCGCTCCAATACGCTCAGTATAGCGGTCAGACCTCATCCCGTTGAACGCACGAATTCCGTCGATCGCCCTATCACGTGGAAGCCGCTCCAGAGCACGCATACCGAGTTCTTCCAGAGAAAGACCTAAACGACAATCAGTTCCGTTGAATTGACCAGAACAGGACGAGTGCGGGGAAATCGGAGTCCAAGGATAAGTAAGATGAATCCTTGTACACACCTGAGTCAGGGTCTTCAGGAGGCTCATAGGTCTCCTCTTCTTCGAGTAAGTATCTGTTCGCTTCGAGGGGCGGTAGACACTGACGAGTGGGTGCAATATAAGATTTTCATGCTGAAAGAAGGGAGGAAGCGGGTTAACCCACAGAAGCACAGCGGCACCACCGATCTCGGAAGTCTTCTGATAAGAATAGATCGCCTGTACCGAGAGATAATTCTTCAGGAGCATCACGTTGCGCAAAGATCTTTTGCGCGGTGGAATTTGGAGGGGGAGCGAGGCACACTGGCACCGCAGGTGGCGGTATAGGGGTTGGAGATGTTGGCCGAAGTCGCTTTGCTTCCGGAACATCCGTGGCCGAAGGCGAGAGTGGGCGCTTGTTACCAGCGGTTTTTCTTTCGTCGTAATCTATATTCTCGATATCAACATGTTCGCTGCGATCCTCCGTCATTGGCAAAGGGTCAACTAAACACCTCCAAGGCTCGGTAGGGCTATCTCGGACGACCATAGTTATACCAGGAGTACCTGCCCATCGCATCAGCGTTGTATTCTTAGACACGCAGGATCCGCAAATGAAGGATTCGTATTCAGAGCCAGGAATGAGGCCGGGTGGGAGGCCTGTAGATCCCTCTGATAAGGCAATGTCGTCAGCTCCTTCTTCGGCTAGGGCCGCTTCTTCCGGATGTAGTTCGAGAGAAGCCTCTCTTGAAGGTGGCCGTTCCCGGAGATTGCAACATGACTCGTGGAACCAATCCTGGGGACACGATTGGATCAGTGGGCGAATGGTTAGAATTGACCCGAACGGACTTCGCATGCTAGACATTGTAACATTGTCTCCCTTTCGGTCTTCGCATCGTAGGGCCGTCCGCACCGACAAAATTGTGACCTGAAGTTCTGGCCGTAGCCGTTGGAAGCGTTCTCTTCTTCCAGGCTCTTGTGCAGGGTGCAAGCATGAGCAATAGAGGTAGTCGGGCAGTCACAGCGAAACTTTCGCTTTGGAAATCTAGGAGAAGAGTCGTTCGGAAAAGACTCGGGAATCGGTTAGAGACGATACACGTACAGTTCGATCTGATCATGGTCTGTGTGGCACGCGACTGAGCATGCTGAGCAGAGACCCCGCGCTTCTGGACAAGCAAGGCACAGGTATACGGCTTGCCTTCCGTAGAATCATTGTTAGCGATTAGGTTTGTGTTATTAGCAGACTGCACACCTGATGTATCCCAGTGGGTAAGTGCATTTTGAAAATTCGTGAGGTAACGCCAGGGCAGCTTCTTGAAGCAGCTGCTCCTGGGAAGCCAGATAGTCCATGAGTGTTTCGGCCATGCTTAACCGTTAGCTACCACGGTCTGCGTTCGAAGGTCGAGTGTGAGGGTGGTAGGGGAACGCGACTTGTTGACTCAAGTTTGCATTCAAGAGTTCCGACCAACGATGTTCCCGGCTCCCGGCCCGGGTCCTCGCTTAGCAATATATTGACCTTTGCTCCGAACCTCCATCTCCAGTGACTTCACTCCTGGCTGTGCATATCCTCCAAGCCCAGCTGTGCGAAATATACGAGAACATTGGGTTTCAAGAACTTTAGGAAAGCTCTCGGGGAGCCAGAATCTGGACACCCAGCTCAAATCAACGCCGGAATACGAACGGAACTTGATCTGTCGTGCATAAGTACACCAGATTCACGATTACAGCTTGATTTTGAAGAAATATCGCGTCAATAAAGAAGCTCTCTAGTTGCTATACTACTATGCCCAGTGCCACTACCCCCTCTACGCCCTCGAAAACTCCCAGCAATGGCCCCGATCCGATCCTGCTCACTCTGTTCGCGAATCGCTTCATGAGCGTCGCCGAGGCGATGGGACGCTCCTTGCAGCAGACCTCGATCAGCACGAACATAAAGGAGCGCCTTGACTTCTCATGCGCCTTGTTCGCTCCCGATGGGGACTTGGTAGCCAACGCTCCGTTCATCCCGATTCATCTGGGGTCGATGAGCTTGTAAGTCTCATTTTGTGCCTTCGGACTCACACCCACTGATTGGTTGAATGAAATTCATGTAAAAAGCGCTGTAAAGTATCAAATGAAACTGCATGGAAAGAGTTTGAAGGAGGGCGATGTGTTAATGACGAATTCACCCCATGCCGGAGGCTCGTGAGTTTGAGGTGTCTTCCATGAGATCCAAGCACTGAGCGAAAGCGCAGGCATCTTCCGGATATCACGGTAATCACGCCAGTATTCGACTCTAACTCTAAGGAGATCATATTTTTCACCGCATCGCGCGGCCACCATGCAGATATTGGTGGTATCTTACCTGGTTCCATGCCCCCAACATCCGTCAATATTTTCGAAGAAGGTGCTGAAATTGAGAGCTTCAAGATTGTCGATGGGGGTGTCTTCGACCGAAAAGGCCTTGTGGAGTACATGGTGGAGAAACCAAGCCAGTATCCAGGCAGTTCAGGTTGCAGGAACATTCGCGACGTTGAGAGCGATCTGAAAGCGGTATGTTACTATCAACAGTACTGAACCTTACTTGAGTGCACATGCTTCTTCCTTTAGCAAATCGCGGCGAATCACAAGGGAATTCAACTCATTCATGCAAGTATGTACGCCATTTAACAGATCCTTACTCGGGTAATGTTAATCGTGATGATAATCCAGTCGTCGAGGATTACGGTCTTCAAACAGTACAAGAGTACATGTACCATATTCGTTCCAACGCCGAAATGTCAGTCCGAAACCTCCTCCGCGATGTGGTCAAGCGCGCCGGCTCCAATATCCTCAGCGCTGTCGATTATCTGGATGACGGATCTCCCGTATGTGTTGAACTTCTCCCGCGGCCCGTCCACTGTACCAATTGCTCCACTTCGATAGATCAGTCTGAAAGTCGAAATTAACGAGAAAGAAGGCTCAGCAGTCTTTGACTTCGCTGGTACAGGCTGCGAAGTCCGCGGAAATCTGAACTCGCCAATTTCGGTCGTCCACTCGGCGGTTATCTATTGCATGCGGGCAATGCTTGATCTTGACATACCGCTGAACGCTGGGTGTCTCGTTCCCTTAGAAAGTAAGCCAAGAATCAGGAATATCTACGGCATATCATTTACCATGACCCTCAGTCAAGATCCCACCTAAATCTCTGCTGTCACCATCGCGCGCTGCAGCCGTATGTGGGGGGAATGTGCTGACATCGCAGCGAATCGTAGATGTTGTCCTCAAGGCTTTCCACGCCGCTGCTGCCAGCCAAGGGTGCACAAAGCAAGGATCCCCTCCCAATTTCATGTTTCCATCTGCTAATTTAACGTACAACAGCAATTTGACATTTGGGACAGGTGGGAAAGACAAGGATGGACAGAGTATTGCCGGGTGGGGCTACTATGAGGTATATACTCCCTCTCCTTGGTGATCCTTGTTTTTTTTTCGCTTAAATTACTTTGCCCCACAGACAATCGCAGGAGGCTCAGGCGCAGGACCCACTTGGCACGGCACTGACGGCGTACACACTCACATCACGAATACCCGCATCGGTGATGTTGAAATCCTGGAGCGCCGATACCCCGTCATGCTCCACCAGTTCGGCCTGCGCCACGGTTCAGCTGGGTTGGGAAAATGGCACGGCGGCGAAGGCGTCATCCGTGACATCGAGTTCCTCGAACCCATGCAGGTGTCCATTCTCTCCGAGGTACGCTAAATCCTTCCTCCCCCCTCCCACGCGATTTTCGGGACACCCACGTTTCCGAGTTTCCCACCGCTGACCATTGGGCCACACTCCAGCGACGCACGCGACAGCCATATGGGATGGAAGGCGGTGGCCCGGGTGCCCTGGGACGTAACACCTGGGTGAAGCAGCTGCGTACGGACGACGGAGATCTTGTTGATGATCAAGGCAGTAACACCACGCGTGAAATTAACATCGGTGGGAAAGCGACGGTGTGGATGGGAAAGGGAGATAAATTGGTCATCGAGACGCCTGGTGGGGGGGCGTGGGGCGTGGACGAGGACGCGAGGCATGGGAAGAAGGGCGTCGCTGACCATGTTAAGGCTTGGGAACCCCGTGGCTCCATTGCGGAGCGGGCTGCTGCGCAGGCTGGTTTTTGATGTTCTATTTTCATCCGCGGAAAAGTGAATGGGGGCTGTTGGGTTTCACGGAGGCATTTAGGCGGCCTTGGCGTTGATAATTCACCGGTTGGACGGCAATGTTCGATGCGGCGATGGTCACTGCCAAATTGTAATACGAACTATTGAATTCATCTGTCATGAATGGGTGTTCTGCATGATGCAGACTCCTGTAGAGTCCCAAAGTCACAGACTATATTGTCGACGGTAGTATGGTTCTTCAGGTGTATTCCACGCCATCAAGGGCTCAAGAAACAAATAGTGTTGGCGTTAAAGTGGTCGCCGACAATTCGAGAGGAATGAGGATTATTTATCATTATTTGAATCGGAAGCCTCTCAATTTCATGCCGATCACTCGGAAAATGAATGTGGTGTGATCATCCCGGTGATCCATGGACTCCCTGCCATTTACTGACAATGGCCAGCCCACAAGCATCCTCCTCCTCAGTCCCTGAACATCCCTTTGCCAACTCGAAGAATCTCCTCGAGATAATCCCGGACAAGATCGACATTGAAGAGGAATCTAGACTCTACGACGAACTCGCATACGTTGGTCCCCTTTGGAACCTCAGGCATCTACTCGTCCTCTGATTTTTGTGGATTCTAGGACAATGACTACGAGTCACGGCCAATGCCAAGTATGCCGACGTCGTTCCAGGGCCCACCATCTATTTTCTCCAAGGACATCTGGATGGACGACAAAACTGGTGAGGCCTTAGCCTTTGCCCGGGATGTCAGTATTAGTGGCTGGACGAACGTTGGTGACAAGCCAGAAGGAGCTTATATTGGTGTGTACTTATCCCTTGTATAGAAGTTAAATGCTGATCTCAAGTTCCTCTCTGGGTGCAGTGTACGATTGCACCATCCAAACCAAAGAGGTAAGCTTCGAGAGTTGACAGCAGCTCGTTCTTGTCTCAGAGCACTTCGCGTAGGGAACTGTCATACATGCTCATAAGCGGTACAGAGACTTTGCTGTACTGGAGTCTGCATTGCGACACACTCTCCCGGTTCGTGTCGCGAACATCGAAAGTCTCCCCCTTATTAAATCAGTAATTCTTCGCAGGCCCATCAACGACATTTCATCCCAGTTCTTCCTCCGAAGACACCTCTTTCGCGTTACCGACCTGCCTTCCTGGACCGTCGCCGTCGTCGGCTCCAAGCTTGGCTTTCGGCTGTCTTGCTCCATCCAGATGTCGGTGGGGCCCCAGCGGTAAGGCTGTGGGTCATGAACTAGCTTCTAACTACACCCACTTCCTCTTTCGGAGCTTCTACCCACTGTATCCATATGATTTTCTTGTTACTATCGTTATACCATACCGCCCACCGCAATTTGGAAACCTCGGTCCACCGCATCACATTATGTATCATACCTCCTATCGATAATGCATAAACACAGTCAGTCACATACATTTTGCACTGCCTCAGTAGGTTCTTTCAGCATCCATAGGCTCTGAGATCAAGAGGTCGGGTTCAACTTCAACTTTCTGACTCTGACTGGAGATAAATGCTTGTCATGTGACCGTATATGTTGAGGAGGACCTTTTACTCTGAGTCTAATCTCACAACCACTATGTCCTCACCCTCTTCCTCCGAGCTACCACTCGCGATCCATCTTCATGTTCAGTATATAAAATCGCTCGGAGAAGTATGTCAAATTTCTTCAAAGCTTAACCCAAAGTCGCGATACTAACCCTCTTAACAGAATAAGGATGATCTCGCATACCATTTGACAGCACACTTACGGCTGAACGCCGTATACTGGGGTTTAACAGCACTATGGATAATGGGGCACAAAGAAACTTTTGATCGCGATGAGACGATCGACTTCGTTATGAGCTGCTGGGACGACGAGGCAGGTTTGCGCATTTGATCTCTTCACCCACCTTGCCTACGTCCCCCCATCGTCCAACACAAGTCAACGAGATACTAACATTCCGACATAGGTGCATTCGGCGCGCACCCGGACCATGACGCACACATGCTCTCGACACTCAGCGCCATCCAAATCCTGGTCATGCATGATGCACTTGACCGCATGAACATACCTCGTGTTGTCCAATGTACCCTACCCCCCTCCGTCGTCATCGTACCCACCGTAGGCTGATTCCCCGATTTGCAGTCATTCTGTCCCTGCACCAGCCGTCGGGCGTCTTTGCTGGGGACTCCTTTGGCGAAACCGACACGCGGTTCACCTATTGCGCAGTAAGCGCGCTCTCGCTTCTAGGGAAGTTGGACCTGCTGGATGGGGAGCCCAAGGAGAAGACGGTGAACTATATCGTGAGGTGTCGGAACTTTGACGGGGGATTCGGGAGCTCTATAGGAGCAGAAAGTCATGCGGGCCAAGGCAAGTTCATCGCGACGCTCGATCTCTTCTGTCAATCTGATACGGCTCTGTATGCTCCTAGTGTTCGTTTGTGTAGCCGCGCTCGCCATTCTCGACAGACTCGATGAGGTTGACATACAGACATTGGGCTGGTGGCTTTGTGAACGTCAGCTCCCGAATGGAGGACTGAACGGGCGGCCAGAGAAGTTGGAAGATGTACGCCTTGGGCTCTATTCCAATTGATCCCAGTCTCATAATACTTTATCAGGTATGTTATAGCTTCTGGGTCCTCTCTGCGATGGCGATTCTGGACAAAATACCATGGATAGACGCGGAGAAGTTGACCGGGTTCATTCTCTCTGCGCAGGTGAGGCTACATCATTCACCCCAATAGCAACCCTAGCTACTTCGGGGAGGTCCTTTACTAATCCAAAGTCCCATAGGATACGGAAGGTGGAGGGATATCAGATCGACCAGGCGACATGGTGGATGTCTTCCATACGCTTTTTGGTGTTGCAGGTACGCTAATCCTCGAACCCTACACGGATGCTGTTCTCACCGTTATATTTCAGGACTCTCCCTGTTGGGGTATCCGGGCTTGGTTGACCTGGACCCTGTTTACTGCATGCCCGCAGATGTTATCGAGGCGAAAGGGCTGAGAAAGCCCTGGAAGGGGCTTGAGAGGCGGCACGCGTGACGCATGCTACATCTTCCACGGTTATCTAGATGGCAGTGTCCCCTGCGGACGCGCTGGGGATATACACTTGGAATTTATCATTAGAAGCGACGCTGGACAGTTTCTAGACCGATCCAACAAGCACGAAAGCGTTCAAGATACAGGGTCTTGCTCATATATCTTAATGGGTGTCCGGATTCTACCCGCGGCGCACAATCATCATCATCATCACATACTTGTAATGATGCATGACTTAGAAGAAGAAGCAACCGATAGACTCTGAGATCTCAGAAGGCGGCCTGAATGTTCATGTCATTCGCTGATTGCGATTGCGTGTCTACATACTGCCATCTCTGTAGAGTGTCAGTCAGCCAGTTGGCAGCCTGTCAACCCCCACATACTGGTGAAATCTGAATCGCACGCTCCGGGGATGGCTCCACCGGAAAAATCAGAAGTGTAGTATGTAAGTATATGTTTAATCCGTTTGGTGTTCGCGCCCACGAAGTCAGGTGCGCGACCACGCCTAGGGTTGTCCGACGGCGGCACTGCCGCCCGTGGGGGTGGGAGCGATATAGGTGGGACGAAAGCCAACATTCAATACTCAGTCTTATTCAGCGGCCATCATCAGAGAAGCTACGGAAGTGTTGATGTACGAATATATACGTCGGATACTGCCCGCGGCCCCCTCTACGGTTGCCCCTGGAGGACAGGTCTACTTTTCGCCTCGGGAGCTCGGACGAAGCAAAGAATGACTGGCAAATATGATCGGATCAGCCAAATCAGGAGGTGGCATGGGTCCTGGAACCCTTATTGTATGGGTGTGACGATGGCAGCCTATGAAATGTTTTGAAGCTCTGTGTGGGAATAGTATATGTTTTCCCGCCATGTTCCCTCCGCAGTTGACGTTTATCTTTAGCTGCACTGCCCCTTCGTCTCTCCCACCTGCACTATGTGAGCAACTACATGCTCGCTTGCACCAGCTAACGGGCGTGTATATATGCCCTCAATAGGCATCGCAAAGGCCAGACAGAGAACGGCCAGAAGGTATGGGCCTGGGTGCGCCGGGATGGATATCCGGGTGCTTTGAGCGTGCTGGCATGGGTTCCGAAGGTATGTGGGCCTCCTCGCATGTCTTGTATGGCGTCGATGGCGCCTTTCATGCTCTACTGACCATGTTTGCTCTTTGGGAGCGATGTGATTTGTTCCCTTTAGGTTCTAGAGCGAGACTCACCCTCGCCGCATGTTCATGCCATACTTCTGGACGATGGGTGCGTCTATACCCCCCATTTTCCCTTTCTTTCTATTGATCTTTGATTCAATCTAGAAGGTGAAAGCAGCAGTGCATGGCCTGGCGGTTGGAGGTTGGATGTGGAGGATCAGCTTCTCCTTTTGAGCCTCCACTTCGTGGACGTAAACTACTTGCTCGGAAAGTTTTGCTAGAACTCTAGAATAGTCACGCGCCTTGTACTGAGTACTCATGGCAATGATTCGTTTACATCACTGAAGAGTCAAGGTCAACCTCGAGCAGCATTTAAACCAAGGAAGCAGGGTGGGCAATCACTATCAGAGTGCGACTCAGACCTCCAGGCCACTCGATCATGTCCGCCTCCTCTCACAACCGCAACCCCGGAGGCAAGAATCAGCATGGCGAGAAAGGTTGGTTTGACATTGAATATTTACTACGGGGGGACTAATACATTATTTCCAGTTGGCAAGGAGGATCCAGTCCTCGTTGCCGCCTTGCAAGGCTACCACGAGGAACTCATGACTAACAACGGCGACATAGCCAAGCGCCTTGAAAAAGAACACGGCATAAAACTGAGGTAAACATCTTCTCTCATTTCACTTGTTTTTTAAAAAATTAAACCTCATATCTAGTGGTAAATCCATCCAGCGCGCTCGGAAACATAACGGACTCCTTACCGGCGCGGCAAACCTGAAGAGCAAGTCGCAGCAAGATGCGGAGCAATTGGTCCTTGCACAGCTTGACCTCGATCCGTCCAACCAGGCCGGCCCACGGACTATTCGACATCGCCTTGCGTCACGCGAAGGCGAGCACCTCCCCCGTGCTTTTGTTGCCAGTACCATGAAAGCTCACGCACCTGAGGGCTT
This sequence comes from Lyophyllum atratum, assembly GCA_014905825.1. Classification (NCBI taxonomy): domain Eukaryota; kingdom Fungi; phylum Basidiomycota; class Agaricomycetes; order Agaricales; family Lyophyllaceae; genus Lyophyllum; species Lyophyllum atratum. Next base: position 752,404 of record JACGCN010000009.1, on the reverse strand, counting down.
CGCAATGAGGAATCCAGGTTCTCGAAAGATCGTGCGTGTCAAGAAGATTCCTATCGGCATCCACGACCGATGGTCATGCGATGGTCACGACAAATTATACAAGATTGGCTTCCCCGTCTATGGATTTGTCGACGACGGTGTTGGGTTTTGGCTTGATGCCTGGGTGGTGCCCAGTAATCGGTTCGCTATCGTAATCGGTTACCTTTTTCTCTGTGTGGTCGAGAAATACGGAGGTACAAATCACAATTTGTTATACCACGCATCCCATCTAACTTTGTAATAGGAATCCCTATTCAGCTCACCACGGACTGTGGATCCGAGACTACTTTAGCGTTCGGTCTTCAGAACGCCTTGCGGTGAGCCATCACATCAATTACTGGCGCCTCATTGCTAATTACATGTGCAGGGAGATTTTCCATCCGGACTTCGACGGACGTGAGCTACCTGCACACGTCTACCTGCGTAGCGTGCATAATATCTCCGTTGAGCGTGCATGGCTTCGATTACGTCTGGACTGGGGGGATAATGCCGTCCTCGTGTATGAGAAGGGAGAAGACGAAGGATGGTACAATCCGCACGACGAGAGCCAACAGTACGTGCCAAAAACCTATTCTTGTTCAAGACCTGAATTAAATCTCATCTAGGATGCTTTGCCGCTGGCTCTGGGCCAAGCTCTTGAGGAAGACTCTCGCACAATTTGTACGAGAGAGAAATTCTTACAAGTCCCGCAAGGACAACAGCAAGGCCGGTCCTTCTGGGATGTCTCGAAACAACGCCTTCGTCATGCCCGAAAGCTGGGGTGGCAAGAACTGCCTTCTTCCGGTGGATCTTGAAGTTGTCCGGGAAATGAAGAAGGAGCTGGGAGGAGACGAGATCCTCGAGTTCGTATCGCGAGAGTTCTCGGATCGTGCAGAAGCGGGGTATCAGACCCTCGGTGTCCAGGATTTGACGTTCGACAATGTGTGGCCCATCTTCAAAGAGTTGTTAGCTCTCGTCTTTCCATAGAATTATGTATGTTCCTTCCTTGCGTCGCCTGAGAATACCCAAGACGTAAGTTGGCAATGTGCAGGAGGGGATAAAAGGCAGGCAGCGATTGACAGATGGAGAGACCACTATCCGATACAAATCCCATTGAGCTCACATGCCTACCTGCCAGTCCTGCTCATTCTCATTTCCGCGCATGGATCCAGCGGCGACAGTGTGCCAGAAATGCTGTTCTCGTAAACCCGGTCTCTCTGTACCGGAACTCCAAGCCGTTAATGTATGTTGCATTAGCTACTGTGGCTTTCTTTCAATTGCGTGGCTGACAAGTTCAATTAGTCTAAACGTCAATGCGCAGGCTGCAGCCTCACCTCGGAAAGGATAACAGCTGCACTCTGCGTCGCTTGTATTGGGTATTACCGTATGTTGAAGCTAACAGCCGATCAGTGGCGCAGTCACTCACACTTGTTTTATAGGAACTCAAGAGAACGTACCGAGAGAGATTTTTTCTCTCCCTGGAGTTCTGAGTCTCATTAGTGGGGCCGTCGACACCGAGGCTGAACGAACATTGGGTGAACTCAGAGGCAATGCAGATGACAACGACAACTTCAACTTGGCCTCAGCTATTGTTTCACGCGCCGCACAACATCGTGCCCGAGCATCGGACACCAGGCTCAATACAGGCCCACCAAAAACCATCCGGAATACAAGCAGCAACAACAACTTCAACAATCTGACTCGAGCAAATGAGCTCAAACTCGAGCGGCGTCAGAAGAAGGTTGAAGCAAAACTTCGTGATGAACAACGTGGCATAACCATTATAGCGTCCCTGTGGGCCCATGATCAGAAGTCTAAGCTGGTGGAGGTGAGCTACATTTAGTTCATTTGTTGCGAAGCAGTAATTTGTTGTGACTCCGTTTGCAGGTCAGACCAGCGGTACATGTGCGCCGAACATTTCACGAAGGCGAAGAAGTAAAAAGCAGCCTCGACGACCTACTTAAGCAAGCACGATGTGACTTCCAGATCACTACTCCACAGGCCGATGAACTGACGTGGTAAGTAGCCAGCTCTTGTAGATGGCGACTCGCACTGAAACTGCATGTGATTGGTCTAGGGAGAACATTAGGCTTCTTGCAGATTGTGGAGGCACCAACGAGTGGTCCTCGCTAAGCCATCTCGACAAGAACGGAACTGTCAAAGATATGTTCGAGGAGTTCAGAAAGCATAAGTACGCCAGCGAAGCCAACCTCAAGGCTTCTACGATCAAGATCCGCTTCGAAATAATCGGCGACCCAGGAGATTCTTCGGTATGTTCTCGTATTTGGTAGTAATAATACACGCTTAAAGTCTAATTTGCGTTTTAGGATCCTCTGTTCTCAAAGTCGCTCCAGAGCTCAGTTACAAGCTCGAAGAAGAGCTTGAAGCGGCCGCGAGCAGACAGTACTATTCCTTCTGTAACGGCAAGCTCCAAGCGGGATCTGCGGTCAAAAGCTCCGGCCTCAGCTGCGTCAAGTGGGGTCAATACACTTCATGAAGACAGATCTCCGGTCCCGATCGTCCTCAAAAGTGCTTTCAAGCCAAGGCAGTCAGCGATGTTACCGCCGCCGCTGCCGCCGCTTCGCCAAACATGGAGCCGAAACCCACCCATGCAAGAATATAACTTCATCCGGACGGCTGCAACGGTTGAGGACGATGGAACTGTTGTCTTCAGCCAGTCGAAGGAGCTGGAAGTTATTGAGCTGGCCACCGACTGGGAAAGGGGTGAAGAAGCTTCGCGACGAAAAGAAACTTACGGAGATACAGGATATATTGGACGCGGCGCGACTAAACGTGCGATCTATGTATGTATAAGTTCCGATCTTATTGATATGGCAGATGCGCAGGGTCACGCCTAACAGCCACTTCTTTCACGACAGGCTCGATTTGGAAAGAGAGAGTATGTCCTCACCCAAAATTTCGATGAGCAAACAACGGCAGAAGAGGTAAAGAAGAATTTGACCGGCGAATATGAGCTTCTGGCTCTATGCCATTGGTTCAAAGCCAAATTTGACGAACATGCTGCTAACCAAGGATCCACAACTATACCCAGTACGTGACTCAAACGTTCTTTTGGCGGCCGCAACTAATCCTTGCTTTCTTTACAATTCTAGAATTTTACTTCAACTTTCCGGCCTCAATTATGGGACGATTGGAGCGACTGAAATCAGGGAGCACTCATGTTCCTTTTTTCGATTTTATTGCCACTCCGTTGCTACCCTGTGGTCCCGTTGATGCGAAGGTCAAAAAATTCACGGGAAATGAGCATTTCGGAGAGGCGTCAGATGACATGACCCAAGCCGTTCACGCGTTTGTACATTTTTCAGCGGTTTACTCTGATAACAGTATTCTGTTTTGTGACCTCCAAGGTCCGTCGTGTCATTTACTTTTTTGGTTTTCGAAGCTAACTTGATGTTCGGCGGCCTAGGCACACTCGATTTGAAAGGAGTTATGTGCTTATTTGACCCGCAGGCCCATACGTGAGTCTTGGACGTGTTCTTCAAGGAGTTTCTTGTACTGATTACTCTTTATTCAGGAATTCTGACGTGCCCTCGCACTACTGGGACCTTGGCTCGAAGCTGTTTGGGAGGATCATGGCACAGCATTCTCAAGTCTGCAGCAAGAATTGGGTCTGCCAGCGGCTGTCATTGGGCAACCTTAGGGTCGAGAGGTTATTCTCTCGGGCGCAGTCAGTAGCGCCCGGTGGTACGGTAAACAGTCATCAGCCAAGCGCCCAACAGAATGCTCGCATCCCGACGGGTATGCGCTCCATCCTAAATAGTAGTTCAAACAGCCGTGATGTATAGCAGTGTCGCTACTAGTTTTGTAATTTGCATCTTGAATTTGCCTTACTACGCAGCTTGTGACCTCCTGTTGTACAGATTCTTCTATGATATCGTTAGCGGCACGAGCGCCAGTCCCCGACTCTGTGGTTCTTTTCGTTGAGTTCCGGGCCGGCTGTCAAGCAATGCCAAACAAGCCACGTCGTGTCCTTGTTGACGCGTCTTGACCAGAACAGCGCTCTGTTTCAATATACTTTTTTATCCTCGACTGCGATGCTGTAACCGCGAGTGTGCCGTTCTGGGCGGAGCCCAGAGCCTGGCGAGTCCGATTCTCGTCAGGTGCCACAAGCAAACACGGCTATGTCTTTTTTCTCGTCCCACTATTAGTGGACCAAACCATCCTACCTACCCCCTCCGAGCCTGTGGCTCTGCCGCGTCAGTAGGGGACGACCGGGTCTGTGGCATGTCAAATGCCGCACTGGACGCGCAACTCAAGTGCTCGCACTCCATTCTAGTTTCGGCTGCATGTCTACGGGACGTCTGACTTGCCTCAAATTCGACGGACTTGAACTTTGGCGGCGGCGCGCTGACAGCACAATTTAATGATATTACCTGTAAGTATTGTCGGTACACACTCAACCTGTGACTTGTAACGCTAAAGAAGTGTCCGCAAGGACCCCATCATCGGCTCTCTTGCTTCTCCGTGCTTTTTCCGAGCTGCCGAGGCGAAAACTAGACCTGTCCTCCAGGGGCAACCGTACCCTCGCTCGTTAAAAACGATGGGTATCCGAGACGGCGCCCGAGATCGTCGCAGGCAAAAATGGGCAGAATGTCGCAAGTACGACATACACAAGTACGTATATCATCGTTTTCTGACTGTACTTCCAGATGATTCAGCCTGGACATCCTGGAAACATCGAGATAAAACGTGGACGTAGACGAATCGGTTCAAATCTGGATGTATCTTTATCTGGTGTGGGTTTATACTTTCTTTATACGCCTTCTACAGGATAAACACGAACAGGTGTGTGTGATACAGTCAAGCTAATTCTGTACGAGTTAATCCCGAGACAGGGTCCAATTGGGCTCGCCATCTGGAAGATGCATATGGTTGGGATGCCTCGGGGAGGGATAACAGGGAATAACCGCCTACAATGCCGATGGATAATACCTGGACCCAAACTGAGCTGGCAGCTCGCGATCGCGACTGCGCATCAGGGAAAGCGCGTCGAAGCCATCGACGGGAACTTCTCTGCATATATTCTGATCTACGCACAAGGGGTAGTCCATTCCCGGTCAGGTTCATGCTCGGTAGCCGACCCGCGCACATGCCAACCAGAATTCCCGTCCACCCTCCTCACTCCAACCTAAAGGTCCAAGATCGCATTCAGCGCACGCCAAGAGCTTCAGCTTCGGGCCTGATACCCGCAAGTCAGACAATCCAGTAGAAAACAGTGTGTAAGATGGTACATACCAGTGGAGTTCTGGTTCATCGGGCGCGAAAATCCGATATTTTCGAATTCCATAGGCGAGGGGGTGATCAACCACCACTGGCAGGTCTCCGGTGGGGGCGGGAGTGGCGGCAGGATCGTTTGTGTTGGAAGGCCCTCAGGCTCCATCTTTTATGTATCCCATGAGTGAATACACATAAGGTCCTTCATAGGACTTGGCAGGAGAACGAGACGCCATACCTGGACACTTGCGCGCTCGACCCACTCCCCGACACCGCGCTTGAGTATAATGCTCCCGCAGCCATTCCTGGGACACAGGAGATCGAATTTGTTGACGGAGACGCCTGGCTTCTCAGAGTGGGGTTCCACTAGTTCCAAGATGCCGTCGGGGAAGGAGGAATGGGCGCGTCCTGTGGGTCGGCCTGACGAAGATCGTTGAAGAGCGTCCCAGACGCCGGCGGGGATTTGCTGGGCTTCTGGATTTGCTTCGTCTAGGGATTGTGGAGTCGACGTCACCGCGGACGAAGTATCGGCGGACCCTAGGATTCTCCGCATTTCGTACCAGGGCTGGGAGCCGTGGACCACGCTGCTCTTTCCTAACCATTCGAAGCCAGCTTGTTCATAGAAGTGTCGCAGGGGTTCGTGTGTGATGAGCAAGATGCGCTCGTAGGGGGAGCCATCCTTGCGCGCTGCTTCTATCCGTGTTATGTACTCTTTGAGCAGGTTCAACCCTATCTTCTTTCTCCTATGTGACGGGGAAACGCACACGGAATGGATACACACTGACGTCGAAGAAGGGACATGCGTCGACATAGACTCATGCGTCAAAGATTCGGTGGGCGACAGCGTCGAGCAGAGGTATCCCACGAGCTCAAGGCTGTCCCCGAGGTAGGCGCCTAGGAAGAGGTTTCCGGCATTTGACTGACGATATCTGCCCTCCGTTTAATTCGCGCTCCTTTTGAGAGATGCCAAAGCACAAACTGAAATGCTTCGAGGCTCGCAGCCTCATCGATTGGGTAACCTTTGTACTTGTCAGTCGATACAGACGCGACAATCGGACGGAGAAATAACCTTGCTGCTCAATTTTCAGAGCTGCAGCAATATCCTCGGGTGCAACCCAGTCATACGAGATAGTCAATCGCCCCGCCATTGTCATGGGCGTTGAGGAGATCGTCCCATGTCATTGTGAAACCCTTATCGGGAACTAGTCAGGTGATTATTTCCCACGGATATTGTACACTTCCTGCGGACTCTGATGTCGGATTTTGACCATCGACTTACTGCATTGCGCCCCGCAGAGAATGCCCGCGCAGTCTACTCTCTCGGCTGACGACAAGGCGAAGGTGAAATCAGCGGTATCTGGCTCTAAGGTCTTTACTGCCGCTCTTGCTCGCGTCTACTATGCATACCCGTCACCCAGCAAGTGGTCTTACGCTGGGCTTCAAGGAGCTATAGCCTTTGTGAAAGATACCACGAACAATACTCTCAGCTTCAAGATGGTGGACCTCGAGGGCACCAGGGGTGTCATCTGGGAACATGAACTCTACGAAGGCTTTGAGTACCACCCAGACAGGTCCTTCTTTCATTCATTCGCCGGAGATGTGAGTATTTCGCACACAGTATGTTTCTGAACTCTTAACATTCGTTCAGGACTGTATGATCGGCTTTGTATTTGTATCTGAACAGGAAGCAAAGACATTCTGGAAGAAAGTGATGGCGAACAAGGACCAGAAAGCCTGTATGTCAAAGTCTAATCTTAATCTTCGGTGTCTCACTTATAATCCTCAGCGAAACCTAAAGCAGAAAAGAAGAAGAAGAAAGCTGTCAAGGGCGGTAAGATCGATAAGTCGTTGATTTCTGGACCCACGGCAGGATCTTTTGTCCACCTTGGGCACATGGGGTATGACGCTGAGCAAGGTTTCACGTCTACCGGAGTCGATCCATCTTGGACTGCCCTTCTCGGCTCATTGGAGGGCTCGGGTATATCCAAGGAGGTTCTCGCTAAGGATATGGAATTTATCAAGGATTTCGTTCGTCAATACCCCCAGGCTTCTCCGCAGAAACCAGAGAAGAAATCAAAGCCTCCTCCTCCTCCCAGGCGTGGACACGCGACGAACGAGAGCGGCTCTTCTGTAAAAGCTCCTCCGGCCCCACCCCCAGTACGCGTATCTCAACAACCACCCCCACCCCAGCGGCCCGCTCAACCATCTCCACCCCCTCGTGCCTCTCAAATTCCTCCATCTCGTGCTCCTCAACCTCCCCCTCGTGCTCCTCCTGCCCCAGTGTCAGCACCAGCTCCTCCGCAGCCTCCTCGCAGACCACCACCTGCGAGCGGCGGTCCACCACCACCTGCGAGCGGCGGTCCACCACCACCTCCTGCTCGTCCCATCAGCCGTGCCCCACCAGGCCCTCCGCCTCCTCCTGCACGTCCGACAAGTGCAGCACCGCCCCCTCCACCAGCGCCTCCTCGACCATCCTCATCAGCACCACCTCCGCCGCCCCCGCCCCCTCCGCCTCCACCGCCAACAGGGGGAGCCCCTCCACCCCCGCCTCCGCCGCCGCCCCCACCACCTGGAGGAGGACCCTCCGTTCTCGCCAGCCTCCCGCCCGCGCAAGCTGGCCGCAACGCATTGCTGGATTCCATTGCTGGTAAAGGGGTACATACTTTGCGGAAGACGGAACCGGGCTCTGCTCCTGCGCGCGCACCCCCTATCGCGCCGCCGGAAGCACCCTCGTCTTCCGATGGGGCAATGTTGGCCGCAGGCGCTGCTGCGGGCGCGGGTGCTGCTGCGGGAGGCGATCTGACGTCGGCTTTGATCAATGCACTCGAGAAGAGGAATAAGAATATGGGAGATAGTGATGATGAGGAGGAGGATGACGACTGGGACTCGGATTGATCTTTTTTTTTTGCCAAGGTCGTCCATTGACCGGCTGGTATTTTATTTGACTAACGAATTGTGAGTCTTTTTTGTCTTTGTAGGCTTGCGTTCAAAAACTGATTTCGTTTACAGGCGGAATGGACTATCTTACGTTTTACTGGTACACCTTAAACCTAGACCTCCTTGAAGATCTAGACTACAATCGGATTTTATTGTATATCTTTCTCTGTTCCAGGGCTTACTATCTTCACTGAAAGCAGCCTTTCGCTTCATCTGGTAATACAACGTGCACCGTTCAATCCTGAAGCCTTTCAAACTCCAAGCTCGCCAGAACGAAAGCCGCAAGACCTTTGAGGTCATTGAGGTCCTGTGGTTGGCTGACGTAGTACTGTGGAGAAGTATGGTCAGCGGCAGTCAATTTTTGTAGGGCGACATTACGTTGAAGTCTCCAGTCGTATCCAAGCTTCCGACCTAGGAACCGAGTGGATGAACAAGTTGGGAGACCGATACAAGCGATAGCTTACGATGACGGTGTTCAGCCAGCCCATTGTCCCGTCACTGTTGGCTACCACAAAATTCTCCGTCATGTATCGATAGGCTTTCCTCGCCGCCGCGACGATGCTCCCATCCCTATCAGCCACCAATCCAAGTCTCACCGCCTTCAACAGTGAGTAAACAAACATCGCAGTCCCGCTGCTCTCAAAATAATTCCTCGCCCTCCCAGGCTGCGTAATGACCAACCACCACGCACCCGTCGTCGGGTCCGCCGCATCCCGGATCCTAGGCGCCAGAGTCCTGAGAATGTGCAGGATAACGGCGTGCCCCGGGTTGGTTATGGGGATGATCTCGAGGACATCGACCAGCGCCATGGAGTACCATCCCAACGCGCGATCCCACACCTCGGGTGAGTGGCCCCGATCGGGGGAGGCCCAGACTTGCTTGTGGGAGAAGTCGTAGCCGTGGTAGAGGAGCCCGGTGTTGTTGGGTGCGGTCGCGTTTTGGAGGGTGTTTTGGAACATGAGCTGGAATTGCGAGGTGATGTCGGCTGGGGGATGGTGTGAGAAGGATGAGATATATTGCCTTGCGAGAAAACGCACCCCATGCACTTGTATTGCTGGGCTGGAATTGACTGGTGTATTGCGCGTAGAATATTTCTCCCATGTACACACCATCGAGCCAGCCTTGCGGGTTCATTTTGAGTCGTGATTTTCACGGTGTATGCATGGACTGCATACCTTGGTTGGGATATTTTAGCTTATGCCAGAACTGGCCTTGAGCGGTACGAGGGTGGGCGTTAAGTTGACCTCTGAAAATATCTGCAGCGGTCTTATATTTGGCCTTTTGTGTCTCGTTAAATCTGGAATGCGGCGTCGTCGAGCGGACGCTGTGAATTAGAAAAGAATGGAAACTGACAGGTATAAGAAGGTAGGACCAGTCCTGGAAATATTCCTCAGTCCACCGCTGAACTGACAGATATACTGAAGGTACGTACCTCAGGGGGTCCAGAACAAAATCAGTCACTCTAGGGGGAATCATATTTACTGTAGAAACGCACGGGAAGCAGAAAACCTACGTGTAGCTTCCATGGACGGTCCCATTGTCAAAAACTATGTTGTCTACGCCCTTCACGATATAATCAAAATATGTCTGGTTCCCCGTAAGCTCAAATAGTCGACGAAGCCCCCATTGAAATTCCCCATGCTCATAAGACACAATGGCTCTTCCACTGCTGTCGAGGCCATTGCCTTGTCCACGCGCAATTCCAGAGTCTGCTGCCCAAACGGCATAGGATCGCGGTCGAGCGGAGACAGCGGAAGCCAAGGAAAGCGAAATCAGCGTTAGTATGCCAGAGAACATGCCGGGGTGACGATTCGATAGCCCAGAAACGAAGATTTTGAGAGAGTCGACACCCTAGAGCTATGCGTGCCCCGTGATTCAAGCGGGCCGCCGGAGAGCTTCTCTCTTCAATTGACGGTCCGTATGAGCATGTGTAAATGTTTCGATATAGATAGTAGCAGCAAACTACCAACACCCAAGGCTCGAGGCGGACCGTAGAAGCGATGTTTTCCGCTCAGTCCAAGATCAAAGCCTTTCATACTCCAAGCTCGCGAGCAAGAATGCAGAAAGACCCTTGAGGTCGTTGAGGGTGGTGGCGACGCCAACATAATACTGTATATGTACATTCAGCGTGGAAGCGTCAAACGAGGAGTCGGCTTACATCGAAAGAGCCATCCCCGCTCAAGCTTCCAACCTGATTTTTCATCCGGGTAAGTTCATCTGGGAAGCCAAACGAAAGCACTCACCGAAACCGTGTTTATCCAGTTCATCGTCCCGTCCGAATTAGCTATCACCCAGTTAGTAGTCATGTATTGGTAGGCCTTGATCGCGGCCTTCACAATGCTCCCATCCGCGTCTGGAATATATCCAAGTCTGACGCCCTTCAGCAGCGAATAAACGAACATGGCTGCTCCACTGCTCTCGAAATAATTCTTCGCGCGCCCAGGTTGGGTCATAACCAACCCCCAAACACCTGTGCTCGGGTCAGCCGCATCTCCGAGCTTCGGGGCAAGAGCTCTCAGAATATTCTGGATGGAGGTGTACCCGCTGTTGGTCTTAGGGAAGATGTCTAGAACGTCGACCATAGCCATGAAATACCAGCCAAGGGCTCGATCCCATATTTCAGGGGAATGGCCACGATCGGCCGAGGCCCATGAAGCGGTATGGGAGTAGTCGTATCCATGGTAAAGAAGGCCCGTGTAATTGGCGGACCCAGTCGCTTGGAGAGTGTTTTTATATATCAAGCTAAACTGCGCAGCGATGTCGGCTATGCAGAATGAGTCAAGCAGCTTTTATGAAAAGATGTTAAAGTCGCATACCCCACGCAGTGGTATTGGTTGACTGGAAATCCTTGGTGTACTGAGCATAGAATATGTCTCCCATGTAGATACCGTCCAGCCATCCTGCAGTATAAAATGGGTACCACGGACAACAGATGAGCGAACTAAACGCGTACCCTGGTTGAAGTAACGCAATTTGTGCCAGAATTGACCTTCGGCGGTTCGAGGGTGACCGTTCAGCTGTCGACGAAAGATGTCCGCAGCTGTTTTCCATTTCGCTTGTTTCGTTTGAAAGTACCTGCGACATGTAAAATCTTTAATGGAAATACCTCCCGATACGGTGAATGGAGATCACAAATATAAGAAGGTCGGTCCAGTCCTAGACGTCCGCCAAAGTCAGGTCCACTGTAACCCTTCTTATAAGATTCAAAGAAACTGACCTGACAGGATCCAGGGAGTAATCGGCCACCCTGCATAAGTTAAGGGTCAGAAAGGGCATCGTTCTCATGAAAATCCTCAGGACGAACGCATATCCACCATGCACAGTGCCATTATCGTAAACAATGTTGTTAGCCCCCGCAAGGATGTAGTTGTAGTAAGTTTTGTTGCCTGTCTTCTCGTACAACTGCCTTAGGCCCCATTGAAATTCGCCATGTTCGTACGAAACGCTGGCTTTTCCTGTGGAGTCAAGTCCGTTGCCTTGGCCTCGCCTTATCGCCGAGTCTGCTGCCCATACAGCATATGACGGAGGCCGAGCTAAAACGATAGAAGCGTGCAGAAGAAGAGAGGAGAGCAGCAGCGGTAAGACAAGATAGGCAGAAGGCATGATATTTCTCTTGTCCCCATGGTCGAGACCCGGTTCACCGATTTATAGCTCTAAGATCTGCAGCGGCGGATTCATCCTCTGGCTACCCTCCTCTCTTCCAAATGATGCCCGGAGGCGGATTAACTGCACGGATAAACGGAATCAGTTGCCATGTCACAGGTTGCCGGCCCGCCGTACAATCACATCGCCTGCGCATAGGCCCGAATGCAATGGAGGATTTGGCTATGAGTCACACCAGTACCTCGAGTCCTCGACGGACAGACGGAGAAGTGCGTCCGAATGAATCCGCTTTGTTTCCTCTCAGTGATAAAGCTTGAAGCTTGAGGGTTGTGTTCAAGTTACGAGCCCCGCCTCGGCCGCCTCCGACCTCGCCGGCACTTTCCCGCATCAAGGCTGATACGCAGAAACCGGGCTGATCAAAAAGTAGGTCTGATATTTTGAGACCTCTCTTACTTCTTCCCAGTCCGTTTTCATGAAGCACAAGACCATCAGCCCGGATGATGTTTGGGCGAGAATATCTACGTGGAATGGAGGGAAGTGGCGCAGACACGTCGACGCTTTTGAAGCATGGATGTCGGTGGATCAACATCCAGAATTCATGGGCGACAAACTTACGTCGATTATTTTTCCGTAGATGATTTCACTCAGAGCTATTCATCTGGTAATGTCACACGAATCATGATACGGGAAGACTATTTGATTCCAAGGTCAACTCAAAGCGCGTCGGCAGTGACTAGTGAAGAACCTCCACTAATCAGTTCACGACTACGCTGTACGCCGAGCTAAGATACGAAAACGTCAGTACATCCATATTCAGACGCAAGTGAATCAGCTAGAGTCTTACGTGGTCAAAGTCGCCGACCCGGAGGTGGCTTCAGTACCCGCTTGAACGGTAGTCAAAAATTGTGCGCTGCTCAAACCTTGACTAGAGGTCAAATACTAGTTCAAATCAAGGGATCAGATTCACAAAAAGCCTGTGTAGGAATGCGATGACCGGATTACCTTGAGGAAAACATTGAGATCGGCACTGAAACTGGTAACAACTGCGCCTCCAGTAGGAAGGAACGAGTAGACATTGTTTGCGCCGTTCGACCCGAAGTAAAGGTTCCTACAGGTAGTATTTTTTTGAGCAAACAAAAAAGCTTCGATGATGTCTAAATCAATACTAACCAGGTTCGGCCTGCCAGATTCACATTACTTGCACGAGGTTGCGGGGTCCCATCCGAGTTGTAGACAGCCGAAATCGGGCCCGCATTGTAGTTGCCCATCCAGACCATAATCTCGTTAGCGTTCGAGCCTCCCGAAGTGGCGGAGGTAAACAGGTCAAAAGCGATATTGGCGACGATTGATCCAGAGGTGCTTTGTGACCATCTCCAGGTCGCCTAAACATATGGCTGGATGAGCTCCGAAAACAATGAATATTAATCAGATAGTTTAATTACAGGGATAGTGGAGATCGCAGACAGCTTTTTGTTCAGGCCGCTGTTCAGATTCAGATTGGTGTAGCTCTTGACGCCATTACCGCCAACCCAGTTCCAGGTATTCTTCCACGCGATCGTCGTGCCACTCAAGGAAGTAAGTGAAGCGCAGTCCGAGCCAGAGCTTGCCCCGGATTTGCCCCACTGGTCGAGATACAAAGTGTATTGACCGGCGACGACAGTATCCCATTGTCCTAGGGACACATGAGTTAGGATGGCGTGATTGCACAATAAATAGGATACGAGTTACCACAGTGGTTGGACGTATCGATAGTTTGCCTTGTCTCCAACTCAGCGGAGGGAGCAGCCAAGGCAAAAGGTGCCAAGAGTACGAGGGCAGTGAGTTTAGGGAAAGAGAGCATGATGGATGAGTTCAAGTAGTACCGAGCAAGGTCGACGTGGTCCAAGCAAGATGAGTCCGTTCAATTTATACTACGTACTACCCATTTCTGACCATATCGCGAAGTGTTTCCGATGCATTTTACCGCAAGGCGCAGAGGTCGTTGCTGAGGAGGCAAAGAACCACAACGCTGGCATGTAGTCAAAGACCGAGGGAGCAAAGCTGAAGAAAGCGGTCCGCTCCCAGACTCTTTAATGGTCATCAGGCTGCGTCATGTGTCTGCTACGACCGTCAGCCGTGTTTGAAAGTCTGTTGATGATGATCCCTCCATGGTGGGGTAGCAAGGAGCTCTCGAGATACAGAGTGAATAGAAGCGGATATTTGAGGAGTTCGTCGTTCGCTTGATGCATGTGATCGCTGTCTGTATCCGAAGTTCAAGCGGAGGTCACGTATGCACCCATCGCCGCTGCTCTGCCCTGCCACGAGAGGGAGAAGCGGATGAATATGCGTTTCGGGCCGCCTGTGTAAATTCAGGATGAAGGTGGGTGTAGAGGAACCGACCTGTTCTGGAAGGATAATTTCGATGACTTGGACATTTATGGATACTTCGGTGATACTCAAAGAGCAGAGACACTGAGGTTTCCGGGGGTTTAGGATAGTAGAGACTTCAAGGCAAGTCGAACGTCTGGAGAATTTTGGACCAAAGAAATGATCAGGACCCCACTCAAATCAGCAAAAGGGACTCGGATCATTCCGAACACTTAGTAGCCCCGTTCAAAGTTGAGCCGCGACTTTCGTGGTTGCGGTTGCGGCTCGTCACCTGACGCTATTTTCGGAGTCCGCTTCTGACACCGGCGCAGGCGTTACAACGCGTCGCGACGACGTCAAGTCCTAACCAGCGACGCGCTCATTTCTAGGCGCGAGTCAGCGAGAGCTGCGTCACATCTCAGAATTACAAAACATGTCATTATACACTCCAGGCCTCAAAGTAATTTATTTCATATTAGTTTGAAGTCAAAACATGTGTTCCGACCTACTGGTAGCTGGTCATATCTGAAATATTCAAGGTTACCTCTCAAGGCTGATTTAAATACACCCCTCTAACTTATGAGAACATCTATGCTCCATAAATACATGTTATGTTGCCCCCATGCCGTGAGTTATTGAGTAGTATTCCTGACTGACTTTTACTTACTTTTACAATGCTTTTAGGTGTCAAAAAATCGGTAAAAAAAATCCGAGCCCTTCAGACATAAAATCTCGTAAAAATCGAGGTTTTTACCACACTGCAGACTCAGCAAGGCATAGTTGACGCAGATGTTCACCAGGCGTCATTGCGCGTCGAAACCACGGGTGGTAAGGTCACAGAGGGGTCACACGGCAGCCTCCGGCGGACTGTCAAAATTATGGTCAGGTGATGAGCCACGACCACGACCACGAAAGTCGTGGTCCAACTTTGAACGGGGCTACTGTGTCAATGCATGACCTCTCGAGGTTCGTTACTTTTGGAGGCTTCCAATATTTGATTCCGAATTCAATCTACATTATAGCTTTGGTGTTGGTACATACAATGATTATTGTATGCGAGTTCCTCACCTACGTAGTGGGGAGCTTGCCTTATCCCAGTCCTGCGCTGAAATTCCCACGGGGTCCTCAAAAGCCAAACAGAATCACAACAAGTAACGCTTACAAATCATCTGCATTTTGGGTCGGTAGCAAGATATAGGGGAGCAAGCTCCCCAATGATTAAGATTAGGATGATTAAAGAATGTGTTATCCGATGCTCTTGACTCTGTATGAGACTTCGCCCCTCCTCTGAGCTTCCGCCTCAGGTGTGCCTGCCGGCGCCACGGTGGCAGCTTCCTCCATTGCTGCTTTGTCGCGTTCTTCTTGTGCCCGCTTCTCCTCTTCCAGCTTCTGTTGCCTCTCCTGCGGGTTTGCAAATGGATCTTGTCGCTAAAAGGTTGTAATGATCAGTTCACTGAAGACGAGGAGCTATTACGAGGACATACATCTTGCTCTTCCCGGACCTTTCGTGCCAGCTCCCCAGTCTTGCGCTCGCGTCCCTTCTCCATCAACTCGGGTTTACCTGTGATCTTTCCCTTTATTTCTTCTTTAATACCATGGAATTTGTCACCGAGGGTCTGAGTTGAGCGTGTGTGAGTAAGTCGTCGGCGTCAAACGAGAAATAACCGTACTGGTCCCTGGTGATATGCAGGGCCGTATCCGACTTGACCTGCGTGGCGCTGGTTGCCTTCGTCATCACTAGTACTATTAATGCTTGCTCGACTAGGATCCACACTGGCAGAAGGTTGTTCTGCGGGTGACATGTTGGGTGGTGTTCAAAATAGTGTAGAATGAGACTGCGAAGTGTGGGTGCGTAAGTCAGAGATGCGGGGTAGATTTCTAACCTTATATGATGCATTTCCAGCCTTATATGATGCCGAAAACATGACGCCGATGACGACAGAGTAGGAGATTGAGGAATAAGCTAAGATTAGCATATTGGCATATTGGCATATTGCTATTTTTAGGTTTTCTACATGGGCGCCTTTATGTGCGCATGCTTGGCAACGCCCCGCACCAAAGCACATGATGTGCTCAACCCAATACTCTCCTCCTCCTCCTTCGAGCCGTTCAACTTCCAGCTTATAGATTTATGGCTCAATCATCGAATCTAAGTGCCTCTTTAGAAAACTCCAAGTTCTTAACATAGGAACTGCTATCTAATGTTTCAAGTGGCCTCAATTTCCTTTCTCGTGTGACATGAAGTGAGCCTCTAAAGCATTCTTCACTCTATCGTTATTAACTCTGACCTTGGAGGTAGTTATCGATCTCAATCACCTACAACATGGACAGAAAAACCAGGGATCTGCTATGCGGCAAGGAATGCGCGACCTCGCTTAAGCTTTGCAGTGGATTTTGATGACAGAAGGAAGCAGAAGGAGGAAATCAGGCGGGCCCCGCAACACGTGTGTGGTATCCATATGCATTGCTATGCCCAGAATAAGATGATACTCATGTTGAAGAAGTCTTTACTTAAATACCGCGGCCGGGGACGACTCGCCGTTTGAGCAATGTGGTCCCATACCGGCCGCCTCCTCTCTGTGGGAGCTCTTGTCCTAGCGTCTCAAGCAAAGGATGCAACAGACTTGACATCGTTCGTCAACTTGTTTATTGGTACAGCCTCAGGAGCAAACGGTGGGAGTGGTGGAAATGTCTTTCCAGGTGCGTCTTAATAGTTGCCTAAATTACTTTCTATTAAAACCTTCTACAGGTGCTGCCGTACCACATGCGATGGTCAAGGTCAGTGTTTCTGTTAAGATACACCTCGTTCAATTTGACACTGGAATATAAGGTTGGCATCGATGTCAGCACTGCTCCCCGTCAAGCTGGATACATCTCCGATAATTCGTCTATCACTGGAATATCCCTTTTGCACGATGAAGGAACAGGAGGCAACACTAACGGGGGATATGGCGTCTTCCCGCTCTTCCCACTTCGGAATTGTTCGTTTACAGCTTGCCCAGTGGGCCTTGCTGCTCGTCAAGCTTTGCGCGCAGCCGGAGCTGATGGTGCGTGTATCGTTGCCGTGTGCAGTGCCTGTATTCATATAAATATCCTTAGCCGCTCGTCCGGGTTATTTCACCACAAGATTCGTGAACAATATTAAGACCGAGGCAACATCAACTCGAAGAGCTGGCTTGATTCGGTTCAGTTATCCGCAGTCAGCCCCCTCCGACGTGAACGCTACAAACCATGTCGTGGTAGACCTTTCGAACGACCTACAAAGATCTTTCGAAGGCGGAAGTATTGACGTCACTCCATCCGGTCGAGTAAAGCTAGCAGGCACATTCCTCCAGGTTGGTTTTATTGTCATTTGATCGAGATCGTCTTTAATTCGTACTCTTCACAGAGTTATGGAACGGACAACTACACCGTATTCGCATGCTACGACTTTAATGCCCCCAACAGCAGCGCCAAGGTCACCGCATTTGGGACGTATACCTCCGTCTCATCGACCACTCCCACCAACATCACGGTCACGCAGAACAAGACGTCGCTCTCCTTCCCCTTCCAGTCCAGCGTCTCACGAATCCAGTCCGGCGCTTTACTATCATTCAATTCGTCAACTGTTCTCGCGCGTTTCGGCGTCTCTTTCAAGAGCGGTGATCAGGCTTGTGCTAACGCGGAGGCGGAAATTCCATCATGGGATTGGGACGCTGTAGAGAACGCTTCGAAGACTTCATGGGAGGATGTTCTAAATAGGGTATCCACTGATCCCACCAAGGAGAACGTAAACGTTCTGACGCTGTTCTATTCCTCGGTACATACATTCGTTCAAATTGAATTTCGCTTGCTTATCCACCCCTCCTTGCCTAGCTTTATCGCGCGTCTCTGGTCCCGGCAAATTTGACCAACGAGAACCCGTACTGGACGTCCGATTATCCATTCTACGATGCGATGTTCTGGTGAGGAATATATTGCCAGTGTTAATGCCATTACTCGCCTCACGTTTCGACTTCTAGCTCTTGGGACACTTTCCGTACTGTCCATCCTCTACTCTCAATAACGTCGCCAAAGGAATGGGCCGAAGTCGTCAACGCCTATATCGACGGCTGGCGGCATACCGGTATATCGATTCCACTCTTCAAACAGGCCCTGTCCTAATTCAAACCCCAAGGGTTTATCCCCGAATGTCGTGCAAATACAAAAGCGTGAGTCCTCTTGACCTTCTGAGAAGTATCCCAGATAACGCTTGCTTGTAGCGGCTACGTCCAAGGAGGAAGCGACGGAATGCCCATCCTGGGAGACTTTGCAGCCAAATACGCTTCCAAGGCAAAGGAACTGGGTGTCCCCACTGACGATCTCTACCAAGCCCTGGTGGATACGGCTGAAAATACAGTTCGTATCGTCTCGTTATGTCATGGTGGTTCATGGGACGCTGATCGGCATATGTATCAATAGCCTCCAGATTGGTATCGCGGTGAGCCTTTTCTACCCTGAACAAAAAGTTCATATCTTAAACGGCGATCAGTTGGCAGGCAGAATACAGCCTGGAAAACCTTTGGCTACATCCCAACTGCCTGGGTCGATCCGTCCGGCTCTACTGGTCTCGCAACCCGTGAAGCATCGAGAGCACTCGAGGTATGCAAGAATATTCTTTTCAGAACGGAGTGATATTCACAACTCAATAGTACGCCCTGGGGGATTTCGCCGTTCGCCAAGCCGGAATCGCATTCAACAAGTCGAGCGCCGACATCGCCAAGTACGCCAACCGCTCAATGAACTTCGTCAACCACTGGGATCCGAGCGTGACCGCGGACGGCTTCTCTGGATTCTCGCAGCGACGATTCGCGGTACGTGCCATGTTATGAACCACGGAGTTGCCAGAGACCGATGGCTTATGTGCCATACTAGAACGGCACATTTGCGTTCAGCCCACCGAACGCTTGCTCTCCCGTGGATCCTGTCGGCCACTCTTGTGCCCGTGGGGCCGATAATAATGTCGGATTCTACGAATGTCAGTTGTCTCTTTGGCGCGCCTGGCCCCATCACTTACTCGAACCGTCATCTAGCGTCATCCTGGGAGATGAGCTTCTTCGCGCCCCATTCCATGGCTACCCTCATCAAGTTGATGGGCGGGACCTCCACCTTCATCGCCCGCGTGTATGTCAACCTAGGCGTATCTGGTGACTCGACTGATTAATGCAGACACATTCAGGAATAATTACTTCGCGAAGGGATATTTCCAGGCAGGCAACGAGCCCTCGTTTGAGTTACCTTGGATCTACCACTACGCCAACCGCCCCGACCTCAGCGCGCTCCGCGTCCGCGAGATCGTGTTCAAGAACTTCAACACCGGTATTGGAGGGTGAGCCATTTCTTCATTCTGACTTTCCGGATGCAAAACTCACCGTTCTTGCAGACTCCCTGGAAACGACGACTCTGGCGCGATGGCCTCCCTCCTCGCCTTCCACATAATTGGACTCTACCCCGTGCCCGCTTCAACACAGCTGCTCATCGGCTCTCCGTTCCTTTCCTCATTCACCATTAACAACAACGCTTTCGGTACACAAACGAAGTTCACCGTGAAAGGCTTCGACGCCACCACGCTCGTTGCGGCGCCGCCTAAGGGGAGTAGGTTGTTCGTGAAGAGCGTGAAAGTGAATGGGAAGGCGGGGAGCCTGTGCTGGATCGACTTTAAGGATGTGGTTGGTGGGGGAGAGGTGGTGATCGAGGTGGATGGGGATGCTGCTGCTGCTGCGGAGAGGGGATGTGGTGCCACCGTGGGGGCCTTGCCTGATTCGTTGGAGACAGGTGGATTTGGAGCAGTGTAAGGAGAATAGATAGCGAAATGAAGAAAAGAATCGATTGTTTTCTTTTCACCTGGCGGTCATGTATGGAATGGAGTCAGTGGACTGGTTTCCCTGGGCTCAACTCTGTGAATGCGTGAAGTCTTTTCTGTGTTGTGGCTTGTTGACGTGTCTCGTCGCGATCGATGGATCATGTGGTACAATACCGGCGATTGCCGCGATCCCCTAGGACCTGGTACCTCTCCTCATCAACGACACTCTTTCTGAACTCCTAGCACCCTAACACCAAGTAATCCAACGATGGCCGACCAACTAGTGAGTACCACACCACGCCGCCGTATTTATCTAGTTTGCTGATTTCTTATGGATTGGATAGTCTGAAGGTGCGATCCGATTACCTCATTACAGTGGAGCCCCGACCTAACCTCTCCACCCTCCACAGAGCAAATCTCTGGTGCGAAATCCGCATTGAAACAATGCTAAGAAGCATACCACTGACACTGATCCCCTGCAGAATTCAAGGAGGCCTTCTCCCTGTTCGACAAGGGTCAGTCTCCTTCATCTTATCGCCCCCAACCCTGGCACATCTAACTTCCGGCCCCCCGCAGACGGCGATGGCACCATCACCACCAAGGAGCTCGGCACCGTCATGCGGTCGCTCGGGCAGAACCCAACGGAGGCGGAGCTGCAGGACATGATCAACGAGGTGGACGCGGACGGCAACGGCACGATCGACTTCCCCGAGTTCCTGACGATGATGGCGCGCAAGATGCGCGATACGGACAGCGAGGAGGAGATCAAGGAGGCGTTTAAGGTGTTTGATAAGGATGGGAATGGGTATATTAGTGCTGCGGAGCTGCGACATGTCATGACTAACCTCGGTATGTCCTTTTCTTGGGGTGGTCGGGTGTTGGACGGGGGGCTGATTGGTGCATGGCTGGTGTAGGTGAGAAGCTCTCAGACACGGAGGTTGATGAGATGATCCGGGAAGCAGACGTCGATGGCGATGGGCAGATCAACTACGAGGGTATGTATTCGTTCTCGCATCGTGCTCGGATTGTATTGAACACCGCATTCCGCCCTTTCTCCTGAATCCAGAGTTCGTCAAGGTACGCCTGAACAATGCTTTTCTGCGTGTGGTCGCGATGCTAACTCTCTTTTCATGTCGCTGTAGATGATGCTGTCCAAATAATACAATGTTCCTTGATGATGCTGATCGATAGATCGATGAACCAACCTGATAGGGAGGGGTCTCGGTCTAGGAACGGAATGCGGTTCGGACGCAAAGTAGCAGTTTCTCGGTTTTGTGTAGCACTATATCTTATCCACGTATGTTACGCCCTGCAGTCGAAAGCCATACCCCGCCACGAAAATGTACCAAATGCAAAAAAGAAAAACTACAGGACATGCAAATAGCCTATGGATCCTATACATAGGTTTCATTGCGGTCATGATATCAGTGATCGCCAAGCGTCGGTTGACACCTCTTGTCGCCAAGCGTCGGTTAACGACAAGCGGGCACCGCCACCCCGCCTCGTCTTTGCTGTGCCACACCCGAGCCACACCCAGACCAGGCCTACACAGCTTGGCAGTTCAACGTCATTCAATGCCGCTCCCGCCATCGCTGTGCCCAAACATCACTGCCCATGAATCCATTCTCAGTCGAACCCTCAAGCATATAAATAGCCAGGCCTATAAGTATATGAGCGCCGTTGCGTTGCTTGTCCTCTGACCCGCATCCCAACACACCGACTCGCACATTGCAATGACAGACCAGATTTTCTTGGTGAGCGCCATTTTCGTTGGGTTTTTCACGGTCGGAAATCGCGCTTGTGTTAACGTCATGGTCCTTGCAGACTGCAGGTTCGTTCCCTTCGTCCATCCGCGATAGCCCGAGCGTATTTCCTGACATGCTGTGACGACCCTCAGAGGAGATTGAAGGTGTTCTTCGTGTCCGCGCCCTTGTTGTTCCCCCTTGCTCATCCAACACTATTGACCAGAATTCAAACAAGCGTTTGCGCTCTTCGATAAAGGTGAGCGACGGTTCGCGGCCCATACACCACTTCGCACTCACTTTTGGCGCAGACAATGATGGCACCATCACACACGAAGAGCTGGGAGAGATAATGCGCAAACTAGGCCAGAACCCAAGCGACGACGAGCTGCGCAGCATGATCCGCGAGGTCGACACCGATAACAGCGGCACGATTGACTTCGAGGAGTTCCTGAGCATGATGGCGCAGACGATGCAGGGCGTGGACGACGAGGCGGAGATGAAAGCGGCGTTTGAGGTGTTTGATAAGGACAAGAGTGGGACGATTAGTATGGAGGAGTTGCGGCTTGTCATGCGGAGTCTGAGTGCGTTTGTTTTTTGTCCTTGCGGTTTTTGGGGGTGTTCATTGCGCGTAGATGTGAACTTGACGGATGTGGAGCTTCAGGAGATGATGCAGGAGGCGGATCAGAATGGCGACGGCGAGATTAGTCTTGCTGGTAAGGCCATTTCTTCCGCGTTCGTATTGTCGTTTTCTGACCTTCGGTTTTTTCTTCCTTGAAGAGTTCAAGAAGGTGAGCATGAATCTACATCTATTTGAACAATGTCAAACGTTTCAATAGATGATGAATGCATAATAATCGGCGTCCACGTCCATTCGTGCTCTCCGGCTTCGACGTATCTAGCTTCTGGACTTTTTCCTGGTTTGAACCCTAATATACCAGTTTCCCTTCGAAGGTCGCACCCATTAACATTGTTCTCATGCGACATCACGCCATAGCTGTGCTTTCCTTTCGCCTTCGGCTTGGCCTCACGGCAAGGCCTATTGCCCATCTTACTAGGATGGGCCCGGGCCCGAGGCCTAATTCCACCTACTAGAGACAATGACATCATCGGTACTAATAGGGGCTCCCCTGACTGACTCCAGACAGCCGCAGCCCTACACCCATTCAGAAACGAAACGTCATGAGACACAACCCTATATAAGTGTCCACCTGGTCCCCTCTTCTCCTCTCAAAACCTTCTCCCCCTCAACCACTCCACCCAAACCATGTCCTCCTTCATCAACAAGATCAGATCCAAGATCTCCCGCAAGGGATCGCCAGAAAAATCCCAGACCCCACAGTCGTCGCCGTCTACTGGCGCCCAGGGACAGCAGGAGCAGTCTTCAGAGCAGCCCCAATACTCCATCCAGCCGCATCCTGCCGTATGCAATGCTTTAAGTCTCGCATTGAACTCATAGTCTGACCGTATATCCAGAAATCTAACGATCCCGCCGATCTGCAGCGCAAGGAGGGGCTCCAGTCGAGCGACCCCATGGCCGCACACCACGCGCGTGAGCCGCACGTCCCCAGTCGCGAGATCCAGAGCAACCTCGAACAGCCCTTAGTGCGTCCCCTGTTCTTTTTTCTCTTGGCGATCATTGAGACTGACTTGTACGCGTCTGGGTTTCAGGGTAGAGACGAGCTCCGCGCTCGGGGTGAGGAGCTGAATAAGGATCAACCTTGAAACAGGCCCCCGTTTTCCGGATGAGCAGTGGATTGATAACGCCTAATACAATTGCTAGAAGTGTGTGCTATGTCACCCACGATGTATGACTGTGTAACCCTATATCGCCTATGCCTAATGATGGTAGTGATATACCCTATATTATTGTTAAGTATACAATACATAAAGCTGTTGCTACTCATCGATTTGGAGCCCGAAGGTGCATCTTGGGGTGAGATAAAGTACGACGACACGGCAGTCTCCGCATTCGGGAGTCGGAGTCGGGGTCAACAAAATCCAAGGCCATCCAGGCCTCATGCACATGACAGGCCTCAAACTGCCTCAAGGCCTCGAGTCTCAAAGTTTCGATCTCCTGTCCCCAAAACTTATGTCGAATAGCGACTAGATTGTTCAACGGCACATTGATTTTCGTCCCCCCTCCAGGTCATCGAACACGACGTGAAACGCGAATGAGGACTCAATACTCCAATGGGCAACACATACTCGCATTCGTGTCCCCTTGAAATCCTGGATCACATCTGTATCTCCATCGATGCGCCTTCCGACCTCCTCTCCGTAGCCCTTACTTCGAAACAGCTCTGCTCCCTGATCATCCCTGATCATCTCCATTTTCGAGACCTGAAGTGCGACCTCAAGCGCGTCAGTGTATGGCGTATGCTGGTAACAAGACCCGCTCTTGCTATGCGTATCCGTACCGTTGAGATCATTGGGGAGCGTGCACACACCCGCGATCCACGCGTCCCATCCTCTATGGTCATCGAATCGGCAGGCGATGCCATTCAGAATTATAAAACGGACGAGTACTTGGATCCCATTTCGTGCTTAGCGGATGCAATCCGCTGCATGCCACGGCTCACGGCCTTCCATTGGTTAGATGAGAACGAGCTTCCGGACAACAGGATCTATGCGGCCCTCGTAGAAACATGTCCCAACCTCAACGACGTGGAAATTCTCTTCCACGATAGTTACAACGCGGGGATAGCGAGCTGCGATCTTGGTAATGCACCAGTAAATAAATTATCTCTGCCCCACCTCTCTCTTTCTAATTTCAAACACTCCATCAACAGCTCTGGAAGCTCACCAACCTTACGCACTTCTCATTCACAGAATTCACCCCCGAATGCGACGTCTCGACCTGGACGGAATATAGCACGGCCATGGTCGCCCTCCTACAGGCTTCCCCCAACCTTGTAGACCTGCAGATCTTTCAATATCATGAATATCACTCTAGAGATCTACCTGAAGACATCATCCAAGATCTATTTTCAACGGCGACTTGGCCGCAGCTTACGCGGCTCTCCGTTGAGTCTATCTTTCTTTTCGCAGATGAAGAGCGCTTCTTCAAACGCCACCCAAAGCTGGAGCGTCTCTGTCTCCGAGGTCCCTTTTACGACGACCTCGTCATCGCTCACCTCCCATGCCTGAAGAGTCTAGACATCGATTGGCTCCTCGCGTCTGCAGATATTGCCCAAGACGTCTTGCAAAGCCTGGAGTTTCTCTCTGTACATATCACGGAAGCGGAAGATTATCGCAGCTTCGCAAAATTCTGCGTGGCGGTGAAGGCGGCCACTAGACTGAAAACATTACTTGTGCGGAGGTCGGTATATACGCCCCATTGGCTTATGTTTGCCCTTGGGTCTGTGCCGACGCTGGAAAGGCTAGGATTGTTTTGGGATAGTCGAAGTGCAGTGCGGAGAAACTTCCGCGAGGTGAATGCTTTCATTTGCTTCGTCTCACCTTGACCTATGTAGCAACGCTGACGTCACCCATCCAGTATCCTAGCCTACTCGCCAACACTCTGGCCCTTTCCCCGCACCTGACGCACCTCAGCTGGCTCGATCCCTGCCTTTGGGGCAGTGGCGAGGAGGAGGAGGGAGAAGACAGCGAAAGCGACGAGAGCGACCCCGGATCCGGCGGCAGCGATGCATCAGAAGCTACGGCAGAGGAAGAGACCCAAAGCAACGACGGTGACAACCAAGGCGTTGTGCAAAACTTGAAAAGCGCAAGCTCTCCTTACAGAGACTCTGAGCCTTCAAGCGCAACCCCTGCACAAGACTATAGGATCAACCGTGCCCTCGAAGAGCTTGTTTCTGCACCAAATCTCGCGTTTGTGCAATTCCTGGAAGACAAGCGAGGTTCCAAGGAGAGCACTTGGGTATCGGTGCGGCGCGTGCAAGGCGATGGTAGTGATAGTCATGCGAGTGGGAAGTACGTTGGATACGACGTGCTGACAGGACCAGTGGAAGGCGGGCCTGAGGATTGGGGAAGGTGTTATTATGCCGCAGGGAGAGGGGTATTGACATCAGACGACTCTTTCTTTGAGCAGTGAAATACGGAGACTCTGCTATGCATTGTCAGCCTCTTAATAAATGCTGCCGCCTTTAGATATCAAATAGGTGTGTGAGCCCACGGATCTACCATAGGATGGAGAGCTCTGACTTGTCCAGCGCGCTGGCGCGGACGGTTACTCCTGTTTCGTGTGTGATGGGTGGGTGGCCGGCTTGGCGCTCGTCCAAATTCAAAAGCCACAGAATGCTTGGGAAAGTATGGTCAACCACCAGACGTTGTGAGATTCATATATGAAGTACTGTAGTTACAGCAATAGCATGATATATCGTAGACTGTAATTACAGCGGGGGCCTCATATATGAATTGCCTGTAGTTATAGCTAAGCCTGCAGCGGCGTTGAAGAGCCTCCCCTCGTCGTCGGCAGCCTGTGCTCATGGTTGCTCACGACCTGATCTCCACGCGCGCCCGCCTGCGTCTATTTCTGTCCAACTGTTCCTGGGATCAAAATCTTTGATTCTTTTCGTGACATCAGCATCTCCAGCGAATCTCCAGCATCTTCGCTTCGCAAATGTCTGGAACGTCCATGTCGTCTCTGTTGTTGTTGTAATATACAGAAAAAAACATACATATGTCGCTAATGTTCTTATTTGAAAGGTTACACATAGGAAAACGTAAGTACGAGCGCGTTAATGACATTCAACACGATACTTGGTCCCTTCTGGAGCGCCGTAGCCCTGTAAGAGGACAGAAACTCCTTTCCAGGACTCGCGGCAGGTGGTGATTAATGAACGGCGAACCGCGGCTTGGCGGTGACAGTAGGATCGCATTCCATCGACGGTCTGGGTTTCGATCCCGAGGTAGGATACCTCTGACCGCTCAAGCCAGCGACGCTCCTCGTACCCGAAAAACGCGAGGACGCGTCGCATTTCCTCCTCCAAGAGCAGGCACTCCTCTTGCCAGCGATGAGCTCGAGCCCGAGCCCTACACCACTCAATGCGAAGTGCTACAAAGTTGACGTGAGTGCATGACCGAGAACGGAACAATGATCACGTACCTTCCTGCTTCCCTTCCCCCTGCATGCTGTTGATTCCATCAGTCGTCATCCAGATCCAAGACATTGTATGGCGGCCGTCCCCGACATCATTCTCGGCCGCAGTGAGCCCGCGCAAGTCAGGGTCGGTCAACACTTTAAGATCCGTCTCCCATCCGACCTTCGACAGCTTGGCCGCCAGGGAAACGAGGGCGTCGCGAACATCGGAGTATTTCTGTGCTCCGGCCTTGATCCGAGATTGGACGGTGGCGATTAGCGCGAGGCTACGTGTGTGCATACGTTGACCGCGGACAATGGTGTCCTTCGACTTGTACATTTGGGAGCGGAGGAGGATGGCGCGACGTATCTCGTGTAGTGTAGAATGGGCCTGCGCATAACGGAGACGCCACTCGTACTCGAGGAATTTGGTATCGCAGGGGATGGTGAGCTTGGACGGCAGCAACAGGTCAATATTGACTGCGGTTACCGGTTCATCACCTCCCTCCCGCTCTGCTCGCGCACGGACACCGGCCAAGCCTGGGATGTATAGCTGTTGTATGCTTATCCAAGCTTCGATCTTGCGCCAGAGGCGAGTGCGACGTTCGATAATCTTCGAGCGCTGAAGGTCGGTTGCATGAGGACCCAGAGCCTTGGAGTCGCTGAGAAGGATGCGTCTAGGGTTAAGGGTGAGAATCTAGTCGTCATTGCTGAAAGGTATAAGCTTACTGATGATCTTCGATTTCTATTCCTTGCGCGATTAGCCTGCTTGGCGGAACATCGTCGTGAATCTCTGACGTCAGCTCTTCCCGCAGACTCGCCTCCTCTTCAGCAGCGAGTTCGAGGCGAACTGCCGTCTCCGTTATCTCTAATCAGGAAAGGTCAGTCAAATATAAGCGCAGAAAATACCTCCACTCACTCTGGAGGGTTGGAGCATATGGATTGGCCTTCTTACCATCTTCTTCCCATGCCTGGACCATACGTGTCCACTCCGAGGTTTCCTCGACGGGGAGAGCCGAATCGAAGAGTTCGAAAGCGGTGACTTGCTCAGCTCTCTTGGTGGTGGCCTCAGTCATCTTGCGAAGGAGAGTTGTGGCTGGGTATTCGGTAGTCAGCATAGTAGTCGGTAAGCTCTAAACATACACATACCGAGTATAATCACCTTCCTCCAATTATAATCCCCAAAGTGGTCGTCAAGTGTGTCACGCCGTGAGCCTGGTCCCATTTCCTTCGTACTAGTTGCGACTGCGTTGACGGCGGCCCAACCACGTTCCGGAGCTTCGCCATCCGTTCGGCCGACATGGGGTGTGAGGTTGAAGGAGTAATTCACGTGGCACTCGGGTCGGTGGGCCCTGAGATGGAACTTCGGGACGAGGTGGATGAACTTGATGTCGCCGTAAGGATTGGGTGGGTAGATTTTGCAGCGGGACTTGAGGTTACGGCCCCACTGGCAGGCAATGTCGTACGAGACAACGACACGTTGGGGAGCATTCTGGGTCAAACTGGAGAGGAAGAAGAAGTCCATATTTACGTAGCTGATGGAGGTTTGTTAGCGCCGGGTACGTGATGAAAAAAATGACCTTACCGTTCCCCCTTTTGCAGGTCTCCGACAGATACGGGACGCTTCATGTCGTGCCGTGCACATTCAGCCTTTCCGACGCCACTAGCATCAACCCCCTTGCCTCCCCGAATGCTTGCCGATTTGATGGCATCGTGATTGCTGCAGGTGCTGATATCGTCGGGGATCAGGGGGCCGTAATGCTGGAGGTAGGCTTTGAACTTCGGGTCGTCCACGAAGTAGGCGTAGCCATGGTTGAGTCCGGGGTCGTGCTCAGCACTTGAGACTTTCAGCCGTTTGAGCCGGAAATTTGCGTCAATCCCCAGAAACAGGGCATACAACCAACTAAAAAGCTACAGTAAGTCATGATTCACGTAAGCGGCCAATGGACATACCGTTCGTGATCTGGAGCCTCCCTCCATGTGTCGGGCAGGTTTATCCCAGGAAGCGGGCATGCTGGACACATCACCGCACATTCGCCCTCTCGTGTAGCCTTCACCCCTAAAGGGTCGTTCCCACGACCGGCCCGTTTCAAGAGTTTTAGATGGCGCCATTCTCTCACCATCCTGAGAAACGAGCTATAGCGATCCTGATGGACAATAAGATCAGGGAGGAGGAAGTAATAGGATGGTTACTTACTGGGGCCTTCGTTGTTCCTGTATTGTCAGTGCGCCGTACCAGTGTTTGATAGAACTCGAAAGCCGAGGCCTTTGACATGAAACTGAGGAGTTGGAATGTTTCGAGGACGTCGAAAGTCGCAGCCGTCTTTGGAAAAATGGTGGTAGCCGGGTAGAATCGGGCACGAAGGAGCTGGAAATTCCGAGGGGGACGGTTCAAGCAATCGCAGAAGTCCAAGGCAATCGTATGGATTCCGGTCGAGTGGATCACGACAAACCCATCATCCGCTGCTGCGACGGGGTTGATGCAGCGATCTCCAGCCGGATGCCCGAGCTGGACTCGAAGACCAAGGGTCATCAGAGGAGCCCTCGTGAAAAAATGACCGTTCCAAGCCTGAGAAAAATTAGATATTGAGGTCGGAAGCCTATCGATGGAGCAACACATACCTTGACACGATGCAGAGGCCTCGTGCAGTGGTCGGTCACGATACACTTGGCACAAAACAATCGGGAGTCCACACAGTCTGAGCAGCGATACAGAGGCTGGCCCTCGATGACCAGCGAGTGGTCGTTGTGGCACATCGCGCACCGCAACTGTGCATCCCCTCGGCCTTCGAGACGGAGTAGCTCGCGTAGATACTCGTCGATGTGCTGCTCCCATAGCATAAGCGGATTGTCCTATGTGAAAGAGTAAATATCATTATCATGATAAATTAGAAGGCCAACACGGACCGTTGCAAGTGTACGGCGCCGCTTTGAAGGTTCTTCGGCTGGTTGAACAGGCTGATCGGGGAGGTAGCTGGGATCCATCCAGTCAAATGAAAAAGACGATGTATCCTGTCCGTTGTTGCCTACAGAGGATGGGTAATCGCCCGGCGAGACCTGATCGGGCTGTGACGGCTTCGTAGGCAGACCAGGCACCTTGATGTACGAGTGAGCGGTAACCAGTCGATCGTCCGTGAGTTCATAGTGTGTATGACGCTGCGTAATTGTTGCCGGCAGCGAGGGTTGACCACGGGGTTGAGGCATATAACTATCAGAATCAAGCTTCTCGCGTCTCCGTTTAGCCATGAGAGTGAATGTAGGAATGAGCACACTCACATCTTGGCTTTATAGAAAACAGACTCCCTAATGTCTGCATGTAGTATCGCCGTCTCCAGTCCCTGTACCCGATGTATTGAGAACATGAAGTGGGATATGGCCACTTAAAACCGCTGCGACGAACATATGAGCAAACAGCTAGTCTAAAAAAAGGTGAAGTTCCCTACCTGTGGACCCAAAGTAACATATGAAGGTATTGTTGGTTACGACGAGGAAAAGGAGGGCACAAAGGTTGATCTACATACATACGGTCGTGAACTCTGAGTATGTTGAACAGAACTCAGACTGTTGTGAAGGTGCAACAACAACAAACAATGATCATGTGAATACAACTTGGAGTTGAACCGAGAAAGTGAGGGGAGACGCAGCTACATTACGATTGATGACTACAAGTACATGTATAGTCGCATCGTAAAGTAAAGTAAAAGCAATTATGAGTCAGACATAGCCCAGAATTTCTCCCAAGGCCACAGGCTCTTTTCAACCGCGTCACACAGCGCCTGAATCCCGCGTTCGTGCCGCTCCTCCAACGGAAGTGCTAGTGCTGCCGTTCTCTGATCCCGCTCCTCCGGGGTCAGCACGACGTCGAATGCGTGGCCTTGGCCGTATAGCCCGTAGCTAACATGAGAAAAATAATGTTCACGCTAGGAAACATGAAAGGGGGGGGGGGATAGAAGGATCAGGAACACGCACGCGTCTGGCACGATCGGCATCAACTGTGAGAAGGTCCTCCCATTTCTTGTACTCATCGCTGTCGCTCGCTCCGCCATGGAAAGCGCCGAGGAAAAAAAACATTTGTCGGACCTTCTTTGAAATATTCAGGACAGCCATGCGGCAACACGACGGGTGACGACTCACTTTTTTTTGGGCTTCCATGTGGAATTTGAGCCGCTCAGGGTTCACGTAATGTTCTCCACGGCCCTCATCCGCGTCGAAGTTGTCCAGCAGGATGACCGGAAAACGGTCAAACCAGACAGGGAACAGCAGGTTAAAAAACAGTTCCTTTTTGCGCTCCTTACAGGCGCGCCTGTATATAGGAGCGACGTACTTGAGGAACGCATCCTGTTGAGGGGCCCGGATTGCGTCCCGATCAGTGGCAAATAGATTGAGGTTGGGGTCTGGTGACATCTAGGGCTATGTTTAGCGTACGGTCGTCGATCGATCATGTTACAGATTAGCGAAACTCACCGGCGCTGTGATGTCAATCGATCGTGGGGTTGAAAACGGTTGGGAGGGGTTTGGCGGAAAATTATTTCAAACAGCGCCCTTGACCCTGGAACCAACATGGTGGATTGATGGTATACATCACCAAACAAGCGGTGGCTGGAAAGTCGTGAAAAACATTTGGAGCCTGTACAACTCCACTGGCAAAGTAATAGTATTCTGAAGCCGGAATATTTGGTTTGACTACTATTTGAAAGGTCTCAGAACTTTCCGCAACTCTAAAAGTGTTGTTTGAGTAAAAGTAAGACGAACCAAAATAGTGAGCTAAAGCCATTACAGTTTGCGTTAGTAACTCTTACCACATCCATCGTGAACTTTAACCTTGGTTCAACCATGGCTCGGCCACGACTATACCATACCCCAGAAGAGATAAGAGTTGCTAATAATGCCAAAAGCAAACGGAGCTATGTCAAGTAAGGGTTGAGATACTTCCAAATTCCATCTGATTTAAGGGGTCTATAGAAATCAACCAACAGTCCGTGTGCGACGCAACCTGCTCTATCGAAGGAAAGCTAAAGAGTAAGGTTTTTGGTGTCCTATCTTAACTTCAGTTGCTGACTACTGCTAGTAGATCTATAATAGCGCAGGCTAGTCCACCGATGGCGGAAGTACAGTCAGTCACTAACATAACAAACTCTCACCCTTGGTACACCCGGTGTTATTCCAAGTGTGTCACTATGTATGAACGCTAATCTCAATATAGGCACATCAAGGGACCCTTGGCATACTGGTGCGACAGGGTAGAGAGAATTGCGACCAAGCACGCTGCTATCGTCGGCCTGTCGCCATCCGACTATGTTGAAACACTCTATGTACAGTTTTCTATCAGCAACGATGATTGCGCCATTCAAGATGCCGTGTCTAGGATGACGAAGCTTCAGTCATCTATCCGTCGATACCATGCCGAAATCCTGCAGCTGGAAGGGGTTGGGAAGGAATTAGGGCGCTGTGACGAAGTCTCGAAGATGGTTAGCGGGGTTCTGGCGTCATTAGAAGACTTGCTATCATCAGCCATCCTTGATCCAACAGGCCTGGCAGCGCTTCACAAGGGTAAACAACTAATGTACCAGCAGTAGTTAATATATCTACATGACCTTCATGACCTTCAGGACATGTGTGCACGCCAATAGAATGGACACGAGATCAACTAACATTGGTGGCAATAATACAAAGTTCGACTACAGGCGGTATAACTTCGACTACATGCGGTATCAAGAAATATTTTAGATCAGCCTCCCCACCCGACGCGGCACCTAACGACGCTGGACAAGGTTAAGTTTCTGCGCCAAGGCGAAGGCCGATTCGGCATCCTTCTTATTGTTGCAGCGCTTGAAGAAGGCACTGGAGATGCCGTTGATGAGGGGCTTCACGGTGGCCCTTGGGAGGTAATTAGTATTGAGGGGGACTGGGTTGAGATGAGGGGGAACAGACTTACCAGCCTTGAAACACACCTACGTCGCGGCCGATGGTTACAAAATACCAAGTATCGGGAGAAGCGAAAAGCGTAGTCGGGTCGAGGGGTGTATCGTTGTCCTCAGAAGCGGCGGCGTCTTCAGCACCGGTGGCGTCCTCAGCAGCGGCAGCGTCCTCGGCAGCGGCGGCGTCCTCGGCAGCGGCAACAGTGATAGCTGCAGCAGTGTGAACTGCTAGGCAGTCGTCGCAGACATGGGGGCACAGGGCGAGGCTCCCGGCATCCACGGGTACGATAGCTAGAAACACATGGTTTATGAATATCTGTCACCAGAATCGTAGTATAAATTGCTTACCGGACTCCGCAGGAGCAGCAACAGGAGCGGCGACTGCAGCGTCAGCTGGCTGAACGAGACTGGTGGGCGCAGTGGGAGAAGTGGTGGCAATTGAAGGAGTGGCTGAGTTTGGAATCTCGTCAGCTGGTTGATATCTTTCGGTAACCTTTCGCTTACCACTGGCAGTCAGGGACAAACCCATGTGATTCAGCGCAGCAATGATCTCCGCCATTCGCGTGGAGGTGGAGGGGTTGTGGGGAGCGCTGTCTGATTTGGGGAGCTGAGCCATGATGTTGGTTTTCAGATCGATCGATGTGTTGATCGTGGTTGGAAATCTGCCGGTTACAATGTTTATGCGCCGTTTTTGTGTTTGAGCAGCTGTACAGTTGTCCGGCAGTACCCGTGCGTGGCTGGGCAACCCTAGATTACCAAACAATCCGATCACAAGATCAAAATATTCAGGGTGAGTTGCCACTGCCGACGGCGAACCATTCATAGTAAGTTACCGGGAGTCATACTGCATGATGATTTAGGCTCACCTTTGATGCAGATGCCACCACCGCGCTGGGCGAGCGAAGAGCAGAGCGGCTTTCTGCGGCTGTATCTTGACACATTCATAGAACACCAAAAGAAAAATACAACCCAAGCCTTCTGGCCTGTCATAGAACGTGAATGGTCTACCAGATGGCCGCAAACTGTACTGGATGAGAATGCGACACCTCAAGAGTCGATCGATCATGAAACCGCATCCACCGCGGAGCTGTTTAAAATAAGAAAGGTATGTGAAAGATCATCACCTGATCTCATAGTGATAGTGATAGTGATATTACCCACGGGCGGTCCCGAAGTGGAACATGTGGGGGTCCGTGCTACGTACGTGCTTCAAGTATTAATCATGGTCGCACAGAGAATCAAGGAATGGTACAGCAACAACTGCAAGCCACACAAGGTCAAACCTCAGGCCCTTTCCCTCCAATTCAAATCTAAAGCGAAGCGCGCCCCACAAGCAATTGAAGTCTACTCGAGAGACTACTACAAGGTCAAGGTACAAGATGGCGTCAAGGCCGAGATCGCAGATAAGGGCATTATCCCCAAGAAAACGTTGCCAGTGATCAGGCGCCAACTTATGGAAGCATTTGCTGCTGAATCGCCGGAAGTGCGGCAAGCCGTTCTCGCGGCGGTTGAAACGGCCAAAACAATCACCAAGTCACCTGAGGCTGTTGAACCCACGCCGCAAAGCTATGCTGCGTACGTGCATGTGAATTCCGTCCCTCTTTGCACGCTGATCTCTTCTCAATAGCGCAATTGAATGCATTCCCAACGCCGTAGAACAGTTTGTTGACGCGATGCGCGCACAGACTGGTTGGGTTTGGAGCGTGATCGGTGGTGGGCCGGATCCCATAAACCATGGGAGCATTCGTACTCTTGGGTATGTACGTCTTGGCCGCTCTTACATATGCTCTAGTCTCTGACGGCCATTTAGCTTCCATCAAGGAAAGAACGACCTCGGCCAGTCATTCAGGGACTCTCACGCCACGTACGATGAAAACATCCGTGAACCTTACGGTGCCTACGTTCAAACACTGTTCTGTAAGCATCTTCTCTCGTAGTACTCAACAGCGTCCTGATTTGAATCTAGCTCAGGAAGTCTGCAATTCGCGCGCCCTGCTTCCTGACCCCAACACTCGGAAACACGAGGTACAGGTACCCAGTTCGGATACGGAGCCTGTGAGCCTGTTCCCTGAAGACCCGTGCCGCTCCCACTTGCCGGATGCAGAGCCACGCTTGCCAAAGGACTTCAGCATGATCGATCCTACCCTGCGGCCCGACTCTATCTCTCTATCACCCCCTTCCCCTCTTTCCGTCCCTCTGTCAACGGCACCTACCGCCCAAGCATTGCCCACGCTGCTGCAGCCACTTCCGGTACCTCCAACCACGACAACTCAGCCAACCCCTCTATCTCCGTCGTTGCCCGAAGAGCCACCGGCCGACATACCACTCGATTTCCCATTTTCCCGGGTCATGTGCGCGGATGGAACGGAATACCGCTTTCCTGACAGTCTCTATAGCGAACCTATATCGACGCCCAGCTCTCCCATTTCCATCCATTGTCCCATCTCAGGTACTCGGATGCGTTCAATCTCGCCAATTGCGGACTTCGAAAACCTTGCCGCAGGTCTTGCGAAACGCCCTCTACCCGTTCTTCCAAAGGCTCCCGCGAAATCCAGGGCTAAGGTTCCGAAGGCACCAAAGACTTCGCCGCTGCCACCCGTGTTGGAGCCAGCCGACTCAGTTGGGCGTGGGAAACGTGTTCGCAAAGTCGCACCCTCGAAGGAAGTTACAGCGTTGACCGTGGACGAAAACGGACACCCCACAACGGATGCCAATGGTAACCCTATCAAGTCGACTGCTCCTGGGAAGCGTAAGGCGAACGGCAAGGAGAACTCAGGGTAAGTTGTCCTACTATATCTCCACCTCTTTTGACTCTAACCTCGTTTATATTCTATCAGGCCGAGTAAGAAACCCAAGGCGTGAGCAACACGTAATAGGTTCATGTAGAATACTTGTAGCTCTTACTCGCCGCATTGCCTGTTCAACATCTTGATCTCGAAATATAAATTGATTATGCACTTGAAATATGTTCATGCGAGTCATGCGACGCCGAAGTCTCCGGAAGTAAGTTCTCAGGTCATTGCTCAAATTTCGGTGACTCGATGATTTTGTTACGAATTACCGGCCAAATCGTAGCCTGGCAGAATAAGCGACTACTGAGCGATTAGAATTCAGATCATTCCGTATGTTATTTTCCGTTATTCCTCCTAAATATCATATGACGACATTGACTCGATAAATTGTAGAAGCCAAGACAATTGAATGAACAGGATGTTTTAGGTCTGATATGTTCTCCGTTATTTTATTTCCATACGTGTGATATGTCATCTTTCATGTTTTCTACATTCCAGTAGCGGAGCATTTACAGATACCCGTCTAATTATAACCTATTTAGATTTCGAACGAGATTCAGGTACCACCATCTCATGACGAAGCATTGACGCGTACCCAGGACCAAATAAATACCGCTGAAGCGCCCCAGCCGTATGCCGCCCAACAGCGAGCAGGGTACCGTGGGGGAGCGAGGTATTTGGCTGGCGTTGGCAGTGTCACGTGACACGGTAATTACAGCCATTGATATATCACCCATTCACGGTAACTACAGTCGTTTCATATATCATACTGACGGTACAGCCTGGGTCAACATCGATCGTTGTGATATGGAGTACATGAAGAGATGTGCCAGTCCATGCATATCGCATGGTGACGATCTATCCTTTCACTGCCCCATTTATATTGGGTTCGGAACGAGACACGAATGTCGGAGACTTGGAGGGCTGCATACTCCGAAGAGACACGCAGCGGGTCGCACAAGATTCCAAACATATGATGTGCTGGCTGCACCAGTGGACGGCGTGGCCAGATAGTCGAGGAAGGTGCTCTTATGCGTCAGGCGCTGGACAGGGCCTGTACAATGATATAGCGGATGTACTTATACAACCACCATCATCAAAAACTCAAAAACCAGATAAAACCCGTCTTAACGCATTCCCTGCCTCGCAAACTGCGGACGACGATCTGCGTTACGAGTTACTGATTGGGGTTATGTCTGTAATGGCCGTCCCACGTTAGATCCCTCCAAACCGTAGGAGCATGAAAGGTCATGAGCGTATGGAACAGTTCTTTGCACCACGGCGCACGAACCTCATCCGCCTTGTTGCCTGCTCTCCACATACCGGAGACGACGGGTGCCGGCGTACTGAGGCGGTTGCTCACACCGTTGCTCGCTCTGTAGACCCGCCCCGATTCCTGGATTGCCTTCCGCTGTGCTCGTGATCTCTCGTGTCCGACGTGCTTGTGTTCCCTCGTGTCCGATGTGTTTGTGTTCCTGCATGTCCGACGTGTTCATACTTTCTCGTGCATAGCCCATTTCGTACACACGCCATAGCCAGCCCACATGTATTCTCCTTCACTCACATTGGGAGAGTACCGAGCCCACCCTCCGTTCTGTGTCCGTAGAAATGTCTCACCTTAACCATATCACATGCTTAACCACTTCACCCACCTATGCCGCTGCGCTCTGCTGGACCTTTCCCGACAGCTGCGTCACTAATTCCACAACATTCCCCTGTGCAGAAGCGCGCATCACCCTATCACTACGGTATGCCTATCCACTGCAACCGGCTATGTCACCGTGCTCCCCCGGGGCTTTCGCGCCGGCTGCGTCACTTGCTTCCATCACATTCCCCTGCGCAGAATGGAGTCCTTTAGCACTGCCGCTCCCGACAGTTGCGTCACTCGATTCCACGACGTTCTCCTGTGCAGGACGGAGTCCTTTATCACGCCGACATTGCATGTCCGACCCCTTACTCCCCCCACCAGATGGCGTCTCAACGACAGGCATCCCCCATAACGGTCTCCTCCGCTTCCCCTACCGTCGTCTCCTCCCACTCGCTCTCGCCCTTTGATCCCGACCCTATTCAGACCGCAATGGATGCACTCGAGGCCGAGCGTGCTATAGCCAATGGCGTCGTGTCACGGGCTACCTCTCACGATGCCTCCCCATCCCCTGTACCGTCCACTCACATTCATCTCATCCCGCGCCTGCATGCTGAGGCCCCTGCACCCCCACGTGTCCCATCACCGGTACATGACCACCAGCCCGTCGACCGCGTGTCCGTCCTTGCCCACGACGTCCACCAGCTCGGAGAACTGGTTAACTACCTCGGTCACACGATGCACCGGCGGCACTCCGCCGTCATGGCCCTTCTTCACAACGACCCGTCATCTACAGCAAATCCCGGTAATGCTGCGGCTCCCGCGATGTCTCTCAAGGACCTCTTCGACACTGTCGCGTCCCACGGAGCTGATTTGCGTCGACTCTCGACCGAATCTTCGTCTCTTCGACGCGATCTTGGGGTCGTCGACACCAATGTTGATGAGGTCGTCCACTCCCTTCACCTCCAATCTCCGCTGCGTCCTGCTATAACGTCAACCCGTGCCCCTTCGCCTCCGACACCTGTTGACGAACCCACCATGGGTGTTGCACAAGGATCCCAGGATGGTCCATCTGCGTACGACGAGCAGTTCCCTTCTCGCTCCCGTCGTTCCCACATGTCACGGTTGGCCCGAGCAAGGTCCTCCGCAGCTTACTTGCGTCGACGAAGGCATATCACACCCCGAGACGTACTCGTCCGCAACGTCACCCCCGACGAGCCCCCGATGCATCTTGTTTATCTGCTTTTCCAGTGTCTGCCGAAACTCCAACCGGATAGTGTTCGCACTGCCATACGTCTCCCGCATAACCCTACCACCATCAGCCTTCGATTCCACACTCGTACGCTTGCGCACGATTTCATGTCCGCATTCGCTTCCTCGACCATTCCAGACTCTTCCCTCATCTCTGCGACTCTTGCCGAGGACGCCGTCGCCGACGATCCTATGGCTTCCGCTCTCCTCTCCAAATAAAATGCCGCCCTAGTTAAATGATCACGAGCTTCCCGTCTAAATTGATACTTAAAGCTTTATCCTACGTTCCCGCCGTAACACTAATTAAAAGTACTACATTCCCGTCCGCTACCGTTCAATTGTATCTTTCATTGCCTCCTGCCTGTTCCCCTACTAAGTGAGTGCTGATAGGCCTTTATACGGAACATGCCTCAACCACAATGTCATCATGTCTCGGCGACCCAAAAGTCCTTAACATTCTAGCACCATTCGACGCGTCGTCACCGCCGCCGTAGACCTTTATTTAGACTGCCCTCCTTTACCCGCCACTACCGTGCTTCTTCCCGCCCCTGATGTCTGACACTCCCCGCCTGCCCTCTCTCCCTCGTTTCCCCAGCATTACCCCTCTCGAACAGGAGGGTCCTTCAACACCTCCGAGCGGCGAGTTTGACGACCCGCTCGACCATACACAGAATAGTTGTCAAAGCGTTGGTGTTCCACCTTCCATCGCACCCTCTGCTGCGGCTCTCGGGGGCGAAGAGGACGCTCAGCCTAGCAACGGCAGTCGCTCCCTGGCGATCTCGTCTGCGACAGTTAAAGGCAAAGGTAAAGCCAGGCCAATCCGAAAGCAAACTGCATCCTCCCGCGCCGTGATAGACTCTCCTACTGAACCTTCGACTTCAACGGAGAATGTCGTTGCCCAACCTTCTCTCATTACCGAATACGACCGCTCCATGGTCGACGTCGTTGGGATCACACTGCCTCTCTCCTCTCCTCGTACAACTACGGCCCGCGATGAGCTTCATCGTGCATTCCACAACGACGCCGTCCTCGCCTCCCACATCAAAAAGCTGGAAGATGAATTATCGTCCCTCACCACTTCCACCGACGACCGTAATGAGCGCCTTACTAAACTTATTCAAGACTATGGGTCCGCGCCCCAACGTTCGAACGTAGGGTCTGGCTTCGACCACGCTCTGCGCACTAACGAACAATTCAATAAACTTTGTAACACCGTCGTCGCGTATGGTAAAGACGTTAACAACCTCTCTCGTGCTGTTAACGGTCTACGCCAAGATATTCACACTATGCGCACCTCCCCCGTCGTTACGCGCGCCTCCGCTCCACCTCCTTCCGTCGCTCCCTCATACATCCCTTCCCCTGCGCTCGATACGTCCCCCCACTTCAACCACCCTTCCGCCCCGTTCAACCCGAACGATGGGCGCACAGCTGCCGGGCCTTCCTACGGAATCCAGGGCATGCACCCGGGACAGAAGCGTGCTCATGAAGACGACAGCGGTTTCCATAAAAAGTCCAGGGTGGTAATTGACGACCGTGACGTTCTTATACACCCCGTCGCCCCCAACGGGAACTCATTGGCCATCGCACGCGCAATTGTTACCAAAATGTCTAACTTCGTTGATGGCAACGTCCTTAGCGCTGGTCGATGGAACAGCAACACTACGATTCTTAGTATTCGTTTCAGGAATCGTCACCTGTCCTCCTCTTTCATCCACCAATTCACGTCCCTCCCACCTCCTGGCATGGGACATATGGCTACGATGCACGCAGACGACCCAAACTTACCACCCAGATTCTGTCCCATTTCTGCTGATATCGATGACCTCGAGCTCATCAGGGGAAGGGACTTCCGGGGGTAGGACTTTTCCGACATGTTACTATACATCACTTTAACTTCCGTCCTAGTCTACATGTTTGCGCATGGAACCTCCATGGTAATCTGGCGCTTAAAAGTACGCAATCCGAGCTACTTACCTTAATACAACAACACGACGTCACCTTCTTTCTCGAAACATGGCTTCGTCCCTCTCAGGAGAACTGCTTGCAACTCCCAGATGGGTTCTCTATTTTCGCAGTCTCTCGACCTCTATCTCCCAACTGGGACTCACAGAGGGGTGGAGTCGCCGCTGTGTTTAAGTCGTCTTTGGATATACACCTCATGACGGATCTCTGCGCGCCAGATCTCCTCGTTCTTCGACTGGCTGAATGTATTATCGCCTGCTGTTACCTCCCTCCTCCGAATTCCAATTGGTACAAGTGGACTGATATCAACCCTGAAGAGCGCCTGTTCAGTACCGTCACAACGATCTCTGCCATCTCTTCTGGCCCGGTGATGATCATCGGAGATCTTAACGCCCGCATCTCGTCCGCCCAATCGACCACCACTGCGCTCCCGAGATCCTCTCCAGACCCGGTGCGCAACGCTCGTGGTAATCGCGTCTTAGCTATGTGCAACGACCACTCTTTTGCGATACTGAACGGAACACTGTTTGACGCATCACAGCAAGGATCGTTTACCTCGTTTCAACCAGGTGGATCTGCGGTCGTCGACTACGTCTTAGCCAATACTGCTATGATCACTCTCTTACGCCCTCGCTCTCTCAACTTTCTTCAAAGTCGATGGTCCG
The DNA here is from genome assembly GCA_014905825.1 of Lyophyllum atratum. Lineage (NCBI taxonomy): Eukaryota > Fungi > Basidiomycota > Agaricomycetes > Agaricales > Lyophyllaceae > Lyophyllum > Lyophyllum atratum. The sequence continues at coordinate 711,488 of JACGCN010000009.1, read as the reverse complement.
ACCATGCCCAACTTCGTCTCACTTACTACGTTCGCGTCACGCCCGAAACCTCCCAGCCTCCTAAGGCCTCCAACGCCCGCAAATTGTTGACACAGCTATTAGCGGGTCCTCCTGCAGACCACGCGACGCAAAACTTGAACACTATCCTTGAGGCCACCTTAACCTCCGCCCTCCCTGTCGAAGACGCAACTTCGGCGTTATATGGTCAGGCGCATGACACTGTCCCACCTGTTAGCGTCTACACCGCTTCCACATGCCACCGGTACGACAATGGGCCTCCCGTGGCTGCCTTCGGTGTGTACTATGGGCCGAAATGCCACCGCAACATCGGTCACCGGATCACAGGTACACAGACCGACGCCAGGGCTTCAGCGGCTGCTGTCCTTTTCGTCCTGCAACATTCCCCTCCTGATGTCCCCCTACGTTTATATTCATCATCAAAAGGTCTAATTCGAACACTGGTTTTCTTCGCTTCTCGACATATGTCCCAAGGCTGGCAGTGTTCGAACGGAGATATTCTCGCCCTCATTGTGCAATTCCTTATTGCACGCGCTGCATCCGTGGATTTCCTACCTCTGCATGCCTCCCCCCGCGTGGTGCATCAATTGGAGGGAAGGTTACTCGCTAACGCCGCGTGTACCCGACGGCACGACTCCCTCGTGTACCACATCCCGTCGCGAGGCCCGCAACCACGTGTTATTTCTGAACCACCCCCTCCCACAACCACAGTACCTAAAGTCTCCACGTCACTTTCATTGGCTGTACCTCCGACCTCTAAAGACGTCGACAACGTCTCTCCTGACTATATCGACTTTAATCTCGATGCTCACCGGGGGCGAGCTGCCGAGCGCGCGGCGAAGGTTAGCAATCTGCAGGATCTAAAATCCTGTCAAACGAATCGAGAATACTGGAATCTCATTCGTAAATGGACTGATCCTAAATCTCGTCCCCTGCAAGTCACCGCGCATCAGCTCTACCATGTCTTCCGAGCCCGAATCAATCCGCTGCCCGTTCCTCCACCCGTGTTTGATGTCCGAGCCCATGCCGCTGCACGGTCCCTCGCCGACGCTCTCCCTGTCACCACCGTAGACCGTACCTCAGGTTCCTTTTTCAGCTCCCCCTTCACTATCGGCGAGTTGCAATGGGCCAAGGCGAAACTTGCAAAGCATAGTCCTAAAAGCGCGAGGGGAGCAGACGGGGTTTCGTACTCCTTGATCGTCAACATCCCAAACGAGCGCCTCTTACCTCTACTCCAGGCATGCATTGACTCAGGTCGCACCCCTGGTCCATGGCTTCACACAGTTCTCATCGGAATTCTGAAAACAAATCAGGACGGCACCAATCCTGACAGCTACCGTCTCATCGGTCTTCAATCCTGTATGCTCAAACTCCTCACCCTCCTTGTTGACAAGCGCATTCGCGACTGGGCGGAGGCTGAACATGTGTTGCCTGACACGCAGAATGGCTTCAGACCACGGTACCGTACCAACAATAATTCCTTCATTCTACGCTGCGCCATTGAACGCGCTCAAGCCGATGGACTGCCTTTATTCATTGCGTTCGTCGACCTCAAGAACGCTTTTCCCTCGACAGACTTACCCACCCTTTGGTCCAAGCTGTATGGGAAGGGCGTCTCGGGTCCTATATTTGATTGGTTACGGAACCTGTATGCAGAGATGCGGTACATCGTCCGTGCTGGGGGGGAAATCTCTGAATCGTTCTCGTCCTTAATTGGCTTGCTGACTGGCGACACCGCCTCCCCCGGTCTCTGGAATGTCTTCTTCTCCGACTTCCATCTCCCCCATCACCCTCACGATGTTTGCTTGAATGGCTGTCCCGTCTCCCATGTAGAACAAGCCGACGACATCGTCCTTTTCTCCACCTCGCATACTGGCCTTCAGTCGAAACTTGATGCCCTGTGCCGATGGTGCTCGATCAATCGTATGATTGTCAGCATCGTCAAATCGGAGTGGGCTCTCGCAGGCTCTTATCGACATCCGATCCCTACCATGTTCATGAACTCCGAGCCTATCAAGCACGTCACGTCATACACCTACGTCGGCATCACCTTTGACTTCCGCCATAAGCACATGTTCCGCGCCCACTTAGCTTCAAAGGCATCTGCTGCTCGGAGTATCTCCGGTGCGACATTTGCCATCGATTCTTTCCTGGGCGCCCTGCCACCTGCAGACGGCAGGATACTCTATATGGCACGCGTCGACCCTCACCTAACCTCCGGCTGCGAAATTATCGTTGACGTTGACAGCGTCGGCCTTAAACACCTCGAAAGCGTTCAGCATTCATTCTTGCGCCGACTGCTGCGCGTCTCCGGTCGCTCTGTCTTACACCCTCTATTCACCGAGACAGGCATTCTCCCCATCAAGTATCGTCGACTGATGCTGTCAATTGGATATCTTATCTACGCCCTGAACCTACCTCGACATCATCTTGCATCCTGCGCTCTGCGTGACTCTTTCCTGCTTGCGACTCATGGGAAGTCTTGCTGGATCAGCGGCTTACTCCACACTCTGAATTCCCTGCCCTACCCTCTTCACCTCACCCTCGGCAACCTTACTGCGCGCGCACCCAAACTTGCCTCCGAAGTTTCTCTTGTCGCAAAGCGGCACCTCATTGACCTCTGGAACTCCTCCACTAAATTGGTATTTCAAGTCGGGAATCACGACGTCACCACGTATCGTCTGCAGCCATACCTCCGAATTCCTAACCCTCGTCACCGTGTCGCCATCACACGTTTTCTTCTATCAGACCACTGCTTAGCAATCGAGCAACTTCGTCGCCACGTCTCAGGCCGTCCCCACATTGAGCGACATCGTCGACTGTGCCGCTTCTGTGAATCTTCCGTGGAGGACGAACCGCATGCTCTCTTTGCCTGTAGAGGCCACCCCAACCTGAGGCCTCTGCGACGGCAATTTATACACACCGTCCTACAGTTACGCCCCGACCTCCTGATCGCATATCAATCTCCCCCTGCCTCCCAGTTCATTATTCACCTCGTTAGTGACCGTGGGTTATGCCCTCTCTTCGCTGAATACATATTCGACATCTTCGCACTTTTTGATAGCGCTCCCCTTCTCATACCGTCTGTGGCTGCATGACTGTGACGCTCGTGCTATTTCTTCTCGTTTACAACACATCTGCATCTGTTTTGCAAATGCGCGTAGCTACATTAACCCGTGCGATCCCGTATATCATAGCGGCAATGATTAGCTAACGCCCGTAGCGTACACTTGATGCACGTACGTAGCACGGACCCCCACATGTTCCACTTCGGGACCGCCCGTGGGTAATATCACTATCACTATCACTATATGGCTTGGCAGACTGTGTCCTACTGCGTCACGGTCACATATGGCATCCCAAGTGCGCCAGGACATTCACGTGAACCCAAGTGGTTCCTTTGACGAACCACGATCGCCTTCGTCGACCCCTAAACATGCTGCCCTCCCATGAGAACATACTCGAAGATCTCCCGCCGGGCGCCTCTGTATCAACGGACTGGCGCGGTACGACAATCACGATGCCTCGGATGTACGATCCGTCGAAGGGATCATGCCTTGTGGACAGATCCATCTCGAACATTGTTCAGCGCTCTGCTCCATTCTCTCGACTCTACTTCTCAGCCTTTCGGGATCCCGGTGCTAAGATACTGGACAAGCGCTCGATTATCGTCTTCATAGACGGGGCCTGCTTAGACAATGGGAGCCCGGCCGCTCGCGCAAGTGTCGGCGCGTTTTTCGGCCCCGCCTCCCCTCACAACATTTCGGAGCTCCTCCCGCACAGCGAGCCTCAGACATCACAGCGCGCGGAGATACACGCCGCATTGCGGGCGCTGCAGGTAGCGCAGGACGCGGTCGGAGATGACTTCAGCGTCAGCCGTATTGTGCTAGCCAGCGACTCGGCCTATGTGGTGAAGAGCATGACGCAGTGGGTGTTTACGTGGAGGAAGAACGGATGGAAGAACTCGGACGGGGGGGCTCTTGTCAATGGAGACACGCTGAAGGAGCTGGATTCGATGATTGAGGACATGGCGGAGGACGGCCTCGAGGTGGAGTTTTGGGCTATTCCAAGGGAAGAGAACGTTGAGGCAGATCGTCTGGCCAGCTCTGCTTGTCGTCGTTAAATGCATTGTGTGTCCTAATAAATAAGGATGCGTTCAGATTGCCAACCTTCGAGCTTGATGCAAGCATGATCGCGGAATTTGAAATCCACCTGCCCTAGACGAGTCACGGGTCTCAGTCAGACGATCACCGTTCCTCCATTTGATTCTGTACCCCAGAGTCCAGACCAACCTCAACTTCGGCGCCTAAGCTAGCCAATCTACTAAATATCAAGCTTTTTATATCCCATCCATTCGACCTTCTCAATCTGAATCAATGGCAAGTGATAAGCCCAAGGACATGTACCCTCTGAAAAAAGGTAGAGATTCGTACCCTGACATGATGCATTTGTAGTAAAGACTTGTTTGGTTGAAGGATTTCGTCGACATCACCCTCTATGGTATCGCAGCGACGATAAGTGTACGTAATACCCGAACTGGAGTGTTGATTACTATTAACCACCAGTCTGATGCAGTCTCAACCGATGAAAGGAATGAACTGCTCGAATACCTCAACACGATGTTTGAGCAGTTGAAGTCAGAAGATCACATTCGGTGGGAAGAGCTGGGAGTCTGCCAAGACGTGCCGATTCCGCACACAAAGATCCTGCGCAAAAGTGACGACTTGCAGGGCAAAGAGAGACATGAGTACGTTAGGAACAGGGTCTTCGACATTGTCAGTGCGTGCTTCTGCTTTCCTTCCTGAAAATCCGATGGATCTCCCTGCAGCCTGGCGTATCGCCCGTCTTCTCCGGTATACACACCCTATACGGCTAGGGGAAGCGGTGGACGCGCTTGAATATGGCTGGAAGGTACACCAGTGGATGAATCCAGGGCAACCGCCACATTATGACGTGTATGTGCTCTAGTTTAATGTTTACTTTCTCTACTAAGCTTAATTCGTTTGAAGAATTTACAGCATCTTCCTGGCCACCGCTCGCGAGCGTCGTGGCGGCGATTCATCCTACCATGAGAAGACTCTGGAGATTCTGCCGCTCAGGATACTTGCCGACCCCAGGGTAGGCCGTAGGAACTTCATTCTGGGCTGCTGTACGCTTGCTCGGCTCTATCGCCACCTTGGACGTGACGCGGAGGACCAAATGATGTTTGTATCATGTTTCCTGATAATAAGGGAAAGTCATAAACTGTTTATGTATCTGCAGGGTACGGAAGATCGCTGAATGGATCGACGCTCCCCTCCGACAATACGCACTCACACCTTATGAATTCTGGCAAAACATGGACCAGGATACGATGTCTCGCGTGATAGCCTATCTCGGGAGGGACCCATTCGATGGCATCATTAACGAAGACCCCCATACTGCGGTCGACACAAATATTGATACCACATATAGTACTGCCTTAAATTTCATAGTATGTCACCGATTCCTGACACCTTGTAAATGAGACTGATGCAGTGTAATAGAATCCTTACTACCAGGGGGAGCAATTACCCAACATCCCTCTTGAGACGGATAAGAGATCATTGAAGCGCGAATGTTGGATCAGTGGTTGTCGCGTGAAGGAGGAGTTGAGACAGTGCGCAGCTTGTGGGGTAAGCCTATATTGTTCGAGGTGAGTTTTCAATGGTACTGGTTTCAGAATTCGGTCAAACTTTTGATTAGAGAGCATCAAAGGGAGGCATGGCCGCGCCACAAACCGCTGTGCGATCGATACAGGAACGAAAAGGCTCTGTATAAAGGTCTTGATTAGTTTGGGAGGTCAGTCTCAACGATCTTCTTGAGTTGTGTATTACCCCGGATTTTTTGACGTGAAAAAGCGCACATCAGACTGCTATTGACAATCGTATTTATCTCGACGTCTATCTGTGATCATCTGATGTCTTGCGCCCTGCTTCACCTCTTTTCAGTAGAGGTTCGGAATAACATTGCGTCCATTTCGGTTGCTTTGGTACCTCGTGTCTATGCGTCATCTGTTAGCAGCAGCTCCAGACTTTGGCGTACCACCTCTCCGGGACCTACAGTCCGACTCAGGTGCACGGTGTGATGTTAACGTCAGGCGGGTATCCGATGGACTTCCGAGATGCGAAAGTTCGCGTAGCCTCGCATATTTTTCGGCTTTCCTTGCACTAGACCTACAGTGTAGGGTATATAAAATCGGTCATGACAAAATTCATCAGCTCCGGTCGTCACCATGCGTTCCACGTTCACAGCACTCACAGCACTTTGCTCTCTCCTTCCTTCAGTCCTTGGCCACGGCCAAGTACGGAACTTCATCGCCTCGTCTGGGACCTACCCCGCTGCTGACGCCTACGCATCCGCACTCCCGAACTCACCAATCCGCAAGCTGAACACATACGGACCAGCTGCCGATTTCACTTCAGCGACCATTACATGCGGGGTGCGAATACTGATTCCGCTTTTCTTCGTGCGAGCCCGTCTCACAATGTTTGCTATGGTACGCAGGAGGGAGGCAACACTCCTGTGACGGCCTTGGCCACGGTAAATGCTGGAGAAACAGTTACTTTTGACTGGGGAAGTTGGGGTTCGAGCCATTCTGGGTGCGTTGCCACCATTATGTGTACCACTCGAACAAAGGCGCTAAAATTCAATACAGACCTGTAAGCTCTAGAGGAGTTTGGTTGTCGATGCATGATTGACTGCCTATTTCCAGCTCATGACTTACATGGCCAAATGCCCCAATGGCTGCGCTAGCTTCAAAGGAGATAGCGGTAGCGTCTGGGTCAGTGAGTATTAATTTACGAACTTTACCTCCAATCGTGTACTGATGTGTATGCGCGTCATCCGTTCAGAAATCGATCAAGATGCATGTTAGTCACTCGACCAAATCGACGATCCACCCACTTACTTTTCTTTTCGCATTAGACCATCCTGCGCGCACATCCATCCCCTGGGGTGAGAATATCCTTCACAATGGTGGTAAATATTCCGTCGTCGTTCCCGCTGGTCTGGCAAATGGTGAATACATCATCCGTCACGAGGTCAGTCCCGTTCTTGTCTCCAAACCGCCGAGATACCAAACTGAATTTTGGATTTGCCAGATTCTCGGCCTTCATGTCGCGGGCACTGCGATGGGCGCGCAGTTCTACCCGAACTGTGTACAGGTGAAGGTGCAGAACGGAGGTAGCAAGACCTTGCCGGCGGGCATCGCCCTTCCCGGTGCATACAAGCCCACGGACCCCGGCATCCTGACGCAGCTGTGGTGGTTCTCTCCCCAGAACAAGACCGCTTCTTACACCGCGCCTGGAGGAGCAGTCACTTTCCCGTAGGTCTTTTTTCTTGCTATCTGTTTCGATCGGTATTCCTGATCGTTTCTGCAGGGGTGGAACGGGTGATTGGGGCGCAGCTCAATACGGTGCTTGAGTTGAGGGATCTGGATGATGTGGGTTTTGGTACCATCGACGGGTTGATGTAATTAGCTATGTCTTGAGTTGTGGCAATCCGTGAAAGGAGACCGTCTAGACTCTACACTGCAAACGATGTGCCATCAGTGCAATACCTTCAAATGAAGGAGATCACTCCCATCCTTTACTCTGGTTAACACATCCATCATCCATCTGATACCAAATCATCAGCAAACTGTAGTGGTCTTTCCAAAGTCTTGCTCTATGAGCCAAAAATAGCACTAGAAAACCGGATTGCATTAAGAGGGAATCGAACCCCCGGCGGGTCGAGATTGATCACTCTCGAATGGCAACGACCCAGGTTACCACTACCCCATTAATGCATATGTAGGGAAGCGCAACCCGTAAACACAACGTGCAAGCATCCAGCTTGGATGATCATCGGAGTCTTTCGTCCTACATCAGAGCTAATCAGGTTCGCATAGGACCATAGGTGCATAGATATTGGCAGTGGCTAAGGCATGTGGTTCGTCGTGCAGGTGGTCGATGTTGACGGAGTCAATGCGTCAACCCAGGTAAATATCACTATCACTAGTGCGTAATGCTGCATGCATATTCGAGCCATGGCCCATCACCGTAATCATCATGCAAGGAGCATCGAACACTGAACAGTGCGATGCATGGCTTTCTCTGCCAGTTTTCTCTTCATCTCATAGCTTTTTCAAGCGCCAATTCTGGACTAGGCTAAGGTACCCTATTCTGATGGGTCATGGGGTCGGAATCTCATTGATCTTTCGTCCGAAAACGCCACAGTTCTGATATTGCATATTCGTGAGAAAGGTATTCCCGTACCCCACTGCTTCTCTCATTAACCGCCAAAGCCCTTGACTATCGAAATGGGCGTCTTCCCACTTCATGACACCTGAGCCGGACCATCCTATAAGACCTTGAGGTTTCCAAGCTCATTCCGCCCCGCTGCTTCACCGAGTCTCCTCACGATGGTGAACAACGTCGACAAGTTTGCCGCGCTTTATCGTGGAAGTCTTATTCCCCTTCATGCTTGTCGTGAGTCCCCATTTTTGGCTACTGATTCCAGTGCTGATCACTATGCCATTGAAGTTGTCGGTTTGACTTGGATACTTCACGATTACCGTAAGCTCTGCTACGCTTATATCTTCGCAAACCCCTGACGACTCGGACCATGACTTGAAGTTATCACGCTTGAGGATGAGGTGCGTACACCCTGTTCCGCGCTTTCTATGGGACTCATGTGAATCGTCTGAAGATACGCTACATCTGGGTTCGTCAACCTCCTAGAACTCGCTTTTAGTCGAGTCCAACTTACCTGTCTTGCAGCCCCAGAAGCGGAGTTTCGGCAAATTTATGTTCCTATGGGTAATTTTTCTTATTCGATTCTCGGGATCTTCGCTAATTTGTTATTTGCCCTTCTAGATTCGATATTACAGGTGATTGCCTATCTCTCTCCATTTATTGAGTCGTCCCTTATCTGTTGCTGGACCGTCGATGTAGCCTCGCGCTTCTCATATTCGATGTTACCCAGATCCACCTGTTTTCCAGACCAGGCATTACGTCCGACACAGTGTACGTGCCATAAGTGTTTCCCTCAGTATAGTTTGGTCATGGTTCCCACAGATGTGTTGCAATGGACTCAATTATCCGCATTGTCGGAGCGATCAGCCTTTGGTCAATAGAGATTATCATGCAACTGCGCGTGTACGCCCTGTATGGCTGCTCTAGGAGGGTACGTCTCCAATTTTTTGTAAGATTCTATGCCGTCTCATGGGATTGTACAGGTAGCCTTTTTCAACGGTATTTTATTCCTCGGATCCGTCGGCGCATTTTTCTGGGTCCTCATTCACAACGCGCAAAGGCGTCGAGCCGTGATAGCGGACGCCATCCATCTTCCCTTACCGGGGTGTCCATCTATTCATTCAGGGGTTGAGTGGCTGCAGTGGGTCCCCGCAACGGTCTTTGAAGGAATCTTGTTCGGGTTTGCATTGTCCAAAACAATAAAAACCGCCGCATCGCGAGTCATTAGGGGGAAAAAGATTTCGCTCTATTCTGTACTTCTCCGAGATAACCTCTTCTATTTCTTTGCGTCAGTAAACCCTGTCTCTTGATGAATTTCTTACTGATAAAGTTGAAATAGGATTACCCTCCTCCTCATCTTCAACAATTTGATGGTCGTGGTATGCTAACTACCTACTCTGTGCGGCACGCCACCTGACAGATATTCGTTCTGCAGGGCATCACGAAGATCCCTTGGTTTAGTTACAGGTGGGTACCGTCACCCCCCGATGAAAATCCTCCCTTTACGATCATCCTGACCTATTGTGACCTAGCCCGTTTCATGCTGCGATGGGAATCCTGACAACGAGACTGCTGCTGAACTTGCGTAAAGCTGTGGTCCGAACACCAAGCGTGGAACATAATACCACGGGCCTCGGTACTTCTCAGGAACGAATTGCGCGGAATCGTAAAATTCATACGCAGGAGAGCTTTGCAGGATCCTGGCACGCCGCCACGGTCTCAAGCGCTACTTTGGGAGCTTCGACCTACGCTTCGACAAAAGTTTGAAGTTTGTATACGAGTACAAGCGATCTTATCTTATCTTTATCAAATTGTAGAGTGTAAATTCAGATGGGCGTTCCTTCTCCAATCACACAACATTGATTGCAACTGTCCAAGCTACGTGTCTGCGAAGCGGAACTTCCTCTCTCAGCTGACGAGCATAGCAATTAATTCGTTAAGTACTCGAGTATATGCGCAAGTAGATCATGGGCATCCTTGGATCTCTGCCTGCGCCGAAAGATTCAGGCGTCTTCTGGTTCAAAGCCGCGCTCGATAGTCTTCCGAGGGTCATACGTAGGTGGGTCCAGTTTCGACAATTCGCGAGCTGTTAAAAGCTATAATTTTAACGTCATGTACACCAAATTCGGATGTACGGTGGGAAGCTCTTGCCACGCTGCCAAACCTCAGGCGTCTCTCCATCGCAGCGGATATGGTGGACGGTTGGACAGTGCCTTCGAAACAGTCGCCACTTGAGCTTATGGAAGCTATCAATGATAGTGAAAGAGTCATGGAAAGAGCGACTGGTACATGAATGTCCATGCGTCGTGTGTAGAGTTCCGGTATTGGATGTGCCAGCTGTCCATGTAGCGGAAAACACTTCATGATCGGGAAAAGGGTTCATATGAATAAGGATCGTGGAACATAAACTCGTCTCCAGCAAGCGTTTATGAGGCTGCGCGAAGAACGGAGTTGTGAGGGAATCCAGAAGGTGTACCACTGCCAAGGATAACGTAGTGGTTCTGAACTATGCCAGCCACTTTGAGATCTCTAAACGTTCTGGAAGGTGAAGCTTGGTGCCCAGTTGGTGACAGATGCTGCCGTTGGCAGACGCACGCGGTACAGATATAGGGCGGGACGCATTATGGCCACGTAAAGACGACTTGGCCTCCTGTAGCTACTCTCAACGATTAGTCATTATGGGCGCACCAAGTGGTGTTCTTCATTGCTTCCACACTTGCCGAAGAGAAACCATCCACAAAACGCAAGATGTCCATTTTCCAGAGGGTTATGAGCCTATTAATTTTACAACTGCGGATTCCACATCTTTTGCGGACAAGTGGTCCAGTTCAGCGTGCTTCTCCACCCCGCGCTCTGCGTTTCGTGCACATCCGGTCAGCCACGAACAAGAGGCCATGTCCGGACTACGCACCGAATCGAGCAAATACCCGTGCTGGAGTCCCACTTGCTTCTCGAATCATAACCGGAAGATCTGGGTTGTGTTGTTTAATCGTAGCATACCGCGAAAGAATGAACTCCCTATAAGGTGGTCAGAAGTGCAAATACCTAAATTCTAACGCTACTCACCGAGTGCCCGCTGAAGCCGGACCAGTTTGGGAGCATAGAATCCTAATCTCCCTGATAGCTGGCGAGAAGGCCTTCGAGAAAGACATGTATGAAAAGCCTGAGGTGGGTGACAGTGGGTCCAAGTCGCGGTCAGCAGAGGAGGAAGACGCACGAGGCTGACGTAAGCTATTGGTAGCGAGTTACCACGCCGTTGATCAACATCCTGTTGACAACGACCAGAACAACACCCAGCGCCGCTCCTAGTTCATGGACGACGACGAGAAACGCCAGCAGGATGACTGGGCAAACAGCCGCAAGAACAGGCTGCCCTCGTTCACTGAGGTGCTCTCAAGGCGGACACGGCCGCCTGTAGACCTCTTCATGTTCTAGTGCGTCTTCATTTTTCTGGGGAGCCCTTGAAACATTACTCATAGACCGTCATTATGGCAGCCTTTTCTTGCAACGCGAAGGAGCGGAGGATATTCTTGATTTTTGGCTGGATGTCCAGCAGCATGAGAACCTATGCCGTGCATACTTCAAGGACGTGCGCAAATCGGGCCGTACGATCAAGGAAGACTGGCCGCAGTACTGGGACTATGCTCGTAGACGAGGTTCTATTTACGGCACAGTTGTTGGACTCCATCCTGACGGAGGTGGGACGAAGAGAAGCACGGCGAGCACGGGGGAGTTAATGACAGAACAAGATAGGCGTAATCTCGCGGCGGCGGGGCCTTCGCACGACGAAAAGGGTGGCTATGGCGGACGTTCGACGAGTCCTCGACCAGGAACAGCAGCCCTTTCCGAGCACACGCGTGTTGCCTCACCGAATGACGAGGGTAAGGAACAACCGCGGTCGACGACACCCTTCTCGCTCTCCGGCCGCACGCCAACTCTGTTCAACATGCGACGCGCCTCTCGCGCTCCGACTATCATCCCCCGTTCCGCAGCTATCACGCGTCTGGACCTCATCGCTTCTGCTGAGCGCATCTTCTACCGGTACCTCTCCCCCGCAGGCACCGTAAATTCGCCGGAGAACCACGAGATCTACCTCCCGCCGTCGCTCCGTATCCATAGCTTCCCTCTGAGCAGCTCACAGGAGCCCAGATCGCAGGCGGAGCTGAGCATGATGGCCCAGATACCCGACATCTTCCACGCGCAGAAGGAATACTGCTTCCGCGCGATGGAGCAAGATGCCTTCCCACGCTTCCTCCGCTCAAAGGCGTTTGGCAACCTCACGCCTATATCGGCGCTGGTGCGTCTCATTGCGGGGCTCATCATGCTCTGGATAGGGCTGGCAGCGGGCTTCTCGCTTATCTTCCTAGATGTACATCCCAAGTCCAAGCGGTTCTTCGTAAGTTTCTCACTGTACATGCATGAACTGTAAATAACGTCTCGTGTAGCTCTTCATCCCATTCACCTTCGCCATTCTCTTCCTTGTGTCGCATCAATACGAACTTGACCCCATCCTCGTCTTCCTCGGCCAGTCAGAAACAACACCCTTCCGCACCCTGACGATACGCGAACCCTACGTCAAGAAACTGCTATTGGGACGAGCGATTTGGGTCTCCGTCCTCGTAGCGGCGTTCGTCACAGCGTTGACGATGATCTTCTGGGCAGTCCCAGGGCACCGCCTCTGACCAGAGAAACAGGAATGGAATGGATTTGGGTCAATGTATACCGTGGAAATCTGTTGATGCTCTTTCGCAGTCCTCTTTCTTTATTATTATCCGCCACGACGATTTCATGCCATACCGCCGCCTCATAATATCCCTGCCGTGAAAACCTTGCCCAGTCCTTATATCGCGTCTTCACTTATTACTTTTTTGTTATGTTTATCTTCCGTTATACGTTTACAGTCTAGGATACCCTCTCTCTCTCTCTTTCTCTATTGCTGAAGCATCTCGGGACCTATCGGTGCACTATTACCCATATACCTCAATTGTCACTCTTTACTTGGGGGTGGGTTGGCGGACGCTCGCTCCTCCACCAACCACCTCGCCCAGAGGTCTAATCTACACTTGTTGACACATCAGATCAACTGCTGGGACGTTCGATCTCAAGTCGCAAGGTACTTAATCTGACAATCAAAAAGTTCGTTATTTCCATACATCTAGGGGGTACACTTCATTTCCACGAACAGATCCTGTCTAAGCTTCTGCATTATACTTGGCTCTCACCCGCTCAGCCACCGTCCCTTTGGGGCACTTTCTCCCTGTCCACTTCTCAAACTGAACATACCCTTGCTCCAGGAGGACCTCCAAACCCGGGACCGCCTTCCAATGCTCCCCTGCCTGCTTTGCCAGGTTCAACAACTGCGTTTCAGCGGGCTTATACGCCATGTCGACCAGGACAGCCGGCCCATCCCTGTACTCGAACAGCTTGTTTGAGATTGGGAAGATGTAGTTCGCAGAGGCGGCCGTCATCGCTGTCGAAGGTACAGTCGAGACAATCACCGAGGGTGGCCCAAAATCGACAGGCCACTGCTCGGTTCCATCGAGTACATGGATGGGGGCGTCCGGGAAGGCACGTACGAGTTCCTGTGCTTTGCTGGTCGTGCGGTTGTACAAGTAGATCATCTTCGCGCCAAGAGCCTGCAAGGCGTAAATAGCAGCTCTGGACGTACCACCTGCGCCAATGACGAGGGCGACGTCGATGGTGGAGACGTGGGCGCTGATACTGTCGCGGATGCCTAGCCAATCGGTGTTGTCGCCGTAGAGGTTCCAGGACTTGCCATTCGAGGACGTTGTCTGAGGAATGATGGTGTTGACAGCGCCTATAGCTTCTGCGGCTGGGGAGAGCTCATCGAGCAGTGGGATCACGGCAAGCTTGTGAGGGATCGTGACCGAGGCACCCCCGAAGTCGTGTCCGGCCAACGTCGCCTTGATCTCTTCGCCGACATCGGGGGTCTCGAGGAGGTCGTACGTGTGCGGTAGGCCTAGGACTTCAAACCCAGTATTATGAAGGGTTGGAGACATGGAGTGGGCGATAGGCGCGCCGAAAAGGAAGAATCGGCGGGAAGGGAGGAGACCGAGGAGGTGCAGTGCTTCTTGGATCTGTTTGAATGAGAGCTGGCCTGGTGCAGCTTTGATGGGGAGTAACGGGTGGGTGACGGGGCTGAACGTCGAATTCAGGATACGAGACATCTGGCCCTCAATGCCCATGTTGATGGCGATGATAGGTTTGGATTTAGGCTGACTTGTGGCTTTAGTGACGAAATCGTACAGCTGGAAGTTGTCCTGTATAGTGCTCGCTTTCCCAACAATCTTGATGATGTCTCCGAAGTGGTCTGCACACTCGTATTGCTCCTTCACAAGGGGGCTGTTCCACTTCATCTTGCCGCTCCAATCATGCCAGGATGCAATGATTGAGGAGAACCCCTTGCGCGCAACTACTTGTTGGATATATTTCTCTGGAAGTGTGGTCTCCACATCGACATATTCGACGCCTAGACGGAGCGCAAGATCCAGAAGTTCAAACGCTTCCTTCTCCGCTGTGTCGGGGAAAGAGCCACCCTGCGACGTCGTCCGTACCGTGAAGACGATGGGCAGGGAGGTAACGTCCCGCAGAGCCGCAACCTGATCTGCAACAAAGGTCCTGGACGGTACGACGGGTTCCAACTTTTCGTAATCCTTCATCGAGCGAAGCAGATCAACACGCAGCTCAAGGGCATCGACACCCTCTGAAAGCACGTCGATCTTGGATAGTGCTTGCGTGACATCAGGGTACGTCAAAGATAGGAAATAAGAGCGTCGTCCATTGGCTACGTTCGGCGCGAGGTTGGGTTGCTGCCCTGTGATATGCCTGAAGAATCGTGCGATCTCGTTTCGCTTGCCCTTCTCAGATGCTGCGGAATCAGGCCCGAAGTGGTTGATGAAGTCGTGGCTGGAACATTCGCCGAACCAGGGCTCGCGTCGGCGGTAGACATCCTCGATGGGTTCCTCGTATGCCGGGCGGGCCGTTTCTGCAAGTAGGTATTTCACAACCTCGGTGAGGGAACGAGAGAGGTGGACGACGGGACCGCGCTTGGCTGCGTAGTCTTTCAACAGCTGCCGTGCTTCGGGTGTCTCTACGATTCCGCCACCAAGGCTGACGACGTGGTTTGTTGCCTTCTCCTTCAGCAGCTCTTCCAGAATCGCAGCTTCTGCGACACGGAATGCAGGCCATCCATGCTGGTGAACGAAGGCGCGAACGCCGATGTTGTGCTTCTCCTCAAAGTAGGCGTCGGCATCGAGCCATTTCCACGAAAGAGCGGTGGCAGCGAGACGGCCAACATAAGTTTTGCCAGTCCCCCGCATTCCGATCAGGAGGACGGACGCGGAGGTGTCGTGCGATTGCACGCCGCTGGCGGATGCCTTGGGGGCGATGCTTGCCAGATCCACACCTTCGACTTTCAGTCCAACCTATGTGCCATGAATGAAGTGAGAAATCTGTAGCTGCTGAAAGGATTCAAGTCACACCTTGTTCTCGAGGTCGTCCCACCAATTAGGCCATGTCTTCTCAACACATCGCTTCTCCTCGATAATTGTGTCCTCTACCACTGTGCTCAGCACACTGAACGCCATCGCAACACGATGATCGTCGTAGCAATGCACACTGACACCCCGTTTCAGGTCTTTTATGGGCTTGCCGATGATCTCTAGTCCATCATCGAGTTCGATGGTCTCGACTCCGAATTTCGCTATAGCCAAAGATCAATCAATAAATACTGCAAGCCACAGTTCATACGTACCAAGCTCATCCATCATGGCCCGAATCCGGTTACACTCCTTCACCCTCTGATTCGCAATCCCCAATATCCTCGTCTTGCCATTTGCAACCGCAGCCAGCACAGTCGCTGTCAAAAAGGCATCCGTCATCACCGTCATATCAATCTCCTCAATCGCCTTGAGCTGCCCTATAGGCGGCCCACGCACTGTCGTCGAGACAGCCGTCTGCGTCACCTCACATCCCATACGCTCCAACACCTCCTTCGCAAAACGTGCGTCTCCCTGAAGCGATGCCGTTCCGATATTCTCGATCGTGCACGTCGTCCCCGTGATAGCTGCGATCGCAAGCGGGTACGTCGCGCTGCTTGCGTCGGACTCGATGTTATACACCTCAGGGTTCACATACGTGCCCTTGGGAATATCGTACACATCAAGCAGCGCCCCAGTGGCTTCGTCCTTGCGCCTAGTCACAACAATGCCGAACTCGCGCATCATAGCAATAGTCATATCAATGTACGGCTGGGAGATGACCTGGCCCCCAGTGAGCTCGAGCGTGACAGGCTCCGCAGCGTACGGCGCGCAAAGCAGGATGGAGGACACGTATTGGCTGGAAACGCTGGCTGCGAGCTGGATGGTGCCACCTTTCAGGCCGTTGGGGCCGATGGCGAGGGGGAGGCAGCCCTCGGACTCCAGGAAGTCGATGGAGCTTCCATTGGCCAGGAGCGCGGTCACTAGGGGTCCAATGGGCCGCTGTTTCATGCGGGCGTTGCCGGTGATCACCGTGGTGTGGGTGTCGTCGCTGGGTGAGGACTGGACTAGGGTGCAGACCGTGGTGAGGAAACGGGCGGCGGTGCCGGCGTTTCCGAGGTAGATCTCTTTGCCTTTGGATGGCACGGAGAGGGAGCCTTCGCCTCCGTGGACGACGAGGGTCTCGCCTTCGTCTTCCCATTCAAAGCTGGCACCCTGTTGTTTGTTAAGCCTAGGTATCGAAAATACAGAGAACACCTCACCTTGAGCTCGAGTAGAGCTGCCATCATCACTTGGGTATCATCAGAGTGTAAGAGATTCCTGAGTCTGCAAGTTCCTCTGGCGAGGGCAGCTAAGACGAGCGCGCGGTTTGAGATGCTCTTCGATCCTGGCGTGGCCATCTTCACGGGGTCATGTTGAGGGACGCCGGGGACGACTTTAGCGGCCTCCGATAATGTTTTCGCTATTATGGAATCGCGGACAACGGTAGCCTTCTGCTCGTACGTAGCTCCTATTCTTGAGAGAATCACGATCTTCTTCTCCGCACCGCTGTTCTTCTTGTCGACTTTCATAATATCGAGAAGGCGGTCTACGGTAAGCAACTTAGCCGCAGGCAAGTTGGCGATTCTCGGGTCGGAGAGAGATATAGGGAGATTGTACGCCTTCAAGCATCTGGAGAGCCTGCCGACACCAACTTGGCCAAGAATACCCATTTGTCGGGATACCTCGGCTTCTAGAATCATGCCCACGCTGACACACTCTCCGTGCAGAATAGTTGGGGTCAACACTGCTTCGATCGCATGTCCAATGGTGTGTCCGAAATTGACAAGGTTGCGAAGCCCTGTTTCACGTTCGTCGATGGTGACGATGTGAGATTTGACTGAGATGGAACCGACGATGACTGAGAGGAGAAGGTCTTGCGCCTTTGATCGGGTATCTTTGGAGCGCCCAGCATAGTTTGCGGAGGGCGATTGAATAGCTGCGAAGATTTCGGCCGAATTGGATTCCAATGAGCCGAATTCGGCTTCATTCCAAATGGCAGCAGTCTGAAAGGAAAAATGGTCAGTAATCGACACGTATAATGTGTGGAACAGCAGAGACCTTGACGACTTCGGCCATTCCGTTGGAGAATTCTCGAGACGGTAGCGTTTCGAGGAAGGCAGCGTCGATGAAGATGTACTCTGGTTGCCAGAAGGCGCCGATGAGATTCTTCCCGAGAGGTGTGTCGATGGCAGTTTTCCCGCCAACACTGGAGTCTACCATCGCCAGCAAGGTGGTTGGAATCTGGACGAAGCGGACACCACGCATGCTATAAGGAATTGTAAGCCATGGCTAAAGAAGTAGAGTGAAATCCCTACTCACAATGTAGCTGCGACAAATCCAACGAGATCTCCGATGACACCTCCACCAAGGGCCAGGATCACGGTGTCTCTCGTACACCTGTTGAGCAGCAGGAAGTCCTCGACATTCGCCTTGCCTTCGCGACTTTTCGAAGTCTCTCCAGGTGGAATGACATGGCTTAAGAACCTCGGTTTCGAGGCAGATCCTCTAGATAACTTTTCCAAGGCAGCCTCGAATTCGTGCTCGAAATCAGTAAGGTGGAAGTTGGCGACATGAGAGTCGGTGACAAGAACGTAAGTCGATGAGGGAAGGGAAGTCAGCACAGTTTGCGCGATATAGGGAATGAGATGGAAGCCGCAGTGGATGGAGTCCTTGCCCAGGATGGACACCTTGAACACGTCCGTCGCAGCCATCGTCGAACTTGAAGTTCTAGTACCACAGATTTTCCCGATCGCATTTCTATTTCAATTGCGGTCACGTGGATCTAATCACTGATCCACTTGGCAAGGATCTTGCAAGCATCTCCGGTGTGTTCGGCCGCCAAATCGGCGATGCAAACTCCGCGACGTCTCCGCATGATCAACCTCAACGTTCGGTTTATTCAGTCTTGCACCCGCAATCCACCATGTCCAGAGACGATGTGGAACGCAAGGCGAGCACTGTTCGCCCTGGAAAATTACCTTACGCCAAAAGGTAAGCCTGATACTTAAACAGTTTCTATTGCCCATTGAAGTTGTACTCACATAGAAAGGCATTGTCGGCACGAGCCTCACTCTCTCGAGAAGACCGCGCCATGATACGCATAATGTGCTTATCAGGCGCCTCTCAAGCAGAGGTCGCCGCGCGACTGGGCTGCAGTAGCCGAACGGTCAGACGTGTCATAAACCGCCAAGCACGTGCTGCCTTCGATGGAGATAGTTCAGATTTTGACCATGTTGACGATGACTTTCGAAAGGAGTTCCCTAACATTAAGCCTGTGTGTGGCATTTTAAGGCTCACTGGCAGCTATTATTGACCTACAGTTTCTAGAAAACTGAGGGGCCACAGCTGCAGAACAACCGAAACGCGACTGCTGAAAGCCTCTCAGCCACTGTTCGAGAGGCATGTCACTCTGTAGCACTTGCTGGACCCTGCTGACATGCTGTACAGAGGGATGAAAAGCCACCCGTAAGCTCCAAATCGACCCCTGACTCTCAAAATGCTCCAGAGCCTGCCAGTATTAGTGCATCGAGTTCTTCGGCAACGAGGTCTGTGGTGGTGGTGAGTTTGTCCTACCACTTCAACGCGTGCGTTAAACATGACCAGAAGAAAGAAATACTTGAGGAGTCATCAAAGGAACCTGGATCCACCCTTCAATGTGCCATTACTGTCAGTACCTTACTTTCCTTCGCTCCATATCACGTTCACCCACCTGCCCGCACAGATCGAGGATGACCCTACTCCTGAGGCTACCCCTGAACATACTCCGGAGCCTACTCCTGAGCCCAAGAGCGATCTATATATATTCCTGAAGGGTCTGGAGCATGACTTGAGCGGTTTCACTGATGCGTTGACCAAGCAGCAGCTGGGCACGACCGAGAAGCTTTTCGCCATCGCGGGCTGGCCAGAAGAAAGGCTGCACCGGGTGCTCATAGAGAGCATCCCCGATTTGCCCGTTCCACAGCGCTTCATGTTGGTCTTAGGCATGAAGAAAGCTGCTGGACTCGTAGGCAGTGATTAACATATGTCACGAGCCCATGTTGCTTGATTCTAGTCTTGTACCATTCGAATCTCAGCTTGGCAAATGAAAACCCTCTAATTTTACATAGCATAGTCGGGTCCGATTCAATCTTCGAGTCCAGGGTCATGGGTAATATCAAATAAGAATCCTGAAGGATACCCTGGGTAAGTACCCCGGTCTATATCTTCAGATCATTACTATGATGAGTATCATCGTTGTCATCCATCAGGGAGCAAGGCATGTTACGTGTTCGAGGTAACTTTGAAGACGCTCCTGTCTGTGAGTTAGAAACTAGTCCTGCAATACATTAGCTCTACTTGTACGAAATATGTACTCGTAGTCATCGTTATTAAGTACACCTGCATAGTCCGACAGGAGAGGTAATAAGTGTTAAGTATGTGATAGAAAAAGTAAGGCACCTATACGCTGCACCGCAGGTACAGGGCAGAAGGGGGAGGGGTATCTATTTAAAAGTGATATCCATGACCGAGAACTAGTACGGAGCCAGAAATGTATGAATATAAGTAGGATGTCGTTGAATATTCAAAAGGATCGTTTGTCGACTTGAAAGGGGAAAATAAACCAAACTGTCGGGAGAATGAGAGTGAGAGAACAACCAAACAGAATCAGAACTCATTGTCCCAGGAACATCATTACTCTTCCTCCCCTTCATCCTCCTCCTGGATGGCATGGCGGAACGCCGGCCCAGACCGACTCGCAGGGAGCTGTCTCCTCCCACCACTCCTCGTCTCGGGTCCCTCGTACGGATTCTCCGCCGGAACAGGCGATACGCGCTCCGCCGGCGAATGCCCAGCCTTCTGCCTCGCGGATCCCGACGATCCGCTCCCCGACGATGTATTTCCCCTATGATCACGACCACTCGCTCGCTTTGTCGAGCGATGGCCTCTAGGGGCCGGTGACAGTGTCACCGGCGGGTCCATCTGCGTCGCGTTCGAGGCCGATGTCCCCATCTGCCCCAGCCCACCCGCAAACGCCGGCACATCATCGTCCTCATCGACCCAATCGCTCTCATCGCCCATGCTAAGCGACTGCCGCCCCGAAAACACGTCTCGGATCGACATGGGCTCCGTCGCGGGCGAGATCGCAAGCACCTCGATAGGCACATGTGCAGTACGTGACTGCCAGCCCGGCGGCTCCAGGCCCCACGCCTTCTTCCAGCTGGACCGCCCGAAGGAGTGCTGGTACCCGTGCGTGACGGGGCTCATGAATGGGCCTTGGCGTTTCTGCGCGACGAAGGTGGTGTTGTTGGCGCTGGGTGGCCGACGGGGCTCATCTGAGGACCGGCGGGGGCGAGTCTTGAAGGGCGAGGTAGTGCGGGTGCCTTCGCTCTCCGAGGCCTCGTAGAAGGATACAGGACGGGAGGAGGTGGGCGAGTGGATCGATGATGTCGCAGAATTGGATCGCACATGCGGCGCCCGCGCCGTTACCTGACGTACAACGCGGGTAGTGGAAGACCCCGAGCCTGCTCTCCGATGGTGATTATACTTCTGCATGGGGGATGCTGTACGGAGATGGTTTGATCCCGCTGAGCTTTGGGACGGCGATTTCCTATGACGCTGCATCGAGAAGCTCCGGATTGACGAAGGCCGTGAGGAATACTCGCCTCGTTCGGAGTTGGGGGTATGGCTGCCGAAGGACCGTCTCGTAGGCACCTGCGGGGAGTCCATGATAAGCATCTGGATAGATGTCCCAGATGAGCGGCGGGAGTTGACGCTACTAGACCGTCGTGACGAGGCGGAGGGCCGCGTCCGGTGGCCGCGAGCGAACCTACTCCCTGATGATCCTCTGCGTTTCGCTGTGCCCGACGGGAATGGCTGTGTCGAAGTTGTGAGTGGCCGGCTGTACGCGACGTGGGAGTTGAGACCCATAGCGCCTCCTGAGGCCTCCTTGCGTTTCCCTTTCCTATCTTCGTGGAACCAGAGCCTAAAGGCCGTTAGGATATTTGCACGGTTACGTTGAGGAGCACTGGCGGCGGGCTTCGAAGAAGCGTCAGAGACGTTGGGCGCTGACATAGACTGAGGGAAGCCGTTGCCTGGTGTATTGGCTGGGGTCGGTGGGAATCCTTTACCGCTATGGTGATGGGACGCTTCACCGGCGTCCGCCAGCACCCAAGGTGAGTCCACCTGGGGCTGGGGATGACGGAGCTCAGAAGGAGGCGGTGTCGAAGGAGGATAATCCTTAGAGGCCTTCAGAGGTGGCGATTTTGTCAATTTGGACGAGCCACCACTTCCATGCGAGCTCCTTGGTTCCTCGCCACTAGCAATTCTCCTTTCCATCTCCCTCGACTTTTCACGCTCCTTCTCCTTCTCTTTCTCCTCTCGTACAGCTTCTGAAGACTTCTTTCTCACCAAGCCAGCGGCTTCCAAGGCCGTAGTCGCGCGTTGCATTATGCTGACGCTCCCCGACCTCGCTTTCCGACCTTTGGATTCCTTGTCTCTCAAACTAGAAGCTGGAGTAGATGGATGTGACTTAGATGATGTGTCTGAGGGAGACAGCAAGAGCGACTTTGTGGGCGTTGTGGGTCGCGGCGGGGAGGATGACCGCGGAAACGTTGGCGTCGGCGGCACGAACGCGAGCTGCGGTGCCGACCTTGCCAGGTTAAGGTTCATTACGCCATCAGTTTGCACGCCTGCCGAAACCTTCCGCCTCTTGGAGGCCTTAGGATGGATAAGCTTGATGGGTGAATCTGGAACGCTTGGTAATGTGGCGGATAACGGCTCGATTCCCTCCTCGACCTGCCGCCTCTCTGCCTTCTTCTTGAGCATCCACCACATTGCACCAGAAGCATCACACGCGTCCGTTAGGACGGAATGCACAATCTGCGCGGTGTCCAAACCGAGCAAGCTGAGAGTGTTGAGAAGCTCCCGTTCAACAGGTGTTGAAAAAATGATGGGTGTTGGCGCAGTGAGTAGTGCAGCAAAATCGAGATCACGGCCAGTAGGGAGGGGAAGCGGTGTCGGAGCCTTATCCGCTGTAGGTGAGCCAGGGTCTGACATGGTAGATGACACCGAGCGACGCTTTGTGCGCGCTGGTGTGCGAACAGGATGGGCGGGCGGGCCTTTAGAGCTCGAAGAATTTTGACGCGGGGGTAGAGGGGAGGGTCCTCGAATGTCTTCTTCCTGCACCGTTTCAGGCTTCGTGTTGCCACCCGGGCGAATCATTTTAGAGAACAATGATTCGATGTCAGTAGGCGTTTTCCTAATCGTAGCTTCACTTGGGTTACGGCGAAGGCCAGGAGTCATGTCAAACGGATCATTGAGGTTTTCGTCAGGTGTCGTAGGTACTGATGTGTCGAATTCCGATGACGAGATAAAGGGCGAGTCGGACACCGTTGAGCTTTCTGAAGAGCGCTGAGAATCAGGCATGGTGGTGTCGGAAATAGTTTGTGTTGATAATTGTTGCGATGGTTCGTCGGATTCGTATGTGAGGTCGCGAGCAGTGAACCATGAGTGGGCTAGGATTTGGGGTATCGTGAAGCGGCTTGAGACATCCTTTTGAAGAATATTCTTGATCAAGTCTCGGGATTCTAGAAATAGTGTGAGCAGCATCAAAACATATTGTCATGGATCATACCTGTCGAGAGCCAGTCAGGGTCTTCAAAATCTCCTTGGATGATCTTTTGCCGCATTACATCTTCGTCATCGTCGTCGAACGGAAGTGTCCCCGTAAGAAGGCAGTACAGTATGATACCCAGAGACCACACATCAACCTCTGTTCAAGCCGTGAGATAGAATTCGTGTAGGAAGCGTAGCGGACGTACCTGGTCCCTGATACTTCTTTCCCTGCAACATCTCCGGAGACGCGTAGCCTGTCGTACCACAGAATGTCTCCATGAAACTGCCTCGCTCAAACTCCCGCGTAAATCCAAAATCACCCAGTTTGACGCGACACCGTTCATCGAGGAGCACATTCTCCAGTTTCAAGTCACGATGAACGATGCCGTTATCGTGCAGGTAGGCCACCGCCAGGCAGAGCTGACCAAAGACTATCTTCGTCTCTTCCTCCGCCAATCGCCCTTTCTCTGCGAGATAGTCGAACAGCTCTCCCCCGCAGCACAGTTCCGTAACCAACCAGATTGACGACTCCGTCGCGATGACCTCGTACATTTGCGTGACGTGTGGATGGTGCAGCTGGCGGTGGTGGTGTATTTCGCGAGTCAGGGAAGCCGAAATGGCCTTTGGAATCTGCTTAATGGCGACGCGAGTCGACGTAAGTCGATGGGTTCCCATCCGTACTTTCCCATAGGCTCCTGGGCGTTGGATCAGACGGTGAACCCACATACGGACATGTTAAACAACTCACCCTCTCCGATAACTCTTCCCAATGTGTAGTTCCCCACCACCCTGATCTTGTTGGACGAGAGCTCCTTCCCCAATTCATTATAGGCGTTAGCAAGCTGAGCTTTGTGGTTCTGGGTCACGGAGCCTGTGTGTTTGTGACCGTTCACCGAAGGCATAGCAGCATTTACAGAAGTTTAGAATATGAAACGAGGGGATGAGGCGCTCAGGCCAAAGAAATAGGCACAAGTTATGAATTTTGAAGGCGGATGATGAGAGATGCAGAGAAGGATGAAATGTGGCGTGCGAATCATCATGATGGTCATTCTGGATCGTCAACTTGAAACTGGTCAACCAACGTGCAACCCTGGCTTGGCATCTTCCCCAGTGACCTCACCATGACCTGGCTACTGGTCAGAAGACAACTGGGAGCTGATTATATTCTTTTTTCTCAGAAAAACCTCGAGTCATCTTTGCTACACTCTATAAATCTATTTTAGACATACGAGGGAGGCCTGAGGAACGGTGTCACATCATAGACATTGCATCAAACGAGCCTCGATGTTCAAGTCCTCTCTCCTCCGAAATAACAATTCCCCAACTTTCCGCACCCGCATGGCGTAGCGGCGGAGAGGATTTCGGTGTGCATTTTTGATATCAGGGCCTGAATAGTTGGACCTGAGCTGATGCTTTCATGAGCTGAACTCTCCTTCTCTTCATTTTCTAGCCACTTGCCGACGTCTCCATCGTCTCTTTTCCTCCCCTCCTCCATGTCAAGGTGATCGAACCAGCCGAGCTGCAACCAGCCGAGATGGGCCAGGCTCGGCAGAAGGAAGCGTACATCCTCCAGCGCGCTTACGTCGTGAACTCGAGCATAAGATTTACGTACGGTATGCAGAGGAAGAAAGTGACAGAGCCGACCTCTCTCACGCGCCCGTGAACCGTGTCACAAGACAATCAATGCCGACCTAGCCTCTCTAGTGCTGGCACGCACCTTAGAAAGAGCGGTCGACAAACCACGCGAGTATATTGCTTACCGCAATATTAAGTATCTCAGCCCTCGCGAAATGCTGAACAGGCAAGAGAGACCGAACCACAACCGCCGTATATATAGTGTCCCCGCCATGGATGGTATCGCTATGGCCGGTATGTCCATGGAAAGGTACACCAAGCCTCCTGTGACTTCCGGGGTACGCGGTCGGTATCAAGGCTCCTCAGAGAGGGAAGGCCTGGAATAACAATCCCGGTGCTACTAGAGACCGACTTATGCTCAAGTTTTCAAGCCTTCGGTGAGCTTCGAATAAGGGAACGTAACTAGAGCAACGGCCTCGGCGGAGGGGCGAGACAGGTGCGGCCAGCGGGCAGTGGCGAATAGCGCCTGAATGGACCGCGCACGGACTAGTCGCCATGGTTTACTTTGGATGATCCGGAGGTCTATAAGATTAGGATGACACAGGAGGAGGGAGGTGAGCAGCGGTGCACTAGTACGCTGTGTAAGTGGCCAAGTCGGTGTTGACATCAAATTCCTCGAAGGAAAGGTTTGTCAGGTTTGGAAGGCGCCATAGCTATTATATCTGTGCGTCTCATTAAATACGATACAGCAAAATAGACGAGCTGAGATCGAAGACTGACCGGTTCGTTAGCAAGGTCGACATCGGACAGTGCTTATAGAGGAATGTTCGTCGACATTCAATATTTCCAGGTATGTAACTTGGGATACGTCTTATAAAGCACGATACACTGTGTTCCGTGGATGCCTGGGGTACAGCCAACGGAAGGTTGTGTCGGCCGTGTCATGCACCGAATCGCAACTGCCAAGAGTGTGAAGCAAACATCAGGTTCCTCGACGATGCTGATATTATTCAAAGTCCCTTTGCACTTTGCTGCTGAGTCTAGGGGCGATATCGTAGGTATTGGCTCAAGTGCAATGGTCAAAGTGCGAAAACGCGCAACAAGGCCGGGCTGAGAAGCGAGTGTGCGCCATAGATCGCACCGCAAGCAGCGAAACTGGGAGTGGCGGGGGATAATGACTGTGCAGAGACGTTTGGAGGTAAGACCGAGAGCAAGAAGATCAGCACTTTCGTCGACCTGGAGCCAGATATGAGCAAGAACTTCGGCGGGGAAAGAGGTCGTGGCGCCGGCGGTCATGATGGTTTTGAAGTGAGTAGTTTGGGGATACGCGAAAATAGAAGATGAGATGAAGTGGCTTGATTTGCGAATGATGGCGGGTCTGTCGGATTCGACACTGGATATGACAAACACCCGGGGTAATGTATCACTAGCCAACAAAGCTGCGGCAGAGAGCGTTGTTGGAGCCTTCTCATTTATACCAGCGCTCGGAAAGGTCTGGGTGTTTGTAAAGAGGCTCTTGAGGACGCATATGTTGCCCTACCGTCACTAGCACCTACATACATATCAGTCTAAGTCGGGCGTCATGTTCGATCAGCAACACGGGCACCGCGGATGATTCATATACGTCAAGGGCTATGATCGCCTTCGGGACAAGGAATCCCGCATTGAAATCCACGTAGACATAGATTAACAAACGCCCAGCGCAACATTCGGGTTCTGTAGTTGGCGGCCTGAAGCTTGAGGGCTTAGGAGACCCCCCGCATTGCGGGAAACAACACGGATACTCGGGCGGAGGCTATCAATGGGCGAGCGCTGCGGTGTGAGGCGGTGTGGCACTGCAAATTTCAAAAGAGTGATAACTTCGATTCAAGAAAAGGGGGAGGTTGATCGAGTGGCGTGACGAAAATAACTGCGGGTCACGCCGTGGGGAATAACATGGCATCGCAGTTCGGCGTCAGCAACGGCTCCTTGTTGCTGCCAACCCCCATCCCGTTCCCCTCTTCCCAACTTTGTTTGATACGGTGAGCTCAATGCTTCCACACTGACCTGAGTATTGAGACTGAACTTATAATCCTACGCCAGACCCCCACGCTTTCATCATGTTTGTCCACAGTTCATGATTCAAGCCACCTCACTCACATCCTGCTGAACAGGGCTGAACCTTACGATCCCTATGTCCCCCGTAACGGCTCCTCCTCGAACCCTGCTGGTCCTAGTCAAGGAAACCCTAAAACTGCGGCCATTCAAGCACAAATTGATGACACTGTTGGAATAATGAGAGAAAATATCACAAAGGTGGCGGAGCGGGGAGAGAGACTGGACTCACTACAGGATAAAACAGGTGAGCTTTCCTCGTCATATCTTCTGCCTACTTCCTCGTTTGGACTGCCGGCTTCTTCTGGTGGGACTGTTCTGAACAATATGTACAACAGACAATCTTGCAGTATCAGCCCAGGGGTTCCGTCGTGGTGCGAACCGAGTGCGCAAGGTATGTTATTTCCTGTTCTCTAGTACCGTACAGATAATCTAAGCCATCACCTTCCACAGAATATGTGGTACGTTCCTCCCTGAAACTCCTCGTGTTTGCAACGATGTAATGTTATTATCGTCTTTTTCGTATAGGTGGAAAGACATGAAGGTGCGTGGTGCTCAACGCGGTCTACATGGTTAATCTTACCGAGTATTCTAGATGCGCATTATTATTGGCGTGGCAATTGCGGTCATCATCGTCATCATTGTGGTCTCAATTGTCAAGGCAACTGGAAAATAGTGTTATTCACTGCTTCCCGCCTCCCCTTCCACCTACCCACCCAGCTGCGGCGCCGTGTTGTATCTATGCATCATACTACTCATAATTTCCTTGCCGGCCTCGCTGTGTGTTACGTTAGGTTCCGTGTTCCCCTTTCAAGGTGTGGCACAACTCAGTCGGAGTTTTTGGACTACTTTTATTACCTTTTACCTTGTCTTTTTCGTCCTTGTATGACCTGTGTTTCTATTAAATTGACCGCTGCTCCTCCCAGAGTTCCCAAAGGATGTATCAATTTCGTCACCAAGTGCTAACCTTTGTGGAGCGTGCTATGCAGGTGTGGTCTCTGCCATCATTCTCGTATCTGAACATTGTATCGCGATCGCGCATTCACGCGCGTATTCAAGTACCCGCACTTGCTAAGGGATGACTTTGAGTACTTGAAAATAGTACCCTATTCCATTACTCACGGAAGGTCATATATTCCTCAACTGTGGTAAGACAAGATTTCGAGAGGTACGTAGAATTTATCCTCATGCGGTGCTTCATACGATGGAGCCACAGCTCATTAATATATGGAAGGTGTTTATAGATATGCATATACGCAGGTGATGGCGAGCAAGATTGAAAATGTGATTCGAATGGTCGCGGACATCTTCATCACAAGACGTGACAGCATACGAACTTCACAATATAATTCATGCAAATTCTACACCGTCTATCTGGAGGCTACAATGTGCAGAAAGAGAGATACAGAGGGGGGAGTGAATTCGCCTGATATGTGGCTTATCTCCACCGGATTCCAAAGTGACGATGCCTCTCCTAATCTAATCGCATTATGGCAAAAGCCGGTCGAACCAAAATCGGAGTACAAGCTGGCTGACAGTGATCAAACCCCCTTGAAGTTCCAGTAGGAGGTGGACACGACAGAGGCCCACCAGTTGCACACCATGGTCAGCGGCGAAGCTCCTTTTCGCGCTCTATCCTAACAAAACAAACAGAGCAAACCTCAGCGGCGCCGCACATCAATTGACGACCTCCCAGCAGAGTTACTCACCAAGATCTTTCATCTCGTACATTACGACTCTATCGAAGAGCTCTACGCACCTGCGAGTGACGACCCATACGATAAGAAATGGTTTCTTCGTCCGGTCTTGTTCCTACGCGGATTCCGAGATACTCTCACCCTAGTTTCCCTTCGTTGGCAGACCATCGTATCATACATTCCTGAATTCTGGACGGTGCATGTCTTCGTCATCGATGCCGCACAACCGATACCCTTTTCCCATATCCAAACCTCGCTCGAGCGAAGCTCCGATCTCCTGCTCGACATTTTCGTGACACGGCACCCCAACTGCCCACGACTAGACTCAGATAACGAGAGATCCATTCTCCTACCGCTACTAGCCATCCTTATCCCACATATACACCGCTTTCGCAGTTTCTCGTTCTATGCCATTCATAGCTCAGCTCTCCCCAAGCTAGTTCGTGTCTTCTCATGCAACCTTCCCCACTTGGTGAGCTTGAGACTCGAATGCGAGATTGATGATGGCGATGCCAATCCTGCTCCCGGATGGGGACCGCTTTGGTGTCCCATCCTGAAAACACTCGTTCTTGATGGCCACAATTTCATTAATATGACGAACATGGATCGCTTGTGGCCGCTTCAGGTGCCGCAGCTTCAATCCTTGTCCATAATACGTCTAGCGCCGCTCTCAAACGAGGATACCTCACGCTTATCGATTTACGACTTCTTGGACGCTTTGACTCGTCAATCTCTTAAACTGAAATACCTCCGACTCTGCGGGGCTGAATTTACCAATCCCTTCTCTGAGGAGTATTTCGCCGAGCTGAACTTGAGCAAGGCGCTCGTACTCGAGGACCTCAGCCCGTCCTTCGTTCCTGAATTCCTATTCCCGGTGAAGCTTCACACACCAGAGCTGCATGTCACGCGGTGCTCGCTGAACGCAATGGGCACTCTCCCATCGACGCTCGCACTGCGGTTGGAAGAAATCGGGGAGTTCGACAATCTTATCGTTCACCTTAAGCACTGGTCCGGCACAGCGATTACATTCGTGCGGTGCGCTGGTGTCAATGACGAACTTCTAGACATGCTGGGCACCGTCAGCAGGTACACAGGTGCGGCGCATCTGGCTAAGCTCACCATCTTGGATTGCCCAAACTTCACGATAAACGCGCTGAAGAAGATGGTAGACTTGAGGAACCAGAAGGTCGGGGAGAGGGCTGAGTGGCCCGGGCACCCTGCAATCGAAGAATTGACTGTTTCTGGGAAAGGACCAAGTCTAGGGACGGAGGATAGGGAATGGTTGTGTAGCAGGCTCAAGTCTCTGAATTGGAGGACGGTGGCGGACGGCGGTGGGGGTGTCTAGTCTCCTGATAATTTCCATCAATCGTGACTCGGGCCACTCCTTTTAATTTCCTCTTTTTTAGGCAGTGTCGTTATCTACAAAGTTCCTCACTTAGCAACACAAATTCTCTAAGGATATTACATTTCGTTTCCTAGGATATCACGAGTAAGAGTGGCGTCGTACCTCCACTGTGAATTCTTCTCTTCTGCTATCAAGCACTACATCGCTTGGTGGGTTGTAATAAATACTCGGCGGGGCGACGGATATGACGGTGGTAGGTGTCATAGATGGCGGAGGTAAAGTGCTGAATCTCTGTGATACAATACGAGAACGGTCGAGATGCTGGCGCGGCTCTGCTCCAGAGGTTTGTCCAAGTTCGACCTGAACTATCATCAAAGCCGGTATGATGCATTAAACATGGACTTGTTAGTAAGGGGAAGCCGGGGACGGATATGAGTTGTACTAACCACGACTCGAGTCGAAATAGCTAGGAAGATGACCTGTAGACAGGATGAACGTAAGCATATCATACACATGTATTCGGTAGCAGAAAAGGGCACCCTATATGGCTTGCCATACGGGATAACAATCAAGAGAAGTATAGCTGCAGAATAAATTGCGCCACTCTCTATGCTGTCAGGAACTGAATGTCAACTCAAATCCTCGCGGAAGCCTTTGGTGGAGCTAATCACATTATAGCAATGGCGGTGTGGTACCGCAGAATTTGATGTTTACCAAGGACATGACGGGCAGCCCGGGCAACCCACCAGATTCGGCCTGCTGTTAAATACAATGATTAGTACGATGTGGTTTTGCCTCGCTGTACAAAGTGTAGTGTTACCTTACCTGTGGCGAGGGTCATGACAATATTAAAGGCAAGTACACTCCAGAAAAATACAGGTGTAAAAGTGACCGAAACTGACACTACACCGACTCCGACACTTAGATATCCCCACACTGCGTTTACAGTGCCTCTATCAGTCCGACATTAAATAGAAAATGTGACGGCACAGACCTGTGTCAGCTACAAGTAGGGCACCTGCCACCAGCATGATATATTTTCGACTTCCCCATACTTTATAGCACCTAAAAATCTAGAGTTGAGCAGCACTAAGAACGAATCAACAGATTAGTGACGGAGTGCACGCACAATAAGTCCATCTGTGATCAAACTGCCATTGAATCATGGATTAGACGCGTCAAAGGAAAGGCAAAGGCAAGCCTCACTTATTCGTCACATAAAGTAGTCCCTTCGGCAGTATACGGTTAACCGCTGAATCCACAGTCATTTGGAGCTTGAGCACGGCGGGTACATCATGTAAGATGAATCGATACGACAAGGCGATATCGGCAGTGGCTACTCCAAATATGACAGTGATGGCCACAAGAATGATGAGCTGCCCGGGGTTCCGCCGGGTGCCTAAGATGTAAGCGCATATGCAGTACAAGATACAATGTATTCCTGTCGAGTATGAGCTAGGAAGAGGTATTGGGTCGAGCTGGGGACTTACCGAATAAGAGCGATTCAACCTTTAGGCCAGATAGAACAATAGGTGGCATTCAGGTAAATATCCAGAAATTGCCACTCAAAACGCACCAAGAGAGCTCCGAATACATATGGAATGTTTTCCACTACCGTCGCATAGTCATTGGAGGGGGGTTCTATATGAATCTCCATCGCTCTTCGGGGTCCACTTCTCCAGAATGGCGGGCGATCGGAGACGGCTGGGAAGGAAAATCATATTTTTTATCCAACCCCAGTTATATGTGAGCGCAGCTACAAGTATGCTGCTCCCCGAAGCTGACATCTGTGATGGAGGGTGGCTTCTGCTGTCATCAAATCGGCGTTACCACAGTCGGGAAAGGCTTACAGTATATAATCCCACCGAATCCGCGGCGCCGTTATTTATTCATGACACTGGCAGCTGTCATCCCTTCGAGCGCTTAAACTGGCTTGCCGAGAAGTCTTACAATGTAATGCTACACCAGCCCAAGCAACCTCTGGCCTTTGCTGCGCCTCCGATCGGGAGTTTCCTCGAGGTTCAACCTGGACAATCAGCAACGTCGGCGCGGTGCCCGGAACATTAAGGAGATGTCATCCAGAAGGGACCGGGACACAGGCTTTGGACTGATCACGACCCGATTGCAATGCTAGGGAAGATGGTCTGTGGTAAGAAAGGCGTAAGGATACGGTTTACGGATGCCGAGAGGACAAAATGCGCTTTTGAAACCGGGGCACCTGTCAAGTCCGAGCGCCCCGTAAAATTTGATCATAGGTGGTGTGACTCACCTGACGGCGATGGCAGTCTTAGTATTACACCTTTCGACCTGATACTTCCCTAGGATAGCGCGAGCAGAAAGAAACAAAAAGAAATGTATCCCTTTTGATTTCCGTGAGTTGAGAGCTGAGATCTGATCAAATTGCAGACTCACCGAATAGAAGAGATTCGACCTGTAGAAAAATGAAAGCGATGAAGACGTTCACCGCCATAAGGGACAATAGGTTCGGATATGCCAAGAGCGCCGCGAACACATACGGCGCCAGTTCTACCACCGTAATATAATCATTCGAGATGGCGAGAATCTTCATCGCATCTTGAGGTTCGCTTCAACGATTCAGCACAAGAAGGAAGATCGCTTATTCATCAACCTTTAATTATCTGTGCATACAAAGTTGGGGATAGGCGTGACAATCACCCAGAAGTCGACGTGACGATGGATGACCAGTTTCATTGTCGTGAGCAATGTTCGGGAATTATCATCGTATTAAGCGCTCCTACACCCGGTGGCAACAACTGAAGTGACAGGTGCCATCGGGGCCGAAGCACTAGAGGAAAGGGTCCTATGATTTTCGTGCATCCGTTAAAACTTTATGAAATGGATTGCCCAGACCTACAGGCAGAAGAAAGCTATGCAGGATTATCATAGGGAGGCTAATTGACTGCTGGCGACAAGGAGACTTACCCATCTGAAGAGAAAATTTAATGATGCCGCTGAGGTGATTCAAAGTGAGACGCTAATGTATTCAGGTATGTCCAGGACAATCAGCGCGCAGGAAAGGATCGTGATCCTCTTGTCCAGTCGTGATGAGTGGCACCTGTTGATGACTAGTAATTGTTGATATCAAAACGTCTCTGGACAGTGGTCAGATTGTGTGGGCCAGTGTGCCAAGGATCGCGTCCAGGTGTTCCGGACGAGTTGAGTTAAAAATGAAATAAACCTTCTGAGCAGGTGAGCGGGACCCACTCAAGTCGGACATGGTAAGTGCAACTCGAGTAGACGGTAGCTCTTGCCGAACAAGGCCGAGGGACCAGGGTCGATGGAACTTGACGTTGCTGCGAAGACTACGCCGACTTCGATGTGACGTTTGAAATAAAGAAAAGCTTGACATCGCCGCACCGACAGGCTATAGCGAGCTGAGCTGAGCTTATCAAAATGAAGGATCCGGGACAAAGAAATGCGTCAAAGTGAACGAAAAGACCAGAGGAAGAGACAACTGACAATACATGTTATAGAATTAGACCACTGAAGATATTTCGAAACGGAAACTGTCGCGATTACACTCAAATATTCACAGCAAACCGTACCGATCATCCCAAAGAGTCTGACTGAGATTAAGGAGGTTTAAGGCAGGGCTCGAGCAGTGGTTGAAAGACTTCGATTGGAAAGGGTTCATTTTTGCCACAGCCACGTGGTTCCGGCAACTGCCGAAGTTACGATCCCGGTCATCCACCTCATACGCCCCCAAACCCCCTCCGACAAAATCCATCAAGGTGAGCCCAAATCTACGCCCTTTCACGCCGTAGAAGTGCAGCATCGCATCCGCACGAAGCCAGGCTCTCTGGGGATACCCTTATTGTCGGATTTGGTTGGGATCTTGGATGGATGGTCTTAGGAGCCCTCGGATGACACTGGCGTGGAGTGATGATTTTTACGTTTCTCGATTACTGACTCCCTTCCCTTCCTTTTCTTGCGATTGTACAGATGGTACGTGGTTAAGACCTCTACGATATATGGGTATCTTCTGACGCACTTATTTTCCGAGTACAGAAGGTTGAAATAGACTCCTTCTCCGGGTACCGCATCTACCCCAGCAAGGGCAAACTTTTTGTCCGCGGTGACAGCAAAGTGCGCCCCTGCACCTGCCTTTCATCCGGTCGCCTCATTGACCGCCCTCAATCTAGGTCTTCCGCTTCGGCAGCTCCAAAAATGCCTCGCTTTTCCTCCAACGCAAGAACCCGCGCAAGATCGCCTGGACACAGGTGTACCGCCGCATGCACAAGAAGGGTATCACCGAGGAAGTCGCCAAGAAGCGCTCTCGCCGAACAGTGAAGCACCAACGTGGTATCGTTGGCGCTGACCTCGCCACCATCGCCGCCAGGCGGAATCAAACAGCTGCCGTTCGCTCGCAACAACGACTGGCCGCCATCTCGAAAGCTAAGACTGAGAAGAAGGATAAGGAGGTCAAGAAGGCTAAGGTGGGTATCTAACCGTTACTCTTCCTTTGCCTTAGGGGACTCCCCCGGGTCTTGCCCGGGTCTTGTTGGTCCATTCTGATGTCATACACCTATGCAGCCCGCACGCGCCGCTGTCTCTGCACCCAAGGTCTCCAAGCAGCAGATGAAGGGTGGCAAGGGCGGACGATGAGGGCTGACTTGAGACGGAGCTGGGTCGTTGAGACATGTTTGTATGGCCTATGCACTCCACACAAAATCTATGTGATACCATGCACATCGGCGTTTATGGATCGTCCCCTTGGAGCTTCAATCCGGCCTTCGTGTTCCTGGAGCATCCGGCGGGGCCAGGAATAAGGGGACGGTTAGGATGAGTGTCCGTTGCAAGGATCTGAGTTGGCGTTCTCAAAACCTCCACAATATAGGTCTTAAAGTCATCTATTGACGAAACACATCTCTGTTAGCTGTGATAAGTCTCGTCATGCCAAGTTGCTGCGGGCCAATCGGATAATAAGAACAGAACAATGAATCAATATTAAATTTATACAAGGACGTTGGAACCTCACGTGACTGTTTCGAACTTGATACAAAACGCAACCACTGCGATGAGGAGGGTGCAGTTCCCCACATCCCAAGCGGCCCTCTCCATTCAACCGAGGCCATAACCATTAGTACGTGGTTATTACTGCTATTAGCATCAAACACGATTTGACCTATGGTCTATAGCTCTCAATGTCCTCTTTCCGATTGGGTGGTTACATTTTGCCTGACGGAGAAGTCATCAAATGGGCGGCACGTTTATCGGGTAAACCTGAGGGCGAGATTAGTTTTGAGTATGCCATTGCGGAAATCCAGAGACATCTCACCAAACGCGGCGTTCGCGTGTCAATGGTGGAATATCCGACCGACGTCGATGCGTTCATGGTTGTCACTAGACGCGCACCACACTACGGCTGGAGAAGTGGGGATGACCCTAGCAGACTGAAGCAGTATCAGCTGACTAAAGTGGAGGAGTATGCGAAACAAGCATTGACTGGTGAAGGTGCGTCTCGTGTCACGATCACTCTGGTGTCTTTCCTATCTCTAACACAATGCCCTCATCACCAGGTGTTAAGGACTTCCAGTTTGTTACTGCCCATGGCTACCTGTGATCTTATCTATCCGTTGTCCTTTTTTAGTGTACTGTTATTCTACTGTTCCGACTGTTCTATCACCACATGTGGCCCCCATACAAAAGTGACGTAACGGAGGACGACTTGATGCATTGATGACTGTTGCGGTTGGAAATGAGGTCGCGGAAAATCAGACACTCAACAGCTTGATAGTCACAAGTGCTGCAACCGGAGCAGAGCACAACTCGTTCGAACTATAGAACTATAGGATGCATTTGTACCAAAATAGTGAAATGAAGCCTACGCAATATGTACCCAAGAAATTAAATTAGGATATGTAAGAATGTCCGGGAATCATAGGACCCAAAGAGGCAGGCACCATATCTAAAGTATATTGTCCAGTCCATTGATGCCGCCGCCCTTCTACCAGAGATGAAGGCGCCAATCACAGCTTAGGAGTGTGGGCACGCACAGGGGTATACCGTGCCTGCGAGGAGAAGAAAGGCTCGTGAGCAGAAGTATGGCTTCGGTAGCAGGGTCCAAACGCACCATTTCACATTCCTTTTTCTCGTACCCACACTTCTGGTAGAAGGCTATGGAAAAGTAACGCCATGAGTACACCAACGAACGCGGACCCGAAAGAAAAGCCGACGTACGGATATTCTTCTCACTGCAGTTCAAAATCGTCTTATACGCGCCGCTGTTCTCGCTAATATACGTCAGCGCCTGTATTATCCTCAGCCCGAGCTTCTTCCCCTGCTGGTTCTCATCCACAGCGATGTCCTCAATATGCCCGACGCAGCTGATCCCGCGCTGGAACTTGCGCTCGAGAAACACGGTGCCGACGCCAACGATCCGGTCTGAGCGTTTGTCCACGATGACGAGGGTGTAGTACGTGCGGCCTGCGGCGCGTAAGTTGTCGAAGAGTACGAGCCACGCAGCTTCGCCTGGGTCTGGGGCGGTAGTGAGGACGGAGAGCACCTTGAGGTGACCACGGCGGTAGTCGGTGGATGCCAACGGGCGAATCTGCGAGCTGTCAGGATTCGTTCACATATGATGAGGAAAGAAGGTGGGCGTACGTGGACATCGGGATGTAAGGCACTTCTAACCTCGTGTGATATGAGGTCGGGGGAGAAGAGGAGGTCGAGGGCGTTGTCGGGCGTGAAGGACGTGGAATTGGTGGTTGCAGCCATGAGGGTTAACGATGGTCTTGCAGAAGCGATAGTCGAGGGTGTAGTAGGATGTAGCCGCGTAAAGGCGTAGTTGCTCAAGGTCGATAAGGTGGAGAGAAAGTGTAACTTAGTTGGAGTTGGACGAGGTCAAAAGAGGAGTGAGAAAATGGGTGAAAGGTGGCGGAGTGATCAACACTTTTGAATCAATTGCGGCGGTGTTGCAGGCTTCACAGCCACTCGTCACCTCAGGTTCACCACGGACGCTCTCGGGCAGCGTTTCATGGTTTGTGGGGGACAGCGATGCTCTGTTCATGATATCACCGCTTTTATATTCCCCTGCCGTCCCGAGAACGCGGTGCCATGTGAGCACACCTCGCCGCATGCTCCGTAATAGCCGCTTCAGGGAATCCCGTGCACTTGACCAGCATGCATCGCTTTATCGGAGCTCTGATGATGATGATGAAGTCAATTTTTAACCGCCGGCAAGCTACACTACACACACCGGAAAGTTGGGAATTTAGTCTCAGCGCAAATGTATACCTGAAGGAATAGTTTGTGTCCAAATTTTGTAATGCTCAAAACTATCACTTTGGGTTCGCCTCAAATTTTGAACCAGCCAATCGGATCGCTTCCGTTCATAGTTTGAGGACAACGTGAATTGATAGTTTCGGTCATTACAAAACTTGGATACAAACTCGTAATTTGGGTACAGATTTGAGTTGACCCTAAATTCCCAACTTCCCGGTGTGACAGAGCTAAGAAGCGGGGATAGCTAAGTATCCGTAAAATAAAGTAAAGTAAATAATTGGTCTTTTGTAAGTACGCGGTGGGATTAGAATTCTCTTCCTGTACGGCAGATCGTTCGTCGTGGTGCGGCGGGTTGGTGCGAGAATGGAGTGGGAGTAAGGTGCATATTGAGTCCATAAGAATTAGGCATGGCATAGATGAGAAATAGAAAAGAAAATGAAAAGGAACTGTCCCAGTATGAAACTCGCTGGCGCGCTGACGCCTCTTGTGGGCGGGCGCGTGTGTGGGTGGGTCCGCTCGGCGGGTGTCGGAGCTCTGATGAGTCCATCACAAAGAAAGCAGGCGTGTGTAAAACTACAAGAAAGCTGCTTGGATAGCGACGCCGGAGAGCCTGCCAGTGATGAAGCTATTGAGTCGCTGAACGAGGGGTCAACGCTTATACAGTCCGCACGTACAACCACCTTCTTGACTTGAACTGACAGACCTTGAGCTACCTTGAGCTCATCCATCTGATATCAGCCGATAGCCATGAGTGAGTTTCCAGTCCGCCTCATCTCCCAGCATGTTCGGCAAGAGGTCAAGACCGCATTGTTCGCGGAACTCCCTGTCTAGAGTTCAGCATATCATGAGAAGGGCTAATCAGAGTCGAGCATTATGACTTTATTTCCAGGGACTCACCCATGCCACAGCTGCTTTGACACGATATCACGAACGTGTTTCGACGCCTCATTCCGTGGATCGCGCTCTAAGAGTATTTATATCAAGTTCTGCTGTATGCCCCCCATCGATTTTCTACAGTGGACTCCAGCGGACCCTCACGACGATCATGCAAGACACTGGTAACACCGTGCAGTGCGCGTAAGGGCCTATCTAATGCCTCCGTAATTCTATCACGCTAAGGGACTGACGACGTCTTGGATTGGACAGAGGACTGTATTCTAGAAAGGTCCACTTCCCTCCCATGTATCGCGACATCAGCAAAATTTTGCACCGCACGTCAAGCACGTATCTAGCAAAAAGATGGGCGGACTGTCCATTGCTCTAGTCGCGACGACCCGCTTCCACCTCGGCCTTGAACCACTAACGAGTTCGACATTGAGGATAAGGACCACTTTAATAACGAGAGCAACTAACCTCCATAGTTTTCTGAATCCCCTCGCGCACTCCGACCTCAGGCTCGTAACCAAGCACCTTTTTCGCTTTGGCGCTGTCGAAATACATAGTCGCCGTTGCAAATGTGACAGTGTACGGCGTAAGCGTTTGTTCTTTGCTGCCTTTGAGCCATCCCACGAATTTCATGATATAGGCCAGCAGCATAGCAAAGGCGCGAGGAATAACGACCGGCCTCTTCTGAGTCTTTGGATGATCAGGAAATATGGCATCAAACCCAGCCCAAAGCGCGCGCATGAAGTCCCAGAAGGGCCAGGGGTCGTTGTTGCTGATGAAGAAAACCTGTCCAGCCACTTCGTCCGAGACATGGAGTTTGTCGGCGGCGAGAGCGATGGCGAGGGTGATATTGCTAACGTAGGTCTTGTCGAAAAGGTTTTTGTTGTTACCGAGTTGAACATTGGTCATGCCTCGTTTCCAGGACTCGTAAGCGCCGACGAGGGTTTCGGGATCTCCTGGCCTAGAGACAGAAATCAAGATACACAGAGTAGATGAAGCATCGAACGGAGCCCACCCGAACACGCCGCAAGGCCTAATGCACACCGTCTTCAGTCCTCCTTGGCCATTGGCATCAAGAACAAGCTTTTCGGCCGTGGCTCTCGACTCCGTATATGGATCCAGATGTTTCTTTGGATATGGTAAGTGTTCGTCACCATTGACGATGTCGCTGCCATCGAAAACAACGCCAGAAGAACTGTAGTAGATGAGTTTGAGGACCCCGGCTGCTTTCGCAGCCTCGATTACATTTTTCGTGCCTTCAACGTTGACTTGATCGAAGATTTGGAGGTTGTCACGGTTTCGGATGGACAGAGGCGAGATTGTGTGTATTACACAAGTCGCTCCGCTCTGTGCAAGTCATTCGATGAAAGTTCTTGTATTCATTGAGAGAACTGCGCGTACCTGCTGGATGGCGCTCGAAATCTGCTCAGGGACGGTAATCTCACCAGAGTAGAATGGCACGTCAACGTATTTCTGGCAAGTGTCGAATACGGAGACCGTATCTCCGCGTGCTTTCAGGCGCTCAACGACATGCCTGCCGACGAAGACATCCCCACCGAGGACAAGGTATACATCCTTCGAGGTCGTCATGTGGTTGGATTGACAAGATGGACCAAGAGAAGTGTAGACTGGGAATTGAAAGACTCAGAAGCGCTGAAAGGCCGCAGCATCATGCCAGCGTGATATCACAGAACAGACGCCCAACGCCGTAGAACGCCGTGCACACTGTGCGGCTTGTTTGGTTTTGGTGGGAGAATGGATACTGTCAGGGGCGTGCCGCAACCCCGCCCAAGTGGTGTCAAGGGCCGTTTGTTGAGGTACGGCGAGTCGCATCTCGTGTATGCCGTTCTGCAGCTATGTACAGGGCTTCCGCAACGCTGGTATCTTACCCCCCGGGAGCCTGTAACTGGAGCACTGCCCTGCACTGCCTGTCAGAATGTTTATGCTGAACCGTATATATAAAAAAGAATTGTTAGACACCTGGCCACGGGCATGCATTAAGAGAGAATCGAACTCCCGGCGGGTCGATATGCTCGACAAGCTAACATACCCTGAGTATGGCAACGACCCAGGTTACCACTACCCCATTAATGCTTCCTGGATGTTTCATCAAGGATGTACACCTCGCTCGTTGTTGCCATATCCTTTCTTTTCCTTTAAAGCAGCGCTGCGACAAAGCTGCTTCTGAATTAATCATACACCACGAGCAACAGGCATGCAGCAACCGAATCACACACCACAATGATATGCTGGTAGCTTAATGATCAAAGAGCTGATGATGAATACGATGATACATTTACAATACTGAGTACGGAAACAAACAGTGAACAAAGCGCCAGCGTCCTTGCATGTACAGTGCACTAGGTATGGGTGGTGACATTGATGGCGTGGGGAGTGGGTGGTCTGAGATCGTGCTGGTATCATGGATGAAGATGGATGGGACAACGACGACGGGGGATATCGGGAAGTAACGGCAGAGACGAGGCTACCGTGTAGATGGTACAGGGTTGACTGAAACAGCCTCCGAGAGTGGGGAGGGCGCTACGGAGTGTGAAGCGTGCAATGTGGACGGGGTATTGGGATGGCGATAACGGGAAGGCGGGAAGCCTGTTCAAAGGCCTTGTATCTGCACGATAAGGAACTGCTTTTCATCGCTGAATTGCTCATCTTGAAAACAATCATAAGTGTTCATCGGTTACGTGAATGGCATACGGCCACATACCGTCCTTATCGTTGTGGAAGCTCTTGAGGAAGACGAGCAATTTCTCCTTGTTCCTGCGGAGAATGGACTCTATCTGCGGAGGCTTCTTCGGGTTCGCGACGAAGACCTTGAACACATGGAACGCCTCGAACTGGATGTTCTTGCTCTTCTCGCGCAGGAGATTCATCATCATCTTGAGGTTGGCCTCGCTGGCGATGTACCGCGTCATGACATTGAAGTTTGCCCGGTCGAGCAGGATCTCGCCGAGGAGTTTCAGCGATTGCCGCTTCGTGACGTAGTTGTTGGATAAAATTAGCGTGGTGAATGAGGAGAAGAACTAAAATAGAATCAATGTTGAGTTAGGGGAGACCGGCAGAAGGTATGGTCAGGCGAGTGAAGGGACGTACCCGATCGTAGTTCTTGTCGAGGTAATCGGCCACCATGGGCTTATGCCGCGTCAGCGTCTCTTTGAGGTTCGCGAAGGCGTCACATGAGATACCAAACGTTGTCGTCTCGATGTAGTGGGGGAATTTGTAGAACCTGGCATCATCAGGTCAGTCAACAATGTACGCAATTGGCAGGTCTACTCACTGGTCCGAATGCAGTAGTACCTTTGCCAACTGTTCATGCCGCAGCATCTCCTTCAGGATCATCCCCGTGTTCAACGCTATCTCCTCGTTCTCATAGCCCATGAGGGCCGCAAAGATCACCTCGTGCTTTGCGGATAGATATTCGACTGTCGGCCAGCGTGAGCCAATCTGCCGCCGCAGGAGGTTGTTGAAGATCTGCACCACGTCTTTCCGAGCCTCGAACTCGAACCGTGCGATGTGTACGACGAGATGATGTAGTAGGTCTGTTTGGTATGTCTCCTGGGCGAGCTGGGCTACCAGCTCCGGTGCGGGATCTATATGGTCATCAATACCTCGACCGTTTACTCGAACACTTAATGACGCACCGCCATCACCGTAGAGGAGGGACTTGATCTGCTGCAGATTCTTCGAGATGTCTTCGTTCGCCTGTGGCATTGGTCAACAAGCCATTCAACAGCAGGGAACGGCGACGCAGTCCTCCCAGGACAGATGTAATAGATTTCCTCCTACCTTTCTCCGAGTCTCACCCCCTGGTGCACTCGTCTCGAGCTTTGGGATGGCATCTCGCAGGCCACGGACGAGATCTGGCGGTGTACGAGGCTTGGTCTTGAAGAAATTCATGGTGGGCGCCAGAGTGGCGAGGGGGGGGGGGGGGGGGGTGGTGGAGATGGATGGCGTGAAGAAAGGGAGATGACGGAGTGTGAGTGCTCTAAACGGCGGTCCAGGTTGTAGTGGTATATTCAGAATCGATCGGCCTCCGCCGACCTCGGGCCCGTTTTGGTTGACTTTTGCGGGCCGCGATATCCGGTTGAATACTCTCAACCACATTCTGCTCCCACCAACTCTCAGTCAAGCTCCCACTGCGTCTCTCTTGGAACTTGTTTACCAAAGATCGACGGGATCTAGCCGCCCGTAACCCTGTAATCCTGGTTGCTGCCTTAAACATGTTGTACAAGCGCTTTATACGTGGGAGCGTCCTTAATTCTTCCAACCTGGGATGACAGAGCGTCTACGTACGCGAACATTCAACTACGTCAGAAGGGAATCGGCGAAAACGTCGAACAGGATTGATCTCTATCACAAGCACCGTCAAGAGGAGGAGCTGATTGGCTCGCTGGACCTGAACGCGTCGCCAAATATACCTTTGACCTCATCCACGGCAGATGACATGATACATCGAACGCGTCCTGAACGGAGCCCATATGGCTCATTATCATGCAGCATGATTTGACTTCGACCGTATCGACATGATGTCCTTCGATGTCACTCTAGTTGCGAGCCCTTGGCGGCTGTGGCATGTCAATCGCCATCCAACAATCTGGACAAAGGCAGCTCGTGGTTATCTATGGGGAGCTCTTTCAGTACTCAACAAGAGAGGGGAAGCTCAAGGAAGTATATCAAACAAAACAAATGGACGTCAAGTTTGCAAAGGACGGGACAAGGCTTGGCACGTGGAATCTGGTCTCCTCTTAACTTTATCTGCCTTCGCCATTAAAAACAACGAGCCGCAGTATTGATCCCCGGTGGTAAAAGGAACTTGGCCTAAGACATCCGTCTCCCAAATTCTAGGGCTTGACGTCGTCTGTATCCCAGTCAGTGAGTCTTTGGGCCCTGTGGACTTGTTACTGCTTATATCATGCCTAGGATGCTTGGAATGTCGGGGAGCCGCAACAAGAGAGATTCACTGTTCAGGCATTAATGGGGTAGTGGTAACCTGGGTCGTTGCCATGAATGAATGTGTCGTACTCACTAGGTACGCGTTTATCGACCCGCCGGGAGTTCGATTCTCTCTTAATGCAGGATCTTTTTTGTCTCTGCAACAATCTAAGTATGGGGGTTCTATAATTCAAGCAAAATTCGCTGGCAGGTCATGGGGATTTGGGATACTGCAATTTGGATAGTACAGACATATGAACATGCACTCTGTACATACTCGAGGCTTAAGATTCAAAATTCCAATGCCAGAATCTATGAAGTGCAGACCCATCAGTTCGGGGTAGACATCACACAGATGTATACTCACACCATGAATTCAGAGTAGCCACCTGTTAACATGTGGTTCTTGAAACCACTGCGACAGGGTTGGGGCACGAGCCAGGTAATGAGGTCAAAGTAGGACCGGTATTGGTGAAAGTGACTTGTCCATTCGAATTCTGAACGAGGTGACGGCGACATCATCAGCTCAGCGGCTCGCAAACGGAGCGCTGCAGCAATCCAGCGACAAGCGTTCAAGCGATCCAAGTACTCACGCGATATACACAGTAAGGGGAAAACCCAGAGATAGGCGGACTATCATAACTGATAAACGTACATGCATGAGCATCCTTCCGGAACATATACTCAAACTAGCTTTGTA
The DNA here is from genome assembly GCA_014905825.1 of Lyophyllum atratum. Lineage (NCBI taxonomy): Eukaryota > Fungi > Basidiomycota > Agaricomycetes > Agaricales > Lyophyllaceae > Lyophyllum > Lyophyllum atratum. Next base: position 667,593 of record JACGCN010000009.1, on the reverse strand, counting down.
CTTGCTTGCATTGAACTGTACCAGCACTAGTGCTGTACCGTGTCAAGGTCAGCGTGCGTGTCAGCCCTCCATAGACGATCGTCGAGGGGCACGTGGCGCAGAACACAGCGGCAGCGCTTCCACTGAGCGATAAGACGGAGAGGGCAAGAGCTATGGTGGTAGCTGAGACGCGGAAGAGCATGGTATGAGCTAGGCAGGGGTAGCTTGGAGGATGGGGGATAGGGGACTCTGAAGAAGTTGATGAGTTTGCATCCAGCATACCCTTTTGTACGTATTTCAGAGAGCATCCGCGAGGAACCTTCAGGGACCGTTCCGCGATTCCGGCGGGTGATGTGCGGGAGTTCAACGCCGATGGTTGGAATCATGCATATGGGTACCGATGGGTGTTCAATGAGCGTTAGCACTGATATTGCATAGGAAATCGATACTGGTTCTCCATTGGTAGGACAGGGGCATATGTCGAACTGTCAAAGAGACTCCCCTGCCAGTGTCAATATTCAGGTACTCGAGAGAATATCGGATCAGACGGTCATGGAGAGCATGGTACATACCGTTAGAAGGGAGAAAGATTAGACTGGATAACAAGATGCTGAAGCAGGACGTTAAGACTTCCGGATTTACAAGCCGCCGAAGGGGTTTGGGGGCGTCTTCATCCCAGAAAGATTCCAGAACCTTGAGGAATGGCCGTAGTACTACCAGCCTCCAGGCTCCCATCGTCCACCGCGACTTGTATGATGCCATCATGCTGGTGCAGGTCAACAACGAACGCCCGGCTATGGCGTACACTCGATGCTCTCTTCTTGTTAGCTCACACTCAGGAACCATCGTCGGGAAAGATTTGACCGATCAGCACGACTATTATACGACATGCCTGAAATACACTTAGCTGAGAAAAATCGCGTCCTCTTGGGTAGCATTGATCTTCGGGTTTGTGACATATCGCAGAGATATGCTATGGTAGATAATATATCAGCCAACAGACAAGCCAGCTAGTGGTTGGAAACTTGACAAGCCTCGATTATCGACATAACCGGTACACACCTATTACATGAATCCGAGATGGGTGGGTTGCTGAAGCTTAGCTAGCCAGGGCGGCGCCGATAGATCAGCAGGACAAGGAGATCATGATCTCCCCTTGATCTCCCCCTCAATGTCTGCAGTGTGTCCTAGAATGAGAAGCAAGAGATCCGAAGGGCGGCCATAGTGCCTTAGAGCCAATCATGGACCAGTAGCCAGTTCTCCAAGCATGCTAGTGTCAATATGATCCCGTCGAACCACATGAATACGAGTTCGATGTGGGTTTAGTTGTGAGGAGGAGAGACTCCTAATTTGCCACTCATTCAACAGCGTTGCAGCGCTTGAGGTGACGGTTAGAGTAACGAAGAAGTTGAATAATTTCCTTGATAAACTGTTTCGGCCCGGTGACTCCGGCGCTTCTTGAACTCCTGCTTGGTAGACATTTTACTACGTGTATAGCTAGTACTACCCTCGTCAGAAATGCCCTACATCCGCTCACTCGTGTTGTACATGAATCGATTTCGCCATAGCCGAAAACAAATATGGAGCTAGAGTATCAAAGGAGGGGATTAGTCAAAAACGCAGCCTCGTGGATATCAAACAAGCGCTACATACCTCTTAACATGTTATCCTGGAAGTCAGAGACACAGGACTAGGGCATGATCCACCAGTATTGGTCAAAATAAGGGCCCCATTGGAGTTCTAGCTACGGAGTCAAAAGGAAAACTACACAAATCGGAGAGAACTACGTACACCATAGAGGCAGTAAGGAGAAAAGCCTGAGATGGGTGGACTGCCATAGCTATTTGCGAATGTATCAGGGTTCTCACTCGTTATGAAAGTGCGACCCGTGGACGACTTACTTGCATTGCACGGTACTACCACCACCCGATTGCAACGTAAATGTCAGGGAGCGAGTAAGTCCCGCGTAGAAGATCGACGAAGGGCATACGGCACAAGTTACTGCAGCAGCGCTTCCAAAAAGTGAAGCGACAGAGAGGGCAAGGGCTGCGGTGGCAGCAGAAGTGCGGAAGAACATTGTGTATGGTTAGTTTGCCAGGAAGGTAGTTTTTTGAACGGGACGAAGCTCTTTATCCTTACTTCTATATTCCGTCGGCCACAGAGTGACATGACAGTAGCCAATAGTAGGGAGAACGTAACTGTGGGTGATAAGTGGCCAGCACGTAGCAAATGGACAAAGAGCGAGACGTCGGGCCCCGACAGATCTAGCATCGAACTGAAAACACCACCCAAGTCGGTATCAAAACTTCATGTCTGTCAGGGAAGACTAGTCGGACTGCCAATAGGGTTCCACCTATAGGTGTCAAGATCAGGTACATAAGTCTTTAACAATGATCGCAGAAAACAGAGAAACGTGGTTGCGAATAGAAGCCTAGAACAAGGAATTGACATCCGGGAAAGGATGCTGTTGGAATCCTAAGGCAAGTGACCTAGGGACAGCTCTACAGGAGCTTCTGAGGCATGTTGAGGAAGATGTTGGAATGATACATCGCGCACCTGTCGCAGAGGATAGGCGTTCACACGAATCGCCATCATCATCATGCAGGGTGATAGATCGACCTGCTATCGTTTTCATTGTTGTTCCTGCAATCTTTCCCTGCTCCGCCACTAAGCAGATGAAGATGAAGGTGCGTAAGATTGACGGATTCGAAGTACTTAGGTGAGAGAAAACTTGGAAGTCGTCTGCTGCACAGTCATGGATTCGTCTGAAAACGAGGACTCGGATTGTGAGTCCACCAAATGGCATCGGCGGCTCAGATCGAGGTCGCCACAGGTACTCACTGGCACGCGATAAACACACTGAGGGAAGGGGCCTGCGATCGATGGCGCATTGTATATAGCCGACATGGGAAGCGCAAGGGTAATGTTGACTGTAAAAGTACGGAATACTATCACCTAAGGCTGAGATTGACTGCGCGAATAAGCCGTCTTCGCACAGGGTATATATATAGCTTGCACAGTACGAGGAGAAAAGTGAAGAAGAGGATTGGGCTGAATACATCGACAGCAGCACGCTCGGCCGTAAGTCGCCGAAGGGAGCCAATGCGGCGCATGAACCGCTCTTTGACTTGACATCCAGAGATGCAGGCACAGCTGCAGGCTCGTATGTTCCTCCTTTCAACGGCAGTTCGGCTGCCAAGCCAGAGTGCATCGAGACATTGATATAAGCGGGTATACATGTTTCGTTCCCCAGGAAAAGCGAGTCAGAGTGTGCAGATGCGCACAAGTGTAATCAGGAAGAACGCGCACGATGCGGCAGATCCCAAGGAAGCGCGTGAGTTGGCAACGAAAGATGATATAGTCCGCCGTAGGCGGTGGAAGCGTGTGTAGAGATCTGGCCTGGACGGAAAGCGAGATATGCTGATATAGTCTCTCGTTTTTGACGGTACGTGCGACGATGATTGGTCCCGAAATGGTTTGGTTCCCCGAGTCCGATTCGGCATGAAGCCTGACTTTGGCTGCCTTTATTGTGGCGAGAGTGCGTTTCAACAAGGTAATTTTCCATGGTCCAACCATTGAAGTATGAGAGTCATTGTTGTATATGGGGAAGTAGGCGAGTAGTAGTACCCGAGGCGGTTGAAGTACTCTGACGCGTTTAAAAATAGAGTTGATGCACTACTGGACAAATAGATACAAAGATCACGGCTACCTAACTTGGCTACCTCCGTTGACGACGCGTTTGTCGTGGACTGAATGGAATAGGATAAAACATCATACCAGAATCCCCAGCTTAAGAGAAAAACAAATTGACATGTACGTGTGTCGAGAAGTCCTAGCGCAGGACTTGAGCTTGAACCCACGATCAGGATTGTGCTAACACGACAAGATTACTAGTTTAGATTCTTTCGTATTTGTTTCTTTCCCTTCAATCGATCCCATTCCATTCTCGATGCGGAAGCTATTTTTCGAAGGCTGGGATATATGGTGTTGATGATGCACAAATAAGCCTTCCGGAATTTAGAATCAGCAGCGGCGCCGTTCAGATCGAGTTCCGACTATACTGGTAGAAAGGAAACCTGACATTCTCAATGAGTGAGAGGAGGCCATTACCATGTAGTTAAACTATGTATCTTTGGGGACAATGAATGCTCCTCGGCCCATTTGTATTCTCGCAAACCTGTTCACTGGCAGACCTGCCGCCTCAGTCGTCACTTGCATCCGAATCATACCGTGGAACAGCGGTATTCAACCATGGTTCGCAAATGATTCTCCCCACAAATTGCCCAAGTTCTAGTAGCTGGTCTTCCTTCAAGTCACACTCGTTGAGATAAAGCACGGCAATCCTGTGTCCGTGCCTATGTCGCCTGCTCAACGCGGTCTGCAGCCATGCAAATCCGGATTCAACGGTACCAGGACTCGAGTTGAAAGTGCATGAGATCATCTCCAGCCTTGATAAAGCGTGGAATGGGAATTGAGGCAATGGAGCCGGACTTTTGTGTGCAAGCCACTTGAGGATATTACTTCCTTGTCTGAGGTTCGTAATGCGGATGGTGTGGACGTGCTCTAGCGAAACGAGCGCCTGCAACCACTCCCGCGGAAAATTCTGGTGAAATATGATCTTCTGTAGTCCTCGCAGAGGAAGCCCGGCCATCAGGCCCGATATCGCTAGAACGTCTTGTGCACGCCCCGGGAGCGACAGTTTTATGACCGGCTTTCCGTATAGATGAGGTATTGGCTCTACGTTGCTCCAGGCGGCAAATGCCAGATGATAAGCGTAATCAGAGGTCAAAGATGCTGTGCGGAGTGGCCCGGGAGAAGGGTCCGCATCTACGCTATGCTGTACCTGTAGCATGTCGCGAATGGAGGAAAGTGAGTCGACAAATGATTGAAGTGTCCAACTCTGAGACTCGTTAAACGAGCCGTCGAGGCGAATAAACGGTGTGGGCCTTAGGGAAAGCCTATCCAGCAGGTAGGTGCACTGGGGGAAAGTGTCTGCAATGATAGCAAGATCTTCAAGGTATAGGAGGGGGATGTTCCGCCGCAGCAGAGCGACAGGAGTGGTTGAGGTCTCAGTGGGGGCCAAGACATGGCACAGGACGAGCTCCCTTAAGGCTGGCAGATTTTGCAAAACGGCTGTGAGTTGGCTCATAGTCCATGTCATCGCAGCTGCTCCGATAGGGAGCTCAAGTATCAGATGGGTCAGGGGACCCTTGAGCATCGGCGAATTCCAAGGCAAGGGGCAGTTTCGCAGGGTCAAGTCGCGCAGACGCGGGGTTCCCTCCGAGAATAACCTTTCGCGCATGATGGAGTTATCATCGGGATCGAATGAAATGTGTAAGGTCTCCAACAGCGGGGCATGGCCTCCAAATATGCTACTGCAACGCGTCTCGAATTCGAGAGGTGACAAGCCCCACAAAGTGAGCTCCTGAAATCGTTTGCTCGCAGCATCTGAAAAAACCAATGGAACCATACTTTCGTTGGCTTCAGCGTCCAGATCCACTCGGAGTGGGCCTGTCCCCGACCGGACCAGGAGCTCCCTCACCCACTCTAGGTTGTAGTTATAATGAATGAAATTCCACATGCCCTGGAAATGCATCGCAGTGTTTCGCCACGCAGAACAGACTTGAGAGATAGATATACACATCCGCGGGCTGGCGTGATGCATCTCATCCTGGTCGCGGGCAATTTCGAAAATCCTACACAGAATCTCGGCTGGTAACCAAGACACGAGAGAAAGGGCATTTCGTCGTTGTCTCAGGATGCGGACCATGTCGAGGAGGGTTGCAACCTGCTGATCGATCTGGTTCTGGGCGATATCGATGGCGTCTTGTGTGCTGAATGCTGTGATTAACCCACTTGGTCACCAGCTCTCGTTCGGTACAAAGGCATCGTGTATCGCACCGTTAATCTCTGCCATAATCTTCTGGACGACTTGAAGGGGAAGTATGTGGCATAGTGGCCGAACAGCCGTAGGGAGCTGTCATTGTTGAAAATCACCTGATCTGTTATGAGGTTCGAATTCACGACTCTGAGTCTTCTGAGTCTTCACTGTTCAGGCCTTCTCCGCACCAGCACCTTGCTCAACAACTTTCATATCACTGGAAACAAAGAACCATGACGGTAGCTGCCATAAAAGGATTCGAGAAATATTGGAAGATTAACCCAAATCTTCAATATCCCTTGAATATTCTTTGAGCAATGTGATATCTTCTCAATTATCTTTGCATTTCCCCCCCAGGAAGATCGAGATTTGCTTCCGGTGTACGGGTTATCCTCATGTATATTTAAATCAAGCAGCAACCCCCTGCTAACTTCACCTGTTGCACCGGTGCAACCAACACAACTTCCAGAACACGCTTAATACATTCCCTCGATACACACCTCAAAGCCAGACAAACGACGTCCTCGTCGGCACATCCAAATTCGTCGCCACAACCTGCAACCCCTTCCCCCCCTCCGTCCTCCTAAACACCTTCGTCCCCGCCCCTCCCGCCACCCCCGCCACAACCAAATACCCCTCCCCGCCCCTCCCATCCGCCGGCCCAAACGCCATCCCCCTCGGCTGGTCAATCCCCGTATACACCTGATTAACAAGCCTCAGCCCCTCGCTGCTCGTGCCCACCCCCACATGCTCGAAGATCGCGATAGTGTCCCCGCGCGGGTCCTGCGCGCCAATATTCCGGTTGGACACGTAGATGTACTGCGTGGGGAACGCCTTGGTGGGAGGGGGGATGAGGATCTCGGCTGCGCCGAAGACGGCGCCGGAGGGCGGGTTGGGGGGGACGATGGAGGAGGTGGCGAGGAGGGTGGAGGTGCCGTTGGGGAAGGAGGGGAGGGTCTGGACGGATAGGGTGGAGGATAGCTCGTGCAGGACGAAGAGGCGGTTGTCTGGTGGGGGAACCATGTTAGTTTAGCGGTATGATGTTTGAGAGGAAGGGAATTAGTTGTGCGTACTGGCAATGGCGATATGGCGGGGTCCGCTGCCCTTCGGTTGGGGAATGGAACCTTGGATCTGGTAGTCGCCCGAGGCAGACGCACGCGCAAGACGCCAGATCGTGTCGCCACCCTACGTTCCCAGATAATCTCAGCTACAGTGAACAGGCCCAGCGAAGTCGGACTCTCACCAGATCAGGAACGAGGATCTCCTTCCCATGCTCCAGCGCCATATGCGGGTGGGAGACGCTCGGTGCCTGCGGTTGCGGGAAGCTTATCACCGGTGCGGAGTCGTCAAAGGTGGTCGGGCTGGAGGTCGTTGGTACGATGCGTCCATTCCCCGAGCCGTAGTTGAAGACGGCGACGGCGCCGGTGGAGAGGGCGGTGGCGAAGGCGGGGCTGTCGCCCCCGGAACTGACGGAGTCCGTAGGTGAGAGGGTGCCGACGGGGCTCACGACGAAAGACTGGAGCGCGCCGGCGGACACTTCGTTTACAGCACTGTTCGCAGTTCAGAGATATGCCGATATAAAGCAGGAAGAAATAGAAACGCACTACAGGACGCTCCTGTTCGTGGGGTGTAAGGACAGCCATGACGGTGACGGGCCGGTGGGCGACTTGCTGACAAGTGTGAGTGAGGAGGTTGCAGAGTTGAAGAGATACGTCGCGACGAAGACGTCATAACCGCCCGCGAGGATGGTGAACGCAACCATGGTACCGTAACGGGGGAGTGAGGAGGCTCGGCTAAGAGTAGAGCCATAGAATGCATTGCTCTTTTATGCATGGAAACATGGACAGACTTTTGCCTGATATGGGTATTCGATCCTCGGTACGCCATGTGCATGTGACCCGCGGTCGTATGTAGAGCCCAGTGATCGGACGGATGAGATCAAAGGAAGGACGATGCGCTGTACGGTGAGTATGTATGAACCGAAGTGATCCATGGTCACTGCGGACTCGGCGAATACGCGGAGCAACAAAATTCGGACTTCCGGGTGTGGATTTGTCCTCAACATAGATGGCGTGCTCCACGAATGGGGTGGTGACTGCTGACCAGAATGTCAAGAAATAGGAAGAAGCCTGGGTTTTGAACGACATACACGTATGCACCGAGAAAACTATGATGCGGGTTGTGAAGGGAAAATAGTCGGCATGCGTTGGGGCTAGTGGATGCTAAAATTTCGACGAAGGGTTGTAATGAATTATCTCCGAGTCTTCACCACTATTCTCGCGACTTATAAGGCGGAATGGAATGGCGCGACTCGTTGAATCTATAGCGCCTTCTCATGATGCAAGCGGAAGACTGATTACGAGATGCCAATTCATCGCAGTGCTGGGCCAGGTGTGCATACAATTGCCCATGTGAAGCGATAAGCGTGGATTGGGGGAAAAGTCCATGAGGGACCGATAATGTGACTGGTGATTTGTAACGGTCGCTTATATGCGAGTGAAGCCTCAACTGAACCAATGTGATCGCGTGCGGACACTGTCCACGCCAGGAGGCATACGAAGGCAAGAGATTCTATGTCTAACGGGAGATGACTTGATATTGCTTCAAAGGATAACTCTGAATGGAGACGTACTTCAAGATCAACTAGATTCCTCGCTAGTCTCGCTCAACTCGTCTTCACTTTCCTGTACATCCATCTCCTCCGAGCCTTCACTCCTCCAGAATCTCCACTCAACCCTCTTCAGCGCGGGCGGTGCGACATACGTACTACGATGCGGCTCCTTGTCTGTGCTCGCTAGGCCCTTCTTCCTCGCGACCCACTCGTCTCGGAAGACATCGTCTTCGTACATTATCTCCATACAACGGTCGCACTCGCCCGCCCAAAGGTACGGGTTGTGTTCCTCGCCGTCCTGAAGTGTCGTTTTCCCCCCGCCGAAATCGGCTATGGTGATGGTGACGGTGTGAAGGTGCTGTAGGGAGCCGAAGGCCCGCGCATAGTGCATCTAGGAACCTCATGAGATATCATACAGACAAGTAGAAGTGCAAACGCACCGGCAAGCCACCTCCTCCCTTATAGATAATCTCCTCCGGTCCTGGAGAGGTGAATCTAGCGACGGAACATGTATGGCACAGCCCGCACCATATCCTTTCCTGTCGAAGGCGCAGTATGTTGAGGTCTGGGAGGATGTTGTGTATATTATGGAAGACCATTGGTGATGGCCATGGCAGGCCTCGAATATCGAGTTCAGTGACTGAGGATGAGACGTTCGTGAAAGGAAGTCGGTCCGCCGGGTCTTTCGAGCCATAGTGTGGCATCATGGAGGGAGAGAGCCAGTCAAGTCGGACTGTGGACAAGTGCGTGAGGCCGCGTAGGTTCCATACGGAAGTGCTTTTGGTGTGCGTCTGCACGCAGTGAAGCTGTCTGCGAGGATTAGGAATCAACGTTCAACGACAGGCGCTGAAGTAGTTTCCGACTCACTTTATTGCGCCAGCAACATCAGGAAACATAGCCTGCAGGACATGGATGTCCGACGGCACCTTGATGAAGAGAGTGCGAAACCACGCGTTCAACGCCAGAGTTCGGTAGGCTTTGGAAGTCAGAGTGAGGGCTTCGAGTGATGACCAGTCGTGTTTGAAAGAGACGCCTCGCTCATCTGCGGCAACGGCGGGGGGGTCAAGGACAAAAGAAATGATATCGTGCACAAGCTCTGGTGGGATGTACATCATGCCCGTCAGAATCCAAGCTTATTCGGGCCGAACTGTTGTCCATGTGGAGGCCAAATTCGGCACCGCCACCGACTCTCAACGTCTTCCGACAGTCGCTTCCACTCTCGCTTGGCTCACGGTCAGATCACCCCGCTAATTATCCAAATGTCGCCCTGTCCCCATGTCCCCCGAAGAGTTTCAGTCTTATTGCGCTTATTTTAGCACACTGCTTTTCATATAAAGGACGATGATCAACGACGAATACTAGCATTCCTTATCAACCCGTCTTTTTTCACCAATGCTGAACAAGCTATCGTCGCTCCTTACTCTTGGCTTCTTTGCTACCTCTGCGCTGGGAGCGTGTACCAGTGATACTAAACTGTTGCGGAAGGAATGGCACGTCACTCCGATCCTATATCTTGTGTGCTAGGGCTAACCCGAGCTGCATAGGCGTCAGCTCACCACCGTCGAGCAGCAGCTGTACATCACCGCTGAACGCTGCCTCCAAACCCTCCCTAGTAAAACTGGCCTCCCGGGAGCCGTAACACGGTTCGACGACATGCAGGCGATCCATCAGATACAAAGTGAAACCATCCACAACGTTGTACGCATCATCTTTATTCCCGGTATTGTCAACCGCTAATACGAAATGTAAGGGTCAATTCCTTGCTTTCCATCGTCTGTACGTACGCGCCCACGAGGAGCTTCTTCGTAACGAATGCGGCTATACCGGGGCACAACCGTACGTACCCAGTACTATTGATCACATAGCTTCGGTTAAACCTTTTCCCTCAGCTGGTGGAACGAGACCATGGACGACGCGAACTACATCAACTCTCCCCTCCTCAAACCCGACGCGTTCGGTGGAAACGGCGTCGCTCCCTCCAACTGCGTCGCTGACGGTCCATTCGCAAACTATACCCTCCACTTGGGCCCCGGGCACAACATCACAAACCATTGCCTGACCAGACGCATCAATAACGCCCTCGGAGCTGGGTCGTACTTCATTCAGAAAGTGTTAGCTGCTACTACGTACGATGATATGAACACGTTCATGACTAAGGTTCCGGGACCCCATGCCGCTGGTCATTCAGGTATGTCTTTGATATGGTTTAGGTTTCTATGCTTGCTAATTCGCTGACTGTCCGGCTAGCTGTCGCTGGCGAGATGGCCGACCCGACATCCAGCCCTGGCGGTGGGTACTTCCAGATCTCCAGTATCTCTTACACTAACTCTCTATCCCTTCCTGTTAGACCCGCTATTCTTCCTCCACCACGCCTGGATGTACGTACCCTATCCCCCCTCCTACCCACAACCCAATGAGCTAACGTCCATCCCCCGCCTCACAGCGATCGCATCTGGTCCACCTGGCAATCCCTTGACACCAGCACCCGCTTCACCGCGATCTCGGGGTACACCACCGTCAGCCCGCCCTTCGTCGCGACCACTCTCGATTACGAGCTGGACCTCATGGGCGTCGGGCAAAATGCCATTGTTCGGGATGTGATGGACATTTCGGGGGATAGGATTTGTGTTGAGTATAGCTGATGATGAGGCGTTCTTGGTCATTGTTCACTGGTTCTTGGCATCTATTGATGTGTAGAGCCTATAATTCGTTGCAAGCTGCTTATAATTATCAGCCTAATTATATTACAGCTATTATATACATTTCACATATTTCTTCAAGAGAGAGAGCCAACGTTGCAGTGCGAGAATTTCAAGTGTAGCAGCACTCTCTGATTCTGAGTCGGAAGCTCTACGCGGCTACAACGCGTCGCGTCGCAGACGCGCCTAGTCGCTCACGTGACTTTCACATGATCGAGGGATGTTTCAATTTCAATTTGTTGACCACGGCGCCCCTGAGTCTTCGCGACACCCACCGACAGCACCAACGGTTCTCCGGCACAACGACATTCTCTTTCTCAGCAGCGCCCAAACCTAGGGCAGCCTGAGTATAGTCATATCAGTTTCTAAACCAGATCATATTTGGTTTACCGATTTTTACAGCAGGATCATGGATGATCTTCATTTTATGATGCATGCCTGCGCGTCCTCGCCATTTCTACCGAGCAGAATGCTATTCATCTTCAATCGAGCCCTAAACGCGTTCGAATCCGCGAAGAATGCCGTGAAACATGGCAAATCTTTTCCTCGCCTCCCAGTGCGCCCACAAATGCGGATGATCCCATGATCCCATGACATGCCCCATCTGTCAACATGCGTCAGGGTAGCTGAGATAGAACAAAACCACTGCCCCGGCCCCCAAGACCCTGCACGCCGTTCAGGCCATCCACCACCTCCTCCTCCCCACCCGCCCCGATGCTGCCTGGCCTGGGGTCCCCACGCGGGCGGCGGTTCCTTCTCGTCCCGCTCCTCGCGTTCGGATTCTCCCTCCTCTTCTACTGCCGCCAGGCCATATTCAAGGACGCAAAGTCGACCGAATACGTTCCACTACACTCTGGTGCCTCCACTCCGCAAGGGAGCGCAAAATCGCTGCTGGAGTGCACACCTCCTGTCTCGAAACCCGAGAAATTGCTGCCGCATACGTATCGTGAGGACGGTATCCTGGAGGTCAACCCCGCCGGTGGGCATCCGATATACGAGCTGATTGAGCGGGCGAACTCTCGATGGGAGTCCAAGCTCTCGGGGGCCAGCAAAACGCTGGATGAGGCGGTGCGGGAGTATGTGAAGCGGTACAACAGGCGCCCACCGAAGGGCTTTGACAAGTGGTGCGTCGTGTGCGCTCTGCGGTCCATAGGGTGAGGTGCTAAGTTGGTACAGGTGGCGTTATGTCGAAGAACACAAAGTCCAGCTTCCTGACGAGTACGATCAGATATGGAGGGACCTCGAGCCGTTCTGGGGCTACCGCCCTCTGGATCTGCAGCAGCTCCAGAGCAAACAGGAGTTGCATACGGATACGTACACTTTTGGGAAGAACGTGACTGGGGACCTTGGGGTACTGAAGTATTCGTTTGCGCCCAGTACGAATGATTGGACACCTGAGGCGCTGCTTGGGGGCGCCAAGTCGATCAAAGAGATATTGAAGGACGTCCAGGATGATTTACCACCGTTTCGCGCTGTCATCTCGCCGCATGACAACCCGACTTTGTTCTCTGACTATGAGGTAAAGAAGGCAGCTTTGGACGCTGCTGACCGAGGAGCATGTGCGTACGACTATTTATTTCGGCTTTTCATCGTATCTAAGATGTTTCGCAGACATGGACATGGAGAAACTTGTCCGTGGGCCAGCCCTTGGTTGGCCCTCGGGGTGTTCCCCAACATCACCAGCCCGTCAAGCGACGAAACCCAACCCTCCCACGAAGAAAACCTTCATCGCCGACCACCGCAAAGTCATGGACCCATGTCTACATCCCACCCTCTTCGACCAGATCGGAGAATTCCTCATTCACGAGAAGCCCGGGACGTCGGAACTCATGCTTCCCCGATTCGCATACTGCGCAACCGCCATGCACCACGACATCCAGATCCCGACGCTCTCCGGATGGGTGGACGACATTCTACCACGCAGCCATGATCCGACGTGGGAGCATAAGCTTGATGAGCGGCTGAATTGGCGGGGGAGCAATACGGGGATGTGGCATGCGCCGGATACACGGTGGAGGATGTCCCAGCGCACTCGGCTTGTTGATTACACCAATGGGCTTAATGGAACGGTTAAGGTCTTGATACCGCCCTTATCGAAAGACAAGCGTGTCGGAGAAGGCACGGACATTCGGAGGTCGAAGATCAATCCTGCTATGACGGACGTTGCGTTCGCTGGGGAGCCTGTTGGGTGCCACGAGGAGACCTGCCCGGAGCTATTGCGCCTCTATGAGTGGAGGAAACGCCAGGGCGGGAAGGAGAGTGGGAACTTCAAGTACATCATGGACGTGAGTGGCAAAAATCTGTTTTCAAGCTGTCGTCGGCCTAACCCACGACGTGCAGGTCGACGGGAACGCGTGGTCCAGTCGTTTTAAGCGCCTGATAACAACCAATTCACTGATCTTCAAGGCCACCGTATACCCCGAATGGTCAGTCCCAAATACCATTCTCCTGCTCGCCCACTAACCTTTCCGTAGGTTTCAAGACCGTATAGAGCCGTGGGTCCACTACGTCCCCGTGCAAGTCGATTATTCCGATCTGTACGATGCCCTGGCGTTCTTCCGCGGGGGCCTGTATGGCGAAGGCGGTCATGGCGACCTCGCGGCGAAGATTGCGGGCGATGGGCGGGCGTGGAGTAGATCGTTCTGGAGGAAGGAGGATGTGACTGCTTATGTATATAGGTGAGGCCGTGGTGTTTTTTGCATTTGATGTGGGACTAATGGATGGCTTGGATAGACTTGTACTAGAATATGCAAGGGTAATGAGTTCGGACAGGGATGCTATGTCGTACGATGGATGATCGTATGCGCTTTTACCGCGTACGCATGGCTTTAGAAGGAAAGGGACACGGAGGGGAATTGCGGAAGGGATATACCACGAAAGCTACGCTGATCATCTTTGCCATATTGCTTTCCAAGTACTTATCATGTTAGGCACTGCCGTTTCCTATAATTTACGCTGCTCTATGTTGCTATATAATCGGATTTTTCATTAGAGCAGGCATGCCGATTGTATACCCATACTAACTATGATGTGTGGCCACAACCTAGCAGGTGTACATGATATAGGTGCAGCAAAGTCTTGATCCCCACGCGAGGCGGGGGAATGCAGGAAATCAAACGAAGAAAATTGTCAAACGCACTATCAATAAGTATGCGCAAGGAATTGAGCCATTCAAATATGATTAGATGCGAATCTGCGGGGCAGCTGCCATAAAAGGAGCATGTTTGGGGCTATAGCCCGGCCACGAAGGACATTGCGACACAAGCGAATTCGGTATCATGGGAAGAAATTTGACCAAGAGGATGACTTGAAGTCGTGTAGACATGGTTTACAAGCAACGCATAGTACTTAGCAAAAGCATCACATTAACTATACATTCGAGTATTCCGATAGACAGTCAATGCCAATGCAATTTCCAGTGCGCCTTCATAAGATCTGCTGCTCGTTCCGCGATGATGTACACGGGAGCCATAGTATGCCCAGCGGTGACGAACGGCTAGTTTAACCTCATTCAGGATCATGACTGAGAAATAGGGGAGTTCAGTGAAAGCTTACCATAACTGAAGCATCGACAATGCGAAGCCCGGAAACTCCTTTCACCCGCAAATCAGGGTTTACTACTCCTTCTCGCGCTCCCTCAGCAGACATAGCGGCCGTTCCAGTTGGATGGGAAGCGCCTACAGCATTTTTGCGAATGTATTCTTCCAACGACTGATTACTGTCAGTCGCATTTGCTAAATCTCCAGCAGGGCCAATGACATAGTTGTCCCAAGCAGGAGCGGAAACAAAGCGGTTGGCACTCTGAACGGCCTCCCGCATGGCAAAAAGGTCGAATTCAGACGTTAAGTATGCGGGATTGATCAGGGGTGGGTCCAGGGGGTTGGCGGATCTCAAAGAAACGCTTCCTCCTGGTATGCCGTCGTAAGTTGTAGCCTAGGTTCGAAATGATTGTGGACAAACTTACGAGAAACTGGAGTAACAACGACCGCAGTAATGCCTAGGAAATGTCCCGGGCCTGCCGCATGATAAAGTCCTGCACTGTTCTATGGTGAACAAGATTCTTTCAGCCAAGTCCAAGACATCTGAAGAACCACACACGTACGCCGATGAAAAGTTCGTGGTGCGGCGTACTGGGTCCAGATGAAGGATCCTCAAAGGACTTGAATATGCTTGAATTGCTCGGCATTCTTGACCATGCAATATGACTTGCGAAGCTTGTCGCAAGCGGCCCCGTTTTGGTCTCTTGCCATTGCTTTATCAGCTCCGCCTTCAGAGTTGCGTTATTTTCAATGCTGAATGGTACAAATTTCATGCTGTGAATATATGCGGAGGGAGAGAGACTTACTTATCAAGAGTGTCGTTGGAATTGACGAACCAGGCCATTGACAAACCTGGCTGGTCGGAGAGGTTCTTCCCGACGCTAGGGAGGTTGATGATAGGTGTGATCCCCATCGCACTCAGCTCCGTGGCATCTCCTATACCGGAATTCAGCAGGATATGAGGGGTACCGATTGTACCTGCAGAAAGTACTAGCTCTTTGGACGCCGTGATCACCCTACGAGGTCCTATGACGATGGCATAAGCATCTGGAATGGACGGCCACGGTGGCATTTACCCAGGTTTTTCTCGTCTGTGAATTCCACAGTCCGGATAACAGGTGTC
The DNA here is from genome assembly GCA_014905825.1 of Lyophyllum atratum. NCBI lineage: Eukaryota > Fungi > Basidiomycota > Agaricomycetes > Agaricales > Lyophyllaceae > Lyophyllum > Lyophyllum atratum. Next base: position 651,761 of record JACGCN010000009.1, on the reverse strand, counting down.
GAGCCGACCGAATTCGTTTTGAGAATCCTGGTAACCCGTGTATTTACAAGTACATGAAGATTTCGTCGATTGATGAACTGCGGTCCTAAATAGGACGTCGCGGAACTACTGCGTTGCCCGTTCCCGATGGTGGTCTGCAGCCATCCTGTACAGGAGTCAGCTTGGATGATAAGGACATTTTAATCATTCGATATACCAAGTCCCAGGGGATTCCCGGAGTTCATGTCTTTATTGAAAGGGAACTCCTGATTCAATTCGACACCCGCTTGGATAACACGAGAATCGGTGGGCTGAGGAAAACCGCTCAAGCTAACGGCATTGACGCCGTTGAACCCGTGAACCGAAGGATCGAACTGGTTGGTCGTATTATGGTGGTCAACAGGTGGAGTCCATCGCTCGTTCTAAAATGACATGGGTGGTCAAAACGGTACTTCTCATCGAATTATTGACGGGATCCACTTTGCGAATGTAAGGTTGAATTTGGTTCCAAGACCACCCCGAGTCCCCGGTAACGGTAGCAAACCGGTTGAAGTCGGATGACGAACCTCTGGTGTAAAACATGCCATCTGAACCACTGCAGTCAGTTGGTAGGTGAGAAGTGATGGTCGAGAAGGTTTCCGTACTGATTGAGCTACTCCCGCCCAGAATATGACCTCGCGGATATCCTACACTCCTCCCACCGAGCGCGGCTTGAGGTGTGGTTGTGAAATTCCAGTCGTAGGCTGCACCACCAGGTGACGTTGCGAGGCCAGGCACAATACTGCGGAGTACGCCTTCATTCCTGGAATTGAACGTCAATAGCTTGACGCTTTATAGGAAGTTAAATTGAAGACTGACGAGGGGCCACTTTCTAGGACCAATACGTTGATTTTCGGATCTTCCGTTAATCTGTTGGCGATCACATTGCCAGCGGTTCCACCTAAAGTCATCCTAAGGCTTTCCCCGTTTCCTGAGAGGAGGTCCCTCACCTCCAATGACCACAAAGTCAAATTTGAGGGCTGGTAGGCTTTCAAAATGATCATAGATGGCGGCAAGAGAGGTTTGAGCTGCGACAAGAAAGACACAGGCAATGGCACGGAGCGGTGACATTCCCATAGTGGGCGAGCGATTGCGGGGAAAGAGTAACAGCGGATGAAGGAAACATAGCGGGGTCTTATATAACAGGGTATTTGCAGAAGAGATGAATCAGATGTCGTCGAAGCGGGCAGCACGAAGGGTGCCTGCTACACATGACATGCTCAACACCTGCTTCTCTTCTCCTTCGCAACGGTTTTCCCATTCTGGTCGCAACCGACAGAAGATTCAGGCTGACGAGGATGTTCAATCCCAGAGGTAAGTCAGGACTGTCAGGTACCACCCCACGACTCGGATGCAGTTCCCCTGACCGATGTCAATGTCCCCATGCAGTCAAGTGATACCCATCATCGATGCTGTGTCTCTGTAGATAAGATGGCTGGAACGCCACAGTTGGACTGCTGAATATAAATGGGGAAACTAAGATACCGAAGCATACCAGAAAGCTCCAGTAGGATAAACTCATGGAATGTAACTTGACGGGGTTGCCCTGGCTGAAAAAAAATCATTGGAAAGCAGTAGCTTTATGAGTAAGTAGGTGCCATCAGGATGGGCGGTGGAGGGTTGAGTTGAGGTTGAGTGGAGAACTTTTAGATTGAGCCTACTCTAGCCTACTTCGGTTGACCGGTCACCGTCTTATTTATTTCCTGGTGGCAGTGCACTGTTCTTTGCGTTTCTTTGGCTCTATGTACGTGTTGTTGATGCCGCGACAAGTCGTCCTCCTTTCCTTTGAACTCTCGTCATGTCCGAACCCCAACTTTCCAATCCCCCATGGCCCCTGCCTTTCTGCACCTTCATCGCTCCAGGTTCTCGTCCAGCTGCTCTATTCTGACTCCCCTTGGTCAACCGACGCTTCCAGCCAAAATGATCCACTTCTGAACAAGAAGTGAAATCTAACCCTAAGTTTCTATAGGTCAACGCGTGTCCAACCAACTACTTCGCAAGGTTTAGCAGCTCATCTCTCGGGCTGTGACGAGTAGCAGCCGCCGGATACGTGTTGGATCTTTAGGATGAACCTTTGTATGTTGGACACCATTTCTCCGACGACTAGTTGCCTGTGCCCAGAGCCACTTCGTCTACAATGACGTTTCGGGTTACACCCGTATCGCATCTCCGGAAAAGTGCTCCAATCCGCTTTACAAGTCGCTCTTGCATTTCGACAGCGCACAGGGCCCCGTCTGTATCGCCTCGGGACACCCGTTCTCGTTGCCCGATGTCCTCTCACCACCTCCGAACAAAGGCCGGATGGAAGTCTGCCCTTAGCCGTCTTCGCTAGGCGATCTGGGTGCTTTCGTTTACGCCTTCCTTTCGGTGACGGCAGCGGGTACACGGTGGACAGGGATAGGCGACGCCGGAAACACGCGGGCTCCATCGTTGGGATGTGAGGTGACTGCGGAATGGAGCACCAGAGAAGCGTCGCGGGACTTTCTGGGTGTTTAAGCCCGTCATCGAGTAGGCCCCGCTCAATCTGGAACAGCCACGCCGACGAGACAGTCCATATGGGATCACGTACAAGCCTCCGTGCGAGGCTGCTTTCCCCCGTCGCTACTCACGTACATCGTGTCTTGTCCTTTCAGTATGCATTTTTGCTGCTGAGCGGACCGCACGTTCCACGAGATCGACAGCCGCCTCTATCAAGCCCGCTCGGGAAGAGTGGTACGAAGTTTCCGCACAGGACACCGTTGGCCTGGGTCGTCGCGACTCTTTCCCTGAGCTACTTCCACGCAGGTGGGAGTCTCAAATCCCGGTGTCGTTTCGGCAAGGTTCCGAGCACCGTGGGCTACTGCGGTATATATCTGCGCGGCTCTTCGAGCGCCGTGCGTGAGACACATCGCAGGCGAAGTCCAGAAGCGTCGGCGAACGCATCGAAACTTGCATGGCTTCGCGATGGTTATATACCAGGGATCCGGACAGGAGCGAGCAGTGTTGGACATTACAGGGAAACGCACAAGAAAGCATGGACCTTGGTGATTAAATCGGTGGTTCGCGACTTGCGAGTAGGCGCCTTGGCACGGCGTGGTTCGTCGCCTGGCGTTGGTCGATTCGTTGTCTCCGTCAAGCATCACTCGATGCCTCAGATATGGCCTGACTCAAGCCTTGGACGGATTTCCTGTACCCCCAACCTCGCGCCCTTCAGAACTAGAAGGCCGACTACTATTGCCTAGCTATGTATTAGTAACTCGACTCCCACGTTGCACTTAGGTTCTCGACCATCCGTCCGCAGATACGAAGTGGTAGATTGACAGGTCCCAGTGTCATCCCTATGCAAGCCAGCTGCTCCCCGGCCTCGTTATTCAGATCAGACGGCGAAGACCCATTCCTTCGAGCCCTTGACGCGGCTCCCACTCGCTCTTCAAATTCCATGGCTTGTATCCGGTTTTCCGTCATAATATCAGAGACCCGTCTACTTGGCGACCCATGTTCTTCTTCTCGTCCATTTCTCGTTTTCATTTCCCCGTGCGGCCTGTCGTGCCAGGGTCTGCTAGCATGTTGGTTGACCCGCTCTGCATTTGAAGTTGTGGATCCTTTGGGAGTCGCAACAGAGATTTGTTCTCGAGTTCATGGCGAGCGAAGGTTTCACAATCGACTGTCATGCTGTATCTTTGGCCAGGCAGATCCGTGTGTGGCGACGGAACTAGGATGGGCTTGGAGGCATTCATGGCGAGAGTGTCGGAACTTCTCTTGGTCGCGGAAGTACTCGCAGCCATTGGCAGGTACAAGAAGACGAATGTTGGGTCGCAGATTCTGCTCAGAATTGGCGAGCTATCCCTGTGCGCTACGAGCGAGAGGCCAGAGGAGCTCCTGTGCGAACTCGGGAGGGGCTCGCTCTACCACAAATCTGTCGGCAGCCCGCTGGGCAGGACGGAACGGGATGATGGATCCTTTGGTGCAACGTGGATGGGAAAGCTTTCGGTTGTAATGACTGGAGGTGACTACTTGTGGAGCAGGAGTCGGGCCAACACATGTGGTCGGGCATTGTAGCGGGGGAAACCCTTGTGGTTTCGAGAGTACGGGAGCGTCTGAGAGAACCCTTTGGTTCGGTCCGCTGTCGGGGTAGCGGATGGTGTGGATTACGTGGATGGGCTGACTGTATTGAAGAGGACGGACGTCCGATGATTCATGCCAGCCAAATTTTTTGCGATGCCTTCACCTTCGTGGTGATTTTTCTACTTTCTAGCAACACCGGAATCTATTATCTGGATCAAGACACGCAACGGTGCGTTGGCTGAAACCTGCTCGTCATTTGCGACCGGTATTAACTAAAGGTGTTACAGTGGAAGTGCGAAGCTACGTTTTGTTGCATAAGGTACATTTTTTTGCATAGGTATTGAAGACGAAGTGTATTCCGCTGCTATGGATATTTATATCGTTCTCTGTTTGCACGCGATAAGCAGGTCACTTCCACTACCCATCGAGTCGATGTCTGCCGCACGGCTTTCATAAACTCCCAGATACTATATATCTCAGCATTCGCACAAGAATTGGTGGCTTCGGGCCCTACGAGGAGAGAAAGGGAAAAGAAACTGACTGGTCGAGAGAGACGTGCCACCCAGCAGTATCCTGACTCGCCGTGCCCGAGATCTTATCCAGCTGACCATAGAGCTTACCCGCTCGCGAGAGATGGTCGTTCCACGTCTGGCTTCCAGTCGTAAGTGCGTCTTCAGCTGGTCGGCCTTGCCACAGGGGTACGTGGGCTCGAGAGAGTCAAAAGCGGAGGCCCGGATGATCGCTTCGATGCCGGTGCTGCTGGGGAACAAGCCTTCGACGAGTCCGGCGCTGGCGACTTAGGATGTGATTTGGTTATTGGTGACGCTTATAGGTGAACCAAGGTTAGAAATGTTTTCAAGGATGGAGAACGACTTTGCGACGTACGGATTTGAGAAGTCGTGGGGTTGAAGCGGGAGTCGAGGTTTAGACGTTTTGCGTCTATTTTGCGTAGACAAGTCCGGAGGTCCTTGCCGTGCGTGATGGCGTCTTCAATCGATTGTTTGGAAACGTGACATTTCAGTACCATCTTAAAGAAGTAGCGAATATGTTTACAAGGATGCAAGAAGCGGCTACTGATGCCACAACGTGCCTCTGAAAGTAAGGTTGGCCGACAGGCAGAAGGGTTGGCCGGGGAAATCTCAGGTTTCCTGGATGAGGATTGGTTAAAGAGTGCTCAGAACTTGAGCGGCAAATGCAAGATCAAGACTATCAATTTCGCAAGGGAACATACATGTCAAACTATGTACCTCCAGACGTTCCTACTACCTAGATCGAGTCCAAAAACCTAGTCTCCACACATCTACTCCCAGTCGTACGCAGCATCATAGTAAGCAGCCCTACGGTGGTTGCGGGACTCAGGAATGGTTGGCAAGGGCTGGACAAATGTGGACGGCTTTCCGGGGTACCTGGGTGCTGGCAAAGGGTCCCTGGGCTTATATGAAGGTGGGTTGACAGGAACGTTAGGACGATAAGCTGGTGGCTGCGCGGCCGCGGGAGTCCCAGATGGTGATGGGCTGCGACGTTCGTGAATGGTAGGCAACTTTGGCTGGACAACTTTGGACGGCTTGCCGGGATACTTGGGTGCTGGCATGGGGTCTTTGGGCTTATACGGAGGCGGGTTGATGGGAACGTTAGGACGATAAGCTGGTGGCTGGGCGGCTGCGGGAGTCCCAGATGGTGATGGGCTGCGACGTTCGTGAATGGTAGGCAACTTTGGCTGGACAACTTTGGACGGCTTGCCGGGATACTTGGGTGCTGGCATGGGGTCTTTGGGCTTATACGGAGGCGGGTTGATGGGAACGTTAGGACGATAAGCTGGTGGCTGGGCGGCTGCGGGAGTCCCAGATGGTGATGGGCTGCGACGTTCGTGAATGGTAGGCAACTTTGGCTGGACAACTTTGGACGGCTTGCCGGGGTACTTGGGTGCTGGCATGGGGTCCTTAGGCTTATACGGAGGTGGGTTGATGGGAACATTAGGACGATAAGCTGGTGGCTGCGCGGGTGCGGGAGTCCCAGATGGCGAGGGACTCCTCTTTTCTGGTGCCTCCATCCAATCACGAGCATCCAGGGCCTTACCCTCGTACCAGTCCCGTTCGAAATTCTGGACATCCTTCAACTCAGAGCGACAAGCTAAATCCCTCTCCTGGATTGGCCTGCGACTCGTCAGTAGGCAATTTTTGCTAGAAAACGTTAGGCTTACATCGGGGAGTGACACTGGAAAGCAGCAGCGCGAGGGATATTGTGCCATAGCGAATGAAGAACATGTTTGGATATGTCGTGAAATGAAGAGTTTTGAAGAAGTATTGGTAGGTTCAAGAGCTGCGCATCTTGGTTAGCGACGTCAGTCGACTGGTTCCAGAACACTCACTAGACCAGCTACTCTACGAAGATATGAGCGATCGTTAGGCAAGGGTGAGGATGCTGGGGACGAAAGATGAGTAAAGACACGGAAAGTGGGATAGACTAGACTCACTAGGCCAGCTAGCAGACCTTGGCTGATGAGAAGCTTTCCTGCGGCGAGGTCAGTATTTATACAATCCGTGGACCACATGTGACTTTCGTGGTAGATTGAAATCCAAGCGAAAACCCGGTGGCACCCGTTCGTTATGAAACGATTGACGGAGAGAAGCGCTATTTCCTGTGATGCCCGTTGGCATATTGTTCTGGTTAGAAGGTGATAGTGTAGGGCACGTCCAGGGTGTTTGTATTGGGGGCTATGTATCGTGCCTAAACGAAGAGTGAAGTTCAGCGCTCAAACACCCTAGAAAAAAAGCCGTGTAGGGTCTATCATACATTACGTGCAGGCCTCCAAGAGGGGCTCATCAGAGTGATCAAGAAGATGGTTGGGGGCTAAAATCCGTGAAAATTATTGATGCTTGAAATAGCCCACCAACGGCCCATTCAGTAATTAGGTAGTCTTAGGCGAAGATATTACAGTGGTAGCCCAGTCAACAGCAAGTGGCGCATTCGATGAACAGCGGAAAGGACGATAGACAATGCAAAGACGATGAGCCTGTGGCACGGTCATGAGAGGCAATCAGTCGAACCAGTCCATTTGTGAGTCCATTTGTGGGGAGGCTCAGTCCCATTACCATCAGAATCAACAGAGCACTTGTTCGATATCGCGTCCATTTGCGAGTCCATCTGTGAGTTCGCTTCTCAGTCCGTTTGTGAGGAGGATCGGTGTCATTACCATCAGAATCACCGTGACCAGCGTCCTTGTTCGACATCGAATCCATTGAGTCCACAAGTGAGAAGGATCAGTTCCATTACCATCGAAATCACCAGGCTCCTTGTTCGACGCCGAGGTTGACCGATCAAGACCAGTGTTACTATCAGTGGGTCGTCGCTCCATTGGCATCCGAGTTTCATGAAAGCAGTGTTCGAGGACAGATTTCGCCTCCAGTTCCTGCGCAAATGCCGAGATAGTACCTGTGAGTCGACGAAGGTGACGGTCCTTTGAACAGGTTGAATTATTGTCACGGTCATGCTGGAACATCCAAACCATTAGTAAGCACCGGCGAAGTCGCCATCATCATGATGCTCGATGCGGCATCATGATCATCGCCGCGGACTCCCGGTTACCTTGAGGCCACTATGGTTCCTTCGGAGTCCCCATTTGTTCGAGCCATCAGAGCTATGTAGCGTCAGATGACTCCATTCGCCATTGTGTGGGCTCTCTAGCCTCGTCAGAAATCTGTCCAAACGATCATGATCACGTCCGGCGATCTCTGCATCGCCATGAAGATATCAAGTTTCGACTCATCAGCGCTCTGCATCGGCGAAGCTGTGCGAAGGTACAATCAGGGTACCATTGCGAAACTTAGGTGCGTACGTATTGTTCTACGCTTCATGTATAATAACTTGGGTTCGTGAGCAGACGGTCGAGACTCGAAATCCAACTTCCTGAGCGTCAGATATGCCGCAAGATCCCGACCGATGCGCACAAAGGGATAGCACGAATTGGAAGCACGTTGGATGTACTGCGTCGCGCCCAGCTTATTTCCAACACGAAGGAGAAATACAGAAATCTATCAATGACGATCGACACTACCGTGTCATTCAACTTGCCAATGGGTTGCAAGCTCTCTTGATACACGACGCTGCCGCCGAATACGGAGCCGCCTGTCTCAATGTCGCGGTTGGCGAGCTAATGGATCCCGTGGGTTACTTCTAACTCATGTTTAAGCTAAACTATTGTTCAAATTACCAAACACATCTAGGAAGATCTCCCAGGTCTAGCTCATTTTTGCGAGCACTTACTATTCTCAGTAAGCAAGTAGTAAGGAGCAGACCTCAATTGAGTGATCAACTCTTTTGGCTACAGGGAACAGAACAATACCCAGAAGATGGCGAGTATGCATCGGTATGTGGCTTGCTCTCTTACTTCCGTCGCAGTACGAAGCCTTTTTTCGCCAGTTTGTAGCTGCCAATGGTGGCGAAATCTACGCGTGTACGGAGGCGTCCACCACTAGCTATGTCTTCTCGGTACTCCCTTCGGCACTTCCTGACGCTCTCGTGCGATTTTCGAACATGTTCCATTCCCCTCTCTTCACGCCCTCCGCCATGTTTCGCGAATTAGAAGTGGTTGACTCAGAGCATACACTAAATGCCCTTGATGATGCATCGAGAATCCAGCAGGTCGTCAAGGGTCTCTGTGACAGTAAACACCCGTGGAGCAACTTCGGGAAGGGGAACATGAAGAGCCTCGCTGGCATTGGACAGCACGCATATGAAAGAAGCTCTGCAGATCTCCAAACTTATGACTCCAATCAAGTATCTAAGGTTTGTGAACGTCCTAGTGATTCGCAAGATGCCTCCAAGCTTATGTTCATCGATTACAAGGGCGACGGCGGTGTCACAGGGCGAGAAACGAGACGGAGATTGATTGAATGGTGGACCCAGCAATACTGTGCCGGGAGAATGAAACTAGTCATACTTGGAAAAGGTAACATCGCGGACCAATCATCGTAAATCGATTCTGACGACTACCTTAGAAACTCTAGATGAACTGAGTGATTTAACTGCCAAGTTATTCGCCCCTATCTTGAACCGGGGCGTTGAGCCGTATACTTTGTTTAAACCTCATCCGTATGGAACGAAAGCGCGTGGCACTATCACGTTCATCAAGTCTGTGACCGATAGGACCTCGCTTGATATAGCATTCGCAATACCCCACCAAGCTCCAGAATATGCGACAAAACCAGGTCGATTTTTGAGTGGGATCGTGGGTTATGCTGGGCCTCGGTCGCTCTCGTCATATCTGAGAAACAAAGGGTGGATTAGCTACCTTGGAATCTCTTCACATACACTCGCAGCCGGAATTGATGATTTCGGCATACAGCTCGCATTGACACCAGATGGCTTGGGTGATGCAGTGTCTTTTGATCTTCCCTGCATCCTACTGATAAATTTCGTCGCAGCTGAATATCGGGAGGTACTTGCGACCATCCATCGCTACATTCGCCTTCTCCAGACCTCGACTCTACCCAACCACCTTTACCAGGAACGTAAGCAGCTTGCCGACATCGCGTTCCGTTATGACCACAAGAATGGCGACGGTGCTGGCTACGTTCTAGACCTTGCCGAGCAGATGCAATCTCCGTACATTCCTGCGGAGCGGTATTTAAGGGCATCGTGCTTTGATGAAGAATACCATGAACAAGGTGTCCGAGACGTACTTGAAATGCTGACTCCGGAGCATGCCCGTGTTGTTGTAGTCGCCAAAGATCTCGAAGCCATCGCGCCAGAAGGAGAATGGCTGACGGAAAAGTGGTATGGGACAGAATATAAGGTTTACGAGTACGACGAGGAACTCATGCAACTGGTACGCCGATTCCGGTGACTTTTATTTTCTACAACAACTGAGGATGCCGAAGGCACTTAACCCTGAACGTATTCCGGAGCTTTCTTTTCCGGAACCCAACGATCTGATTCCAGTCAATATTACCATCCGCAAGCAAGACGTGGCTGAGGTTCGTTCACCCATTGTATCCTTTGACTTGCCTTTAATTCCTTGCATAGTGCTTGAAAGAACCCATTCTGCTCCATGAGACACCCTCAATTTCGCTTTGGCACAAAATGGACGATCAGTTCTGGGTGCCCGATGGGAGCATCTCACTTTTGATCTTATGCCCTACATCTTATGCCACACCTCGTCGCGCTGTCATGACCCAGTGGGTTTCAACCATACCGCTCACGTTTTTATGTTATTCACCCGTCAACCAGGATGTGGCTTGTAGGCGTGAACCAAGCCCTGGACTCGTGTATTGATGCGGCGAGTAGCGTCGGATTTGATCTTGCACTCACGGACGACATTGCCAGTAGTAGTAGTATTTCGCTCCGTGTACGAGGGTACGGCGAGAAGATTCCGACTCTTCTTCGTCGAATCCTGGTGGAAATCAAAGGTTTCAGGTTGCATCCCGATGCCTTGGACTATTATTCTCCATCCGTACGTCATAGACGTATTCCTTTCCTTCTTGCGGTCCTGAATCTTTCCAATTTCTAGCAATACGAAGAATTTGAGAATTGGAAATTGTCGGCGCCTTACATCAGAGGCGACTCCTTCTGCAACTATCTCATGATGCAGAACGTGTGGACGCACGAGGAACGCGTTGCCGAGCTGTCTGGTAATGGCTTACGGATTTTATCTTCCTCATAGATTTACCCTCCATCGTAGATATCACTTTCGATGAATTCTCTGCGCACTGTGCCGAGCTTCTTTCGCGTGTTCATATACGTGCACTCGTGCATGGCTATATCAACAAAGAGGTCTGTAGACCCAACTTTGCATTGCTTTTTGGGCTGAAGAACATCTCAGGAAGCTTTGGACGTGATGAATACCATCGAAAGCATTCTCCAGCCCAAACCCGTGCTTACACCAGTCGAGCTTTGCTGTCGGAACTTGATACTTCCTGATGGTAATTGTTGACTTTTCTAGCCTCTTGTCGTATTTCGTATCCTGTATTAACAAAGGAATACAGGAGTCAATTTCGTGTGGAAACAACCTCTCCCAAATGCGAAGGAACTCGATTCGTGCGTTTCTTATTACTGCCAGGTGGCGGACTTCCGGGACATGAAGTCGACTGCGACTTTCCTCCTCATTGCGCGGATATTGGAGGACCAATTCTTCAAGCAAATGCGGACAGTCGAGCAGCTCGGCTACGTCGTTCAATGCGTACCTCACTTCCGGAGGCCATCCGTCGGAATTTATTTCGCAGTACAGAGTGAGCGGGATGCAGACTATTGCGAATCGAGGATAGACGCGTTCTTGGATGCAGCTGGTAATCTGCTGCGCAATTTTTCCCGGGACGAATTTGAATCGCAAAAGGCTACGTTTATGCAGGGCCTTGAGTCGAAGAAGCCGAACCTCGAGGCGGAGAGGATTCATTTTTTGAAACATATCAAATCGGGTTTCAACAAGTTTCGCTCTGGTGAGTTATGCCCTTTCAGATCTTGTTCAATTCTGATCAACAAGTGTTATAGACGAGGAGCATGCGAACGCCCTCCGTGACGTCTCTCTCGATGACGCTGTTCATCTGTTTATGACCCGCATACACCCAGCATCATTGACCCGAAGCAAGCTCTCGATTCACATGATGTCCCAGATCAGTTCCAAGAGCGAAGCCGCCGACCTCATCCCGAACAGAGGCACGCCGGTGACTCTCATCACGAATGTTCAGGAGTTCAAATCGAAGCTGCTATTACCCACAAATATGCCCACGTCACCCCCTGTTAGCGGTCCATAGATATGTTGTTGCGCTTTTCAACCGTAATCGAAAGTTTTTGGGCATGCTACAATCTTTCTCGCCACAAATTGCATCTTATTGAATAGTTCTATTTTCCAAGGCAAGATCCCCGGTGACCAAAACGTCTTGTTGTATGAATACATGCGAAGCATACTTCGCAATTACGAATATGTTACGTCGTTCACTGGTTGCACGCAGCAAACAAGTCACGTCCACTACCCACCATCGAATCGATATCTACACAGACAAACGATCAGATCTCCGCCGACCAAAGCAAAATGGAGACACCCACAAGAGAAGAAATCGCCAATAGGAACCATATCAAGCGTTCCAAGCGGCGTCGACGTCTGCATGGGCTGACCGCCCCAAAGCACGCGGATAAAGTACGAAGGTGCGTTGCTCGCACTACGCCTGCCCTGGGTCTTAGATTTACTGTACAACTCAAACACGACCTAGCATTTACCCAGCGTCAGCGTGGAATGGACAGGATAGGCCAGGGAAGGAAGGGGGACGTACCTCAGAGCCCATGCCAGGCCACACCATCTTCGAAATCTGGAGAAACCCGAGGAGCGGAGAGATGGATCCATCGTGTGCCACGTTATGCACGTATTTCATCTGTAGTACCATTATGAACGGTACTCGCATATGTGGAGGTTGGTGGGGGCGTACCTTTGATTGTCCGGAGATTTTGTCCTGCAGGTGTCCCTTGAGCTCGAGCATCCACACTCCGTATTTGAGCGCGGAGTATTGCGCGGACTCGGGCGCGTCTCTGAACTGCCAGGAGTACTCCCAGTTGCCGACGCGATACACCGTATCAGCCTTACGAAAGGACTCATTAGAGCCAAGTACGTTCACAATGGGACAGAATCTCATACCGTCTCCTGCGTAACGCAAGACGACGTGGAATTTAAGTTGCAGGGAAGCTTCTTCTGGTGACACTGTTTCGCGCTCAGGTTATCATAATAACTGCGCACACAAACTCCGTTATCCCAAAGCCCCCAACTTGGAGATCAAGTGAAAAAAAACTGACTGGTCAAAAGAGACGTGCCACCCAGCCGTATCTTGACTCGCCGTGCCCGAGATCCCATCCAGCTGCGCATACACCTCACCCGCTCGCGAGAGGTGGTCGTTCCACGTCTGGCTTCCACTCGTAAGTGCAGTCTTCAGCTGGTTGGCCTTGGCACAGGGGTACGTGGGCTCGAGGGAGTCAAAGGCGGAGGCTTGGATGAGGGCTTCGATGCCGGCGCTGTTGGGGAACAGGCCTTTGACGAGGCCGCTGGCGACTTGGGATGTGATTTGGTTGTTGGTGACGCCTATAGGTGAAGCAAGGTTAGGAAGGTATTCAGGGATGGAGAATGATTTTGCGACGTACGGATTTGAGAAGTGGTGGGGTTGAGGCGGGAGTCGAGGTTGAGACGTTTTGCGTAGACGGTGCGGAGGTCCTTGCCGTGTGTGATGGCGTCTTCCAGCCCTTGGTCGGTGATTTGAGGGAATTGGCACCTGAATAAGAAGGTTAGCAAATGCGCTGGACGGTTTGGTGAAAGCTTACGTGCTGCCAACGAAACCTGGGCCAACGGTCGTGGTCCATGGGTTCAGGGGATTAGTGGAGGCTTGCCACTGCCATCTGGTAAGTTTCCGTGTCGAGGGGCAAGGGTGTTGCGTGACTTACTTGTATGTCTGTAACCTCTGCACCCACTCCGCTAGAGCTGTCCCGAATGTAAATTTGACAAGCCCGACGCGCTCGCTTCATATGTGCTTACGACTTGACGCCGTACAGAGGGCCTTGTCCGACGCAGCTCCACGTAACGTCCTCCTTGAAAAACGTATTGGACGCGTAGGGTGTACGTTTGTGATGCCTTTGGATAACTTCCACATATTCAAGGGTGAAATCTTGTGACGGTGGCCTGCCGGCTCTGCATTAACAATAGGGGCATGGTATGCAGCTCCAGGACTCACTTGTACTCCCGGCTACGAACGTGCGGCATGTTACACCAATTATACTCGCCATACCGCTCGTCGGGTGTTGTCGAGGAGCTGAAGATCCCTGGAGACCCGGATCCGTGCAGAGCGAAGGTTAGGTTGTTGACATTGCTGGACGTTGGAGGGTAATGAACGACGGTGGCCGCTGCTTCGGTGGCGAGACCCAGGAAAGAGGAGAGGATGATAACGGCGGCGATGGGTCGCAGTCGGACGGACATGGCGACGGCTGGAGCCCGGGAGTTGGGTCATCTGAGCTTGACAAGATATTTAAACCTTGCCTATGGCGACTGTTCTGAACACGTGCGGTATTCCTCGCCAAAGGATTATCCATCCTCGGGAAGCAGTTTGTGGCCGGTCATCAACGTGGGTACACGATGTTAGAGGCATATGGTCCTGGACGATGAGGAACGTGTCTCGATCATGACGGCACGCATTTGGACCTGACAGTGAAGACTTGATTAATTTCCCCGACAGTCTTTATGCATATGTAGCACACGTGTAGCATTTTCCTTGAATCGTGGTGGAAGCCTTACATAGAACGATATGTAGAATCGAGTGAAGAAGTGAACGACGCGCAAAGACTGAGATCAGACTCTGAGTCTCTGTTGACACTGTGAAACGTGGACCGATCCTGAAATTGATCGATCGACGCATGCTTCCATTTCCAGTGTCCACAACACCCTGCGCACGGGCTCGGGGCTTCTGGAAGGAATGGCTAGTGTGTGGCATTATAAAAGCTAGCGCGGGCGCCTAACTACTAATATTCTCGACCTTCGCCCGGCACCGCTCCACCTCTGACGCAGAAATGGCTCGCCTCGCCTCTCTCCTTCCATTCCTTGCCCTATCCCTTTACCAGTCCGCCAACGCGTCGCCAGCTAGCACGAATGGACAGGCGCTCCTCGCTCAAGCAGCATTGGGCGAGATTTTGAGTCGCGCAGCACCCATTGCTGGTGAGTAGCCAGTCCATGCCAAGCCCGACGCAGGAAGGCTCACGGTTCCGTCCCAGGTCGCGACGAAGGATGCTCGAAGAGCCTGAAGACTTGTGACTGGATGGCCAAGTTCCCAGATAGCACCCAGCTAGTGCACATGAACTTGCCTGGAACGCACGACGCGGCGACCTGCACGTTCCGTCTATTTTGACCAACCACGGTAGAGCTAACTTCGTGTCGCAGGGAACTACTCCGACGCCACCCAAGCCTCCCTTCTCCGATACACTGGCTCGTGAGCATCCATAATATTGCCGAATCCAACACGCACTGACCCATAATAGTATCCCGTCCGCAGAAACATATAGATGCCAAGAGCACTCACTCCTCCAATCCTTGAACGAAGGAGTACGCGTCTTCGACCTGCGCTACGCGTACAACCCCGGAAATGATACCATCGGATTCCACCACTGTACGTCTCACGCGTCGATAGGCTGTAGTAACCCTTACTGAACAATCTGCTTGCAGCCAAGGCTCTCCTCGCCCCTCATACCACCCTCGAAGACGTCCTGTTCGGACTGTACTCCTGGCTCGACAAGCACCCCACCGAGGCCGTCCTCGTCTCGATGAACTACGAGGGCGGAACCGGCACCCCCAACGACGCAGCCCTCCAAGAACACCTATACAACGTCTTCCAAAGCGACCTGGCCAAGAAATACTGGCTCCAGACCAACGGAACCGTACGTCCCCCCCCCTTCTCAATTCTCACACAATCCCATACTCACCCCCCCTCCAGCTTGGAACACTCGGCCAAGCCCGCGGCAAACTCACCCTCCTCCAACGCTTCACCTACACCCTCATCCCCTCCACCTCCTCCAAACGCATCGGCATCGCCCTCGACGCGGCGCATTGGACCGATAACGGCAAGGCCATCGAGCTCGTGTACAACCAGGCGAAGAACCAGGTCGCGTATATTGAGGACTACTACTACATGGACACGCTCCCCACCGACGCTGGGACCGCGGCGAACGTGGAGTTGAAGTACAACACGACCGTTGCGCATCTGCAGAATGCGACTATGTACAATAGGGATCAGCTGTATATTAGCTTTGCGAGTGCGTCGCATAATGATGCTGTTCCGCAGGTGTCGCCGAAGGTATGTTTGGTTTCTACCGCGATTTTTGTGATCTTACGAAGAGATGCGACTCGTAGGTCATGGCTGTTGGCGATGGGAAGGACGTAGGTGTTAACCAGAAGCTCCTGCCCTGGTTCAAAGCGAACAAGGGGAAGAGATTCGGTATCGTCAGTGCGTACTATTTTATCCTCTTACGCGTCGTGCCGGTCCTGAATGAGCTTGCAGTGCTTGATTTCTATGATGCTGTTCCTGGGCTTGTGGAGGCCATCATTGGTGTTTAATTCCGAACATACTTACCCAAAAACCTTAAACATCTAGTATCTTAGGACTACATAATCAAATATTTAAGGATAAGGTAGCTTGTCCAGAGTCGATGACCAAGCTAATCAAGAACCAGAATTAGACCTTAAGATAAGGCCTTGTTCATGCCTTATATGCGCCAGCAATCGTGATCCGATAATCCAATGTTCCATATATTACATCGATGGGTTTACACTTTACACCATAGTATGTAGCACTTTACAAGCACCCACTCAATCAAGCCAAACCGCGTGACTGCCCCCCTCCATCCTCAAATCCTCTCCCTCACCAACATCCTCCCCACCCGCAACACGCGGCCACCCCGCCACAACCTCCACACCCCTCCCCCACCCATCCCACTCCAACACCCTCACACCCCCTCCCGCCTCCCCCGCCGCCGCATCATCGTCATCCGTAAGCAATATCCACACCCCCTCCCCTGACTCGTCCGCCAACGCTTTCGGCAACAGATCCAACGCATTCGCCTTCCCGCCCGACGTCGGCGTCTCATAATGCTCGCCTGTGCCCTCTGCGAACTGGCCGTGCGCGTCGAGGGGGAAGACACTGAGCCATCCCTTGTCTGTGGGCTTGGCACCACGCGTGGTGGCGAAGAATGCGTGTGGAGCGGGGTGGGTGGGTGTTGAGGGGGCGAGTTGGAGGGTGTCGCCTCTGAAGCGAGCGGGGTCGGCGGGTGCTGGGAGAAGCGAGCGTGAGGATATATAAGTTAGGGAGGTTGGAGTTATGGCGTATGCGTCGACGAGGTTCGCTGGGAGTTTAATATATGAGATTCGGGTTTCGGTTGCGTAACGCGGGGAAGGGAGGGATAGACTTACTATGTTCCGTTACGCAGTAAAGGATCTTCCCGTTAGGGTGGACCTTGAGGTGCCGTGGGCCGTCGTGGGCGTCCGCGCCGCGTGGGGAGGGGATGCTGGTTATGTGCGTTAGCAAGCCCGTTGGGAGATCGCGGGTATACATTTCTATGCTGTCGGTGCCGAGGACAGGGATGAAGGCGTGTCCTGTTGCAGGAGAGAATTCAACGGCATGGGAGCCGTAACGCTGTACAGTGTATGAAGTCAGGCTGACTCCTATTGTGGATGGGGGGATGGAAAGACACGTACTAGTGCAACGCGGGTTTTGTCTGCCTTCTCGAGCTCATCCTCGGGAACGAAAAGGACCTGTTGGATTTTTTCTCCAAAACCGCCTGTTAGTCGGTCGATAACGTGCACCTCCCCGGTAGGACCGCCAGCAGAATATGCATGTGTAAAGGGTGGGGGTATCGTGATATACGAGGACGTCGCAGCTGAACGACACCTCAGTCTGCATCTTGTCCGACACCAACTCAAAGACAATACACACTGATCGGCACGTTATTGATATGATTCACCCTCCATGCCCCACTTCCAGTTCGCTCGACTTCCCAACTGGAGAGCACGGGGGGCAGCGCCCAGCTGGTGGTGTATACACGGTCCTTGCGCGGATTCGTAGCGAGATACTGGTGGGGTCCAAACGCATCGACCTTTTGCACTAATGAGAGGGTGCGATGCAGTGGGGAGAAGGCCAGGAGGAAGAGCGAGAGCGAGCGGAAGGAGCCTGAGATGATGTGGTGCACGGCTGGTATCGATGCCGTCGTCGTCGAGTTCGATGCCACGAAGGCTTCGCGAACCGATTCCATCGCTCAATCTTGAAGTCCCCGACGCTGAATAGGATAACAGATTCGAGTGAAAGGCAGGCCTGGACTGAAGGAATGGGAACGAGGATCAAGGATGAGAGCATGGTTCGGATGTGACCCTAACCCAAAGCTAGGTTCCCAAGCTCCGCACACCCGCTTCCTTCGGCTCCTCTTCCTGCGAACAGCGGGCCGCATAAATACTGAAACCCATAACTCCGACTTGGTTTTTCCCCCACACCCCACGCAATGCTGCTCCATCGCAGAGTGCTCATAACACTACTACCAATCTTCGCCAGTGTCGCGGCCCACAAAGAGCCCAAGACACCGCAGGAGATCGAGGTCCAACGCGCACTCCAGGCAGCTGCGTACCATGTGAGTCTGGTTTCCGGATCTTATGAGTTGTTTTCCACAACAAGACTTTAGTGCGCGCCGGCGGTTGAGCAGTTCACAGCAGCGAGGAAACGGTCTTGGGCACAGAAAGTGCTTGCAGGGCGACCGTCGCTGCCCGGATATGAAGAGCTCTTCGCATCGGGAACGTACACGGACATACCCGGGCTTGGGCGTGCAGAGGAAGATGACCAGGCGATCATGGGATGCTCGCCTGTCCAGGAGACACGTATACAGAACAATTCGTGTGTGCTGACGCCTGTCGTCACTGAGGGTCCGTATTACCACGAGACTGGACATCCGATTCGACAGAACATTGCGGAGCTGCAGGATGGGTTGCTTTTGGTGAGTCCGGGGTATTTGGCGTGTATGATGGGAAGAGGATTGACGGTTTTGTTTATAGCTGCTGGATATTGGTGTTATCGATGTAGAGACTTGCAAGCCTCTCCCGAACGTCCTGGTGGATATTTGGCAAGCGAACGCGACTGGGTTCTACGCAGGTACGTCCATCTTACCATCGTGACCCCCTCTTCCGAAACTGATATCTTTGAAGGCCATCCGGTACCACACCCGCACCTCGCGGACGAGAAGCCTCAAGTTGGTGGTAAACGATCGGGTCTCTTGTCCGCTTGGCCTCGGACGGTACACGAGGAGACGTTCCTACGCGGTGCTTGGCCTACAGATGCTAATGGTGTCGCTCAATTCACCAGTGAGTCGCCCCTATTCTAACTGCGGACTCTGTTGATCTCGTTGAATAGCCATCTTCCCCGGATACTACACCGGCCGCGCAACGCACATTCACGCGAAGGTGTTTCCGACATGGACGACACTCCCCAACCAGACGTTCACCTCGGACCATCTCGCCCACACTGGGCAATTCTTCTTCGATGACGAGATCAACCTTCGTATTGATAATGTGTGTACCTCATAACCTCCACTTTCGCTTCTGGTGTACTGACGCTACAGCGACACAGATGCACCCATACACAGATAACCCCATCCGCCATACGCACGGCCGAACGCGCAATTGGCGCGATTCGCTTAACATTTTCGAGGATAGCCATGGCCCGGAAGGTCAATATAACCCTGTGTTCAAGCTCGACCTCGCTGGGGGTGTCATCTCGCAGGGGCTTATGGGATATATCACGATGGTATGTTTCGTTCCTCCTGTAAAGGCTATGTGAACATGAATATCAGCTAACGTGTGCTTTCTAGGGCATCAACGCGAGTGCGAGCTATGATAACTTTTGGAAGGGCTAAGGAATACCTGGGACTTTTAGGATCTGTACACGCTTACCCTGTATCTCTGATTTGGATCTCATATATGTACCTACACATTTCTGACTTGAATCCTCAGAACCTTGGACGCCTTTTTAGATACGTTATAGCAATTGTTCACTTTGCGCACCCGTGACGAATTTCTTCGGCGTCTATCGGCATGTTGGCATCATGCAATCACGGTTTGAGCACTGTCAGCTTCGATTGTCATTGTCGAATGTTCGAGTTTGGAACACGCGTTTGCCACACGTGATGATGAATCCCGGATAGGATCCTTTCTTTAAGTTTTAGCCGCCCACCACGGCTTGACCACGGCTGCGTCTGTCGGTTAACATGATGGTGCCGTGTTGCCCCTTACCAGCGTCCTTACTCATCGTTTACCTCTCCCCCATCTCCGTCGACGTGTCAGACGCGCTCCCAACTGTAGCAGATTAAGAATCAGCTAAAAGCCATTCTTTGATCTCTTTTCGACTTTTACCAGACCTCTTGCCAACGGCCTGAACGGGATACTCTACTGCTGCCATGGCGCTTGTACTAGAGCAACTAGCCAAAGGCATGACCTTTATCCTACAACCCGCCCATACGACGGTGTTTCCATATCCGGTTGCAGCGGTACATCATGCTGCACGGATATCGATAGTCTACCAGGCGAACTCCCGTGCAGCGACGGCCGGGACCAACGCAAAGCTCTCATGGCCAACATACATCGCTGGATACCTCGTTATGGTGCGTCCTTCAAAGTCTCTATCATACCTTCTATAACTCACCTTTCCATACGCGCGCAGACATGGGGCGGCACCATGATAACGCACCAGCTCCTCCAACTCCCCGCACCCATGCTCTACTCAACAACCCCCTACATCATCTACCTCACAACCCACCTAACCCTAACCCTCCTCTTCACCCTCTTCCCCTTCCTCCTCTCCCCCTCCGTCCTCGCCCTCCTTGACACTGTACTCTTTCCCCTCGACGCCCTAGTGCGCGTAAACGCAGTCACCAGCACCACCGCCCACCTCTCCCCCGGCTCCCCCGTCTCCCCCCACTTCATCGCATCCCCCGTAACACACCTAATAATCGGCGCCCTCGCCTCAGCCGGCGGCGGCCTCACCGCCTCCACTCTCTCCACCTGGACCCCTAATTGGACCTTCTCCACCCCGCCTGTCCTACGCGCACCGACGCTCACAGCATTCTTCTGGGCCGCGATGGACGTGTGGGGCGGGGCCTTGGTGGCGGCCGTGCATGGCGTGGCGTCGGGCGCGGTGGCGTTCGAGGGGGTGCAGGAGATGGTGCGGCCGGTTATGGTTGGGATGATGGGGATCAAGGAGGAAGGGTGCGTGGTGGGGACGGCGTGGATGGCGCCGCTGGAGGCGAAGGCGCTGGCTGCGGGGGTGTTGGCGGTGTTCTTTGGGCTACGCGTGTATAAGGTGCATTGGACGGGGGCTGCACCGGTCAAACAGGTGGGGAAGGGGAAAACGCAGTAGGGGATTGCTGCTCGATTTAATATCTATGAGGATAACCCATATGAATGTTGTTGAGCAGGGTGCGGACAGTGAGGAGGACTGAAGCTGAAGAGCCGTGAACGTCACTGTATGATAGATCAAGTGATAACAATGGTAGCTCCGTAGTGACTGGGTCTGCTCCGCATAGTTTCACTTCAAGTCGCTCAGAAGATTATGGCAGAAACCGACGGTGCGATTCAAGCTGCCATTCCGCCGAACGAGAACTGGTGACCAAGTGGGTTGATCACAGCATTCAGTACACAAGACGCCATCGATACAGCCCAGCGGCAAATCGATCAGCAGCTTGCAACCCTCCTCGACATAGTCAACATTTTGAGACGACGACGCAACGCCCTTTCTCTCGTCTCTCGTTTACCAGCCGAAATTCTCTGTCGGATTTTTGAAATTGCCCGCGACCAGGATGAGACGCAATACACTAACCCGCAGATGTGTATATCTATCTCCCAAGTCTGTTCATCGTGGCGAAACACTGCGATGCAGTTCCAGGGCATGTGGAACTGCATTTATGAACACTACAAGCCACAGTGGGTAGGGGAGCTCCTGGTTCGGTCAGGGACAGCCCCGCTCCGAGTGAGTCTGACTGGATACAAGGAGAGCGTCTTTCCCTTGGTTTTTGCAAATGCTGGGAATCAACGATTCCAAGAGCTCAGTCTGTGGGACTTGTCACCTCTCGAATTCGGCACGCATTGCCGTAGCATATTTGGGGGCCATGCCCCGCTATTGGAGACCTTGCTCATCGCATTCGACTCTAATCACAAGTGCATTGTGCACGAAAGGCTGTTCTCTGAGGGAACCCCGCGTCTGCGCAGCTTGACCCTGCGGAACTGCCCCTTGCCTTGGAATTCACCGATGCTCAAGAGTCCCCTGACCCATCTGAAACTCGTGTTTCCAAGCGGTGCGGCTGCGACTCGGACTCGGATAACATGGACTATGAGTCAAGTCACAGCCATTTTGGAGACTCTACCCGCCCTACATGAGCTCGAGCTGTGCAATGTCTTGGGCCCCATTGAAGACTCCACCACTCCTGTTGTTTTGCCCCAGCGGAACATCTCCCTCCCATACCTTAAAGATCTTTCCATCACCGCAGGCACCTTCGATCAGTGCACCCGCCTGCTGGACAGGCTCGTCCTGACGCCCACACCATCTATTCGCCTCGACGGCCCATTTGATGAGTCTCAGAGCTGGACGCTTCAATCGTTCATAGACTCACTTTCATACATCGGCGACATGCTACACCCCCAACATAGCGTAGATCCTGGGCCGCTCCGCAGGGCATATTTGGGCTTCAACTCTTCTGCCCACCGTTGTCTAGTGTTTGCCGCCTGGAACGTAGAGTCGACCCCTGACGTGTACGTAAAGCCAGTCATAGAACTGTTTCTCCGCGGGCATGCACACGACCTTCGAGTAGTACCGGCCCTGATGGCTGCGCTCCCTTTGGGAGGAGTGCAAGAGATCATGTTCTCCGATGATCTTCCCCAAGGGTCGGTGCAAGCACTCCTGCCGCTGGAGCACGTCCGCCAGATCCACATCAAAGCCTCAGATGGAAGTGACATCCTCAAGTGGCTTGCACAGAAAAGTGTCGGCGCATTGCCGCAATTCCCATTTCCCGCTCTATCGCGATTGAAGATCTCCGGATGCAACACTCTACATCGTGGAGGCGTCGGGTCCACATTTTCATTGCTGCAGACCGCGTTGAGGAGGCGACATAGACACGGACACGGGATCGCGTTGCTTTATCTCAGTGCGTGTGACGTGAGGGAAAACCAGTTGGTAAAACTTGGGCGATTCGTGGGGAGGGTCGTTTGCGATGTAAAGTTGAACTACATCGTTCCAGGGTACCATTCGGATGGGGATGACGACTCTGCTGCGACTGAGGACTGAATAGGCTGTGTGTCTATGAATGTCATCGACAGTTTCAGTGGGTTGAGGCATCGACAGTTTCAGTGGGTTGAGGAGCGTTCATTATCTCCAGAGGTACATAGTATACCTACATGGAAATTGCTTCCTCTCTTATTGTGAATATCAGGTGCGGTAAAAGGCGATTTGAATGCAATCTTTCTGCCTCCACTCTCTCGACCTGGGACCCCCCCGAACTGGTGCTTCTCCGCCCCGCGTGTTCTGCGCGCACCGATGTACACAAAACAGATCGACTATCCTCTGTTAAAAAGTCAGCTACCGGAGACTATGCGATATCTAGCAACTGAGCAGGGAGCGGAAGAGCCGTGAGGCCCGAACATCAATGCGTCTAGGAAATTCAAGTTCGTGGGTATATTGCCGTCAATGGCGACTGGAGGCCTCGCCATATTGTCGTCCTTGCATAGGCTCGCTACTATAGTCTACTACTTTCCGTCCCACCGTCTTGAATCAGGTGATTTTATTTGATCAGATCACTCCGAGTCTCTTGCTCTGCTTCAACTTGTCACTGCTTCGTCGCTATCCTACATAGTTTCCATTCAGGTTGTGCAGAAGATTGTGGCAGAAATTGACGGTGCGATTATTCATGCCAATCTACCGAACGAACACTGGTGACTGACTGGGTCGATAACGGCATTCAGTACACACTGATGGCGTCTGAACGCCATCGATATCGCCCATCGCCAGATCGATCATCAGTTTGCAAACCTCCTCGACATGGCCACCCTTCCGAGACGACGACGCGATGCCGTTCCTCCCGTCTCTCGTTTGCCACCCGAAATTCTCTGTAGAATCTTCGAAATAGCTCGCGATCAGGATGAGATGCATAACGCTGGCCCGAAGATGTGTATTTCTATCTCCCAAGTCTGCTCTGCGTGGCGAAACACTGCGATGCAGTTCCAGGGCATGTGGAATTTCATCCATTATAACTACAGGATAGAGTGGGTGAGGGAGCTCCTGGTTCGGTCAGGGACAGGCCCGCTCCGAGTGGAACTGAACGCTGGGGACAACGAGAGTATGATTCCACTCGTTTTTACAGATGCTGCGAGCAAACGATTTCAAGAGCTCAATGTGTGGGGCTTGTCACCTGTCGAATTCGAGACGCAGTGCCGTAGCATATTTGGAGGCCATGCCCCGCTCTTGGAGACCTTAGGCATATCATTCTACCTCGATCAAGATTCCATCATGCGTGAAGGGTTATTCTCGGAGGGAGCCCCGCGTCTGCGTAACTTGATCCTACGAAACTGCCCCTTGCCTTGGAATTCACCAATGCTCAAGAGTCCCCTGACCCATCTGAAACTCGTGCTTCCTTACGGAGCAGCTGCAATGAGATGGACTATGAGCCAACTTATAGCCGTTTTGGAACATCTACCAGCCTTACGAGAGCTTTTCCTGTGCAATGTCTTGTCCCCCATTGAAGCCGCAACCACTCCTGTCGCTTTGCCCCGGCGGAACATCCCCCTCCTATACCTTGAAGATATCGCTATCACTGCGGACACTTTTATCCAGTGTACGCAACTGCTGGACAGGCTTATTTTAACGCGCACACCATTTATTGACCTCGATGGCGCGTCCGATGAATCTCAGAGTTGGACACTTCAATCATTTATGGACTCACTTTCCTCCATCCGCGACATCCTACACCTCCAGCATAGCGTAGCTGCGGAGCCTTCGCCCTGGCCGCTCCGCGCAGCGTTTTTAACCTCCCACTACACCTATCATCTGTCGTTTGCCGCCTGGAGCAACGTAAAGTCAACCGGAAAGCCCGCCATAAAGCTGTTGCTCCCGGGGCACGCGCAAAACGTTTCAGCGGTACCGGGCCTGATGGCCGCGCTTCCTCTGCGAGGACTACAGAAGGTCACATTCCACCATGATATTCCGCAGGAGTGGTTGCAGGCGTTCGTGTCGCTGGAGCACGTCCACACCATCCGCATTACGAACGTCAGACAAGGGAGTAGCGTCCTCGAGTGGCTTGCACAGGAAAATGTGGCTCCATTGCCTCAATTCCCATTCCACGCTTTATCAAGGTTGGAGATGATCGCATGCACTCTAAACTCGGGTCATGGTACCGTTGAATCCGCATTTGCGTCGCTGCAGACCGCGTTGAGGAGGCGACATAGGCACGGACACAGAATCGCCGTGCTTTATCTCAACGAGTGTGACGTGAAGGAACACCAGCTGGTAGAACTTGGGAAGTTTGTGGGGAGGGTCATTTGCAGTCCATCCTCGAATACCGCTGTTTCACGGTAAGATTCGGATGCGAGTGAAGACTGAGGCCCGAACAGGGTTTCGACGATATAAATCTTTAAAGGTACATAGCATACGTACATGGCAATCGCTTCCTCTCACTTATTGAGAATGTCAGGCGCGATAAAACGCGCCTGAGACGTATCTGAGACTTGAACATGACCTTCAACGGCGACGAACCGACCTTCGTAACTTGAACCCCACTTCGCGGACTTTACAACCACGTGACTACTGGATGCAGTGGAGCGGGGTCGCCGGCCGACTTCATGTGTTCGAGCACTATGCCCTACTATGCCACATAGTTACCCTTTAAGCCGTCCAGAAGATTATGGCAGAAATCAACGGTGCGATACAAGATGCCATTCTACCGAACGAGAACTGATGACCAAGTGGGTCAATCACAGCATTCAGTACACAAGAAGCCATCGATATCGCCCAGCAGCGGATCGATCAGCAGCTTGCAACCCTCCCCGACATGGTCAGCATTCTGCGACGACGACGCAACGCCCTTTCTCTCATCTCCCGTCTACCATCCGAGATTCTCTGTAGAATCTTTGAAATCGCCCGCGACCAGGATGAGACGCATAAGGCTGGCCCGTGGATGTGTATATCTATATCCCAAGTCTGTTCTGCGTGGCGGAACACTGCGATGCACTTCCAGGGCATGTGGAGTTCTATTCATTGTTACTACAAGCTAGAGTGGGTGAAGGAGCTCTTGGTTCGGTCAGGGACAGGCCCGCTCCAAGTGCATCTGGACGCTCTGGCCTGGGGGAGCGAGAGTATGCTTCCATTCGTGTTCTCAGATGCTGCGAGCAAACGCTTTCAAGAGCTCGACTTGTGCGGCTTTTCACCTCTCAGATTCGAGTCGCAGTTCCAGAGCATTTTTGGAGGCCATGCCCCGCTGTTGGAGACCTTAAGCATTTTATTCGACTACAGGCATGAGTCCATCATGCGCGAAAGATTATTCTCGGAGGGAACCCCGCGTCTGCGTACCTTGAGCCTGCAAAACTGCCCCTTGCCTTGGAATGCACCACTGCTCAAGAGCCCCCTGATCCACCTGAAACTCGTGCTTCCTCGCGGAGCAGCTGCGATGAGATGGACTATGACCCAAATCACAGCCGTTTTGGAAAATCTACCAGCCTTACGGGATCTTGTCCTGTGCCATGTCTTGGCCGCCATCGAAACCTCCACCACTCCTGTGCCTTTGCCCCGGCGGCACATCCCGCTCCTATACCTTGAAGATCTTTCTATCATTGCAGACAATTTCAGCCTGTGCACCTACCTGCTGGATAGGCTTTCCCTAACGCCCACACCGTTTATTTGCCTCGACGGCTCGTCCAACGAACCTCAGAATTGGACACTTCAATCAGTTATCGACTCACTTTCCCCCATCCGCGACATGCTACACCTCCAGCATAGTGTAGATACGGACCCTTCGCCTGGGCCGCTCCGCTCAGCATTTTTCACCTCCGATTACGCCAACTGTATGTCGTTTTCCGCCTGGAGCAACGTAGAGCCCACCCCTCAACTATACGGCAAGCCGGTCATAAAACTCTCGCTTCCGGGGCATGCAGAAGACCTTCTGGCAATACCGAGCTTGATGACCGCGCTTCCCCTGCGAGGACTACAGAAGATCATGTTCCACCATGATATTCCGAAGGAGTGGTTGCAGGCACTCGGGCCGCTGGAGCACGTCCACACCGTCAGCATTACGGACGTCAGACAAGTCTCAAGTAGCATCCTCAAGTGGCTTGCACAGGAAAGTTCGGCTCCAGTACCTCAGTTCCCACTTCACGCTCTATCAAGGTTGGAGATCATCGGACGCGCTCAAAACTCGGGTGGTGGTATCCAATCCGCAGTTGAACTGCTAAAGAACGTGTTGATGAGCCGACATAGGCACGGACACAGAATCGTGACGCTTTATCTCAGTGCGTGCGACGTGGAAAGACACCAGCTGCCAAAACTTGGGCGATTTGTGGAAAGGGTCATTTACGATCCCAGGGTCGAATAACATCGTTGGGCGACGGTACGAATCGGAAGCGAGCGACGACTTTGCCGTGGAGTGGGACCTGAACAAGCTGTTCGTCTATGAATGACTTCGACAACATGAATGGGTCGAGAGCATTCATAATCACCAAAAGGACATAGCATACCTACATGCCCTCTTGTGGAGAATATTAGGTGCGGTGTGCAAGTTGCCGGCTTCGATTTAGAGGGACAAGCTGCGAGGCAAACTGCGAGTGGTACAGCGATGAGGTTACATGGACATCCTCGAGGATGGAACCGTTTCGCCGCGAAATGGTAACGAGGACGACGACTCAGAGTGATAAGAATATATGCGAACAGCTCTATTATCACTGATCGGAAGCACGTTAACATTGGGACGATACTGTAGTAAAAAATGTATTGGTTGTCAATCATTATAGAGTAGAGGCTCAACAAAATAAATGTCTATCCCAAAACTACGAGCGCAGCTTGAGTCACCTAGTAGGCAATCCACCGCGCTCAACTCTGAAGGGGCTTAACGGCCCAACCGTCTGTGAGCCCTCCCAGCTTCAGAACGAATCCAGGAGGCAGGCGGAGGTGGGTCGGTCGGTCTTCCACGAGCGTAACAGGCCCCTAGTGTGTGTCTCCAAACAAAGGGTACTGGGGCCTTGACTTGGCTCGTGGTATCTAGCGATCCGAGAAAGGGAGAAGTCCTGCGTAGGAAGGGAACTTGGTAGCAGCAATGATAGACGGAATAATAACCATAGATTTGACCAATATATACATGAGCCCGAGAGGAACTGTGGATCGCCGCAAATCTTCCTATTCGGAACTGTGAAATGAGACGAAAGAGGCCAGCGTTGTAGGATGCGGAAGGTTTGCTTGGGAGAAGAAAAAAATGAGCAGAATCGAGCTCTTATACAGCTGCTGACCAATTTGTCCCACGGTCCTGCGGCGGTATCCGGCTGTAACGGTGAGCTCGTGATTGGGTGGGCGGCTCGCGGAGGCATCGTCTCCGTGAACATCTCCTCCTCCCAACTCTGGTCGCCTCACCATGGCCTCTTCTCTCCTCGTCCGCTCATCGTTGCCCAGAGCACTTGCACAACGCTCCCTTGTCCGCTCAGCAGCAATCCAAGGTCTGTGCTGCGCTTCCCCGGCCTCCTAAGGTACACATCTGACTGGGAGACCCGCCCCCAACAGCCAGACACGCAACCGGAGATGCATATAACGCAGCATACGTTCCTGGTGGTCGTACGTCTATAATAATCTATATCGTGGCGCTCCACGCCTGACGATGCTGGTAGCGGTGTACAAGGGCACAGTGAACGACCCCACAACTTTCCCCCCACCCTCACGCTCACACGGCTCATACCACTGGGCATTCGAACGTCTGCTCGCCGCAAGTCTTGTCCCGATGACTGCTGCCGCGTTTGTTACGAGTGGCACCGCGCACCCCGTCGTCGACGGCCTCCTTGGTGTCTCACTTGTCATGCATAGCCATCTCGGAGTACGTCTTCTGGCTCTGGGCTTTCAAACGCTATATTGATGGTGGACTTTTGTGTGCCGTAGTTCGATTCGATACTGGTGGACTATGTTCACAAGCGCAAGTTCCCGAGACTTGGCCCCACCGTGACATGGGCCCTCCGCGCAACGACGGCAGCCGTTCTGGTTGGAGTTTACCAGTTCAACACGAATGACATCGGTGCGTGCTTTACCGTGGCGGTATCATAGCTCGGCCATGCTTATAATCTTTGCTTCCACAAACAGGGCTCACGGAACTGATCGTAAAAGTATGGCACGCATAACGGACACCTTAAATGTGCACATGTTGTAGAAGAAACGAATCCAGATTTGTTCACTAGCATTTGAACGTCTATGTTTTAGCTACCGAAACACCTCGGCGTACACCTTCGAAAGGTTCCACACCATGAATGCCCTTGGCCGCGAATCTCCAATGATTCCTCGACTACACGTATAAAATTTGATCGTGCCAAACTTTGACCGGGGAAGACCACATCTTTTTTTTCGCAAGTTGTGCGAAAGCTCGGACCCATATCTTGGTGTCTATGGAGTGATCAGGAAGGACTAGGCATGTACGTTCTACCAGTGGAAGAACTGATAGTATCGCTTTTTACCACCTGAGTGTCACCGCCATTTGTCAGTTCAGGCCCATCCCGCGTCAACTTGGAGATTTGGCGTCAGCCTGCGGACGGGATCGGGCCAATGCTCAGAGCCAGTTGTCAATTTGAGTCTCCACATCCAGTAGATGGAGGAACGGCGTTCCCGATGCGCATCATTTTCACGAATGTATGACAACGAGCAGTATGGTGTCACGAAATTCCATCTGGAGTAAGGTGGGTAGTAAAAGTGGTTGAGGGATTGGGGTGGACGATGATAGGTGATGGTTCAGGGGGGTGTACCGCACTCTAGAAACGTGTGGCTCGTGACAGAGAGAGGTCTAGGTTCCGTATTTCCACGTTGTAAAGAAAATCCAACCTGCCTTGAACTTAGACGACCTAACTTGAACGACGATTTCTTGCAGACCTGATGGCGCTATTTTGCTGCCTTCGCCAAGTCTCCGCCGTAAGCGGAGTGAATGGCCCAGGCATCATCAATTTGGCCCAACCCTGCGATCCAAACAATAGCCAAGTTGATTCTTGAACCCCTTCTCCTCCATCGCAAATTTGCCACCATGAGCTCATTCGACATCGATCGCGGAGATGTTCTCCTTCTATTGGACTGCATGGGCATCAAGCTCCCGAAGAACACGAAAATTTCCGACGACGACCTGAATAAACGGCTTCACCAAGCACTGGACGGCGCTCAGAGATTCCATGACTTGTTGGCTCCCGTATCTCCTGTCAACCCAGCGACCTTACCCACATGGACTTCCTCAACACCGTTACTCGAGGCCGTCTCGCGAGGGAATCTGAAGGAGGCGTACCAGAACATGATGGACGGCTTCCACCGGAAACCGCGTCCAACGTCATCGGCCAAGGAAGACACATTCACGGAAGTCAGGCAAATTGTTCTGGGATTCGCGAACGGCTACGATCGGGGCCACAAGGTCTTTGCTCTGAACGACAAGCAAGGGGAGTGGTGCATCGTTGTTCGGGCGAGTGATTATGATTTTCGCTTTCTCCTGCTGCGTCAACTCAAGTGGCGAGTCTTCTCCAGATCGTCCAAGTCTTCTCTCTCGGGGGTGACCCCAACGTTCCTCTGTTTTCGTTGCTGTACAGAGTCGTCTATAGGGCGAGCAATATGACGTTACACGACCATCTGGGTCTGATGTTTCGGGGCGCCGATGTTGTCGCGGTCTCCACCACCGATCTGGAGCGGAGATGCGCTCTGAAGCTCTTCGCCATGAATTCGAAACGTATAAGTTCATCCTATAAACCTCGCCGCGAAACAATGGAGGCGGACCATCGTCTTACGTTCCTCGTTCCCATCGGCCCTCTGAACATGCGGGATCTGGGGAAATTAAACAACAGTCCCGGGTGCGAGATATGCGGGAAGAAGAATACCAGCAGATGTACACAATGCCTTTCCGTGGCTTACTGTGGCAAAGGTATGTCCATAGCCTCACCGAAGCAGTTCCAACACTGAAAGCGCATACAATCATCCCAGAATGTCAGCGCGAACACTGGAAGGAGCACAAGGGACAATGCCGCGCTCTGAAGGGCGGAACCTGGCACACCATATCGTTCACCATGGAAACGGGCGGATTGGACTACCGCTTCATCGTCAACCGCTTCGACACTATGCACGACGTCCAGGCCCAAGTCGAGCATACGGACCCCAAGGCGCCGCCACCGAACGTCCACGGCGACAAGGTCTTCCTCGTCAAGTTCCAGATATCGCTCTCCCAATTCGGGTCCGACGCGTCGATGCTGCTGTACGATAGACAGAAGAGTTTTCAGGTGTACTGGAAGAAGGCGGAGGATCCGAGAATATTCGCGGAGGCGGAGAAGGCTATGGGGGATAAACTGAAGATTTATAGATGGGCGCGACGGGTTGGCGACTATCAGTTGTCTGTCTGTTTTGACAGGACACCGGAAACGGATCCTGTGTGGTAGCCTTGCTTGATAACATATCAATTCACCCATGAACCTCAGCGAAGCGATGGGGGTCTTCGTCGTGTGACGAACGGCTTGTGCGGACGATCGCGCCACCATATACAGTATTGCCGCAGGTGGCATTGTCTATGTGACATGTCTGTTTTCCAGAGGCGGAAATAACGGGGTGTGGTTGGTACTTTCATCCTTTGGGGATAATGCCGAGCTGATAATGCAAGAACCTGTCCAGATCGTTGCCCGAATGATCCAGATCCTATGAAACGTCGGCCCAAGGCCCCAAGCACTCCCGAGCTTGCTCCATGCTGAATATATAGATCTCGAACTACCTCGAAGGAACGAGTCTTGAGAGAGAGGTCTCATGTTCTTTGTATTCGCAACATCTAACCGTGATGGGCACTGCATTCACCTGGTCGACACGATCGATGTCGGTGTGCAAGTTCTGGGTCGTTGCCATTGTTGAACTTTTCAAGAAAGAAAGGAGGGAGTTTCTCGATTTACCGAATGTTATGCTGCATGTGCGTGAAGGTCCGTGACCTGAGAGGCATACCGGTACCTTCTGTTCTAAAGATCACTCTATGATCTGTAGTCCGGAATCTACTCGAGTCTAGTCCGTGTTCACCTGTGGCTGTGATACCGTAGTGAGTATGATCGCTTGTCTCTCTCCCCCTCAAGAAAGATAACGCGAGAATCTGGTCTGACTACGGCAGAATACGCCGCTCCTTTGACAGCCATTCAACGCAACGGCACTGACGGCTAAATTACCGTCCGATCCGTCCCGTTGAAAGGCAGTCCTGGCCTCAGAGGTTCCGTACCGTACCCGTGCATATGAGGCAGCGAACCCGTAAGGCACGGCGCGGTGCGCAGCCCTAATGATAACAACCACAGAGGAATATCAACTTCATTCACCTCAAACGACCACAGAATTAAATAAGTGAAAACTCCCAAATAATGTGTTTACAAGGCATGAATTGCGCGACGGAGGTCCATTTTCGCCTCCATTAGGCAGAGTCGTTGCAGAAAGTGCCACGTTGAACATATAATTCCTATCATACAACGCCCCATACATCATAAGAGTCTTATGCGGGCTCAGGGACAGCAACTCCAGAAGCCACAGCAGCAGGGAAAACCGGGTTCGAACCCGAGATGCTGAATGGCTGTACCCTGGTCGTTCTGAGATCGCCGCACCCTTGTCCAGGTGCTGACTTCCCGTGATAGGCGAAGTACCAATTGGTACCCTTCTGGAACATGAAACTGTGGTAATGGAGGTTGAGAGGTGTGGAATGTATATGGAAACAGACATACTGATGTCCAGGGCCATATACGTGTGCCGCCGTGTTCTTCGTGAACACTGGAGTAGAAGTCTAGGAAAGAGGTAAGAGAACTCCCGACTGCCTGGACTCATTGAGTGAACGAACCTTTGTCCAGCTGCTCGCGACTGTAGGGTCGGCTCCCGAAGCCAAGGTGAGCATGCCTAAAGCCTATTTGGGTGTGCTTCAGTATTGTTAAGGCCGGAGAAGTCTTTCGAGACTTACGTAGTCATCGGTAGAGCAATGGGAGGCTGAATATACAATCTATAAACGTGTTTAGTGCACGCGACTAGTGACTTCGCGTTCCACTTACGTGAGTAACGCCGTTGATGGTGATAGCCTCTGGTGAATTTTGTCGGAGACAGATCTCAGCGAAATAATGAAGACTGCTTACCAGGGCCCTCTTGGACTGGGGTAGCAGCGGTTTCCTGAAATACACCAGCTTCAATGTCAGCCAGTCCACGAGCCCGCAAAGAAAAAGCCTACCCAGCTGAAAGTCGGGCAACTGATTTCCACAGCGTTCCCGCTGAGAGCAGTGGGGCTGGTCATCCGGACGATATACGTACACTGCGTCCAGGGAGTGTCGGTCTTCTGTCCCGAGAATATGAAGTAGAGCTGGTTGTTGAGTTGAAGAATGCTGCCGTCGACGGCCCATTTGTTGAAGTTTGTAGGTATTAGGGAGTTGACGTAGGCGTAGGTTCCGATAGTGGGGTCGTTGGGGTTCGTGCCACCACGCAGGACGTGCAAGCGGTGAGTGTTGTCGTCCCCGTTTCCAGCCACGGCGTAGTATCTATGCTATCACATTGATAGCCATTTTGTGTAGAGAATGGATGGCCGTTACATGTACCAGTTTCCGTTAAGGAACCTACTTGGTGATAAGCCGGGAGAGAACTCGACAAGATGAAGTACGAACCAAAATTCGGGCGCCCTTTTCGCCATGTCACGTGGATATGTCAGTTACTACTGGTGTTACGCAAGACAACCTACCAGAAGTCGAAGTTCCTAAGAAAGTGTAAGATAAGAGCGTCCAAGGAGGTTGATCGTACCCCGTACCTTCCGGGAGTAGAATCGGAGAACAGAATCTGCGAGGGTGCGGTCTTGAGGCCTTCGATGGTAGTCGCTGACCGCATGGCGATGTTGGTATTTTGCGTCGAGGTGAGGAAGTATCTTCCGTTCAGGAAACGCATGCAGGGATCAGCACCCTCAAAAAAGTTAGCGGGCAGTGCAACACCCGAGAGCGGATTTTCTCATACCTTCTGTTGATTCAAGGGATTAGAGAACGTCCCCGCACGAGCGGCCAACGTCGCATTTCCTGGAACGCGGTACGCGGTTGCTGATGCAATAATACCGAACAACGAGAAAAGCGTAGTTACTAAGAATGAGACCATGGTATGTTGGATCAAGAGTCATCTTCCGGTCACCTCGAATATTTATCGGGGCGAACACATGCAGCGGCCCTCTCGAACGTTTGCTGCCTCGCTACGGCCCGAGAGAGAAGAAGGAAAAGTCCAGCTGATTTCGCCACCCGTATCCGGAGCTTGCACGCCGCCTATTTGTGTGCTCGTTGACCGGAGAAATAGGATTATTCGACGTAACTTCTTCTCTTGTCCTTTCTCTGATTCCACCAAACTCGGCGTTGTTCTAGTAGGGGAATGGAGAGTGTCGGCAGGATACTTGTAGCTTCCAGGGATTGTACAAACTTTCGTGACGAATTGCGACATAATCTGATCCTGTCCTCATCGTATCGGGAACGCTTCCCCTCCCTTCCTGACAGGCCTCTTGACTTGCCTTGAAGTCGATGGTTGGAGAAAAGGCGCCTGGCGCGGAACAACCACGTGACCGATCTATCATTGAAGTTCACCCGGACCGCCAGCCCCGTCTCCCCATCATCCCTCTTCCAAGTTTCCAAGTTGGTAGTGAGCGCGAGCTTCACTGATAGGTCGGATGTAAATCAACTTCGCCCCGACTCGGAGCCTCCGCAAAGCATCCAAGAGCCAAGAACACGCACCCCCGACGCCACAGCAACTCGCGGCATAACCCCTGCCGGCGGATCCGGTCCCGAAAAGTGGCAAGGTCCCGGGAGCGACAGGTAAAATGAACTTTGTGCCACCTAGGGACATGAGCTAGAATAAGAAGTCAGGGTACGCATATATATGCACCCAAAAACGCCAAAAGGAAAAGAAAAAAAAAGAAAAGCAGGAAACGCAGGAAAAACCGCCACAAAGGCACACCGACACACTACCATCCCCGTCGATTCCTGAAGCAGGCACCCGGTGCACCTGAAATACATATTTTTGATTAATGCAATTAATTATGGGTACACATGACGCCGATGGGTGGCGCCGCATAACGAGAGAGGGATTCAGAGTCTAAGTATCTGCGTGATGGCGTGAAATGGAGGCTGCGTCCTAGAATGTAGGAAGAAAAAGGCATGTGGCGTGATATCATCCTCGGCCTTTGGATGGATTGGAGGTGGGTGGAATGGAACTTGGTGGGAGACAAAAGAAAAGAAAGACAGACAGAAGGAAGGAAAGAGAGCGGAGTCCATGATGCGAGCCCGTTGTCTGTAATGGAAGGAGTGTAGAATGTAACCATAGAATGCATCGTAGCGAGCGTGTCTCGTGCGTGTCCTTGTTCATGTATTAACGGATAGATATATAGGATATGGTGTCTGAGTCTAGTCGAGTGGTATGGGTGTACGGGGTATGGTGTATGTTGAATGACGTATGATACTCGTCTGTGTCGTGAGGTGGTCGTATGAACAGTGGATATGATCATGATATGTGCAGGGCAGTCTAGATAGAAGGGAATGTGAACGATAGCGCCTAAGCGCCTTTTCCTCCCCGTTCTCCTTAGACACGGGCCCCCCTGCCCTTCCCCTTCCCCTTCCCCTTCCCTTTCCCAGCAGCACTCGCACCCGCACGTCCAAGCCAGCTCGGACAAACACCCCCCACCGCACTAACACTCCCACTCCCACTCCCGCCCGGCGTCACGCCCGTATCAATCCTCAGCCCCAGCCCCACCCCACTCTCCCTCTTCTCCATCCCCGCTTTCTTGCCCACCACAGCCGGAGCCGGAGTCGCAGCCGAGGAGGACGAAGGGGGTGGACTGGGGCTCGGACTGGGTGTGCCCATGGTATGCGCGCGGGTGCGGATGATAGGCGTCCCCGCCCTGATGAGCTCGCCCAGCCGCTGATGTCTGCGCGCTTCCATCAAGAACAGACCCGTCCCGATGATCCCCTGCCCGTACCCACACCCCTGGCCCTTACCATACCCCGAGGACGTGCCTGCATTAGCGTTGGGGGTGGCGAGGACAATGCGCTCGAGGTGCGGGTTGGCGGAGACGGCGAGGATGGCGGCGTTCCAGACGGAGGGGAGGTGCGTGGTGAAGGCGTGGAGGTTGGGTGCTGCGGCGAGGGCTGCGGCGAGGAGGGATACGGGGCCTGAGCCTGGGGTGGCTGGCGTTTTGGGGAAGGAGGTGGTGTTGGAAGGGAAGGCGAAGGGGGAGAAGGAGGGGCCGGTGATGGGTGAGGTTGGGGTGTCGTCGGAGAGCTTGAAGGCGATGTGGGCGGTGCGCTGTTGGGGGTGGATGATTAGAGTTTGTTGGTTGATTATTAATGGGGGTGGAAGACTTACGAGGTGGGGCCAGTGGTGGATGGCGTGTGCGAGGCCGTTGATGAGGGCACGGGGACGCGGGAGGGAGAGGTAGACGTGGTTGGTCTTGCGCACGGTTAGGTGGCGGATCCCGGTGAGGCCTTTCAGGGCCTCGCTGTATAGCTCGTCCGTCGTTGATTGGCCGTCGTCGTTTTCGAATGTTATAGTGAGATCAAGGACAGAGAGAGACCCGCTACAAAGGCTCATGATCTCGGCGGCCTCGCGCCATACACCAGCAAAGGAGAGGCAGCGGATATGTCCGGCGAGGGAGGGCCGGGCGCGGAGGGTGCGAAGGAGGAGCTGGGCCTTGGCGAGGTTGGGGATGTGCACGGAATGGTAGAGCAGCGGCGTGGCAATGCGAACGAACTGACGGGAGGTGAGCAGGGGGGCTAGCCGGGTAGATGGGTGAGCGGGCGAGTGGAGCCAGATTGGGCGGGGGTCGGCATGACTCGGCAGGGTCTGTGCGAGGATGCGCTCGAGCAGCTCTTCAGGGAATAGGTTGAGGGCCATTTGGGCTAGGAGTACGGTGCAAGGTCGTTTTAAATAAAGCTGTCATCGTTGCAACAGCGTTTTGACTCCGAATCGCCGATTCCCAATCTGGTGATCGGGACCCAGCAGATCGGTACTCCTGCACCGCCTAGCGTCTTTTCCCACCTCCGTCTCCGAATCAACCAAATGCAAAACAAGCTTCTCTGTCGACATCACCGTCAAACTTCACGTATCCTTGTACTTCTAACAGACTTTCGAGAACGACACCCGCGTCGCCACGGTTACTCAGTCGTCCTTCTTCACCCCCGACGCCCAGCAACCCGTTCTCCGACGACGCGTAGTCTATGATTGTCCCGAGCATTCACTCCACTCCGCCGCCGCTGTCACTTTCCCTTCCCCGACTAGACCCCGTAACTGTGAAGCTTACACACGATATATACTTCCTGCTTACGAGCATCAGGGGACCAGGATACGCTACCGCAGTCCGCACATGTTTCACCTCTAGTTACATAGTTGGCCAGTCCTGTGCAACAGATGCAGGGTTTCCTGCTTTTTCTAAGCATCCTCTGACGGTCTGACCATCACGACATGTCAGATGAGGATCGCCTAATGCTCTGCCTCGTCTCTTCCATCTTATGTTATCTACGAATCCTGACTCCTGGCCGCCCAAGAACTATGTTACTCAGCGCTGCTTAGGTCTAACCTCCATGCCAGCCACCGTATGTTTTCCGTGGTCCGCCACGTAAGGCCCTGCTACCCTTCTGATAAGTCATTCCATCATGATCAGCTCTATGACAGATACGAACGCTTCAAGCCTGGAACTTTCTTTCAAACATTATCGTTCCGCGCTCGGCGCACGAGTAACATTTACGACTTATTACTGTCACTTCCTCCGATACCAGCCTCGCGTCCCTCTCCACTCTCCATCTTTACAAGCCTCCGTACTCCATCGGACCCTCGCAGGCTT
The DNA here is from genome assembly GCA_014905825.1 of Lyophyllum atratum. NCBI lineage: Eukaryota > Fungi > Basidiomycota > Agaricomycetes > Agaricales > Lyophyllaceae > Lyophyllum > Lyophyllum atratum. Next base: position 614,117 of record JACGCN010000009.1, on the reverse strand, counting down.
GCAACTTCGAAAACACAAATCAAGTCTTCGGGTACTCGGGTAAGCTCTGGCCACTGGATACACCGATACCGCCTAACATGATCATGCAACGTAAGCAACCTGGTACGCCCATCTACGCAGTGCCTCCAAGTCAACCATACTCGCACACCATCCCGAGAACAGTCCTATCGAGAATGTGCACCAACCTGGACCCTGAATCACCCCCGGCCTTCGGGAGGACGTTCAGCAATTCCACCCAAATCGAGAAGAAAGGCAAACGGAGAACAGTCCTCAAATTTCCAATCTCGTATACCGCGTTACTAATACCTCCCATAGCAGGCACTCTTCTGCCCTACGACGAGCCCGCTACCTGCGTCCACCCTCGATCGATGAAGGCTACTCCTAATTACCACCACACCGTGGACGATGGTAGAGGCTGCCGCGTGGGTCTACCACCCCCACCCCCACCCCAAGCACCTACTGACTGGCAGCAGGTTAAAAGTGCAAACAGGCGTGGATCCCGCGCATAACATCGATACTCTGGAGGTCGACCTGGGGAAAGCGACAGCGGAACCTATGGCGCGTTCAGGTGATACAAGATGTCGTGGTCATGACTCCGAGTCATTTCCGGCATCATCTATTCCCCATTGCTAGCCACCTCAGCGACGGTCCCTCTCCGTCTTGCGGCCCTGAGAGTACAGGTGGCACCCCTGCTCAGTAATATGGGGCATGGGAGCCAGTACGTGGAGAAGCATGTCCTGCACGCCTCGAGGCCGACTCTCGCGCCGACGCAAACTCTAGCTCAAATTCAAATTCAAATTCAAATTCAAATCGGAGGCAAAAGCTTTAACTGTCCGCCAGGTGCCGCGGACATGTGGCAGACATGCGAAGGAGGCGTGTATAACTGCGTGGGACGGCATATGTCGAGCCTGCGCTGGTTCTCACTTGACAAGGACACAGACCGTGGTGCCCATCCAGAATCTATACGAGTCACGCTCAATCCCTGCGATCACCGGCTTCTCTCCTTCGAGTCGCTACTCCGAGTTCCCCGGCGGACTCACCCATCCAAAGCTCCTTTGACCATCCTATGGTGTAGTGTGTCGGTTTCAAGTACCAGCAGCGATGATAGGAACTACGGGGACGTGTACGGGTCTATCTGTGAGGCCAGTGTTAGAGCGGCATATGGCGTCGGTTGAAGATGCTTCACCTGCCGTTTGAATCCCTTCGTTACGATTCGGGGACTGGTCTATTCGGATAAAGGCTTCGACTAATCTTTTTTTGGGTTCGCTCGATGCTCTCGTCTCCTGGTAGCGGGCCAGATTTCCCTTACGATGATGGTACGACCTGGACCGGCGTTCCGGTGATATGTTGGCTCCTCCCACCTGGATCCGTGCGTGTGTAGGGTGCAGAGAGATCAGTCATCGGGCCTGTGTCAGAGTGGTGTTGGTACAGTATATTGGGCATGGTGGACGTCTTGGACCGTGGGGAGACGTCTCGTTCGAATCGAGTCGTGGCTGATCTCGTCTCCTTGCTTCTTTTCTTCTCTGTTCTGCTGGGAGGGCTTGGTTCTTCGTGGGCACCTATGCGGGACCTACTCGAGTGGGTTGGGTACGCGTGGCATCGACGCGAGCCATTTTCGTCGCGGCCTGAGGCTCTTTGATTCCCTCGCCATTCCGAGGTCCGCTACGTCATAAGTCTCGTAGTCCACAACCGACGGCGGCCTGCGCTACTCCTGATCCATGGAAGGAATATATCTATACATGTGGACTAACATATCCATCGCGCCAATAGCGGAACGGTAGTGGCATGTCGTATCGCTGCAGATTCTTCAGCTACCCAGGAGACGCCTCGTTCGATCCGAGGATTTGCCTTTGTACAGTGCGTTGATAATTTTTATTTCCTGAATCCGCGTCTATTAGCATTGCATGGATCCCGTTCACCAGGTCGAGTCCCGGAGCGCCATTCTTTATGTATGCATGTGGACTAAAATATCCATCGGGCCAGTAGTGGAACAGTAGTTTCATGGAAGATTCTACAACTATAGAGGAGACCCCTCGTTCGATCCGAGGATTGGCCTTTAACCAGCGCGCGATGTTTTTTTAAGATCATCCCCTGGCCTCGCACGGATTTTATCTTCACCGCGTCAACTTCCGGGGCGTCATTTGTGGTGTGTCTCGGCGGAAGTTTTGCGGCGGAAGGATTTGAATCCTACGTATGACACGATTATGTGAGATTCGAGGACTGGCCTACTCGCATGAAGGCGTAGGACATGGGTATCTATGAAGACTCGAGGACTGGCCTACTCGCATAAAGGCTTCGACAATTGTTTTTTCCCGCTCAATCCTCCCCTGGTAGCGCGCTGAGTTCCGCTACGACGTGGCGACTCGAAGCGGGGTTCTGTCGATGCGTTGGCTATGGGAAGGACTTCCACCTGGATTTGTGTCGCGCAGACGTAAAGAAGAACTCATGGCCGGCGGCAGAATGGTCTTGGTATACGGCGCATGTCTAGTCCGCGGACGATGGTGCCATTGTTGAGGCTTGATTCATGGAAGGAATCGTATTTATGGAGGGGTACGGAAATGGTAGTACATGGGGCCAATAGCGGAACGATAGCTGCTAGAGTTGCGCCTCAAGCATCCAGGTTTTCATTGGGTCTTCGACTGCGGGGAGACCGGTCGTTCGATTTGAGGCTGGCCTATCCATGTGAAGGAACGCGAGGATGTTTCTAGTTACATTTTTGCCCTTTAATCTGCAGCCTGGGGCACCGGTTTTTTACGGTGGCAGGGACGTGCATGTCGTGACTGCTAAAAATCAGACGTCGTTGATGATGCCGCACAACTGATAATTATATTTTGAGACTCATATCCTGAGTATACGTAAGTGGAGGCAGGCCCGGGGATGCGTTATCTTTGTTGATAGTACAGAATTGAATTTATCATAAGTAATGATTTTAAATACTTAGACCCAGTCTGGTACTCCGTTCCTACGAGGTCGCGTCCAATAAATTGAGATATCATTATTTGCATTCGCACACAAGGCTTTGATCTAGCTCGTGCAGCCTGTAGCGGTCGTTCTCGAGGTGCCATGCCCTATGGTCCAAGTTCTATCATCACTACACGATGAACCAATAGAGAGTGTCTGGTACTCACACAACACCATACTCGAACATGCGCCAAGTCTCGACGGCTGCGAGATCCGCGCCCAGCGCTCGTGTGATGTTTCGGCTTGCGGCGGACAACTCGTCCTTCAGGGTGGCGAACACGCGTAACGGCGAGCGCCCTTCTGCTTCGGCGCGAGCATGGATGTAGGTAGCAGTTTCCCCAGCGAGCTGTTCCTTGAAGAACCTGAAAAGTGTATTCGAGTCAGTAGATGTAAACGCCAATAGGCTCTGACTTACGATAGTAAATCATTCACTGCTGCGATCCAGAAACTCATATCACCCAACGCTCGAAAGCAATCCAAAAATTCGATGGGTTGCGATGGTGAAAATAACATCAAGGCCCCCGGAACACCGAGACCGGTACGTTCCCGTAAGAAGAGAGGGAATCGTGTAGCCTCCTTGACCTTTAGCGCCGCTGGGAGTTTTGGACCTTTTGCCCTTGAATTTGCAAGGGCGAGCTGAGGCTCGATGCAACTAGCGGAGACAAATTCGAAAGCCGCGCTGAGGATGAGATTGGCTTGAAGGGGTGGGTACGAGCTAGAGAGGGCATGGAGGACGGCAGCGAATGCGTCGAGGACAGGATCGAGTTGAGGGAGCCCAAGCGTGAAGCGATATTGGAATTCAATGAAGGGACGCGGATTGACCAGGACAGCGTCGTCGACATAGATGATGTACCAGTTGAACAGAGCTATGTTCTTCTTTTCCTCGAGGGTGCACCCATGGAAGGCGAGCTGAACAGGGGCGACATCAGAAAAGGCACTGCGGACAGTTATTCAAGATGAAAACGAACCTCGATAAGACTAGCGGCGAGGTGCACAGTTTTTTCGAGGCGCGGGGAGCGGAGATTCCGCGCTTTCATCTCTGCACGCATCGCCGCTTCGAGCTTTTCATTCGTCGGATGAATATGCTGGTATTCCGTGGACGAGTATACATCAAGGAGGTCTCTTACGACAACGGCGACGTCGACTGCGATAGATGGTTAGCATCGCTGAAGCAGTCCACCAGCCATGATGGGACGTACGTTCCATATCTCGCTCGGTAGCTTGAATTTTGTGAGCCGGTGCGGGGGTTTTGAAGGAGATGGCGGACGTGCTGTAGATCTGGGGTGCCATTTCACGCTGTATGAGGAAGCAGGTTGATGAGAAGGCTGCTCTCCCCGCTTTTATATGTTCAGGTAGGTATAGTCTGCCCAGAGTTCACATGTTTTCAGCATCCGCATCCTAGCGCACGGGGTAAACATGATTCCGTGCTGGACAGAGCGAATGGACACACAGCTGTACTCGTACAATCGCAAAAACATGATTATCGGAAGGGGTATCGGAAGCCAACCTCAAGTGTCTCAAGGCACCCTTCGCAAGATAAATAATCGGCCCGAAATGATAGAATCCGGTGTGTTGCCTTGATTTCTGATCGTAATTGGAAGTTTAGGCCTCAGGCCTCGCAGCACTGCTTCTAAAAGTGTGTCCGTTACTGAGTAGGTCCCGTTAAGCAGCGTTCCGTTCGGCGTTGATTTTGTAAACGCGGTAGATACTGGGATGATGGCTTTCTTTTCATGGTTCCAGGTATCCTGTGACATCGCAAACTCCCCGAGTTCTTTTTCTTCTGTGATCTTCGAAGGCTGATGCTTGATTCACGGAGAATCCCAATGACATATTTTTGGCGTTGGAGGTGATGGTATGGCTATGGCTATACCAAAACGACGATTGATCGGCGAATGCTGACGCAAGGGGCTAAAGGCCCGAGGAACAGCGATCTGTGGGTACATGCGTTAGCTTCCAAAAAGGTTCTTTTTTTAGTTTTCACGGATTGCGACAAGAGGGAAGTCTTCTTACCTTCGAGTTATGGATTATGGACAAGGCGCTGGGTCTTCATTTATAGACTGATCTGGGAGCGTGCTCATCTTATTAGTGGCTTCAGGGTGCTCCTACCAGTGCTGCCTGCCAGTGCCAAAAGGTATAGTGGGTGGTGAGTTCTAGCGCCAAAAAACACCTTACAAAGGTTCTGCACAACTCGCAGGAATGCAGTTGTACCGACCAGAAAGTCAAGCCCAGCAGAATATCTAGCTTGCGCGATGGCGAATGCCTCGCCTTCGACTTCGCCGGCTCACTGAGTAATAAGCGGACGTCAATGTATATTTGTACCTGAAGTCAAGAAGTTCAGACCCCAGAGGAAGCATAGATCGCGCTACCAGTGATAATGAAGGAATCGGATGAGTTGAAGCAGGATGTTGTCGTAAGGGGGCCACCGACGAAGAAGAAGGGTAAACTGGGCACTCGGTGCAGAAATTTCTACAAGTTCTTAGAGTCGGAGCCTATGCTAGCCTATGCGGCTGTGCCCGGAGAGAGAGCCGCTCGGCCATCAAAAGATTTGAACACCTCCGTGCCGGAAGTTGCGGCTGAGTTGGCATCCACTCTCCTGCAAGCCATTGTTGTCGGATGTAGCACTTCCTTGTCCACCGCTCAGACAGGGAGTCTTGATACAAGCACGTAAGGCCCACTGACAGTTGTCAATGGCCATGATAACTAACCATTCTCTCTGTACTCATACATATAATGCGGTACTGCGGCGCCCGTGTCATCGAGACAAAGTTAGGGATGATATGACTCTCCAGGATGAGTGCCGCAATCGTGCCAACTGCGTAGCGCCGCAAGAACGGCGTGGATCGATCAAAGACTCCCACCGTACAGGGCTACTTGCAAGATTCGATGCAAGGAAGGACCAGGGAAACCTGCAATGTATCCACGTCAGCCATGTCTGCTTCGACGTGTCGCAAGGCTTCCCCGCCCTATGGACCTATATCAAATCCAGCTATGGGTCCAGATCGTGCGCGGTAGATGATATCCTCGATCCAAAGTAGCTCTGCTCACGGTCACCATGGACCGGGGCCTCGACCTGGGGACTGTAATAAACAAGTTCCGAATCTTGGCCGCACCAGTGGTTGCTCGTCCTAGATGGGTAGCACGGGATCGTTCTTCGTTGCATTTTCCCGATTTCTTCATCTTTCACCCTGGAACCCAATCGCATCTGGACGACTTCGCGATACTAGGGCGTCATCCTTATCCACTTATGTTGGACATGACTAGTCAGTATCTCGTCCAGTCCAGCGGCCGCTAACGATTACACTGACTTCATTCAAGATCGCGTTCAGCCATCACACTTCGCGTAGAAGCTGGGCTCAGCGCATGTTGTGGCTATGCTCGAGCATCTATCCACCATTTAAGACCTCCATCTGCAGAATGCAATATACCGTACCGACTTTGGCACACGTTCTGCCAGTATGGAAAGGATCGCTAGTCTCCTGCCTCTTCGTTATCTACACATCGGATCTTGTATCTTGCAGTGTAGTGGCCTCCGCAATCGTGTTTAACCCCACCACAGTCTTCCATTACGCTCCTCTGTCACCGAGAACGCAACGAGAGTTATCTCCTGACCAGCTTGGTAAAACCGTTCACTCACATGGCTCAGAACACTCACACTTGGAAGATCTATCCCGTCCTAGGCTTGAACGTTCATCCGATCCGTACTCTTCTCAGGAGCTCGAAGTTGTATACTTTGGATGAAGGGCATGCACCTGCTGCACCTGAAGGTAATACCATTACTCGAGCTGGATCCATTCGATGCACTCCTGGATTTGCTTCGATTGGAATGACTCGTGTGGCTCCTTGTGGATACTGGAGCATACGTGCACTGTCAGTTCGAAGGTTTTGATGCCGGCGTCATTGACGCCGCACATTTTGACAACAGGCTAATTCCTGGCATCCCTACTCAAGAGCTTGCGTGTGAGCTCATTATGGAGCCGATGATATCTTCGAGTCATTGCTTGCTGATTTAACGAAGAGGTTGAAGATGATCATTTCTTATTGGCGTAACCACGGCTCACCATGAACATATCCCCTATATACCCTGGTTGTCTTAAATACGCGAGGAAGAAAAGTGAAATCTAACCATAAACACATGTGCTTTGAATTTACAAGCGTTGACGTTCACTGTCGAGAAAGGTTTAAATTCTATTAATTCTTAATACTTCTTCGCCCATTATTTGCCTTCACCTACTCCTTCTTTGCGTTGATGATGTTAACAAATTCTGGCTTGAGCGACGCGCCACCGACAAGGAAACCGTCCACGTCAGGCTGAGTGGCTGATAGTAGATCTTAGAAAGATTCAAAACGTGAGGTAAAAGAGTGCTTACAGAGCTCCTTGCAGTTGGTCGCAGTGACACTACCACCATAGATGATTCTCGTCGAATCTGCGACGTCGACAGAGACCGCCTTTGTGAGGTAAGAGCGGATATCGGCATGAGTCTCCTGCGCCTGGGCGGAGGTGGCGACTTTGCCAGTGCCGATAGCCCAAACGGGTTCATATGCAACAACGATATTGCTGTGTATAACACCGCCGTCAACTACAGAACATGTCACCCAAGATGAAGAGTCACACACCTCCAGTCTGCCTCCTTCAGCACTGCAACCGCAGCCTTCAGCTGCTCCTCGCATACCTGTGCAGTCTTTCCGCTTTCGCGTTGCTCCAGGGTCTCACCAATGCAAAGGATCACTTTGAGCTTCGAATCGAGGGCAGCGCGCGTCTTCTGGGCAACCATCTCCGAGGTCTCGTGGAACAGAGTCCGGCGCTCGGAGTGACCTGAAGGGAATTACTTAGACGCGATCAAGTACATGACACACATGAGGCGCGTACCCAAGATGACCCAGGGAATTCCTGCATCAGCAAGCTGGACGGGACTATTTTCGGCGCGATTCCTTCATTAGTTGCGTCCTCTGAAAGCGTGATTAGGGTTGCTCACCTGATCTCGCCAGTAAAGGCTCCCGACGTCTTGAAGTAGGTGTTCTGGGCAGAAAGTTGGACATCCTTCCTCAACTTTTCCGACAGCGGAATCAAGTAGAGCGTGGGCGGGGCGATCACCACCTCTGTTCACCGAGATAAGATCGCGATCGCCAAAAAAGTAACCGAGCGCACCTGTCGCCGGGTCGAGCTGAGCCTTGTTCAGACCCTCAGCAAGAGCGAAGCTCTGCTGCTTGGTATTCGGGTTCATTTTGAAGTTTCCACCGACGAAGAATTGACGAGCCATGGTGGATATAGTGTGGAGATGGTGGTCGAGATATAGCTTTGGATTTGCGCGAAGGAGTCGGAGATGGCAGGGCACAGACCAAAACGGTAATTGCCTCCAATTTAAACAGCTTCAAACAGGATAGAGCGACGTCAACCGACGCGAGTCCGAAATATGGTGGGGGCGAAAATTACAGTACTGTAACGTGGATGTGAATTCTAATGATACATGATGCGACGAGTAGCAAGATAAGCTAAAATAATGCGGCTGGGAGCCTATTGCTCCGGTCCCAATAAGATCCTCTCCACCTCCAACTGCACCCGTACACGAGCCGCGATCCCCTCGCCACTCGTACCACCGATAATCTTGCCATTGCCGTAACCAATGGTGACGCCCTCATAGACCAGCTCTAGCAACTTATTCCATTGGTGGCCCCACACCCTCCTGGCATGAGATCCTAAAACATCCAACGCCGCTATACGAAGAACAAAAATCAGTATCTGCCTCTACCACGAAGCAAAAGGAAAGAGGGTACGCACTGTAGATAAGCTGCGGTGCAATCGAGGTCTCCAACAGCTTCCTATCCTTCAACAGCCTTGAAAACCACATCCAGTACCGCGGTAGCCGGAACAGCGGGTGTAGCGGCTTCTGCTGCGGTGGGAACTTCAAGATGCAGAAATACACCCTCATGATCCCCGACACACGAGCTGTGTATTCCGAGGTCGTCTCCAGGTCGTCGCTGTCACTACTCTTCCTGAATCCCATGGCCGTCTTTCGCGCTCGGTCCATAGCCCTCATACGCTCGTCATCGCTCTTCCATGGACCTGGCCCGATGTCTTCACCTGGAACCATGTAGGGTAGGGGCCAGCCGCCCGACCGTTGTACTAGCTTGGCGAAGAACGTCTCGGCGAAGCCTTCGAGCGTTTCCAGGAGATTGAACGTGACCTTCGCGAGAGGTGGGGCGCTCTTCTTTTCGGCTGTCACTTCGGTTTCGGCCTGTAGGAGGATGGCTTTGGAGAGGGAGGAAAGGAGGGCTTTATAGATGGCGGGGTGGTGAGGTGGGGTATTAGGTGGGTGCATAATCTGGTATATTTGTAATGACTGGGGGTGGATGAGTATAGACTTCGGGAGGACCAATGGGATAAACGTACTATTCGATTGATCTCTTTCTCATCATCTGTGATTTGACCGATTTTCGGAATGATTTGCCGCCGCCATTTAGACCACTCCGACTTACCACCTTTGTCCGCCTTTACTGACTTCATAGTTTGCGTTTTCATCTCCTGCTCAAATGCTAAGTCAGCGGCACGAAAAGCAGGATTATCGAAGTCTTACCTGCAGATGGGTGTGCGCGGCCTTCCAGTCCTCTTCAGGTTTCGTCATGCCAAACTCATCTCGTGCTGTCCTCTCGCCCTTCTCACGTTCCGCGTTTTGAAGGTCTTGTTCTGCCTGCAATCGCTGAGTTTCCGCCTCCTCCTTCTCTCGTTTCTCCTTCTCCGCTGCTGCCTTCTCCGCTTCCTCATCTTTCTTTCTTTGTTCTTCCTTCCGCTTCTCCTCCTGAACTTTCTGCTGCTCTTCCTCCTGTTTCCGTTTCCGCTCCTGTTCTTCCATCCTTTTCCTCTCCTCTTCCAATCGCGCCTTCACTTTGTCCTCTTCAACTTTGATCACACCCTCGATGCCCTCCCAGATCACCTTCTGCCGTTCCTGCATGGACACCCTCAGCTTCTCATCCTCGGCCCTCTGGTTCGTCCTCAAAGCTTCAAGCCTCGCCTCTATTTCCTTCATCTGCTGGGCATGTAGGGCAGCACGGCGTTGCATTTCTTGAGTCCGACCATGGTCTTGCTCATTATGAAACCGCGTCTGCATTGCATTCAGCTCCTTCCGCGCCGTGCGCTGTCGAATAAAAGCTCGTCACGATCGCCTAGCACGTCAAGGCAAAAAAAACACGCACAAATGCGTCCATTCGCGTCTGCCGCTCCCAATCTTCGTAGGGGTCATGATGCCGTGTCCGTAGTCGTATCGCGGCCACCGTATCCTCTATCTTCCTCTGTTCTGCTAGGTCCCGAACACTGACGGCCGCTTTTCTGGAACGAGAAGAATCAGCAACAGTGTGGCTTGTGGAGAGTGACATCACGAACGGCGGCAGTCTCGGCACCTCTGATTCTGAGGCGTAGCAGAACGAGTCGGATGATGAGGATGATAGGATGCTTTCCGCGTCGGACGAATCAGAATCAGAGTACTCCGAACCATATTCGGAGTCGTCTGAATCTGACTGGAGGCCAAAAGTCGACCTGCGTCGCGTTGTCCTAGGTCGAACCATATATTAGTTGAAGTCATGTTTGCGAGAGAATTGATACGTACCGTCGGATAGGCGAAGGAGAGATAGATCGAGGAGCCCTGAAGCGCATGTTCAAGTGGGCTTTGGCTGGTTGGCTATATTAACGATTCCACCAGGGTATCTCCGATATCCAAAGCTCCTGATCCTCGTAGGGTAATTGTAGGAGAAGCCGGAGGCAGGGGTTATGTGTTACGGCGCCACGCCTATTTGTTTCAACCACCTCGAGGATGAGGTGAGGATGGCGGTTGAGTCCAAAAGGAGTGTGTGACGTGACCTCACTCAAGCGTGACTTTTCGTGTTTCTTGACCCGCGCTATTTAGAATCAGAATTCAAGAGCAGGACAACTAGGTGTGATTAAGGTATGGACTAGTAACCTCTAAAGCCGCAGCGTTTCTAATCTATATACTCTAGATATGTAGCGCAAATATGGTCTAAAATGAGCAAGCTCGGAAACCCCAACAAGAGCCTCTCCCAACGCGCAACACTACACATCCGTTGAGGATGTCAACATATCCGTCCACAGTAACACCCCACTTTCAGGCCTCAAGAGCCTCGTCATCGCCATCGAAATCGCCATGACCAACACCATCCATCTGAGGAACGATGGTATTCATCGCCTCCTTCTCGCAAATCACCGTGTCTACGACCTGTCTCAGCTTCACCAACTGTCCCTCTGTCACCTCGCACGCAGTGAGACGGAGCGTCTTAACACCGTGCCCATGCCTCCGGCGCATCCTCAGCACAGCACGCAGGTCCGCGAACAGAGATCGACCATGGTCACCACCAAGGTTCAATAGGGTGGACCGGGCGATCACTAATGTCGAGAGGGCGGGGAACAGGAATCGTGGACGCGCTTCGGAGAACGCTGGGCTAAGCTCAAAAATCCGATGTGCGAGCGCGTGAAGGATACCGGCCGGAGGCGCGATATCCACGACGAAAATAGACTCCACATGCTGGAATGGCGTAAGAGCGAGCAGCCACGACTGTGGGATATCTCGGAAGAAAGAGATGTGGCCCAGCCCTTCCAGCGGGAGCGCCGCCACGAGGGATGGTATTGCTAAGAGATTGGGGGCGTACGTCGGGAGCACTAGCTCGAGGAAGGGCTTCCCGTACGTAGGCCGCGATTCTCGCCAGAGGGCGAGTGTCATGAACGAAGTCCGGTCGAAGCTCCATTCCGCTGAACCGATCGGTGCCACCGCCGTATCTGTGTCGTGCTGCAGCTGTAGCAGGTCGCAGAGGTAGGTCAAGGACGAGAATGGGAGTTGGGGTGGGAAGCCCCGAGGCTCCTCGTGGGTCGAGCACTCCAAGCGAATGGAGGTGGTAGGTGCTAGGGCGAGTCGGTCGAGCAGGGGACTGCACCTGCTGAACGTGTGGCTGGTGATGGATAGGTATGCGAGACGCGGGAGGATGATCACGCGGTGAACCTCGGGAGCTGAGAAGATATAATCAACGGGTGGCAGGACATGGTGTAATTCGAGAGTCTGTAGGGCTGGCAGGCCCTCAAGCACCGTCGTAAATTGTTCAATGGTCCATGTCTCCACTGTACCCAGATTTCCCGGAAGTTTAAGCTTCAGAGACGTCAACGGACTCCGCAATATGGGCGAGTTCCAAGGTAAGAAACAACCGTCCATCGATAGGTGGTATAGTCGTGGGGTTCCCTCGGAGAACAGTCGTTCAATCGCCATTGATTCGAAGCGAGGATCGAATGCGATAGGGTCGAATGTGATGCTGAATCGCTCCAATAATGGACTATGACATTCAAAGATGCTTGGGCAGTGCATTTTCAAAGCCGGCACTGGGAACTTGAGGCCGGAGATGGTGACATCTTTAATCCGCTTGACTGATTCGTCGGAAAGAACAGCAGTGAGGGTGTGTAGTTGACGTCCGGCGTGCACATGGGCGTGAAGTGGGGCCGCTCTTGACCTCGCCATCATTTCTTCCACCCAGCTGAGGGAGTAACTGGGATGAATACGATTCCACAGGCCTGGAAAGCGCAGCGCCATATTTCGCCACGCAGAGCAGACGTGGGTAATGCAAACACACACCGCCGGCCCAGCGCCACGCATGGGATCCATATCACGAGCTGTCTTGAAAATCCGGCAGAGAATTTCTTCTGGGAGACGAGAGACGCCGGAGGCTGCGTTGCGCCGTCGTCTCAGAACGCAAACCTGCTCGAGGAGGGTCGCCAGCTGCTGATCTATGGCGCGCTGGGCAGCATTGTCGCCTTCGCTGCTGAAAGTCGCTCGAGAGATCCCTGGTGATTTCAAATTTGTCAGAATTGGATCGCGGTGCCTAATAATTGCCCTCACCTTCCATGTCACCCATGAACCCTTAACGTGATATGACTTCAGACGAGGCGAAGCTTCAACTAACGAATAAGATTAGTACATGATTTGAAGATATAAGGTTAGTCTCCATACCAGAGCCTGCGGTGCGCGGGGAGATGCACAAGGTGATGCGGGGAAACAGTGTAGGAGTACTCAAGAGTCACGACCTGCATTTCGGTATATAAGGCTGTAAAAATGGGTAAGTGATCGAGAAAAATTTCGGGAAAAAAAAAATGAAAAACCTACCTCAAGAAGATGAGTAAGCTGGTCATCGTCAAGATACGCAATGAAGGAGGATGACCATATCTGAGAGTGCGTAACCAAGATGCGAGTGAATTCCATGCATCGGCATGGGAATTCGTGTTGAAGTGGAGGAGGTCTGCATGGTGAGGTGAGTCGAGTGTCACTGGAGTCAGCACAAAGAACTGTAAGGCTGTGACGTCACGATTACTAATCAGCACGATAACTCCGTCGGCTGCCGGCGTCCTTTCAAAGGTGATCGCACCCGCAATTTCTGCCATGACCTGCCGAGTGGGAAGAGAAAGTAGGAAGAACAACCAGCAGCGTTTAGATTATTCGATATTGAGGTTTTGCTGGATATCACCTGATCTTAGGCAGGGATTCGGGGTGATATCGAAGCGCGGAAGAGTGAGGTGAAGGAGGAAAGGATATATCTAATCTCGAGACCATCGACGCTTTGGCAAACAATTAGTATACGCAGGTCAGGTAGACGACGAACAGGTGTAAGTTAAATAAACACAAAACTTGTTCTGTTGGCAATCTCCTCATTCCTCGCGACCACTGTCAGGTTCCTCCCCCCATCCACCCTACGGAACATCACAACACCACCATCCACATTCGCGCCCGCAATGAGGAACTCATCACCGCCTCCCACCACCGGCCCAAGGTTCATGCTCCGAATCTGCTTGAGGCCGGTGAACACCTGGGCAACGAGCGACAAACCAGGACCATTCGAATCCTCGCGGCGGACGTAGTTGGGATTGCGTTTCAGCATTCTCTTCGCGGAGAGACTGGGACATTCGGAATTAACAGTGCCATTGCTGAATTCGAAGATGGCGATCGTGTCGCCTCGTGCATCGAACTCTGGGCCCAGGTTGCGGTTGCTGACGTATATGAGAGGGTTAGGGAACTTCTCCGAAGGCGTCGAGATGAGAATCTCGGCTGAGGCAAAGCTGCCATTGAAGGTATGGGGAGGAACAGTGGAGACATTGGCCATAAGGGGCAGGGCAGTTCCGTTAGGGGCTTGGGGGATTGGTTGGGCGGTGAGGGTCGAGGAAAGCTCGTTCAGGGTGAAAAGGATATTATCTGCTCATCATTCAAAGATTAATTCTTTTCGAAAGGAGGCAGAGAAGCGATGGTCGTACCGTGGATGGCAATATGACGAGGTCCGGAACCAGCGTCGACATCAATCTGCCCTTGAACTCTGAACTTTCCAGGTGCACCGTCGTTGACGAGTCTCCAGATCTTGTCTGCGCCCTGCTCATTTGTTAGATTTTGTAGAGCAAGACAATACTGATGACGAACCAAATCTGGCACGAAGACCTCGCCATTGAATTCAAGTGACATGTGAGGATGTGATGGCCCATCGCCGACGGGAAACTCGACGACTGAGGAATTTCTCAAGAAGTGTAGTGGATCCCCCGGAACGGTAGCGACAAGCGAGCAGTTCGGTGAGCCATACTTGTGTCAAGGACGTAAGTCATATACAGCCATGGGAGAGATCTTGCCAAACTCACGTTCATGGCTGTCACCTCACCCGTTGAAAGGGGATCTGTGAACGTTGGCCCGTTGCCACCCGACGAAACTGTGTCCACCAGTGTGAGACCACCATCCGATCCAACGACGAACGACTGAAGATTTCCAACCGGCGAAATTTCGTTAACAGCACTAGAAAACAATTTTCAACTTGAGTTCGCGGCTTAGGTGCAGGCAGCGAGAACACTCACTAGAGGATACTGCTATTCTGGGGGTGAGACGCGATCCATGATGGGTTTTCACCGGTCTGTGATTGCTTTACGAGCGTGAGGCTGCTAGCGTCCGAATCGAACAGATAGGTGGCAATGAACTGGGAGAATCCGCCAGCGAGGATCGTGAATTTGACCATGATACTGTGCGATTTGCGACTAGCGCAGAGACGCGGGACGATCAAGAAGAGAGTGTGAGAAGGCACTGGGCCTGGTTGTGGTTGAGAAGAGACCGTGGACCGCGAGGTTTGCGACGCAACGTGCCGCAAACTTGAAACACGCACGGTGACGACGGCCTTGTTTGTTCGGCTTAAAACAACGGCCCATCCGCCCCCTTTATAACGATCTTTTCCCCGGTTGCGCAACAAAGGCCACCCGTCTGGATCGTCTCTAGATCCGGGATGTCCGAACGGTGCTTGCGAGCTAGTCAACTATCACTATCAGGATGCTTGACATCAGGACTCGTCGGAATGGTCTGAGGAAGTAGATTCAGACAACGGCATAGTTTAAAGGCCCTTGTATATGAGGAGAATGCAGTGTTGAGACTGCTGGAGATGTGGAGGACATTCATGACGGACTTGAACGATAGCCGATGTCGACATGATGGTAGACCGATGGTGAATAGACTCATCTGGATTCTTTGGCAAGATAGGTGCAGGACGTGGGAACGTCGATTAGGGGCTCCCACCTGCTCCCACTAAAGATCTGACTATCTTGTGACTATCACCTAATCATTATCCGAGTGCTCATACATGTATACAAATATACTGTGACAGTGAGTACTGGCTGTATCTATCCGTGAAGATACGTTGATGGGACACTAATTCAATGGAAGTACCGAGGATAGCATCTCTCTATTATCAAAACTTCCAGAATGAAAGCACCGCGCTTGTTGCAGACGTCCATTCGGACACTTTTCACGAAGGGCTCTGCGGCTCAGAAGAGAGGCACCCAAGACGTACTTCAGTCAGAATCAGCTAAGCCAAATCCCATGCACACGGAGGAGGTCACTTCCGAGCTTGCGTTTTTGTCTTGGACAGAACTTGTGCGAATCTCGAAGCCTGAGGGCACGCCCCTGCGGCATCATTGTAACTTACACCTGGGCCACTAACCGCATGTTGTAGTGCTATTTCAAGTCTTAGGGGAGTCCCAGACCTGTCATCCAAAGGCTGGGCTACTAAATTGTCTTGAAATTTGAACGCGCAATGATCTTATCCCGACGTTCTTTCCCGCTGGAAGCAATGCCCCTCTAGGCTCGGAACAAGTACGATTCTGCCAACATTACTAAAATCTGTCAAGGTGGAGGTGAGGTCGGAACTCCGTGACTCCTGCCACTTCGGCGCCTCTGCTCCCATTTCTTTGACGCTGAACGAAAATTGATGTTAAGAACACGGTTGTCTTGTTATCTATTACCTACATTATACGACCCATATCTATATGGATGCTGAACTGTCGTAGAAGGTAACCCCAAGTGGTCTTCCAACTCACACTCCATGTCTCGAAGCCACGGCGCCTAGATTGACGCGATTCCTTCTCGCCCTCGACCATGGATCTTCATCCCGGCCAGTATTGCTTGACAATGCCTCTAAGTTTGGATCGACGCACCATCTCGTGTTGCCCTGGCCATGCGTCATAGGCAGTTTTGCATGACTGGTTGGTCTAGCGCGTACATTGCCCCCGATACTACAACGTTCTACGCCACCATCAACCTAGCCTTTCTTTTATTCTATAAAATCCTGACGTCGGAGGCTTCGACTTCAGCACTCCACGGCACCTTCAGTCGCAGCACTTCGACACAAAATCCATCGTGTAATGGCGCCTCAAATCTTACAACACCTGGTCTTCCAATGCGTATACCATGCCTCCCTCCAGTCCAGGACCGGAGTCATGTAAGTGACATGCTCTTTCCAGCACTCCAGGTCGCTAACTTCGAGTGAACCAGTGCCTGGCACCTGCAACAGGAGCGACACAGGTTGAAAGATTTAGACTTCTGATAAACACTAGACACATAGATTTATTTTCTATTGAACAACCTCCGGCGTCCGCACACTAAAAATGTGTTGTATGTGCTAATAATACCATCACTCTAAACGATCGGGGAACGGAAGCAAATCGGAGCAGCAACATATGATCGCGATAGTTGATCCGATCTACTATACAGATTGTCAATTTTTTATAGCCTGCTTACTGTCCTCTGCTTTATACGCAGCAGCTGCTCTGCTTCTGTCTCTTGCTTGAGAACACTGCTCATGAACCAGAAATGAGCTCACCATTCTGTTTGCGAACGACTCCCTATGGCGGCCGCGGTCTTTTTTCAACCGAACAGATACCGAAAAACACTCTTTTGATCTGCTGCGATTCGCCGTACGCAACGGTTATCTTCAAGAAGTTTCGAAAAGAAGTCTGTGGGCACTGTTTTGCATATGCTTTTGATGCTCGCAGAAACACTTGGAACATCAAGTACGATGGCCAGGAAGGCAATGGGCTATGGTTTTGCACCGTAGAGTGCAAGGATCTGTGGATGGTAGAACAGAATGTCGAGGGGCTGCAGGGTCTGATGAATGCAGCTGTCGACAAGCTGGCGAAAACCATGAAGCAGCCCAAGGGTCCTCATTCCTCACCTGTCGTAGAACTCATGCGTCCCGAAGATATCACGCTCGAAGACCACGATCTTACTTGGAAACGCGCCGAAGAGCTATACGCACACCCTGGAAATCCCACTGCATACTTAGATGAACTGGAACTGGATACTGTGCGATTCATAGTCTCTGCGATCGTTCGTCGGCATTTCGAGGATCAAAACCCGCTCGCAGTTGGATCGTTAAGCTGGCCAGCCCTTCTGCAGCTCCAGGACAACGAGATCCAGCATATTCGCTCGAGGCCTTACATGCTCGATTCGCATATTCGAATATATGGCTTTTTGCGCAAAGTCATGGTTTCGGTGCTGAAGCCTTACGTGGCCAACTCGGAGATGGTTCGTGCTATCCTGGCTCGCGATCAAGGAAACGTTTTCGGCCTATGGGATATGGCAACAACGGGAGATAGCGAGATGTTGGGCTGGAGCATGTACCCATCTGGGTCCTATTTCAATCATGGTGCGTCCGTCGCTTTGGTTGTCTTGAATTATACTAATTGGTCCCTAGATTGCTCGCCCAACGTCCGCAAGGAACGGGTCAAAAAGGCGCTGTGCTTTTTTACAACAAGAGACGTTGAAATTGGGGAAGAGCTGTGTATCAACTACGTCGACGTAAAGGACATGGTCGCCGAACGACGGGCAGAACTTTCACGTAACTGGTACTTCGATTGTGCGTGCAAAAGATGCCACGAGGAGCTTGGCAAGGACGACCCTTTTATGGGGCGGTCTGCAAACGGACTTACGGGAGGCGCGGAGGTTTTACTATAATGTGCGTCTATCATGTCAAACCAGCCTCGTGTCGTACTGACAGCCCGAACTTTGAATCTCTTCTCTCAGATCCCTCTCTGGGGCACTTGGGAATATCGGCTGATATAGAGTTTTACTTCTTTTCATTCGGGATGTAGATAGATTTTCCTACTAGACGTCGATTACGATGACTGAGCAAGGCACAGACTTCGACGTAGACTTTCACTTCTTGGGCATAGGGGTGCTTCTTATGAAAACATGATGAAGCGGGCGTGTTCGAAGGTTGCCGTAAAATTGATGCGGTGTGTTCAGTTATCCTTTTGCGGAGAGGACATGCGTATACAACGTGTTGGTACGTCGCATCGGCGTCGGTCCCAGGTGAACATGGAAGAGATCTTGGGAAAGCCGAGCGAGCTATCTCCACGTATACTGCATTACACTCAAAATAATCAGTAGCACGTTCAGTGCCACACACGAGTTAGTACTCAAAAGGCTCGTTCAGTGTATAGCGTCCACTCAAAGTCCCTAGCGCTCCGTGTTTCTCGACCAGCCATCTATTAAGGCTTCACTAACACGCAACGTGCATGCAGCAAGGATACCCAAGAATAGTGTAGACGAGACAGCGGATAACTTTCAGGCGAGAGGGGACGAGTTGGAGAGTTTGTTCGGCAATTGCGTATCTTCCACCTGCAATGCGAGTCAAATCATCCTGGCAATTTTTCACGGATATGGACCTTGGATTCGATCTGAACGAGATATGTTCTTCGTTCGGATGGGAGGCAGCATCGTGGTTGCTTGCAGGGCAGGGAAAACATACAATGAATGACACCGCCCTTTTCCTCTATGTATACCGAAGTCTTCTTCGCCGGCGGTCAGTAATATAGGGTTCAACTTAGTTAATCAGGGGACACACATGAAAAACGCGATAGACATGCGATCGAAGAATCAGGACAGCCGCCGCCTGTGGTGTACGGAAGGGGAACCGGACGAGCTGCTCGTGTGACACAAATGTTACATTAGTAGGTGTGCAAGTCTGTCCTGAGTGGTTCAAATCGAGTATTAGCTGTAGCCCGAGCGGGCTACGCGCTTAAAGACAAGGATAGGAGCAACGACACTGCGTAAAAGAGGACATGTCTCAAAACCTTGCCTGAAGATAGACTGGATGATCGATTGCCTCAGGCGGCCCACGAACGAAGACGACACAAGGATGATTGATGCTCTTGATTACCGTGATACACGACGGACGTGGTTGGGAGTTCATGTTCGAGGAGAAGGTGTCCTCGTAGGGGGAGAAATGCTGGGGTATAAAATAATAAGGGCCCCTCCTGAGCCAGAATTTTGGTACAATGGGATCGGTGGATAATGAAATACCGCATAAGCACTATCCGCACTCCCCTACAAGCCCAACATCGCACCCACGGGTGACTCCCATTACTTCGTGAAAGCGCGAATGACTTTGGCGGAGATATGTAGAAAGAAGATCGAGCCAATGAATGAGAGCGAGAGGACGAGGACAATAAATGGGTCACTGAAAGAGTTCTTTTAATGAAACTGAAGAAAGAATGCTTCGTACGGGTAGGAACTTACACTCGGAGGCCGGGTGAATCATCGGTGTACAATTTGAGCATGGTGTTCGACGATCCACCAGCGCCAGCGGCACGAGAAGAGTTCGGCCTCGACGCTTGCGTGGTGCCAGCAGCACGTCGTCTAATTTGCCGTTAGGTTAGAACTATCCACGGAGTAGGTAAAATGTAATTAACCGAATTTGGGCACCAGGGGGTTTAGCTACTGTTGAGCTTGCACCACGACCATTAACGCGAGGGGTGTCCGAGTCCGACTGCCAACAAATTAGTTTGGAAAGGAAACGAGAAATACCATGCTCACCATTGTGCTGAAGAAGAGAGTGGATGGATGGGAGCTTGAGCTGGAAATGTCGTGCTGGCAGAGAAAGTGAAACGTCAGTCAGGACAGTGTGACCGTGGGACTATTCTCCCGTGACCGTGATCAAATTTATTACACAGCCACTGGCTCTATCTTGGCTCCGATATCTCTCGACTGCTCTGACCACCACGACTGAGGAAAGTTCTTCTGAGACTGCGCCAAGAGTTATTATTCTCACTCTGCAATGGTACCTTTGGCGCAAACAATAACTTTACAGTCAAACCAATGCTATCAGTGTTCGGCATGTTGTGCATTGGCTAGAACGTCTCCATGTCAATGGTTCATGGAAACTTCTGTCGATACTAATGGACGCGATAAATGACCATTGTATCTAATGTTCTTCTGGTAATTTCGTCAACTAGGTCAACCCTTCAGGACTCCTCCCTTCCCAAAATTCCTTCTATGAATGGCTTCTATATACCCCTCCCATCGAAGCTACAAATGTTCCTTTGACATACCTTCTGTCGATATCGCTCAAGATATCCGGCCATCCGAGGAAGAAATGCCAACAGTAGCTTTGTTCATTCGGACCCCGCTCAACATAGCAGAGTCTGCGCCCACAGCTCTCCACAGCTCTTCATGACGACGGCATATTATAGCATATCATCATGGGAAGCTCCTTGAAATCGCATTCCTCATAAATCTGCTGTATTCCGAATTCACCATCCGGACGCTGCCCTTAAAGCGCCACCAACAGTCAGATGTCCTCAAGCCCGCCTCTCCCCTTCGCTTTTCTCTCAAACCCTCCATCAGATAACGACGGTTGACCTGATGCCATGGAATTGGTATGATCAGAAGACCCTCAGAAAGAAGGAGCACATGTCCTTGTCACGAGACCCTGATCTACGATAAACCATCGGTCCTGTCAGTGTCAGTGCTTGTACCAGGCGCGCGAGGCCTTGTGGATTGGCAAGATGTATCCTTTATCCGCTTATCGTCGGGCCAGATGAAGTCTCGTGCGCGCTAATTCCTCCCGCCGGTATGACATTGATGGCGGGCCTGGGATCCTTGCTCATTTGATGGACTTTCGAGTAAACATCGGTAGGACTCATTTCTGAATTTGACATATGGACCTAATCAATGCACATAGTATGTACTCAGGGCATCAAGCATCACCTGCAGCTCCAGCTCACTGCGTATGGCTATCATTTCTAGTGCCGCCTGGACCTCACTAGTCCTCACTGCACTCACGCCACCCCTATATTTTCGAGCCTTAGTGGACGTCCGACCAGCCTGCTGTGAAGTCCAAGGGGAAGCCAAACAGATGTTACCAGCGCTCTCACCATCATTGCAAGTTCGTAAAGTGAACAACTCAAATCAAGCTTCCTTGGGATTGAGACGTGCATGAGCACAAAATTCCGTTATGTATGAAGGGCCTCACCGGACAAAACTATTAGATGTTTGAAGCTTCGACTTCGGCTGTTGCCAAACCAAATCTTTAACTTCATCCTTCAAACTTGAACTTACCCACGCTCCACTTTGACCTGCACCGTATTTTTTGATTTTCGAGGCTCGCATTCTCTCATTAATGGCACATAATTCGAACTCTGAGCAGCAACATGGGACTCTGAGAACATCGAGTGTGACCTGCAACCTTCCCGATAGTGCCGGCATTTGGGGCAGAGCAAGACACGCCCAAAACCCCGTGAGAGGTATTTCCTAAACGGTCAAAGCAACCAAAATTCCTTGTCATGAACTCACTGCCAGGTTGATCGTCGATGGAAGCGTCTGAAGTTCTGGAATCGTGTATGTAGAATGCGTATGTATTCATGCGCAGATATTGGAGGTTTTTGAATACACGCGATCCGGCCATCAGAAGCCCTTCCCCCGACCGTTCACCGTCCCAGGCCCTCTAGAGACTCGCGGTCAGAAACGACGACGACGCGCCGATTTCCTCGCTCCTCCTCGCTCCGGGTCCCGGGACACAGCACTGCCACCTCCCCGCCAGCCCGCCGTGTCCCGTGTAAACGAAGCCAGCACAACGCTGCGCAACCTAACAACAACATCAAAGTGGAGCGTGGGTAAGTGCAAGATTCAAGACCTCAAGGCGAAAACGGCCATCGTCAGGTTCAATGTAGAAGTTTCATTATCAAAACTTATTTTGTCCGGTGGGGTGCTTCAAAGTTATGCCAGGTCTTCCCTCAGCCAAACCTGTTGGGCAAGACTCTCTCGTGATGAACTTCCGCTGAGACCATTGCAGAAGACCCAAGACCTCATGCTCTTTTCCCATCGACTATGTCATAAGAAGTCATCCATCGTCATTGATATTCTCTCATATATACTAATGGTAATAATAGGACAATGCAAGTTTCTCTGGAGGCATCAACTATCCCACGGTCATGGCAGGGGCAAACGTTCTTTCAGGCTGCTTGTTCTGCAACCACGAGGCCGACAACATCGATCCGGATGCCGCATTGCCAATCTCCTGGGTACCATCTGCCAAACCGAGAGCTTCAGTGTCACAGAAAGCCTGGTTTGATCTAGTTCGCGAACGTTCACCATCGGAGGATATTCTTTTAGGACTAACTTGTGACGGCCTCATTACAGGGTACACCTTATCTCAGAACTCGTCGTCACTTGTACCGGCTACGGAATCTAGAAGCCTGGTCCCTTTGTGCATCTCGCCCATAACGTTCGGAGAACCAATTTCGAGCATCTTGATGTGAACGGCCAGCCGGGTGACATGTTCGATTTGCGTGCTCGCCGAATGAAGTGACCCTCCTTCACTCCGCGACGGCCTCGTGCCTCCATAAATACCACCGCACACATCCCTGATGATTTCCCGTTAGCGAGGACATTTTGTCCCTCACAATCAACATCCCTTGGGCACGTGTAACCGGCCGTTACACCTCCCCTTCGCTTTTATACCCAGGTCACCGCCTCCTACGTACAGGATCGTTAATACTTGCGTATTAATCTTTCCTTCCGGTCGCTGTTCGTGGTCAGCCTGTCTCGGCTCTCGGGGTACGTTTCAAACACACACCGATCTCCTCACAATTTGACTCTGCTCCAAGATCGTTAATACCTTCGTGGATTAATCTTTCCTCCTAGCCGGCTTTCGGTCGCCATCTCTCGGGGTACGTGTCAAGCGCCCACGCACCCCACCTCCCCCTCCCATAAATTGATTCTATTTCACCTAGGTCGATTAATACTTTGTCGTATCATATCTTCCTCGTCAACTACTACCAACGCCATCTCCTGAGGTATATTCGACACTTTTCATAAATTCCTTTGTCTTGACTTCGATTCCCTCAGGTTTCATAATACCTTTGTGTATTACGCTCTTACTCTTGTCTTTCGTCGCGCTTCACGACCATTCCTGGCGGCCACTTCACCATTGCTCTCGTTGTCGACAGCTTTCCTTTCTTTAACTGACTCCGGTGATTACCTGTGCAATTCCTCCTCCTCGCTTCAATACCCCGTGTATTAAGCCATCTTTGTTTCGCTTCGCATCTCTGTTATGCTCAGCATTGGACCTGGATCTGCTTGTGACGTCTGCTTGGAGCCATACGGGCGCGGCAACAAATCTCCTTGTTCCATTTTATGTGGCCATGTGTTCTGTATCGAGTGAGTGGCACGGCTTCAACTCATCAGCACGATCCAGTTCATTGATTATATTACTTTGTCTCTTAAGTTGTGTCAACCGCTTGCGAGCTTCCAACGTGAATGCAGCCCACCCCGAGATCGACTATGGAGCACCTTGTCCTTTGTGTCGTACACAGTTTGACCAAAGATCTATGATTAAGCTTCATATCGACCTCGACAGTGCCAACATTCCTCCAAGAGCGACGTGCCCAACTGCCGCTGAAGCAGAGGCTAAACGGCTGCACGAAGCGATTGCGAACGTTGCGAACGCGGGGACCACCGAACAGCGCCTCCGCCAGCTGATTTCGGATACGACGACCTTTCTATCGCTTCATTCTCGTGATCAGGTGAGATATCCTCAGTGATGAATTCTCAAATGCGCCCAGCTTATCGTCTCTGAAGTTTTCCGATCTGCGAGTCAGCCATAGGATGGTTGCATATCTTTGTGACATCAAGAGTAAACTTCGCGACCAGAAGTTAGACTACGAGAAGCAACTTACGAAGTTGAAGGAGGAAAAAGCGGAGATGGAGCGCAAGGCAGAAGTGGCGGCTTCCGCGAGGAGAGACGAGAGGGAGTCGGCGCTGGTGATTGAGATGAGCCTGAGAGAGCATTGCGCCCGCGCACACAAAGCCTACGAGGACATGGTCGGGTGAGTTACCATTGATGCCTGATAACCGACCAAGACGTGCTGACAGTGCTACCTGCAGACACGTAAGCGAAGGCCCCTGCAGATACCCGCTAAAACTGATCACATTCTACAGTACAACTTCGTGGTGGCGGAATGGAGCAAGCTCGGGGAACAGCTAGGCCGCATGCGCTCCGCTGAAAACCGGATCTTCGAGCAAGACCCTCCGAATGCACAGCCATCCGACATGACCCCTACTCCCGAGCTTATGTCGGACCTGGAAGACGCTACGATTTCTTCTTATCATGATCAGCGTATGAGGCTTAGTGGGGCTGCTATCACGGATTCTGCGTCTTTCCTGGTCTCTCCCCTCCCGCAGTTCACCGGCGCGTTCCCAACATTAGCCGTAAATGCCTTCCCACTTCCTGATGTCGAGAGCGACAGTGAGACGATGCCCACGGACAGCCGACGTGAGCCACCCCCGCGTGCGCCATCTGATTGTACTGCACGCGGCCACCCTGTTGCCTGTCCCTGTGTGGAGGTCCCTCGCTTCCCTGAACTGCCTCGCTCAATCCAGCAAGTGAACCGATACCCTGCCTCCCGCAGTCGTAGTGGAACCGTGGTCGAAAGACCAGCAGAAGGTCACACTCGCTCGGCTCCGATACCCATACCTGAGCGCGACCGGGAGCCTGTTCCGAACGGCGATCATAGTTATGCGACAGCTCGCGGATCATCGTCGCGTACCAGCCGAGCCTCGAGTCACAGCCGGGCTCCTAGCCGTGGTCGTGCCTCCAACGAGGCGACTCCTCAACAATCCTCGCCATTGCATATTCCTGGATCTTCTGCCAGGGCCCACGGACGCATGTCGAACCCTATGGACGACACTATGCCAGGTTCTTCCTCGACCGCTCCCGCGCCCACGACGCCCCAGCTACCCAACTACAAGAACAATAGATTACAAGATCTCTTGCAAGACACTCCGGGCGGCACGTCGTCTTCATTGCCTAATATTCCGATACACTCTCCTTCCTCTGCTCGTCGTGAATCGCATAACTCACGCGAGAAGGACAGATCGTCGCTTCCTTATCCGCTACTGCATCCCCCAATGGTGTTTCAAGATCGCGAGCGTCCAGCACCTTCGCCCGAGCCCTTGCCTGTCCGTCACACACCACCTGCATCGTACGACCCCAATGCTCCCGTGTCGATGTCCTCTGCCAGCAACGCTGCGAAGGCGCTAGAGAGAGCCAGACAAGAACGCGAGCAGGCTGAGAAGGCTGAGAGGGAGAAGAAGCGGGAAAGGGAAAGAGAGATGGACAGGGTAAAGGAGAGAGAGCGGTACAGCGGATCGCGCCAGAACGCGGACCAGTATGCTGAAAGTTCCGACAGGCATCGGCGAAAGGCTGCGCGCGAGAGCTCGAGTTCGACCCAGAGCAAACACCAGTGGGCTGATGCCGTCGAGGCCACTTCGGATCGCTCCCAGATGGGGTCCTCGTCTTCTCGTCTTTCTTCGACGCGTGACTCGGCTGCTCAACTCCCTCCTAGTACCTCTAGCTACGGCTCTCAGAGAACCTCGTCCAGCAGCCATTCTGGTATGCGATCCGGCGGGGTGGGCTCACTCCGAGGCACGTTCAGCGCCGACGGGTATGCATCTAAGGCTATGCCGGTCCTCTCTGCTACGAGAGCCTAGTATCTTGGCATCTTCTCCCGTTCGATGAATGCCCTTTGTCGCATATTTCAGGACTATCGGCGTCTCTTGAGGGACTCTATTGCCACCCTCACGACGTTCACAGCACTCAATTTAGAACAACTTGATATCGCATCACATCACATCACAATCGCTGACGCCAGTGCTGCCTCGTTCAGCGCTTCGCTCACGATTATTTTTCATATGTTTATAGTTCTCATTCGCAGAACAAGTTGTTTCGCCCATTCACCCTCTGTATATTTAGTGACTTGTACTCCCTGTCGCTTGACCACGATGTATGTTGTTACCGTTGTATCAGCAACCATTACAATAATAAACACTAACGCCATTGGCTTCCCGTTCTCATGTCACGTCCGATGTCAAGCTTCGGAGAATTCATTTCTCGGATGGCCAGAAGAACCGTGGTCACAAGTCGGCCTTGGTGGAGGGGCAAGGAATTTGTAACGATGCTATTTCAAGATCCGAGGGCTTCTATTCCTGAGGGCAACTCCGAGAACCAGGGCGACATGGACCATGGGACCATGGATGTGAGACGCTTGAGGCCAGTGTGCAGAAAGTTATGCCACAAAATGCCGGGCTGTCCTACGCTGAAGTATTTTCAGAGAATTGTCAACAGGTCAACTCAGCCGAAATATCGGGGCGTCTTCGCGTCGTGATGAAGGCTCGACTTGACTGGAGGGATGTGCAAATCATACAGACCCCTACGATGTCAATGAACGCTTGTAGCAACCTCCTGCGGCGGGGGCGTCTTGATCTGTGGCATGGTCATTTAGTTCCCTACTCTCGACACCAAATATCGATTCTCAGTAGTATGGCCGGCTACCAGGACATACTTACTACAGTCATTCGCAAGCCATAAAATCCCGATTGTTTCACCTTATTCCGACTTCTAGATACATTTTTTATTGTCTTCATCCAGGGGAGTCTGAGCCAGTAGCCTAGAGTCAACAAGTCGGAGCCTACTTACACTCCTTAATGGTAAATGTAACTGGTCCGATACCAAAAGAAGAGGAACACGAGCTTGCGAAAAGCTAAGGCTGATGCCACTCTTTCGTTGCTGAACAAGCTATTTTGGATCGTTAGCAGACGAGACCAGAAAATTTGAGTGGGCATACTTACTAGTATCTCCCAAGTAAGACTCCCGTGCAAGTCGCGATGGCAATAAAAATCAATCAGATGCTATAGCATACCACTTTGGGGCTGCATCTATCCCTAGGGCGCGGCGGTGCTGATCGATGATGTCCATGTTTTGCGCGTTCTCCAAATCTTCTGGCGTCAAGTTGCTGCCAACTATGAAGCAGGGAGTACTACCACCCCACGAAGCAGCACGTTTGTCACGTACTGAGATCAGCCGTCGACGGCCGTCAAGCCTGTTGCTAATCTCCCTGAGGGCAAGTTGCCGCTTACGGTGATCCTCCATACCAACGCCAAGGTTTCTATCGTCCGCCCATTTCAGGTACTCTTCCCTGATGAAGCTCCAGCCAAGCGCTTGAGCGCAGACTTTTTCTTTTGCTTTGTTAAAGTGGACAGCACGACGTGAACGTCGTGAACAGAGGCCTGGAGCTTCAGGAAGTTCGATTGGTGGAAGTTTGATTAGACTGCGGGGTGACATGGGCATGCCGTCATGAGGTGGACCATGGCTACCAGGCGGTGGGGGATGGTGAGGATGTTGATGCTGTGGCTGCATTTGGGGAAGCATTGGGTACCACGAGCCCTCATATCGAGGCATGTATTGCTGGTCAGGCATCCCTGGATCCTGCGCGAAAGTAGCATCCTGGTGGTCAGTTTGGTGGTCGCCCCTATTCGAGAGTCAAAAAATCGGACAGAATCATAACGAATATCTGCGTACATTGATTCGAGGGGATTTTAGCTTAGGCCTTGGAAGGCTGGTCGAGTCAGACAGCAAGCAGCTTTCATTGCCAGTGATACAACTTGAGATACGAACTTAGAGACAACACGACTCAACAACTAATCACAGCTTCATACATACATACGTAGCGTACATTTGATGCATGTACGTAGCACGGAAACCCCACTTGTTCCTCGTCGGGACCGCCCGTGGGTAATATCACTATCACTATCACTACGTACTACAGTAATTCGCGGGCCATACAATCCTGGTGGTTCACACTTTGTCCCGAATCCTATATGCACTTTTTATTGTCTTCATCGAGAGTCCGGAGTGTAATAGCCAGTAGCGTAGAGTCAAGAACTCGGAGTCTATTAACACTCCTTAGTGGTGAATGTAGTAACTGGGAGTCCGATACCAAAAGAAAATGAACCCGAGCTTGCGAAAAGCTTAGGCTGACCGCATTCTTTCATGCCAGTGTTGAAAAAGCTATTTTGGGCCCTTAGCAAAAGAGACCACAGGAAATTGGATTGAGTACTACCTTCCAAATGATGCTCACGCGCACGTTGCAGTGGCAATGAGAATCAGTCAGACACCATAGGATACCACTTTGGGGCTGAGTGTATACCTAGGGCGCGGCGGTACTGATCGATGATGTCCATGTTTTGCGCGTTCTCCAAATCTTCTGGGGTCAAGTTGGTGCCAACTATGAAGCAGGGAGTACTACCACCCCATGAAGCAGCACGTTTGTCACGTACTGAGACCATCCGTCGATGGCCGTCTGGGAGCCTGTTGGCGATCTCCCTGAGGGCAAGCTGCCGCTTACGGTGATCCTCCATACCAGCGCCAAGGTTTCTATCGTCCGCCCATTTGAAGTAATCCTCCTCGATGAAGCTCCAGCCAAGCGCTTGAGCGTAGACTAGTTGCTTGTCCTTAGACTTAGTATAGCGGGCAGCACGAAGTGAACACAGGCCTGGAGCCTCAGGAAGTTCGATTGCTGGAAGTTTGGAGGAAGTCTGGGGGTCGCTCCTATTTCGAGAGTTTGAGAGCGGTCGAAGCCATAACAAAATCCGCTTACACAAAATCCGCGTACATTGATTGGGAGAATTTGGCAAGTGCTTAGACGTTGCAGCTGAAGTGCTGAAGGGCTGATGGAGTTACACGGCAAGCGATGTTCTTGGTTCAACTTGAGCGACCACTCAGGTTAATATACCAACTTCGGGACAACGCGACCAAACAACTGATCACAACTTCGTGACAAGTGGTCGCAGTGGCTGGCCACCAGGACCTACTAAAATTCGCAAGCCATCCAACCGTGATGGTTTCATCCTTTGTTCTGACTTGGTTCTGACTCCTATATGCACTTTTTATTGTCTTCATCGACGCGATCCTTTGTCCTTATCATGTGGTTGACCCGGGCGCTGGCGACCACTGGCATGGCACTGGTTGAAGTATCCCCGTCTCGATAAAGAAAACAATGGGTGCGCTTAAGTAGGTCAATGCAGCGGCCCATTTCCTCCGACTATTGACCTCCTGGCCATCTTGGTAATGATGCTGTCGGTTAGTTCCAATCCAGAGTTGTTACGGATTGATCACGATTGCCCACAGTTCAAATTTCAATATGAATATTTCACCAGTACAGTACCGATACCCGGCTGAGGACTCTTCCAATAGGCAAGATGCGAGAGCAACTGAAGGCGATAACCTCTTGCAAGCTTTGATCTCTGATTTAGCCTCACCGCCTTATCTGTGTCTCCATGCTTTCGTCCTTCGAGACCACACTTCTTCCGACATATAAACCACAAAACGGACCATCGGGCATGCTGCGCTTCGAACAATGGAATCAGAACTTAAACAATAACATACTAAACCTTCTGAACATGCCTTTGTTCTATATCTTGGTAATCTGGTTCCTTACGGCACTTATTTTCGTATAAATGTACACACTTATCGCAATCATCTCACAAACACGAATAACTCAACATGCCCCACCATGGTGATTTCCAATTACCTGGTCTTGCCAGCAACCCTCACGCTTTACCTGGTCTGATTGTTACCATGGCCTTTGCTTATAGCCGGCGGGGGAACCGTCGTCTCCTCGAGGATCACTTTCATGGCTTCTGGAACCAAGTCTTGAGCCACCTGGTCTTCGCTGAACAGTATCTCTTCCTCGCCCCCCAAATGTCCGTTTATTATGAAGAAAATCCTTCGAACAATCCGAATCTCTCTATCGAGACGCAACCGGGAATGGCAGAGGAGCTCCGTCCAGACTTCACTATCATGGGCGCACGCCTCCGCAATTTTACGAAGCAGGATTCCACCTCGCTTCACCCTGAATTCCCGGACAATCTTAGATCCTGGAATCAAATGGTCTTTCTATCAGGAACACCTCGCGTCTTTGTAGAGCTCAAGCGTCCGCCCTCCCGTAGAATCGACGACGCTGTGTCATTTGGCGCACTCCTACGTAACAGGTTGGAGGTTGCCGGGCGAGACGCCTCCGCGCAAGCAGCCATCGCTTTCCGACGGAAGGACTTCTCTGCCGCAGACGATATTATTCTTATTGCTGCAGTTGGCGAATGGTGGAAATTTAGCATCATTGCACGGAAGACATGGCAGGCCCATAGGGACTTCATGGCCTCTAACCTGCAAAATACTCCCTTTCTGCTCGAAGAAGATGTAGAGGAGGAGGAGGAGGAGAAAGTTTCTTATAATAAACCTTCCAAAAAGGAGAAGAAGGTTCCTACGCCACCCCCGACCACCCGCAGGACGAAACCTCCTCCTCCACGGGAAGCACTGGAGCTCCATTACGATATCCTGGGCAAGGAGCCTTTCCATAACGACATAGAGAGCTGGCCTGGCCCCGCCTCAGGAGACTTCACTGGCCATCTCTTGTTTGGCTCTCCCGAGTCCAACCAGTGTTTCTACTATATTCATAAACACTTGCGGAAAGTTGAACCTCCTCCCCTCAAGCTTTATGTGAGCCACTTCCAAATTCACTATGCTATCTGGTTCTAAAGTACTACAGGAACCGTCTTCAAACACGGATGATGAGCTAGACCTCTTCTCGTCCTGAAGGTGATGGTGACGTGACGATGGGTGGTGATGGGGGTGACTTAAGAATCAGTGCCAGGTTGGTACATACGCTTGGAGCACAAGGAAAAGGTGATGAAGAGCAAGGAACCTTTATGGGACATATGCCAGACGAGTTCATTTGTGGTTCATATTTTCAGCAGGAGAAATCGTATGATCGTGTGACCGGTTCTTTACACTCTTGAGCGTTGGTACAATTAACCAGCCAAGTAGCGAGCGAGAAATATTGATGAAGACATCCAATATAACATCCAATATAACATGATAGGAGGACAATGGGCCTTATAATTTCTTTCAGCTGTGCTAATCGCCTACACAGACATGAGATCACGAAACAAACGAATGGCCATCAAGGAGGGACTAGGACATGTTGTGGCGAATCGTATGTGTATATATTACAGGATAGGTGTCCCATCATGTAGCCTAAGGGGGTGAGGCAAGGATCTCGTTGTGCTGTCAGGGACCGTGCCGTATGTACCGTGACAATGAAGAGGCCCTACAGCTGCGCCATAAATTCAGCCGTATATAACGTGACATCCAGGATGTCCCAAGTTATCACGGAAGAGGGCACTAGGCTGGATCCCACATAAGGTCGTTCAGCGGAATCTCCAGCTGTTTAGCCAACGCCAGCGCTACATGATACGAGATCCCACACTTGAAAGCCGGGGGCCCGTCGATCCTATCGCCAGGCGATGTTCGATGAAGGAGCCGCATCGATGTTAGCTCCATGATCTAGGAAGCCTTCAATACGAAGCGCGAGTCAAGCAAAGTCGGTGCCACGTACGGCTGAGTAGATTCCAACTCTGCTGGTCTCCATGTCGGTATATTCACCAGGGATGGTATACTCGGGTGCAGGCAACCGTGCCTCGGCATCGTTTTCCTCCAATAGTGCGCCGAGAATCGCCAGCAGCCGGTCGAGCGGGAACGCGAGAGGGCCAACTAGACGTTGCGGTACCTGTACAGATCTAGTCAGTCGAGATAGATAAACAGTCTGTCGTTGCGCAACCCACCTTCGTCGGCCCACTTCTCGTCGTCTTCCTCGCTCGCCGCTTCCGCTTCTTCTCATCCAGGCCACGCCCAAACATCCTCACATCCGACTTAGCGGGGTTTGTCGAGGCCAAGAACGCCGCTATCAGTATGAATCTCGACATCCGGGGGAGCGCCTGGGTCCCGTCCACGAGCTTCGTCGCACGCTGATCAGTGCCCTTGACGATGTGCCCTGGGTGTTTCGCAAGGAGGTTGGGGTCTGGCTTGTTCTTGGCCGCCCAGTCAGACGCGTTGGCGAGCCGGGGGTAGAGTTCCTCCATGGCGATGCTTAGTGACGCGTTGAAGAGCCGGCTGAGGCGCATTCGGACGTCCTCTGATGGTGGCGAGAGCTGAGGCTGTGGATCGTCTGCTTCATCAAGGTCCATCTCATCAACCCTGTGTTCGAGGGCGCATTGATGGTCGTCGAGGACCGGTTGTACGAAGCCCGGCCATCGAGCTGCTGCGATGTACTCGATTTCTTGAGTGTCGTGGGTGAAGGGGAAGCACACGTCGCAAAGCACGGTTACGAAATGAGAATAGAGACCCTTCAATGAGGGATGGTAGGGACCAGGAGTGGAGTCGTCGGAAACGGGGAATTTGGAGATGACGCGTTGAACAATGACTAAGGCATTGGATCAGATGGGCCCGATGTCTTTCACAGCGAATGAGGCGTACTTTCTTTGGTTGGTGGGGGTATATCGATAAAATATGGATCGGGGGAAGCTCCTAGGGACGGCCGTATATCCTCCCATCGAACTTCCGAGATAAGAATGACCGTCAAGTCAAGTTGAGTCTGGGAAAGATATCAGGACGTGTAGGATCACGCATGCCAGAGCTTTCGCACCAATTCTGCCAACCGCGTCAGTGGCACAAGAATATCGGGAAGGGACTCCTTCAACCTTTCCGCACGTTCAATTACGATGACCAGCCTCACATCTTCGCTGTCCAATTCCGTCTTCTGTTTGCCTTTCCCCTTCCCCTTCCCTTTGTCGCGCAGATAAACGCTGACCGCGCGCAGCCCATGGATAAAACCATCGAAGTTCTCGTTGAACCTCTCGGCGTCGTCTTCCAAGCTCCAGTTCGCGCATCCGTCGTCCCAACTGGCGTTCCACTTTGTCAGAGCATTCAAGATCGAGTCGTATAAGAGCCGAGCGGTGAAGCAAGCCACCGCGTTCACTTTCGCGTAATGAACGCGCTTCGATGGACCTGGGTCTGCACTATGCTGAATATCTTCAAGAAGGAAGGCTACGACCGAGGCCGTCACCCGTGGAGATGTCGGGTCGTTAATGTATATGAACGGCGGTGGGAAGGTGTCCACAAGAGTAGAAACTTCGTCCGAAAACTGTTCGTAGCCGATTTTCCAATTGTCAGACGCGCCGTCCATTAAAGGTGCGAGGAATGAAAGGAACACAAACTGGGAGGATAGTGTTTTACTGAAGAGGCCATTGTGATCTTGCTTATGTAAGTCAAAAAGTACTCATGATGCAAAAGCAAACAGAGGGTGATTCCGAGATGTACGGTCATGCCGCGCTTGGCTCCACTGGTTCCATCAATTTGCTTCTGGAAGTTCAAACGCTCAGCGCTCAACGTTCAACCTCCTGCTTAGACTTGTGACCGTGTCGCGATCCAAGTACTCCAAAGTGTGGCCTCGCAAGCCACAGGCTCCCTTGAGAGGATTATTGGCTGAAATCTGATATCTCTCGTGCCAAAAAGACTACGGTCTTCGGGGCCAGCCTTCCTTGAAGCCTGTCCTTGCAATCCAAATGTACGCGCTCCTTTAATTGACTTCTCCTTTCCAGGAGTATTGTCATCAAGCTCTGAGCTATATTCTTGCAGGTAATTGCGAAATACAGCGCCGGTGTGTCAGCATTCAGTATAACCTGAGCATTGAAGAGGTTCTATAGACTATCACAGTTGATTTTTGCCAAGCCCAAGGCCGCCACGCTTGAAAACAAAACATACAATTCCTTGAGCCTCTTCTTCCCGGCGGCCCCTCAAAGTCATTTCAGCCTCTTACATACACAATGAACGGTCCCTACGCCCACGTCAGCTTAAAAATCAACCAATTTGGCGTATCCCAGGTTGGCTCTCATTTGACGACGTGTTAAACTCGACTGTCCCAATTTCTGGACGCGCATTAGGGGCGGTCATCTCACCTGGGCATGTTGAATGCTGGAATGTACCAAAATGGCCTCTCCGACGGTCGACTTTCTCGTTTGCCACCAGGCGGAAAAACACGTTATGATGATCATTTGACTTGCATTTGACGATGGCAGCTCTCTAATGGCAACCACGCATCAGATGTTTGTCTCTTGTCTACTCTGTTACTAAGGTGCTATCCATCTCTGCGAAAGAATAGCCAAGGCCAATGGGACTCGGCCGAATGACGGCACATAAGAGAGGCGAATGCTGAGGGCTCTTGATCAGGCAGGCTGAAGGTGGCCACGGAACCTTGACGCCAATCTTATTGGACGAATAAACACTGATGGGAGAGCATTCCCATCCACGCTGAAGCCGATCATACGGTTTGTGAGGCACTGTTGTGTAAACGTGATAATCGACAGGTCGCCGTATGACGGCAAGATCGTATAAGGCTGAGGTAGCAGGAGGAGGATATACATGAGCAATAACTAGAAGATAAAAGATAGAGGTATGGTAACTAAGGATGTCCTCACGATATAGTATACAGAGACGACCAGCGCTTGAGACCCTCTAGTGGCGGCGATGAAGGGCTTGAGAAGATTCTACGACTTGGAGCCGCATTGATTTAGGCCTGCACCACAGAACTGTGCAATGATAATCCATAAGATAATCTGTGAAGGTTTGAATTGAACATCCCGGTAATTGAGTAGAGGAGTAAGGTCTTGTGACTCACCAGCCCGACTAGGAAAGAAAGTGCCAAAACCTTCTTATTCCTCCACCACATCTGTCTCCTCACGCTTCTAGCCCCTCGTCTGAATGCTGTTGCTTGCCCTGCCATGACGTCCGTCTTATCTACAAGAAGTTCGATCCTCTCGCCTCGGCTTAGGATTTGTTCCACGTTCTGCACCATTATATCTTTCACTTGGTTCAGCTCCGTTTGAGCGCGAGTCAGCTCGTCTGCGGGCGGCGCGGTGTTGTACGTATGCATCAAGGTTGCAATGATAGGTCCGAAGCTGCCTTGAAGACCATGTGCGGGTGTTTCATCGGATGACGAGGAAGATGGAGCGGCCGTAAACTGTACAATGGATGTTATCGGCGTTGGCTAAGTAATGTAATGAGGCATACCTTTCGTTGCAGATCTGCGAGGAAAGCAAAAGGCATTCTCCTGCAAGATGGCTCGTTCAAAACCTAGACGAGCAGGCAAAAGCACTTACCGCCCAGCATCATCATCTGCCATTACAAGATATGTGAACCCTCCCTCTGATATGTAATGAAAGAGATATTGCTCCCAAACATAAGTGAGTTTGCTGTGAATGACGTAGTTGAGTTGTTAGGCACCAATGGAAGTCAGAGAAGATCTATACCTGTTATTTGGAGGAATCTTCGAAAGAATGGTCTGCGTTGCTGTGGACTTTGGTTCATATCTTGAGACGCTTCGAAAGGGCAAGATACAAACCTTGCGAAAAATCGCGTTTCCCAGCCTGATGCTCGGCAAGGATAGTTGGTCCCTTGGCCACAAGTGCGTGAATCTATATAGATGTCAGTTTTTGAATGATGTGAGCTTCGACTTGCATACCAGCGACATCGAGGCTTGTGGTGGTGGTTGTAAAGGAGCATTGGGCGCGGCAGCAGCAATGGACCAAGCGATTACCTCACCTTTCTCACGTTCGAGGTAAAATTACATTTTTATTTCCGTTCAAGAATATTTCAAGTTCAGCCATCTTGAACCACTCACTGATCATCGATCCATTGCCCGTACTTTTGCAGTCTGTAAAATTCACCATTCCCCTCGAACCAAAATATGATGAGCGGTATGAGATCTTATTACTTTTCTTGTGATTTTTAATAGACGTCTTTATAAGATTTGGCCTCCCACTTCATCGGCCCTAATGGCGATCAAGCCTCCGCATTCAGTATCGCTGAAGTGAGGGCAAATGCTTGTGCATATATCCTATCCGAGATTTCTTCCTCTGAAGAGGTGACGTGCCTTTGGAAACGGCGTCTCAACGCCCTAGCTCTCGTTTCACGTCTTCCACCAGAAATCCTAGGGACAATCTTCAAATACGTGGCAGCGGGAGCCACAAAGCACTCGAAACTTGAATGGATACCCGTCTCGCACGTATGCTGGTATTGGCGTTTCGCTGCTCTAGACTGCCCCGATCTCTGGTGTAACATACCATTTACACATCCGTCTTGGGCAGCCGAAATGTTTCGACGCTCGAAAATGGCACCTTTGACAGTCACAGTCGAGTTCCGCCGTCATTACGATACTGAAGCAGCATCGCAGCGCAAGGCTCAAGCTGTCCACGCATTGTTGAGCCAAGTTTTGACCCAGATGTCCCGCGTCAAGCGACTTACACTTTCTCAATCTGTTCATTGGAGCCATTCAGCGTTCCTGGAGCTGATCGAACTCCTTGACGCTCCCGCTCCCCTTTTGGAAAAACTTTATGTCTCCTTCGGCGACAATGACGATGGGTGTCGACTGGCCGATGGCCTGTTAGCAAGCTCATCTCGATTAGTCCACCTCAGACTGTCCAGGTGTGGGATTACATGGCAAGGACTGGTTTTCAGCAACCTCAAATCACTCAGAATCCTTAATCCTCCAAACACCACGCATCCAACAATGAACCAGTTCGTTGCTGCGTTGTCCGAAATGCGCTTTCTCGAAATACTCGTGTTTTGTTCGAGCTTCGCTCCCCCGGACATCGTGCACACGGCGTCCCAGATCACCGCCACGCTTCCATGCCTTCGCTCTCTCCAAGTTGATAGCGATTTCAGGGAATGTACGGTCCTCCTTGACTGCCTCACCTACCCCAAGAATATCCATGTCGAGGTCAAATGCAGGGTCCTCGATAGCGATGTACAATCTGCGAGCCGTCCTTCTCTCATCAGAAGGCTAGCTGAAAAGCTCGTCGATGGGATAGATGGTCAGATCCGTTCTCTAGCGGTGAAGCAGTGCGATATCAAGTGTTGGAGGTCGTCTGACGTCGCGCTGGATAATCCAAAGGCTCTCCCTACAATTAGCGTCCAGTTGGGCATTTTTTCAAGTCTAGCAGAAGAAATCCTGAACCTACTTCCTATTGACCAACTGTCCACACTGTCGGTTATGGATACCAACCTCTCCCATGCAAAGTGGTTGAATCTTGGCACCCTCAGCCAGCTGAAGACCCTCTATGCTGGCTGGGAAACCGAGACGACAGTCCTCGATACACTTTCTCATGGGATATCGCGCTTCACGGGAGATTCGGCTGGAGTTGAGCAGCCCGTCGTCGTGAATAATCCCATGTTCAGTGCCCTGAGCCGCCTAACAATCATTTCCTGGACCTCCGATGGCCATACTGACACTGCTGGCCCGTCGCTCATGGTCAAACTGGCAGAGCGTTTGAAGCTGAGGAACGATGCAGGGCTACGGCTCCATTATCTGAGGGTGGAGGAATGTCCATATGTCGAGAGGAGACATATCATTCGCTTCGAAAAGCTTGTTGACGTCTTTAGATTTATAAGGTGGGATGGGTACACTGAAGGCTCCGAATCCACGGAGTGATCGAATCAGACAAATTTTCAGTCACCCATACTACTCCGAGTCCACACTGAGTATTCTACGAGACTGCTACAACGTATTCCCTACGTTTGGTACCAGGAAGGTACCCAGATCAGACACAGATTCCTGAATACATCAATGTACGCAGCCGTTCCCCCTTTGCGACAGGTGGGCATCACACTGTAAGCTGTAA
Source organism: Lyophyllum atratum (assembly GCA_014905825.1). NCBI lineage: Eukaryota > Fungi > Basidiomycota > Agaricomycetes > Agaricales > Lyophyllaceae > Lyophyllum > Lyophyllum atratum. The sequence continues at coordinate 576,189 of JACGCN010000009.1, read as the reverse complement.
GCTGTACCGTGTCCAGCGCTCCTGCGGGCGCAAACAATGTCATGGATTGCGGTTACATCACTACAATCGTATTGTCCGCTGCCACTCCAGCGGGCCCGCTAAACCGCAACCTACGACGCGTTGTCTGCGCCCGCAGGAGCGTTGGACACGCTACAGTGTGATGCCGGTATGTGCAAGGCAGGGCTACGACAGCTTCGCTACTTGGAGCTGAAGGAGTGCCTGCTCCAGTCCTAGCTGCTTTCGACGTCCAACTCGACTATGCCTTCCACGAAGGCAAATATCTACCTTGCCTATAAAGGTTAGTGGAATCACATTATGCCAGTTGCTGCTTTCAACAGTGAGTCTTGGTGTGGCGCAGAAGACAAAGCTACGTTACTCATAACTGCTGGTGACCAACAGCCCCGGACGCAAGTCGAAAGCTCGTCTCTATGAATGTATACAGTTCCCGCCTTCGTCCTGGCAAAAGAAGCCTCGCCGTCGTAAACTTTCTAAATTTCTGATTCCCTTCACCGGACTCCTGAAGCCTTCATATCAACTCACCGAACCGCTGAGCCAGACTCGAGTCGCATTTTAACTACATCCTGCTCCATGTGGACGCCGTGCTCAGATCACGAACGTTGGTCTTCCGAATCGCTCTGATTCGCTCGGTCCTATGACCCACGAACCTTGTCAACCTATCGGACAGGTTTGATATTAATTAACCAGATCGTACCCTGAATTACATGAGCCTCGCGTTGCCATTCAAGAAATCGAAGACTCTCGACCAGATCCTTTCATATAATATCTTTGCGAGTCTCTTTCGAAATCAACACTTATCGCCGGCCTATCTATAGGATCTTACCATCGATAATCCACATCAAGCTGAAATCTAGGGGACGAACGACAGATCGGTCCCAACTGCAGCAGGCACCCTCATTTCCAAAATCTCTGGTGCATATGGACACAGTGGGGCTCGAGACCGGCTGTGTCGCACGGGACAGCTGGGACATCCGGATCTGTGAAAGAAATCAACTTTATCGATCCGATGATTTCAGAAATCGCTGATGATCCCGAGGACGGCCTGGACTGCCCTTGAGATTCCTATCCACACGACCACGTCAGACGGCCTATTGCCATTGGTTGCTCTCGAATTAGCCTGGGCAATGTGTACGCATCATCCTCGAAGCTATGACGGTAGGCGATGCTCATGTGCAATGTGCTCGACTAGTATACGAAGAGTCTCATTAGAGTACAACCGGCACGATCGTCAGCTCCCTCTCCCTCCCCTCCGCCTTCCCTTCAGCACTCCGCTCCCTCCTCTCCCTTACCGACCGAACATAATCCACCCCAGCCCATGCCGCCCCCGACATAACCTGCACAATACTCGGCTGCGTATAACTCGTCCCCTCCGGGAACACTCCAATCACCTGGCCCGCCGCGAGCGCGTTCGAGGATTCATTGAACAGGCGCGACTGGCTGCGGTTTCCCAGCCCGTTTCCTGTGCTAGTGGTGGTATCCCCGTGGTTAGACATCGAACCGGAAGGGCTCCGAGAGCCGTCCCATCACGATCCGGATTGTTGCCTATTCACTTCTCGCGGTGCAAAACGCCAACGCCAACGATCTATCATTGGATTCAAGTCAAGCAGAAATAAACAGAGGTGATTCAAATTTCAGATGTGTCGTTGTGGGTCGCAGCTGATACTAGGATGCTAGATTGAACGCCATTCTTGCTTAGATTGAGAAGTAATCGTCCATATTAATAGTAGTAGTACGAGTCTTCCTCCTCTGAATGTGGAAAATCGTCACCCCTATCCCAATCAGACTCCGTAAAATTCTCCTCTCCGTCCCATTCAACCTCTTTAACGATTTCCTTCAACACCTCCACATCTTCCTCGGTGACATGACGGCAACAATCCAGGACTAACTTTGAAAGTGCTGTTCCTCGCTCCCGCCTCGCCTTCAGACAGTCAGAGAAGCACTCAATAACGTCACGGATTTTCCCCGCGCCGCCAGACCTAAACCTTTCGTCGAGGGTCCAGTCCTTGATGGTAAGTCTCTTGACCGCTTTGAATTGGATATCAGCAGCCTGATCACATGGCTCAAGAGCAGCAGATGTGCCGGTGGAAAGGGCGAGGAGAAACCCAGAGCAGTCGGATCCCACTTCGAGATACTTGAGCTTACTGAGGCTACCGAAATGGTTCACCCAGGTTGCGTTGGAAAGATCTATGCCCTGGATCCTTACGTATTCAACGGACTGCAAGGGAAGGGCTGGGAGGACATTTGTTACAATGTCCGTTGCGAAATTGGGCATTTGGTGAGGGGAGAAGGTGATATCGAGTTGGGGCATTCCTTGCGAATATGTGATCAACGGGGGAATCACAGATGATGTCCAAGCTAGGATTCTTTCCCAATCGACTGCTACAGAACGAATTGGTCCTTCTATTCTCCTCCCGAGTGTATCAACCAACCGCCGAACCAAGAAAGGGCCAGTTGCAGGAATCTGGTGAAACCCGCTGAGGTCACATTTGATAGTGACGCGAGCATCGCTGGGGTAGGTGATATGGTCCATCAAGGAAACACAGTTGACGAGGCGGGAGGACACATTGAGATGGACGAGTTGCGGAAGGTTGACCGTTGTCGCAAGAGTGGTGAGCTCCCCACTGGCCGAGGCAAAGTCGGAATCCAATTCGAGCTTTTCAAGGCGGGACATGTGTGAAAGGGCGGAGATAAACTGGTGTACAGGCGGCCTGCTTGCATTGGGGATTTTGGCGACCTGGAGTGACACCAAGTTCGCGAAGATCGGGGCTCCCCAGTTCAACCCACAATTCGTGATGCCTAGGCGAACCAGTCGCGGCGAAACTCCAGAAAACAGATCCTGTGGCAACGTGTTCTCGTCGCTGGTGGAGGTGAAATGAATTTCGAAGGTTTCCAAGAGCGGTGCGGGAGAATCAAGGGACCTTGCAAGCTCCCTGAAAGGGCGTATTTCGCCACTAGATTGATGTAGCGAAAGGTGTCTGATTCGCGATAGCTGTGACAAGGCGGTTTTGAACGTTGCTTCACGAAACGCTGCACTACTACGTAGTGTGCGGTATTCCCCAAACATCGCCTTGATGGACAAAGGTGCCATCTTGGAACGCGCCAACATCTCCTCCGCCCACCTCGGACAGCTGAATGGTATATCGCTCCAAAGACTCGGGCACTCCAACGCGACGCGACGCCAATGGGAACATACATGAGACACACGGAACCAACGTAGCCTCCTGTACTCCAACTCGGATGGTTCGATGGTACACCTGAAGATAGTCGCGAGGATTTCTGGAGGAAGGCGAAAGATGACGCTCAGCTCGTTATGGCGGCGCTTCCAAGATGTGGTGACTGCCTCGGAAGCTGCGATGCCCTCTCGTATTCGTGCATAAGCTGCCTCAAGGACAGTGAAACTGCTAAACGCGGACGCGTCCCCTACATCGCGCGTCTGGCTTCGTATAACTGAGTATTGCGAAAGGCTTCAGTTGAATATCTTACCTCCATCGCCCTCTTGGACTGGATTGGAACAGTGGATCGCGTCGAGGGTGGACTGGTCAGCGCTCAGCGCTCAGCGCTGCTGGAACTGTCGAAAAAGAGTTCCGATCAAGCAAAAACAAACAGAGGTGATTCGAATTTCAGATTAGTCATTGCGGGTCGAAGCTGACTACCATCGTGCTAGTCTCCAGTCCCAACGTTCAACCTCCTGTTTGGACTTGTGACCGTGTCGCAATAGTACTCCGAATTGTGGTCTCACAAGCCACAGACAGGCTCCCTTGTGAAGTTCTTCGGCTGACTTCTGAAATTTCTCGTGACAAAAAGGCTACCAACCTGGTGCCTGCCTTAGAGCCTGTCCTTGCAATGCAAAAGGTAGGTGGTCTCTTGATTATCTTCTTCTTTCGAGGCGTGTTGTCAATGTCATGAGGTCTGAGCTATATCTTTACGTTCAATCGCGAAATGGGCACCGGCGTGTCAGCATTCAGTCACCTGAGTATCGAAGAGGCTGTATCAAAGTTTCGCGAAGACTAACACAGTTGTCTTTGCAAGGCCTGAGGCCGTGCTTGGAAAAATTAAATAAAAAGGAGTTATCCACATTTGTTCTTACTACGCCCGATCTGACATATTCGAGTAGCCTGGAGTCAAGGAGCGTATCAGCCCCCTTGGTGGTAGATATCTGGTGCAACACTAAAAAGAGACCCGAAAACACGACGAACTCGCAAAAACTAAGACTGATCCGACTCTTCCTTCTGCGTTTAAAGAAGCTATTTTCGGCCCTTAGCAAAAGAGACCACAAGAAATTGGTTTAAGTACTACCTTCCAAATGATGCTCATGCGCACGTTGCAAGTGGCGAAAATCAGTCGTATGCGAAAAAGTACCACTTTGGGGCTGAGTGTATACCTAGGACGCGGCGGTACTGATCGATAATGTCCATGTTTTGCGCGTTCTCCAAATCTTCTGGCGTCAAGTTACTGCCAACTATGAAGCAGGGAGTAGTACCACCCCACGCAGCAGCACGTTTGTCACGTACTGAGACCAACCGTCGATGGCCGTCTGGGAGCCTGTTGGTGATCTCCCGGAGGGCAATCTGCCGCTTACGGTGATTCTCCAAACCAGCGGCAAGGTTTCTATCGTCCGCCCATTTCAAATAATCCTCCTCGATGAAGCTCCACCCAAGCGCTTGAGCGTAGACAATTTCCTTGTCCTTAGACTTAGTATAACGGGTAGGACGACGTGAACAGAGGCCTGGAGCCTTAGGAAGTTCGATTGTTGGAAGTTCGGTGGCATTTTGGGGGTCGCTCCTATTTCGAGAGTTTGAGAGGGATCGAAGCCATGATGAAATCGGCTTACACAAAATCCGCGTACATTGGTTGTGAGAATTTGGCAAGTGCTTAGACGTTGCAGCTGAAGTGCTGAGGGGCTGGTAGAGTTATACTGCAGAGGGGTCGGGATGCCTCTGTAGATTCAAATGACTAAAATTAGCTCCTTGACAACGATGAAGTCTGGAGAGCCCAACTTTCGACTTTCGCCATCATATTCGACCTATTTGGGCCCCGGCATCCCGGCTGATGGGCATTTCTACGATTTCTACATTCTAAATCGTTTCCAGATCCTTACGGGAAGTCACCCAATATCTTTGCGAGTCTCTTTCGAAATCAACACCTATCGCCGGCCTATCTATAGGATCTTACCATCGATAATCCACATCAAGCTGAAATCTAGGGGACGAACGACAGATCGGTCCCAACTGCAGCAGGCACCCTCATTTCCAAAATCTCTGGTGCATATGGACACAGTGAGGCTCGAGACCGTCTGTGTCGCACGGGACAGCTGGGAAATCCGGATCTGTGAAAGAAATCAGCTTTATCGATCCGATGATTTCAGAAATCGCTGATGATCCCGAGGACGGCCTGGACTGCCCTTGAAATCCCTATCCACATGACCACGTCAGACGGGCTATTGCCATTGGTTGCTCTTGAATTAGCCTGGGCAATGTGTACGCATCATCCTCGAAGCTATGACGGTAGGCGATGCTCATGTGCCATGTACTCGAGTAGTATACGAAAAGTTTCATTAGAGTACATAATATCACGACGATGCAACCTCGGAGCCCACTATACTGCGCAATACCAGTCACGCGGGTGGGGGGTACGAGGGGATACCGGGTATATGTTCCAAAATACAACAAGTACCAGTCAGCGAAGAGAAAGAAAATATTGACAGGAGAGCAGATGACCATGATCGCGAAAATGGTATGGACGGGCGCCGTCTACGAGATGCATGGGAGGGTCCAAGTCTAGTGATAGCTATCATGGCTGAATGACCGCAAGAACGATCGGGTGGACGTTATCGGCGTCGGCGCAGAGATCCGGGGTTCAGGCGACGGTGCGATATCCAATAACCCCAGCGCGTTCCTCGTTTCATTCGGCCAACTTGGAGGCGGGGGGGAGCTCGAGGGTTCTGGGAGCCTGGGCGGGGAGAGCGGGCGCGGCATGCGGTGGCGACTTCGAGACGAGCGATGTCCATTCCAACTCGAGTTCATGTTCGTGTCAGCGTTTGAATGTGAATGCGAGCTGAATGGCAGTGCAACCTCTGGGTGGTACCGAGTGCCTAGAACCCTCTCCGGTTCCTGTGTGTGATACGAGCCAGGGTGGGCGCCTCCCATGCGTTCTTCAGACGCTCGCGAAGTGGATGGGGGGCGTACAGTGGCTACAAAGTCGGAGAGTGAGATGGTCCGGCTTCTATTTCGCGGGGTCATATTCAGGGCCTCCCGATCCTGATCTACATCAGCTCGTGCGTCCTGGTTTTGGTTTTGGTTTTGGTTCTGATTTTGGCGGAGCTGAACAGGCGAAAGCGTCAAAGATCCGGAGTCCGACGTGAGGGACATCCTCTGCGAGCGGTCGTCACTGTGCCCTTCTGCGCCCACGTCCTCGAAAGAGCGCAAGTGGAGATCGCGTACGCTGATGACGTCGTTAGCGGGTATGAAATGTGCGCTGGCGCGGATGGGCTGCGTCGATGCCGGGGCAGGGTTTGCGGTGTTCACGGTGCCCCAGGAAGACATGCTGCCAGCAACGCTCGAACGGTCTCCATCCATCCCTGGGGGCGTCTGGAGTTCAGAGCCTGTGAAGGCCGAGCGACGGCGAAGGCTAGAGCCCGAGTCAGAGGGCGGAGGGGCTTCTGAGGGGGGCTGCCATGATGATGAGTCAATATTGGTCATGTCGCTCATCCGGCGTTGGTGTCGAGACCTGGAAGTGCGCGAGGGTCGGGGTGCGGGAGCGTTGGGGAAGCTGGAAGAGGGAGCAGGCGCTGAGGTAGGCGGCGGTGGTGCGGGCTGTGAGTGTGTATGCGTAGGCGCGGGCCGCTGTGCACTCATGGTCGCGGTCGCGAATTCTTGTGAGTATAAATGGGTTGCGGTAGGTCGTTGAGAACTTGTGGTTGTTGGAGCAGCAACGGGCGAGCTCGATGGGATCATCTGGGTCCATAATTGAGTCCCCCAGGACTCCTGGGCTACATCAAAACTCCCTGTCGCGGCGGTCGTAGCAAAATCAGAGTGTACGGGGGCAGAAAGGGGTGGCGGGGGTAGCCCCCTGGTACTCGAATTCTGGGACGACGCTAAGTAAAAGTCCTCCAGTCGCCTAGGCCGCCTCGAGGATTTACGAGGCTCTGTCTGTGTACCATTAGAACTTTGGTGTGGCAGCAAGCCAAATTCATCCAATGTCGTCCGGCGTTCGGGCAACACTTGCCCTGGAACAAATGTTGATGGGATCGGAGGCGACTCTGCGGGAGGCTCTAGGAGCGGTGATTGGATCGGGTCAGGAGGTGCTGTGGCAGCCTGCCGTGGTGCACGAGTCCGTCTGCTGGTCGAAGGGGCTGCCGCTCGCGACTGACTCATCCGATAACCTTCCTCGAACCCATCCGCATACTCAGTGATATACTCCGCCACCATTGAGTAAGGATCAACCGGGACGGCCTGCTCAGAGGGTAGACTTCTCCCGGCCTCGCTGATGGAGTTCCAAGACGCCGTCGGCGCATAGCCGTTTTCGAACATGCTCCTTGGGACGAAGCGCTGGCCGGGCGACGCACCGGGTATAATCGCGTTCTTTGGGCCACTGGTGTCTTCGTCCGAGGCAGGAGTCTGGAGTGCAGGCGCCAACGGGGGCCCTCCGGGGCTCATAGGGGTCAGGGGCAGGGGCCCGTGGACTTGGGCTGCCTTTCCTTTCCCTTTCCGATCCGCATTCACCCCCTGAATGTGCATGAAATGATCGTCTAGTGCTATTTGGGAGCTCGAGCTCGATTCTCCGTTCGGGTAGTGTCCTGGGGTGTTCTCGGCGGTGCGGGCGTATCGTTTCGCGAAGGAGGGGAGATTTTCCAAGGGATATGGTTCGGGTGGGCGAGGGAGAGGATTTTTCCTAAATGTGATGGTGGTGGCAGCCTTGCGGTTCGCCTCGATCTCGGACTCGTAGCGAAGTAGCTGAGGGGAGAGTTAGCCAACACAAATGGACAATTGGTACATGACGTGCCTTCCTGCGTACCATAGCACAATTATTAGAATTCGCCAAATATATTCAGGACTGGGCACGTACGTGTGCAGCTCCTCGACCTGCGACAGGAGACTCTGCTCGACCGCAATCGCAATCTCCTTCTCGCACATCTGCGCAATCTCCCTCTGCTCAATCTCCCTTCTCAGATGCCTAATCGACCGGTGGTTGTCATGTCGCTCCGACCGGAGCGTATGGTACGCCCCAATAACTTCATGGGCTTTCGCCAATGGTTCGTGCTATCGTATAACATTCAGCCCGAAAGCAAAAATATGAGACCCCGCGTGTAACTCACCGTATTCCCGGCAGCCAACCACCTCTCCACCTCCGTGACCAACGCCACCCGCTCCGCCTCAGGCATGCCCGTTGCATCCCACGACACTACAAGTTTCTTCAACAGCGCCACCGCCGTTCTGTCCTCGTCCGGCTCGCCCTCGCCCGTAATCAGCTTCTTCGACCGGTCAGGTATAAACGGCTTGCGACACAGCGGGCATATGCTCGGATGCATCTGGTGTAGGCATCTAAGAACATAGCCCCATACTTTTCGTTAGTACGCATTCCTGACAGAGTGAAAGGACCCAACGCACTCTATGCAGAAGATGTGGCCACAGGGGATGGCAAAGGGCGGCCGGGGCTCGTCGTACGTGAGTGGTTCGAGACAGACATCGCAGCAGCTGGATGGGTGGATAATAAGGGGCATGGAAATTGGGGTTTGCTCGCTGCCGCTTCCTCCTTATTATGAAGGGAATGGGAGCACAGCCCACTGGCACGCCTTGTACCCAGCTTCAGATGAGTGTTGTGGTGCAACGGCGAGATGCCACCTTGTTATGACTCCGTTTACAATAGAGCTGCAGCGTGCCATGATGACGGGAGGTGGCCCATTCTGGACTTTTCGTTAAGCGCTCGTGGTAGACGCCCACATACACAATTAAGAGAGTAAATAATACAGTGAAATGCAAATCTACAGCTACTTGAAAGCGTTCAACGCTTACATCTGCGCGTTCTTCCCTCTCAAAAATCGAGCAGCCTCATCATCCCCTCTACTCCTCAAATAAACATCCAGTGTAGAAAATGCTTCCGCTCGTGCAGCAAACAACGGTCTAATCAGCTTCCGCGATGGTACAGGCTCCAAAGATTGCCTCCGCGTTTCAGAGGCGTCCGTCCGTGAAACGTCTTCCTTCCTCTTTATGAAGGGGTTCCGAGGAGGGGGTGGTGGTCGTGTGTATCTCTCTAGAGCCCTAGCTCTCGCAGCCCGCTGCGGTATGTGCCCTAGGCAACACTTGTGCAACGTCATAGCAGTCTTTAACCTACAAGCTCAAACATATAAGTTGCCATAAGGTTGAGGGACAGGAACGGGTTCATACAGCCTGTATTTGTCTGTTCGAAGCCCAAGTCAGGTTGTGTCTGACTTAATGGAGAGCAAGAACCACGAACCATATACCATGGCATTGTGCAACTTGATGAGGAGGTACACGCTGCTATACGTGAGTCCCAGCAGCTGAAGGGTCCTCTTCACGCCCCCCAGCACGCCCCCCACCTCTCCTACAGCATCCGACGGCCGGGTAAACCAGCTGATCTTCCTCAACACCCTCAACACCACACCAGCGCTTATCCCCAACCCCACGCCCCCAAAGATTGCTTTAAACTGCGCCTTCGCCTCGTCCTCGCCTTTCGCTGCGAGGAATCGCCCAGCGAGACTACCTGTCAGATAGGCGGGGATGTGCAGGAGCATTGGCGGAACGAAAAGGAGGATGCTGCAGAAGGCGAGGGGAACGCGGGAGAGGAGGGGGAGGAGGCTGGTGATGTATGAGGGACGGCTAATTATGGAGGTGAGGATGGAGTGCTCGATGTTTGTGTAGTGCAGGAGCGCGTAGTATTTCGTGAGCGATGCTTTCGCCGCTTCTAGGTGGTGGGTATTATCCGTTGTCGTGGTATTGGCAGGGGCAGTCAAGATTGCTATGAGACTGTAGGGCCAGATTCAAATCAGCACTAACGTGGGTGGGTGATGACAACTGGACAAACGTTTGAGAGATAGATACCCAATCTTTCAATGGTATATTTGCTGGGTCCTTCCAAAGGATATCTCTAGCCATTTGAGCTGCATATAGGGTATCCCTTCGAAGCCAGAAATACATGTCAGAGACGTCTCAAATGTCGAAGGTACGGGACACCTGCCACTCACCAATCTGGCGCATTTATGGACATCGCCCTCATCTGTTTCTCAATTTCTGCCATAATCTCCTTGATAGCGGCTCTAGTAGCGGCGTCGCTGCCGATGTCGTCTCCCAGGATATCTTCCATATATGAAGCAACGACGATAGGTTTCCCGTACCTAGCTTCCGTTCAATCAATCGACTAGGAAGGACCCAACGGACACACTGACTTGACACAAACCTATGGGCGAGGTAAGACCACATTCAAACACACACCGACAGCACTCACCCGACTCAGGTATCGCGCTTTATCTGTATACACGATCGCAACCGGCACGATCGTCAGCTCTCTCTCCCTCTCCTCCGCCTTCCCTTCAGCACTCCTCTCCCTTCTCTCCCTTACCGACCGAACATAATCCACCCCAGCCCATGCCGCCCCCGACATAACCTGCACAATACTCGGCTGCGTATAACTCGTCCCCTCCGGGAACACTCCAATCACCTGGCCCGCCGCGAGCGCGTTCGAGGATTCATTGAACAGGCGCGACTGGCTGCGGTTTCCCAGCCCGTTTCCCGTGCTGGTGCCGGGATCCCCGTGGTTGGGGTTCCGCTTGACGGGAATGGCGCCAGAGGAGAGGAGGATGGCGCGGGCGAGGGGATTGGAGAACATGGAGGATTTGGCCCAGAAGGAGACGTGTCGTCCGTGAGGGATCGTTGCGGCTGCATGAGGGAATCATGAATATGCTAGTTATGCGTCAATAGGACTATGGAGGGGTTGGAGGACGCTTACCTAGGGTGGCGATATCGATGATTTCGTTGTGGTGCGTCGAGGCACTGTACTGCATATTTAGAGGCTAGAGGACAACTACAGGTCGACGACACGTACATGATGAGCGGGCCATCTCTGCGCACATTCTCTTGACCCTCAACGTGCACCTCCGAGTAGAATCCGCTGACAGACCAGTCAGAAATCTTGCGGAGGATGCGATAGACGACTTTGAGCTCCATGACGGTAGTTAGGTTGATGTAGTCAGATCTCAACCCATCCGTTCAATGTTGACTGGCTGTGAAGTTTGATTGACGCGGACACAAGTCCTCGGCCAAACCTCCATGAATGAGAAGTACAACAGGCCATTTCTTCTTCTCGTTCTCCTTCCATCCACGAGGCTTCAGAGCCCATCATACAGTATGACTCTCCCGTTAAACTAACGGCATATCCAGGCATGAGATTGCATTTATCTTCGGGCAGCTTCTTTCTCCGCACTCAATACCATCGCTGTTGGGAGTCTTACAAGATGCGCAGGAGTCCGAGATGGTGCGACACGAGGCAGCTGAAGCTTTAGGAGGCATAGCGACCCCAGAAGTACTTCCTCACCTAGGCGAGCGGATGAACAAGGAAGATGCGCCCAGAGTCGTCCGCGAGAGTTGCCAGATTGCCATAGACATGTGGGAGGTGCGTTCAACGTTGAACAGTGGTTCTCATAAATGACTCGCATTCAATCTCATGCACCAAAGTTAGCACGAAAACTCAGACGAATTTCAGTAGATTTCAGTATGCAAATGGCCTTGGGATAGCGACTCCAATTGCCGTCGTTGGTTAGCAACTTTTTGGTACTCGAGTACGGATGGGGTTCGCGCTTCTCTGTATGTATGTTTAATAATTCTAAAATTGTTCAGGAAGTCAACCATAAGAGAGAAAATTTAAAGTAAAGAACAGGTACCCTAGACTTTTATACTGATGAGACAAATTTCGCAGTCTGCGAAGACAGTACCATAAGATTACATCTGGGCGAACGCGATTACGATTCATATGCTGCTGGCATAATGTACCTCGCGGTTACGATCAGATACTCAAATGTCCTTGCCGCCCTTTTCTGGGCGCTCCAACCTTCTCCAACCCCGTACAGGGTCCGTGGTGCCTCTTCAACCGCGTGTATTCTGGCACCTCGAGAAGCGACAGCTGCTGATATTCCCATATAATTGAACTACATTCGGACCGAGAATCTGCGCCACGAACATTATGTACAAATCACCATCGCCGGCTTAGAACGGCAGTACAACGTCCTCGACTCTAACTCTGTCCTTCGGCTCGTACTTCAGCATTTTCTCAAGCATGACTCTCAACGCATCGAGATCACCGCTGAGTTCTCTTTGCCCTTCTTTGTCATTTCGGCGTATGCTCAACAGCCGTTCCTTCAGATCTTTAGGCCGCCGCGATCGTGCAGCTGATTTGAACGCGCCATTCTCTTCAAAGAATTCCGAGCGTTCGCTCCATTGGTTCCACCACCGTTCAGGAAGTTTCCCGAACGCGCTAACCATCTCGACGAGGATCTCGTCACGCTCACCAAAGAAGGCATCCAAGAGCACATGATCGCCGAGCACCTCGTAGATAGTGCATGCAAGCGACCATACATCGACGGGAGGCCCAATGACGTCCCCGAAGATGATCTCAGGAGCGGCGAGTGAGATAGGGGTGCCCAGTGATGTTGGCTTCTTCCGGTCAGATATGTGGAATGCTTCGCCGAAGTCAGTGATCTTGATATGACAGTTCTCGTTCAGGACGAGGTCGTCCAGCGGGCGTGAGTCTGGTGTAATTACGACATAATGGGGTGCGGCTGGTGTCAGGGCTTGGCCGTCGACCGTCTTGACCGGCCTTCGTATAGGATGCCCGAAATGCCGGTAGACGTCCTCGATAGACCACGAATGAAAGCCTGGAATAGTGAAGAGGAGGTTGTGGTAGTGAAAGTCTAAATTGGGGAGTCAAATTACATTTGAGATTGATTGATAGCTGAGAGTAGACATACCTCCATGAACAACACCACAAGAGTGAAGAAATGCAAGCCCTTGTACGCACTGCGATGCAACCTTGCGTGCAATTGGGACAGGTAGGTGGTTATTGTCATTTACGTGTTTAGCCTGACCTATACTAGGGCCGGCGACTTCCGTCACGAGGCAGCGATGGAGGCCGTTTGGTCCTCGAACTTCGAAGCTATCGAGCAACTTTGTGACGTATCGTCGTCCAGGGTGCGACGGATTCGATGTACTGATATGATGCAAAATCCTGGTCTCCCCATTCTCCTCGGATGCATCGGCGATGATGAACTTCAGTGCGACGAATCTATTCGCCTGTAGGTCTCTTGCGAGCCACACAGTTGAATAGCTGCCGAACCCAAGCTTATGCACGATACAGTATCTGCCTTGGAATTCATCGCCGAGGTGGACTGGGTGATAGCCGCCAGGTTCATATTGCTCCAGATTTTCGGCCCTATCTATCCAGACATAGACGGGTTCGTAGTATTCTGTAGGACTGGGGGAACGAGACATGAATGTCGAGCAACGGCAAATCGAATGGCGAGAACAAGCGGGGGATAGGAATGGTCTCAAACGCAAGCTGGGAAGGAAGCAATGGCGGACTCTGGCTACCATGCATGATTAAAAGCGTGCCGAAGTTTCGATGGTTGGTTGTTGTTCTTCTCAAGATCGGGGCGTGGGAATTCATTACTTCTGTGGGTGCAACTGTCGTTCTCCCAGCGCTATGTAGCGCTGATCTGATCGCCCAATGGCCTTGGAAAGTGAGGCAACTTCAAAGGAGTAATCGACTGCGTACATCCCTTGCTGTTGGGGTACCGCTTGACGGGAATGGGGCCGGAGGAGAGGAGGATGGCGCGGGCGAGGGGATTGGAGAACATGGAGGATTTGGCCCAGAGTGAGACGTGTCGTCCGTGAGGGATCGTTGCGGCTGCATGAGGGAATCATGAATTTGCGGCTGCATGAGGGAATCATGAATCAGCCGAAAGATGAGTGGGGAGAAGAACGGAGGGGTTGAAAGACCCTTACCTAGTATGGCGATGTCGATGATCTCGTTGTGGTGCGTCGAGGCACTGTATGGCATATATAGAATTCAAAACTATACAGGTCGACAACACGTACATGATGAGCGGACCATCTCTGAGGACATTTCTTGACCCTCAACGTGCACCTCCGAGTAGAATCCACTGACAGACCAGTCAGAAATCTTGGGGAGGATGCGATAGACGACCTTGGGCTCCGTGGCGGTAGTCAGGTTGACGTAAGTAGTCAGATCTCAACCCATTTGTTCAATGTTGACTGCCTGTGAAGTTTGATTGACGCGGCCTCATCGACAGGTGACCACACAAGTCCTCGGCGGCCATAGAGCGAACAGGGTCGATGTCAAGGCAGCCTGAGCCATTCCCTGACCATTCCTTTGTGAATGTAAGTAATTAAGGAGTCAGGAGTCGTTGCGCAAAGTGCGAAGAACTCCGAAAACAACATGGACAACGGCCTAAGCGATATCTCAAGGTGCGATAGCAGTCGCAGCAGATGAGTTCCCTGGAGAACTTGATGCAAAACGCCAACACAAAATGGAGTGGACGACCGCGGGTCAGGTCATTAGAATGAACCCGATGCGCGTCGAGCGGCGACATACAATTGGGCAAAAAATCTAACTACAGGCATAAGAGATACAGTATTTCGATCGCAACCCAACTGCGAGCACAAGCCCTTCGAACCAGGATCAGAGACGACGACCACGGCGACCACCCTGCGTACCAACACATCAATACATGATTATACGCAAAAAGACGAGAATAACGCACCTTGCGCCTGGTGGAATCGGTGGGGACGGGGGTCACATCCTCGATACGTCCAATGCGCATGCCAGCACGGGCCAGGGCGCGGAGGGCGCTCTGGGCACCGGGTCCGGGGGTTTTGGTGCCAGTTCCGCCAGTGGCGCGGAGCTTGATGTGCAGGGCGGTGATGCCAACCTCGCGGCAGCGGGTGGCAACGTCCTGGGCGGCCAACATAGCAGCGTAGGGAGACGACTCGTCTCTGTCGGCTTTTACTTTCATTCCGCCTGTTTCCAGAAAGTATCAGGAACCTGGAATGCACTGTAATATGGGAGAGTGAGACGCACCGGTAACGCGGGAGATGGTCTCCTTGCCCGACAGATCGGTGATGTGGACGAAGGTGTCGTTGAAGGAGGCGAAGATGTGTGCGACACCGAATACGAGCTCTCCCTCAGCAACCTGGGGGCCGAGCGAGACGGTGTTCTCCTCCTTGGGCGCCTTGACTTTCTTGGGGGGCTACAGAAAACGACATCCACGCATCAGTCTCGCGATCCAGCGGTTCTGAGTCGATTTCGAATCCGAAAATTGGCTGGAAGCCAAGAATATGGCGTTCGGAATCGTAGTAAAGAGAGTCGACGTACCATTTTTGTTGAGATTGAGGGAGGAACGCTTGAGGATGGATGAGACGGACGTTGAGCAGACAGCCAAAAATTGGGAACACGTAAACAAAACAGGAACAAACACAATCCAAACAACGCGTCTTCCTTTCCGTCTTCCTTCGTTCTTCCTGGCACTGTTTCCCTTGGATTCGGTTGTACCCTCAGAACGTTGAAAACCGGATTTTGCACGTACTGGAGCTCTGAGGAATAGTGCAGTGAGTAAGCTGACCTCGTTCAGCGCTGAGGAGGCCGACCAAAAAATACCTGAGATTCGAACAAGCTTTCGACGGCCCGCGTCGAGGGGCGAATGATATAGTCGACCAAAGACCCTAATAATCTACTTAAACGCGTCACCAGTGCGAGAATTCGTGGCACTTGACTGACGGTATATGATATGTATGTGAGCCTAGAGCTCGTGATATTATCGCTCAACATGGAAGTCATCGATTCACACTTACAGCCCGTTGTCAAAGAGTTCCATCGATATTCGAGTACTTTTTCCTTGAGAAGGTTAACGTTGGAATTGCACCCCTGATTTGGCAGTCTATAATAATTCCGACATTGCGGCATTTTTAGGAGCGACATTCGAGGGTCAGCGCTCGCCGCTCGACCATGTGGAGTACAGCACTCTCATTGTTGGAAACTTTGGACCCAGTATAGCTACTTTTGGCCCCGTACTAGTATCAATGTCGACCATGGGTACACGGGAGAAGAGCGCGCAGCTGATCGAGGACATGATCCATCGATAAGATCATCTGACGTTTCTTCGCACAAGTTCAAGTTGAAGCAGACCGGCTATCCAGCCTGGGTCACTTGCAGCGGTTCCATTATCCGCTCTGGGCACGGACCCGTTGCGGTTATAGAGCTTCGTTCGCTTTACAAACCCTCTCCAACTCCCAAACCACATCAACCTTCACCCCCCGCTGCAAATCCTCACTGGCACATAACCATGGCCCCAGACCCACAGTGCACCGCTCTCGCTGCTGCGAAGGACAAATCAGGTACATAAGACCAGCGATGTACTCCCCGCACTTCCTTTTGCTGAGGTTGGCTATATACAGGACTCTCCTATGCAGCGATCGCTCAGAAGATTGGCAAGACTGAGCAGCATGTTATCGACAGTGCGTTTCCCTTTTTTTTTGACGAGCGACGCCTGCCAATGCATCACGTTCCATTCGCACAGTTTGCACTGCCAAGCAAAAGCCGACCAAAGATGAATTCGATGCTCTGGCAAAGGCGCTGGGCATTACAGCAAACGTATGATCTTTCAACAGTCATAGTCTATGAGCTCATGGTCCACAATGTGCAGGTACCGAACGATAGCAGCCACGTTGCTGCATAGATCCTGCCAGAACGCAAGCTCAGAACGCATGCCCGTTTATGTGTATAATATTCAGTGACAGTACTTCCCATCGCCATGTATTATCGAGTATCGTGCAATACCATCTTCATGATCGCTGCTGACGACGTCCCACTGATCTTATCGGCCACTGCTGTATCTTATCAATATCTGATTCCGCGCTATCAATTGCCTCCGTCCGGAGTGCGGAAGTCGGAGCACGGATTGATTTCCCCAGGATTTCCAGGATTTGTTTCAAACCCGTGCCACATCAGACGTTCTGGCCCAGTGGTACCCAACACGCATTGAATGTGGTCGCACTTGCCACGTCTCATTTCCATCCGAGTCCTGCGTGCTTCTCCCTCTTCCACATCACCCACGAAGTCGTCTCATTGTCTTGTCTTGTGACCCTATCTAGCCCTATCTGGGCTTCCGTGATTCGTGCAGGGCCAGGCCGCCGAGGTGACATGGGTCGTCTTCGATGTTGACAACAGCGAAGACGGCCGGCATGTTTTCCGGCCTGTGGAATAGACTCTACAACCTCCATGGAGATCCTCTCACTCGGCGATATATGATTCGCTTCTACCTCCCACCGAGAAGACCTTAATTTCGTCAATAATCCGGTACGATCACTCTTGTTCCGATATCTGCCATGACTTCGACGATTCTTGATTCCTGGGATTCGCCGAAGCGATATGATATTTGCGCGCATTACCGTTAATTCAGAACGGCGGTATGGAAGGAAAATAAGCAGCCCGTTGCATTAACAGTTTAATGGACTTCTGACATCTATAGGTGTTTTTCCATGTGAGTCCTTCAGTTATCAAGTGTGAAATCCGACGGAGTGGCGACCACCGCCGGGACAGTGGTGTTGGAGGGCGGGAGGTGGTGCATATTCGCTCGAAACTTTGGATCATTGCCAGTAAGCGTTCAAGCGACTGGCATGTTTGTATTGTGGTTCTGAAACGAAACGGCGATCAACGCGACCCTGAATAGCACCACCATATATCCCATTATCGACCTAATTAGAGACCTTCGTATTGCATCCGGGGCAACTAGGCCACCAGGTGAGTGCATGGCCAAAGATTGAATAGCGCGGACGGCCAAAGTATATCCACCATTGATCACTGCTACTGGCGATCTGTATCTGTGGCACCAACCAACCACTGATGGCTAGCGAATCTTCGACATTAACACCGCATGTACAAGGACGACCTACAGTATGTCTCAAGCAAAAGAAGGCCCCATGACCTCAAAGACGACTTCATCTTTAATGACGCCTGGGAGTCAAAAAGGTTATTTCCGTGCCTCTCATTTCTCGATCAGCGAACGCACTCTCCCCACACCGTCATATGAAAACGTGGTTATGCGGCAGTTATTTACCACATGCTTGCTTGCCGTTATCAGGGTCCTTGTATACGTACAGAGGGTGCTAGGTAAGTCCCAACTCCGGGTTAGAACCTAGAATAATCTCAAGATTACGGCAAGTGCTTCTGTCCCCCTACTCACCGGAGAGCTTGACACAAGATAAGCACCATGACGGTGCACGAGAGTCTACCGTAACTTTGTCCAGGATTACGGAACGCGACGTAGACATCCACGCGCTCGGCAGGGTCACTGACAGACACATGTTTACCATGAGGCTTTCCCGGCGTGCACGATCCAGGCCTTCGGTTGTTAAAAAAAAGCAAAGCATTGACATTATACGGGGGTGTAGTAGTATAAGGCGAGACAGTATGTAAGTATATGAACGCGGATAAACGAACTTTAGCGAGTAATAAAGGGAAATGCTACAAGAATGGTGAGGGTGCCGATATAATTGTTCAGCTCTATGGGATAGAAGATAGCGATAACAACACAGACGACGAGTACGGGGCAAAGGGCAGGAGAGCGGATGCTCCCAATAACGATTATGATGCAATGAAGAAAGGAGCGACGATGGAAAGGAAAGTGAAGGTCACGTCTGCGCAGTAGAAGTGAAGGGGTATAAAGGTATGTACAATGAAGATGAGTGTGATCCGGATGATCCAATCGAGGAGTCAAGACGATACGTAGATAGACGGCTAATAAGATACATGCACGCGAAGGACAATGGTGTTCCGAATAAAATGGTCCAAGACGCAAGGCATTTAAGGGGACTGGTAGCGCGAGCTATACGAAGCTGTGCGGGAGGGCGGGCGGCCCATATACTTGGATTGCTCCATCTCAGGCGGGATCCAGCGTTGATGGAGTTCAGCTTTTTCTTCCGAAGTAGAGCGCATCATTTTGGGGGGCGAGGGTGTAGACAACCTGCGGGGCTTGGGAGGGATAGGAGGTGGCGCAGGGGTTTGCATGCGCAGGAGGCTAGGGGCCGGTGTGGTCGTGCGCAAAGGGGGGAGCGCAGGAGTGTATGCCCGTATGGACGGTGTATGTGATCGTACGGAAGGTGTTTGGGACCTGGCCAACGGTGGCGCAGGCGTTTGGGACCTGAGGGGAGCAGGTGTTTGAGACCTCGAGAGAGGCGCTGGAGTATAGGTTCGTGAAGGCGAGGGCGTAACAGGCGTAGACGGTCGTGAAGTCATCGAGGCGGACCTATGATGAACGGAGTTGAATCGTGAAATTGGTGATTGTGTTGATGGGCTATATGGTGGCACAGGGGACGTCGATGGCGGTGTTGGTGAGGTCGCAGATTGGCGAGAGTCCGCTGGCAATAACGACCCTTTCAATCGGTTTAGCTCCACGCAGACCGTCTGGTAATCCTGCGCCTTTTGTGCATATTGTTGGCGCTAGAGAAGTGATTAGTGGGATGTTAATTATTACGTTATAGTATGGCTCACTTGTCTAGCGAATAAAATATAAGGGACATCAGTTGAAAAAAATTAAGCACGGAAGGAACAGGGAAACCCACTTTCGTAATTCGGCTTCTAGTTTTTCAGTTGTTATTTCCAGATCGTCGACCTTTGCTTTGAGGTTTGCTTCGACGGTCTTCGCATTCCTACTGGCTTCGGAATGCGCAAGATGGTTCATGAGGATGGCCCTTAGGAGCGCGGCACTGAGATGAAGGGAAGTCTAAAGCAATGGTCAGGAACATATTGTGGTCAAAGGGACAGGGGACATACTTGATCATCCTTCACATCAGACGTGAGCCATTCCTCGAGTTCTCTGTGGAGGGTCGAAACCTCCTCCACCGAACATTTTTTGGCGGCGACCTTCGCCACCTTGTCCTCAAGCCGACGTGCCTCCAGACGGGTTCGAGAGCAACCCTCGGAGAGCAACAGTCTTTCCGTCTTTCTTGCCCACATATCTGCAAAGTCAGTCTGACTCGACTCAATGGGATGCTGGGGCATGCGCCTTGGAGTACTCCACCCGCTCGACGTGAAATCCATTCGAATGAGCCGAATGGAGTCGCCGGTGAAATTTTCGCGACAGAAGGGACAGACAGGCAAGAGGCGTGAGGGTGTCTTTTCAACTATGGTACTGCAGCAACTCGCGCACAGGACGTGGCCTGCAGGGGAAGTGAATTTTGCATGGGTAAGAAATTTTTCAGAGCGTGGAATGAGTTTTTTTGACTCACCACACGGAATTGAGTGAGGATGGCATTGGGGGCCATACTCCTCGGCGCACACATCGCAGGCTGAACCGGGATTAAGAGTTAGCATTAGACCAGCCAGTTGAAAGCACCTCTAGGGTGGTGGAAGAAAATTGAAGTGGAACAGGGCGAAGGGGAAAAAATTCGGTTGAAACGATGATGGATATATAGGACAATGGACGTAAGCCCAAATATGGAAACCACTCCTGTACAGCTTACAAACAACATCCCTAGCCTTCATACATGAGTTTTTAATCCATTTCAAAGCATTCTAGTTGCGGGTATTACCCCCCAGATCCATCTCGGTCCTTCTCTCCCTTTCTATCTCAGAACTGATTGAAAGGCGTGCCACCGACGTGCTCCTCGAGAAACAATTGCAAAATAAAACCCCTGGGCTAGGGTTAGGGCTATCGCCGGAACCAAACAAAGCACCTCGTGCCACGTCGAGCTCGAATCAATTCTGATCGTTTCACTGCCAGGTACAGCGCGGACATCTTTTTGATGCGCTCTCATAGGCCTGTCAAAATTATGCGGCTGAGACAGCGTGTCGGAGAACTTACTGGATGTCGGCGAAATCAAGGCCACCTTGAGAATTTTCATCACATATGCTCTTGTAGCCCACTGGAGCCGACCATCCTAATCGCTATCCACGATCGTGTCCCTGCGGACGTGAAAAATTCAAGGAAACCCGCGGAACTGGCCCTGCACTCGACATCCGATATGCACAAATTTTACAGGGCACCACGCTCCACCTAGGGGCGAGGTCAGGTTCGTGCCGGTTCCCGCCTGTCTTTCGACCTCGACCTCCCATGGACAGAACTTTGTCTCCACAAGCACAGGACCATGTCGTGGAGACGCTTCCCTCTCCCACAACCAAGACGATCATGAAATACATCATCCCCTATCACTTGCTTGGTCTTCTTCACTACCTTCTTCACTACCTTCTACATATCACCCTTTGTCGTGCATCCAGCGCTATCACAGCCCTCATCGATAATCTCGACAGTTGTGGGGATGAAAAATACTCGTGTTTACTCTGTCATTTCAAAAAAGCGGTAGATCTCTCTTGGGATCTTGCCCTAACAATCGATCGGTCCACGTTTTGCGCGATTACGATCCCGGAGATCGGTATTCCTGGATCTGAATCTTATCGCCCTGGTATGACGGAACTATAATTTTCGGTTCATTTCACAGAACCTGCGCAGGACCCCCAAGTTCCGCGACAACTGTGCATCTTCGATCAAGTTCTTTGTGTGCATCCTCTGCCACTGTGAAGATATATGTTGAATAGGCCCTTGTAATCCCATGGGTTGTCCCGAACGGAAGAGACGCGCTTCTAAATCCTTTCAGCTGCCTCGAGGAGTCGGGACACGCCTTCACACCAGGTTCACAAAGATACACCAATACAAGGCGGACATAGGTATGACAACCGCACATGGGTTGGGCAATGGGCGTCCGTTTGGATACTATTCGTGGACCAGGAAAACACGCGATATACACGAGGCACCCATATCTGGAACAGTTATCTATAGAGATCAGAGCCTCAATGCTAGGATGTGCCTCTGGACGGGGTTCGGCGCCACAACGCCTACAGCGCGTTTCTTTCTCTATTGCAAAATAGAGATGCCAAGAATCGCACTCCCGGTATCTGTCCTCAGGTAGGCAGACGTATCCCTTGCTCTCGAGTCGCCTATATATCCCTGATAGGATGAAGCAGTACACGACAGTCGGATGTGAGGGGGGGAAAGGCAGTAGAATGCCTAGCTTAGCGCCAACCGTCCTCACGGATCCCCTGACGATACCGAGCACGTTGATACACATCGGATTTGGAGCGGAAGATGACACCTAACAGATACATTGCACCGAAACGCAGGGAAGGCGGTGGTGGGATGTGACACCAGAGACACGCGGCGCATAATCGCGGACCATTGCATGCACGGGCTTCCGAGTGGTCAAGGAATGACTCGACTGAGTACGGTCCGACCAAGTCCGATAGCGACCCGACGCGTAGCTGGGCAGAGGGCAGATGTTGGATACGGGTGGAGCTGGAGGCCGCAGCACTGCTCCTTCTCCCAGACACGAAGACGACAGCACCAGGAACTGCATCGAGGCATGGTGTAAGTATGCAATGGAATTTCGAATTGTATAGAACGTGCGTTTTCGTAAACGTACTTTGGATTTGGTTCTGGTACAGATATCCCGATCCCTATCCCGTCATCAATGACTGTAAAAGTGTGTACTTCTCCGTACGCGACACGGTGGTCTAGACGGCTCCACTTGATGAGCGTCGTGAAGAGCTGCGGTCAAGACCCCTCTGACGGATGCTGGAGTCGATAAGCCAAGTTGATACGCCGTGTTTGACACGTAAAGTGCTGGGCTCGGGCTCGCCACCCAAGTAGGGAACACCAAAAGACAGGAGAAAGGCTGGCCTTTCCTCGTAGGTGGATTAGCATGTATCGCGAGGCCTGGTTGTCCTAGATCTCCTTCTGCTGAAGTGGCGATTGTAACAGTCACATCGTCCGCGTTATCACCAAGGCCGTGTCCAACGTTTTTGGAATTCAGACTGGTCATCATCACAATAGGTCCGCGCGTCGACAGTCTCGGAACCGCCTGATGTTGCAGATCAGCAGAGGGCGTGACTAGTTTTGCTCTGCGGTACTCCCAGCGCAGGATTGGTATAGCGCGTGCCAGAATACACGTCGGGGGCTATGGATCCTGGAAAGCGGAAAATCATGAATCGTGTAGGAACACTGGGAGCGCTCCGCATGAAATCGTGATTGTGGGTAGGTCGAGGCAGAGCCATTGAAGCGCCAGGTAAGTCTCATCCGACCCATTATACTTTTGATGCTGGTCATCATTGATTGTTATGATCGTATGGCCACCAAGATCGGCGCCAAGCAGGAAGGAATCATAGTCGACTGTCGAATAGAAAATTGAATAGGTCGCATTGCAAAGCTTTTGGGAGCGCGATATGTGGCGTCGATTGGAACGAAACGGCCAAGAGACGGCACAGGTATTGTCACCACTGGACCGAATTGTAGCTGCTTCCACTCTTGGCGGTCTTCTAGGCCAGGACCTGTGGCAACATTGCATAACGAGCCTAATATTATCTGAACTCCTGGCCTAAACTCGATATGTTGTGTCCCTAGGGTTTCAACTGCTATGGGGCTTTCAGTCGCCCAACGACAAATCATGTTGTGGCACAAGTAAGACTAGGCTCCAGATCCTGATAAAAATCGGCGAGGAACAGCTGCGAGGATCAAGGCCACCTACGCTTATACATTGACTCTCCCCTCCAATATTGGCGAATTATGAATGCACGAGAGCAGACAAGAGCTAACTTAGAAGGATAGATAAAAACAATACCAAGCAGAGTCGGCAATCGAAACGGAAACGTCGGAGCGGACTTGGAAGTACCAACTGAGTATACAATGAGTATATCAAGAGGCTCCCACTCCATCAGCTCCTGCAGGCCATGCAACCCAACAGACTTCCAGTGGGAGTCCTCAGGCGCTTGTTCAGACGTTCAAGCTCAAACTTCAAGTACCTGACAGGGTTGGCGTTCCATGGGAATTGTTGAAGTTCCATCTATGGAAACGTTCTGGCGTCTCATGTCAATATCGTGACGCTTCTGAGGCGCTTGTTCGTGAGTGCTATCGATAGCTTTGATAGCGACCACCATGCTTGACATCTTCGTCCAGGTTGAGTATGAGCACCGTCGCATCAAACGGTTGCTCGAAATGGACAAGAAGGATGTGGCACTTGAAGTACGGCAAGACTTCACCTTGCTAAAGCTACCACACCCCCCGGAGAGGAATATTCGCGACCTCACAGCGGATGGAATTCTTGTTTCATGGACGACGAAGAAGGATTCGGTAGCTGATGGCGGTCTCATTCCTAATCCATTGATAACTCATAGCTACCATCTAGCCTTTGCACTACACAGTCGCAAAGATCGTCAAGGAACAGGATATCGATGATGTTCTCATTAATGCAAAAGGAATTTGCTGCGTGTAGGTCGCATTAACGCTTTGTTATGCGCCGCTCAGTGTCACTCTTTCACAGTAAGACCCTCTCGTACCGCGAAGTACGGTTAAGGGGGGGCCAGGTACGGCAGCGGGAGGAGGAGAAACGCATGGTTGCGCTCCAGGATCACGCTCGAATTTCTGGCGCCCCGCAACCCAGAAAACTCTCATTTGAGACTTACCGAAGGTCTCCCAGCTATGAACGAACTCCAGGTGCCATTCTACCTTTCCTCGTAATTCTAGCCTCCCACAAACACGGCGTAATCCATTCGGAGGCTATCATAGGTCTCGCAGCCCTGAGCGAACGCCGGAACGGGGCGACCGCGAGGACTTCCGCAAGCGACGAAAACGCGAGCTCGTTCATAGCTGCGAGAGACGGTCTCGCAGCTATGAACGAGCGCAAGGCAGGGAAAAACAAGAGGACTCGGCAAAGCGAGGAAAACGCGATCCAGGTGGCCCCAGCCACTCCAGCCCCATCCGAACCCGACGGACGTCTCTTGGAGATCTTCGAAGGTCGAGCGAACCTGAGAGACCGCGAAAAGGGAAGACGCGCGAGCTCTCTCCCGAGCGACCAGAACTTGATTCGGGCGTCCCGCGAGCTCTACGCTCACCAGCAGGTAACCGCTCACCAGCAGTTAACCGGATTGACATCGTTATGAAGTCCTTGAAGGATATCCACGCGTCGCTAGAGGCGAGTAAATATCTCTGAGACGATATAGAATGATTTCTCAATGAGAGGTTGGACAGGATAGCAAGGAGGAGCCATCTCTTGGGTCCGATGGATCCCAAATGGATCCTTTGTTGGACATCCCTCCTCGCCCACTTGGCTTCAAGCACGCGATACCGCAAAAGCCCAAAGCGGGAGTCAGAGTCATGTTGGAAGATGATCTTTTCGAGACTCGTCAAGAGTTGACCACACTGGTCCTTCGAGCTTCCGCTCTTCAGGAACAGTTGAAGAGACTTTCTTCACCAATCGAGATGGGTGAACCGGGCCACGGTACGTATTGAAGCCTATCAACATCTGGAAGGTGATTTCGACTTCTGTGCAACAGATATTCGTGCGCAGCTAGTCAAGGCCAAGACTGACCTCATCCTCGAGCGGCAGGCCCGTAGGCAGGCAGAGCTTTTTCTCTCCGATGTCAAACAGGAATGTGATCGCCCGATGGTCATTCCAGGAATCCTTGCCTGTCTAGAACATCTAAAGGGCGATTTCTGCGAGTGATTTTCAGAACCTACGGAAGTCCAGCATATGGGGTCTTAGCTTACTGCTGGCGCGCGCGCTTTAAAGGCGACACGCCTCGGTTGGACGTACCATGCTATCCTCAATATTGTCCCATGAACTGACACGCCTGACATACCCAGCACCGTACTATCCTCCATACTTGTTTCGTGAACCTTATGTAGATAAATTATGTATGCTATTATATGTAGTAAAAATCCTCCAGTCAAGCGCAACCTGCTACTCAGTTGCCACTTGGACCAGTAACCGTACCATTATGGTCAGCCCGGATCCGCAGTATATCTGCCCTCTGGAGATTAGCCTCGTTGCACAGTGAGCGGAAAATAGATTGTTCGTTGTCGTAAAGGTTGAGGACAGTGTCAAATTCTGCCACTTCACCAGCATCCATGACCAGTACACGGTCATAGTAAGCTGAAACGTTGCACAATCAGGACCTCGCGTGAACTTGAAAAGACAGAAAGCTCTTACCAATGGTGTTTAGTCGGTGAGCAATACAGAGCAACGTCGACGACGCGAACTCAGTTTGTATCGTTTTTTGGAGCTTTGCGTCCGTCTCCACGTCTACGCTGCTCGTTGCTTCATCCTGTTTCATTCATTCATTCATTAGGAACACCAGCAAAGACATGAAGCGAGAAAAACGCACCAAGATAATAATGCGGCTGTTCTTCACGAGAGCGCGGCATAAAGCAAGGAGTTGCTTTTCACCCACGCTGAAATTGGCACCTAGACCACAGTCAGCTTAAAAATCCCAACGGACAATTCGGACAAACCTTCGTCTCCCACTGTTGAATTCAAACTGAACTTGGCCTCTGCAATAGGGTCTGAGGTACCATCACTGGGCAGCAACCATGCCCGCTGGAGCACAGAGATCAATTCAGCATCCGTTCGCAGACCTTGTGGGTCACTGGAAACTTAAATGTTAGTGACAGTCTTGTTGTTACATGGTTATGACGACTCACAGATTTTCGCGTAAAGTACCAAGGAAAAGTGTGCTGTCCTGAGGGACGAGGGCCAAACGACCTCGAAGAACGTCAAGACCAACGTTGCGGATATTCTGCCCGTCTATTTCAATCTTGCCGTCTTGAAGCTCTACCGTTCTGGGATCCGAATGAGAAACCAATAGGTAGAGGGCTAGTATTCGGAGCTTACCGGAAGAGGGCTTGGAGTAACGAGCTTTTACCTGTTCCAAGTTCAGTACACAAATTTATCAACAAAATATATACACCGACCTGCCCCAGTACGCCCAACAATGCCAACCTGGTGTGCGTCTATTCAATAACTAAAAACCTCAGAAGTCCGTAGTTCCTCACCTTCTCTCCCGGCTTTACATCGAAGGTGACACCTTTCAGGACAAGAGGCAACCCTTCTCGATACGCCAGCTTGACATCATCAAAAGAGATCTTCCCCTCCGTGGGCCAAGACATCGGGGGGTCATTGGGAGTCGTCGCATCACCCTCAGCAGGGAGCTCAGTATAGTGCAGCACACGCTCGACTGCATTCATGTTCTGTTCGTTTTGCGCGAACTGGGATATCATTTCAGCTGTAACGCAAAGTGAGCGTCAGACTCCCTGTGATTCATAGAGTAACGGGGTAACTTACAGAACACCTGCGTGACTATATTGTATCTGATCAGTCGACGAATCACAGACAAGAGTTGGTCATACATACTGCTCAACGTGTAAGACAACACAACGCCGACCTTGGAAGGGTCGATGGTGTTCCGGAAGCCCGCAGCAAACAGAGCGATGCCAAGGACGAGCAAATTCCCAAACATGTCCAATCGGACGGCCAACCAGCGCTGGATGGCTATCGTCATGTAATATGCACGGTTTTGCAGATCAAGCCCTTCGTCCGCATTCTTTATCGCGCTCTCCTGCGTGCCATTAGATGGTCAGATGTATTCGCGACGGATGACTGAAGGATGTTCACCTGCGCCCCGTAGGCTCGAATCGTGGAGAGACCAGTCAAGGTTTCTGTATCCCCAGTCAACAAGGGTCCGGCTCAAGACAAGGGATGAAACGCACCAGAATACGAGCCATAAAGAGAGGACCTCATTAACGAGTCGAGCCGCTTGGTTTCCACAGATGTACGACGGTAATACACCGAAACGAGATAATAAAGCACCGCCATGGGAGCGAAGATAATCCCAAGCAAAGGGAAGGTGTAGAACACCAATGCGACTGTTCCGAGCACCGAGCTGAACGTCGATAAAAACTAATGTCCCGTCAGCCCATGATATCACCACGTAGTTCTCTTTTAACTGATTTACCTGCCACAGAGTAAGCGCGAGTTCGTTATCCAGGGTATCTTGATCTTTCGAAAGTCGCGAGAGAATCCTGCCTGCGTAAAAGGATGAGCATTCACTGGTATTACGGGGTAGGGCAACTTACCGATTGGCGTGGTGTCGAAGAAGGACGTGGGCGAACGTAAAACGCTGGCCAACGCCGCTTTGAAGAGGTTCAAACTTGCAAATAAACTTGCAAGACTACATACGCAACATCTCGTATCAGTAGGATAATGAAAATAGCAGAAAGGACTTACGAGAAGGCGAAACTGAGTACGAAGGAGAAGATTGCCTGCGCAACACCTATATGGTCAAATTGTTAAAATCAGACTGGGTGGTGGCAACGTTGGTCTTACCAAGCCCAGCATACACCGCCATGTAATCTCCCTGTCTGAAGCCATGGATGGTTCCCGCAGTCCAGAATCCAAGGAACAAGTTGTTGCCGACTGTCATACTTGTCAGATACTGTAACTTCGAAGAAGGATGCTCCAAACGTACCTTGTGCCCCTTGAGTAAGTGTCAACAGGATAATAATTATAGGCGCCCAGACAATCCCCCCCGCAAAGCGCAGGTACCCCGCATACACATCCCACGTCACCGACCCCGTATTCCGCTCCTCCGCCTGCATCAGCGCCGCACCCGGCTTCTTCTCATCCGCCCCCTCTTCCTGCTCGTCCTTAGTGCCTTTCCTCGCATCGCGCTCCTTCCCGTCATGTTCCTTCTCCTCATCAAGGCTCCCGTATTCCTCCATCAAGCGGGAGAACACAACGCTATCACCCATCAGCGCCTACCAAAAGAACAAAACAGTCAACGTCGGAAGAGAAACCACAACCACAACTCAGGGAGACCGTGACCTACATCGTACGTGCCCTGCTCGGTGATGACGCCGTTCTCCATGACGTAAATATAATCCGTCTTGTCGAGGACGTGGAGAGCATGCGTGACGAGGATGCGGGTGCGGTCGGCGAGGGGTCCGTTGAGGAGACATTGGTCGAGGATTGCTTTGCCGACGTAGGCGTCCACTGCGGAGAGGGGGTCGTCGAGGAGGACCACGTCGGATCTCGAGTACGCGGCGCGGGCTAAGGATACACGAGCCTAAGAAAACACATTAGGGGACGAGTACAACACGCTGGAAGGATGAGTACCTTTTGGCCACCTGTATGATGCATGTGATGAGCATCACTTGAACAGTATCTGGAAGGTGGATGGCTTACCACTAAGATTAATACCCTTCTCCCCGATCTCCGTAAGCTCGCCATTGGGGAGCATCTCAAGGTCATGCTCAAGGCTGCACGCTCGGATGATATCCCGGAATCTGCGATGGCTTGAAGGTGAGACACCGTCTCCTGGAGGGGTTGATAACGACAACTAACCTTTGTTCCTCATCTTCCTGACCGAAAACGACATTTTCACGCAAAGTGGCGTTACGAATCCACGCCGTCTGAGGCACGTACGCAACACTCCCGCCAAAGACGACCTATGGCTCCTTAAGCTCCGTGAACTCTATGAAGGGCAGGGATGAGCTTACCTCGCCTCTGGTTCGTCGCATTTCTCCGATTAGTGACTGCAGTACAGAGCTCTACCACAAGGCGCGTTAATGAGCTGCCGAAGAAAGAAGAGCTAAGCAAAATACCTTCCCCGACCCCACCCTCCCTACAATCGCCACGAACGCCCCCTTCGGCACCGAGAACTTCAAATCCCTCAACTCAAACGGCTTCTCATCCTCCTTCTCGCCTTCATGGCTAGCAGCCGACGAACCGGGTGCAGTCGTAGGCAACACCTCCTTGGCCCCCTTTGAGCGCCTCTTCCCCTCCTTACCTTTGACGCCGCCCAAGAACCTGCTCTCCTCAAGCTTCCCAGCAGTCTCCCACGTAAAATCCCCATCGACAGAGACAGCGCTCTTCCGCTCATAGTCAAGGAGGTACGGCTCCGCGAGCTCTTCGGAGAGGAGGAACTTGGATATGCGTGCGAGGGCGACGAGGGCGTCTGTGAGGCTTGATAGGACGAAGGGGAAGAAGATGAGCGGGGCGCGGATGATCTGTCGAGCCTCATGAGAGTCAGGGAAAGTGGGGTGGAGGGCATGGAGTGGGGGTGGGACGTACGTTGAAGAGCTGGAGGGAAGAGAATATGATGGCGACGTTTAGGTCGTGGCCGCTGAGGGCGTAGGTGATCTAGGGAACCACGGGGTCAGGTTTGGTCCAGTGCGGCATTTAGGAGTGAACGCACGAAGGATAGGATGGAAGCGAGGATGGGTATGAACGTTACGATCGCGATTAGTCCTGAACGCGCCACCCTAACAAACAAGGAAACAATTGTATCAGCGCACAAAATCCGACGAAGAACAACAAAACTTACGCCGCCTTCCTGATCGTCTTGATCTCCCTGGACCTAAGCGACCCAATCTGATGCGTATAAAAACTCTCCCAAGCATAGAACTTGATCAATCTAATGCCCTGCAGTACCTGTCGCGCGGTGTGAGGATCAGGAACGACGCAGAAACCAAAGTGATTAGAGTCAACGCACTTCCGTCGTGAGTCGAACGCGTGTGTCTGTGATCTTCACTCCCTTTTGGCGTTGCGCAAACATGACTTTGACTAGAATCATTTGAATTGGAAACCCGAGGAGAAGAACCTGCATGGCGAGTTATTAGGTATAGCACTGGGAGATCAGCGCCGGACTTACGCCTAGTCCGACCAACGCTGAATATCCGAGCTACGCAAGCCGTTAGAACATGCATTGATAGAAGAACCTTGCAAGCTTACGTTACCAAGAAGGAGGCCGATACCAATGATAATCTATGGTCCATGTTAGTATCGCTTTGCTTTCCGAATGTTAAATAGGGGCTACTTGAATGGGAGACACCCAGAGACTACGAGCATGACCATGAGCAAAGTGAGGGAGAGCAACGCAAGCAGAACGTACTTGTGCCCGAAAGCCGCGAAACGATCTAGTCTAGTCGCGTCTGTGGAAATCATGGTCGTAATTTGTCCGACGCTGTGCTGTAACTTTGCACGTCCGGAGATTCGTAGAGATTTGCGGAACACGTTTCCGATGATCTGTGTGGATTATTTAGGAAATGCCGGTGGAGAATGAGAGTGTTGACGCACCCCTGTGCGAACAAGTAGACCTGTCGCCTGACTCGCTACAGTTGATGATTAGAAACGAGCTACATAGGAAGAAGTACGCGGAAAGCTTACTCTGAAAGTAATGGTTCGTCATCTATGACACAAATCAGCGACAGTCTGGAGGAAGGGCGGGTGGGGCTTACCAAACTTGAAATCTCTTTTTGGTTGAAGGGGAAAAATTTGAATAGGATTAGCATAGGAGTGGTCAAATACAGACTGATGCATACCTTGCATCGCGAACAAGGCGAATGCCAGGCCAATACCATAGCCGATTCCTTGGGGTTTCGCGACCTGCCCAGATGCCCTCTCCTCGTCCGTGAGATGATGGTAAATATAGGACTTCGTAAGCCACGTCAAGAGTACTTTCGTCACAAGAGGAGTGGTGGTTTTAAGCGTATCTGGTCCGGCTGTCAGCAAGAAGGCTTTTCTGATAAGGAAGAGGACCTACCAGCAAATAATTTAAGGAATCCTGCAGCCCAAATACGTAGCCGGAATGTTCTATGGAGCGCGAGAAAGAGAGAGGTGTCGTATTTTGGTCTCTTCTCTGTTTTAATACGAAACCATGCGAATCTAGGTGGCTTCCCTGGACTGGGCAGGTCGCCGGTGGTCTTTTCTATCTCTTTCGTTGATGACGGAGAGAGCGGCACGTCGTCAGATTCAAGATGCTTTCCCTGCATGAACCGAGGTCGTTTCTCGGGTTCGCATCGAGCCCAAAAGTGGGTCTCCACTGCATCCGTCAACGATGAGGTCAACTGAGCTTGGGGAAGAGCCCATAGGTCTGTTGATAGACATAGTCATTACTAGTACCCAAATTACTTCAGTGAAGGAACTCACCGTCTTTCTCTAACGGTCGCGAGAACCCCACATCCAAGAAAGGCACAAGCCACTGGAAAACTAACTTTGAGAGCCATCTGTCGCAATCATCAACACCCGGCGAACGCCAACTATGATTATGACACGTACGGCGCGTCCCCTTCCGGAAGAACCTTCCCTGTTGCAAACGCTGGAGGTGCAACAGCAGGTTTGAATGGATTTGGGAACTTCATGACTCGGCCGTCTGACTCGAGGGAGGAGCGCGGTGGCTCGAGGTATATATACGAGATCAAGGAACACGCATGCCTGCGGGCCTGGTCTTCGAGATGGTTTCTCAGCTGTGGGTTCTATTCCTGGAAAACGGGCAGTGAGTCCACAAGGTACTGGTGACGCAGACAACGGCACCCGTCAATCAAATTCGCCAGCCAATCAGCGGGGCCAGATTGTGTTCCACGCGCTCGAGACGATGAGTCAGCACGGCATATGCTGACGATTACAGGTGACATGATCACGCCGACCTCGCCGTACAGCCGAAGACGCGTACCACTTCGACGCGTACCACTGCGACGCGTCGCACCAGCCCTCGCGGTCAATATTTCCGTCAGGCTACGTACCCACAGCATCCACATTCAATATCGGAATATGTAGTATTTGATATCAAAACTACCCCAGGCCGACTGCGGGGGGGCGCTGGCAAACATGAATGTACATTCACCCTCTCTTTTGAACCACTGGAGCTTCCCCACGATGAGGTCACTCGTATTCTTGCGAGATATGACCCAAGGGCGCGTCGGATGACGTCCAGACCTCGATTCCATGTATATCAACCGCACAAGCGCGAATTCGCTAATCGACCTGAATCCAGCCCTCCATAACATCCACAGCCGCCCCTCCCAAATCAATACGCTCAACTTCTCCATCACCCCCCACCACCACCTCCACCCAAATCTCGCTCTTCCTCCCCATCTCCACCCCCTGCACAATCTCAATCTTCCATCTCCCCTCCCCCCTCCTCTTCCCCAACCAACCCCCCAACGTCGCCGCCGCAGACCCAGTCGCCGGATCCTCCAACGTCCCATCAAACATCCGCGTCCTCACCACCCCATCCCCCCGCTCAAAAAACGCGTAGACACCCACGAAGCCAGCCCACTCTCCCAGGCTGGCTGTGATGAAGCGCGAGGGGTAGGGTTGCATGGCTGCTAACGCCTCTTCACTCGCGAGCTGCAACAGAACGAAGGTCATCCCTTTGACTATCGACACCATCGCCTCTGCTCCGCCCCTGCCGTTGACGTAATCCGCATCCCCCAGTCGGGGCTGAAGCGCCTTCAAACTGAGTTGCGAGAACGGGTCCTGGACTTTAAAGTCGATGGGAACCTGTAACACCACCCTTTCCCCATTACGCACGACAGGGATGTCCCCCGCCTTAGTCCTCAACGTGACCGTATCCTTACCCGGGGATTGCGATAGCAAATACCACCCCGACCCGATCGTAGGATGTCCCGCGAACGGCAGTTCCTCTGTGGTAGTGAAGATGTCGATCGTGGTGGGTGCATCGGATTCGGAGGATTCGTGTAGGAATACGGTTTCGGACAGGTTGAATTCAGCTGCTATGCGTTGCTTCTGGACCTGGGAGAGCTCGACTTTCTCGGGGAGGTGTACGATGGCAAGCGGGTTTCCTAGGAAGCGAGTAGTGGTGAACACATCCAGTTGTACGAAGCGCAGTTTCAGGCCCATAGTGAGCGGAATGCGACGTGGGGATTGGCGGCTACATCTTGTGGTCTAAGGAACTGTTCTCTGACTCAGAATGCGATCACGACATCTCAGTCGAGGATCATCTGACCATCGTCCCTAATAGAAAACTTCTATGCCAACAGCGACGAGTTTGAAATGCACTTGGAAAAAAGTGAAGCTCATGGCACGCCAATGCATTCCAACACTCATTCCAACACTCCCACACCAATGTCCACCACGGCTCCAGGAAGAAGTATCGGAAAGATCACAAGATGGCCAATATGATGCCGGGCCGCCAGAACACCTTATAAACGCATAACATAGCTCGAAGTCTTCCAAGCCATGCTCCTCCTCCTCTCCATCCTACCCCTCCTCGCCCCCACAAACGGCTTCCAAAAACCCATCCCCCGCCATCCCCTAGTCACCCTTTTCAACCCCACACGCCATGCCTTCCTCCAAAACACAAGCACCCCAATGCAAGTCGGCAACGGCAACTTCGCCTTCGGCGCAGACATAACCGGGCTCCAAACACTGCACCCCTTCGCCATCATGTCATCCTGGGCATGGAAGAACGATACCCTCCCCCCGGGCAAAACCATCGCAGACCTCGAAGCGTACCACGGCGTCAGCTGGCTCAGCCACGGGCGGCCCGTCCAGTACGACTTTGGAGGTGGTGGGGGGGTGGAGCAGTGGTTGATCTCGAACCCCAACAGGGTCAATCTGGGGCGGGTGGGGCTGGCGTTTTGGTCGGCGGAGGGTACACTGCTGAATGTGTCCGGCTCGGATTTCACCGACATACGGCAGGAACTCGACTTGTGGACGGGAACGATGACGAGCCGGTTCGTGTTCCGAGGGACGCGGATGACGGTGCAGATAGCCGCTGCTGATGAGACGAGCAGTATCGGGGTGACGATTCGATCCTCTCTCCTGCGAAGTGGGAGACTCGGTGTGTTCTTGGATTTCCCCTGGAACGATGGGAAAGCCAAATTCAGTGCCCCGTTCGTCGGGAATTGGGACGCGGCGGCGAATCATACGACAGTGTTGGAGACGACTGGGACTGGAAGCGCAAGCATCGTGCATACAATGGATTCGGCTGTATTCGACACACGCATCGTTGGGGATAGGTTTAGCATCTCACGAGATGCGCCTATGGCCCACCGATATAGCCTTCGACCTCTTGACAGGTCTTCCAGTTTCTCCATCACAGTGGATTACAGCCCCCACGGCACTACGAAGAAGATCAACCCCGCGGTGGACATTTTTGCAGACTCCGCGAAGGCCTGGGAGGAGTATTGGACGCGGAGTGGTTTCGTGGATGTATTGACGGGCTCGACGGATCCTCGGGCAGTGGAGCTGCAGCGCAGAATCATTCTATCGCGATATCTGATGAGAGTGAACGAGGCGGGTGACTCGCCCCCTCAGGAGGTGATGCGCTGAACTCCCGAAACTTGAGGTGCTGTAGCTGACGACCTGCGACAACAGTCGGGCCTGGTGAACAACGGCTGGGTGCGTCCGCGTTATGTTATGTGTCATCGTCCTGTCTGACGATTTCTGTTGTTTTGTGTCTGGTTCCCAACTAGTATGGGTGAGTGCTCCAGACCGCTGCATATAATGACCCCCGCTGACTAGTTGCATATACCCCATGATAGTAAATTCCACATGGGTGAGCAGCGTCGTCCCCCATAGACGTAGAATACTCAGGTGTTGACCTGCAACACAGAAATGTACTTCTGGCACAGCGCGCACTGGG
The DNA here is from genome assembly GCA_014905825.1 of Lyophyllum atratum. Classification (NCBI taxonomy): domain Eukaryota; kingdom Fungi; phylum Basidiomycota; class Agaricomycetes; order Agaricales; family Lyophyllaceae; genus Lyophyllum; species Lyophyllum atratum. Next base: position 540,879 of record JACGCN010000009.1, on the reverse strand, counting down.
CGCTTTGGAACAACTGGGATCTCCTCCGCCGCTCGAGCAGCATCTACGCACGCTTCCTCGACAGCTCCATCAAACGTGCCCAAGCGCAACAGGGTTGGGCCGCAGGTGCTCGATGGCCCAAGATGACCGATCCCCCAGGCCGTTCCGCGCCAGGGCAGATCAACAATCTCCTCATCTGGCAGCAGCCCCACCCTCTCATCTTCGCTGTGTACGAGTATCGCGCGTTCCCAGTGCGAGAGACGTTGGAGAAGTGGAGAGATGTCGTGAGAGAGACGGCCAACTGGATGGCAGCGTTTGCGTGGCATAATACGACGACAGGGGTGTATGACATCGGGCCGCCCATGTACGTCGTCAGCGAGGATACCAGTCCGAATGTCACCCAGAACCCTGCGCTCGAGCTCGCGTATTGGCGTTTGGGTCTGGGGATCGCCTCGACGTGGATGACGGAACTGGGGGAAGACGTTCCGGGCGAATGGACAACTGTCGCAAGCAAGCTTGCTCAACTTCCGGTGGACAACGGGACATACGCGGTCTACGAGGGTATAGAGAGCAACTTTTGGACGGACCCGGAATACACCAGCGACCATCCGGCCCTTGTCGGCCTGCATGGCTGGCTCCCACCAACACCAGGTTTAAACGTGATGATAGCAAAGGCGACTGCTGAGAAGGTCTGGACACATTGGAATATCACAGATTGTTGGGGGTGAGCTACCTGTTTTCGGCGATGGAGATTCATTGCTAACAAGTTTTTAGATGGGATTTCCCAATGCTTGCTATGTCAGCAGCACGTAACGGAAACCAAGAGAAAGCGATAGAGTGGTTGCTGCATCCACTCTTCGCCTTTGATGATGTTGGGATGCCAGTCGGTGGTGTCAGAGTACCCACACCCTATTTCCCTGGTTCCGGTGCTCTGCTTCTCGCCGTTGCCATGATGGCCAATGGCTGGGATGGCAGTGATGGAGACGCTCCTGGGTTTCCGACGAATGGTTGGACCGTGCGTGCGGAGGGTTTAAGCAAGGCTCTATGAGAAGTATGATTGATATTCGGGCTATATTGAAGGGCGTAAATGTAGTTTGAATCAGGTCCGTCCATGGGACGCGAACAATTCCATCTGTTCTTCTTTCGATAGGCCCATACGTCCTCGCCAATGAGAAGGAGTAAGAGGCTTGTCTTCTGGACCAAATGGCTGGATAGGATGGTCGAGGATCTCCCTTAGGACCGCTGGAACATCGCCAGGTCTCAACATGCCCAGCCTGCGTAGTGATAAGATGTCTGGTACAGTCAGAAAAAAAGAGCCGTACCATTCGCCATGAGGGTAAATCAGCAGATTAGCTGCGTATCTGGATCCAAAAGCGAGTCAGAACTTGATCTAAGCAGACGAGGGTTCCACTCAACTCATGCCCGCCGACGTGTCCCACTTCCCCTAATTTAACGCGACTAGCGATGCCAGAAGGATCAGCCTTCGTGAGACGCGTCAACTCTTCACGCAATGCATTGGCCACTTCTCCTCCATGCTCTCCGCAGCGGCAATCCCGAGCACCGTGAGTGCACACATAGAGATGAATCTCCTCCGAAGTTTGCTTCACCAGTGGGCCCTCAGCATGCTTCCTAAGCTTCTCTTCTACTTCGTCCAAGTTTTCCAAAGTAAGTTCGGGTATGTCGAGGCGTCCGCCTAAAGTTGAGAACGCAGTGGCAGAAGAGTGTCCGGAAATTGAGGTCGGTTGCCCTGGTCCATACCACGCGAAATTGACAATCCCGCCCCATCTCAGCACCTTCCGCTGCAGAGCCCGTTGCAGAGGGGTAGAGATTCGAGGAGGGAAGGTTGCGGGTGGTTCCGTGGCATGAAGGAATATGTATGCTCGGTGGGACGGCACAGTGCCAAACAGTGGCTTCTCTTGGCCATCATCCTGACTCGCGGTCGTCCAACGTGATATTGTCGTGGCGAATGACCTGCAATTAGGGAGACGAGTGATAGATTTTGGGAATGGAAGTGGAAGGGACATGGGATCAGCATGGGATGATATGTCAAGCTTGAATTCAAATTTAGGCGGTGGTTTGCGGGAAGAAAGTCAGCAACGGCTTGACCTTCGATGTTATTATTCTCGGGGTGGGGGTGTGGACATTAGACCTACTATGAACTACAGTAAATATTTGATATAAAGATATGACCCATTCCGCGAGCGGAATGGCCAAGTCAATGTAAGCGAGTATGGGTTACGTAGATGATGGGGGGTTGCAGTGGGGGATCTAGGCTAGTTCGCAAAGGAGAATTGTTAAAATGAGTGGAGGGGGTATATTGGAACATATATTCATTTCTCGCTATGCTCTGCTCGGATGCGTAGAATATCTGCGCGTTGCAGATTTGCCTCATTGCAAAGCGACCGGAAGATTGAGGAATCATTGTCGTAAAGGTTGAGTACGGTATCGAACTCGGCGACCTCGCCAGCGTCCATGACGAGTACGCGGTCATAATAAGCTGCGGATTGGGTCAAGACGGCTGCATAGTGATCGAGGAAAATATTCACCAATGGTATTTAAACGGTGCGCAATGCATAGCAGAGTCGATTCCGCGAACTCTTTCTTGATGGTTTGCTGCAACTTTGCATCCGTCTCGACGTCGACACTGCTAGTTGCCTCATCCTGCATCATGTGCCGATGAATCCATGTAACAGTGGGGACATAGGAAAACTTACAAGGATGATAATCCGGCTGTTCTTAACAAGAGCGCGGCAGAGTGCTAACAGTTGTTTCTCGCCTGCGCTATAATTGGATCCTACATCGGGGGTGAAGGACGGTATTGAAGGATGATGGAGGTTGGACAAACCTTCATCCCCGACTTTCGAATCCAAGCTGAATTTAGCCTCGGCCGTCGTGTCAGTAGAACCATCCGGAGGGAGTAGCCAAGCTCGCTGCAGGACAGAGATTAACTCGGCATCAGTGCGGAGACGCTGAGGATCACTGTAGAGATCATGAGCTGTAGTGTAAGAGGGTTGAAAAGTGATCGTACAGGTTGTCTCGTAGGGTGCCCAAAAACAACGTGCTGTCCTGCGGAACCAATGCCAGAGAGCCACGGAGAACAGAAAGGCCCATACGGCTGACGTCCTGCCCGTCTATCTCTATCTTCCCATTCTGGAGCTCGACAATGCTGAAGGTGGTCAAAATGAGTCAAAAAGGAAAGGGACCAGTGAAGATCTTTCCAAATTTACCGGAAGAGAGCTTGTAATAGAGAAGTTTTGCCTACGGAAAGAGCAATTGTCAAGAGAGCCGGAGTAAGGACAACCTATACGCTAACCTGCACCGGTACGTCCCACGATACCTACCTGAAAGTCTCCATGTCAGGCATGGCGTTAAATCTCAATGTACGAAACCTGCTTTACCTTCTCCCTAGCACTAATTTTAAAACTAACATCCTTGAGGACAAGCGGTAGACCTTCCCGATAAACAAGATCGACATTGGTGAACGTGATTTGACCTTTGGCTGGCCATGACGAAGGTGGATCGTCAGGGGTCGCGGATGCAGCTTCAGGAGGCAGCTCTGCATAATGGAGAATTCGCTCCACGGCGTTCATGTTCTGCTCGTTCTTTGCGAACGTGTTTATCATCTCCGCTGTGAGAGAGAAAAAATGAACACACGAATGCGACAGACATTACAGATACTTACAAAAAGCCTGGGTAACTGCAGAGTTATTAGAGAAAAGGATTCTTCCTCCGACAAGCGAAGTACTCACTGCCTAGAGTATATGACAGAACCACGCCGATCTTGGCAGGGCTAACGGTGTGCCTAAACCCTGCGGCGAACAACCCGATCCCGAGAATCAAAATGTTCCCGAACAAGTCGAGTCTGACAGCCAACCATCGTTGAATTGAAATGGTCATATAGTAGGCTCGATTTTCCTTGTCCAAGCCTTTCTCCGCACTGATAATAGAGGTGCTCTGAAACAAGATGAGGATTGCAAAATGGGCAGATGCAAGGTTTGAGACAGACTCACCTGCTCTCGATAAGCTCGAATCGTCGCAAGGCCAGTTAGGGTCTCTGTTGCTTCGGAATCAGTAGAGTACTGACCCTGCATGACCTATGAGATTTACCAGAGTACGAGCTATACATTATGGATCGCAGTAAGGAGTCCAGGCGTTTCGTCTCAACGGACGTTCGGCGATAAAACACGGACGCGATGTAATAAAGGACCAGGAGCGGTGCAAAAAGTATTCCAAGGAAAGGGAATGTATAGAATACGAGTGCCACGGTACCCAAGACTGAAGCGAGCGTAGACAAGAACTACGACACGCACGGATGTCAGAGCGTTCGAGGGGTCTAAATCAGCTGTAGAACGAACCTGCCAAAGGATAACGGATAGTTCCGCATCGAGTGTATCTTGGTCCTTCGACAGCCTCGATTGTATCCTGCCTGTTGAAAAGGTTGATTACCATTATCAAGGGAATATTAGATTGCAAATCACCTATTGGAGTGGTGTCGAAGAATGATACAGGCGACCCAAGAATGCTGTTCAATGCAGCTTTGTACAGTCTCAAGCTTGCCGTCAGACCCATGAGGCTACGTGTAGGTCAGCGATTGTAACAATCCTCAACCTGAAGTGCACTGACGAGAAAGCCAGGCTGACGAGGAAAGAGAAGAGCGCCTGCGCTGCGCCTAAAGATAATGTCAATCTAAGAGCGATGTGGCTGGATGCATCCTGTCTTACCAAACCCAGCGTACACGGCCATATAGTCTCTCTGGGTGAAGCTTCGGATAGAATTTCCGGTCCAGTATCCAAGGAAGAGATTGTTCCCGACTATTAGTTGCTTTAACAATCTAATCTGCTGAGCGAAGGCGGTCTTCGCACCTCGTGAACCCTCGTTCAGCGCTAGCAAGATGAGGATAATTGGTGCCCAGAAAATACCACCACCATATCTCATGTATTTCTTGTAGATATCCCAAGATACTGCACCAGTGTTCCTTTCTTCCGCTTGCATGAGGGCTGCCTCGACTTCCTTCTTGGCTTTCTGGTCCAAGTCAACGATGGCCGTCGCCTCTTGTGCTCCTCCTAGCTTAACAACACCCTTCTTGACTTCAAGGCTGCCATATTCTTCCATTAGACTGGAGAAAACCGCACTGTCTTTCATTAGTTCCTGCAGGTATAAGGTAAACGACGATGACCTATAGAGAACAGGAAGAGTACTGCACCTCGTAGGTTCCTTGTTCCGTTATAACACCCTGTTCCATGACGTAGATGTAGTCCGTCTTGTCCAGAACATGTAAAGCATGCGTGACCAGAATCCGCGTACGGTTCGAAAGAGGCCCAGCTAACAAACACTCGTCAAGTATTCCCTTGCCGACATATGCATCGACTGCGGAAAGAGGATCGTCCAGCAGTACGATATCACAGCCCGAGTATGCTGCGCGTGCCAGGGAGACACGTGCCTGTGTATACGTTAGTTTGATCCGAATTCATGAAGGATGTGACCTCCTGATAAATACCTTCTGGCCACCTGTATCCCGTCTCGTAAATCGATGGCTAGCGGTGAGAGGTAATATGGATACTTACCACTGAGATTAATGCCTTTCTCCCCGATTTCGGTCCGTTCACCATGGGGAAGCATTTCGAGGTCGTGATCCAGATGGCAAGCCTTGATGATTTCGCGGAACCTGTGATCACTGAGTCAGCTGATAAGACAGTACAGTTGTGGGATATCTACCTTTGATCGTCATCCTCGCGGCCAAAAAGGACATTCTCGCGTAGAGTGGCGTTGCGAATCCAGGGGGCTTGCGGAACATACGCAATGGTGCCTCCAAAAACAACCTACCGATCTTCAATAGAGGCCATAGCGGTACAGGGTTCTCTCTGCTCACCTCGCCCTTTATTTTGCGCATTTCACCAATCAAACTCTGCAATACAGAACTCTGTGGTATCATCATGATTTCAGTATAGCCATCCGCCATACCGTTGTTTAATGCATACCTTGCCTGAACCAACACGTCCAACGATTGCCACGAAAGACCCTTTAGGAATGCTCAGCTTGAGGTTCTTGAGTTCAAACCTCTCCTCCTCTTCCGGGATTTCCTTGTCTTCGGAAGATGGGCCGGACTTTTCCGCAGTAATCGGCAGCATATGCTTGTCCGCTGACTTCTTATCCTTCTTCGCCTTTTCCTTCTTTTCCTTCTTCTCCCTCTTCTCCTTCTCTTCGGCCGTCTTCTTATCAGTGTCGCTGGTCTCAACTTGGCCTGCGATCTTCCCAGCAGTTTCCCACGTAAAATCACCCTCAACGCTAACTGCGTTCTGGATGGACTCGTCGATCGCGTAGTACTCTCCGAGTTCCTCAGCAGACAGGAACTTGGAAATACGACCAAGTGCGACAAAAAGGTCAGCTAAACTCGAGAGAATTATGGGCCAAAACAGAAGGGGAATGCGGACGACCTAGGTAAGCAGGAAGTGTTATAAAGTTGGGGCAATACTATTGTGGATAACAAACGCACGTTGAACAGTTGCAGGGCTGTGAATATAGTGGCGACATTCAAGTCGTGCCCTGTCAGGGAATAAGTAATCTAGACGGGCTTTAGTCAGTTTTGTTAAGTATAATGTCAGGAATAAGGTCGGACAAAGGACATAATAGTAGCAACGATTGGTATGAAAGTGATAGACGCAATCAGGATTGAAGAGGCAATCCTGTAGACAATATTCGAAGTGAGTTTCATTTTAGAGAGACGGTAGAGAAATTTTTGGTCGTACGATGTGGTCCTGAGCGTTGCAATCTCTCCCGCGCGGAGTTTTCCTATTTGGTTTGCGTAGAAAGTCTCCCAAGCGTACATTTTGAGAAGCCGTATGCCTTGCAGAACCTGCATCCGTGATAGTTAAAGGGGTTGAACCGCCACAAAGGAGGAAGTCGCACCTCAGTGGTAAGTCTAACACGAGTGTCGGTGATCTTGACGCCTTTCTCGCGCTGCTTCAACATGATCACTACAAGAATGGCTTGAAACGGCATGCCAATAATTAAAACCTGGATAACATAAGTACGGATGTCCCTGGCGCTCGTGTTAAAATCCGCACCCCAAGTCCAACCAAAGCCGAGTAACCGAGCTAGAGAAATCAGCTATGGATCGGAGATCAAGTACGGGAGAGGCCTACATTTGCGATCAGGAGACCGAAACCAATGATGATCTTCATCCTCATATCAGTCGTTGCCAGTAACATGAATCGAGGGATATATTGCTTACCTGGATCGGAGCGACCCAAATGCTATTGAAGAACTTGTTTAGTAGTCATAGGCTAATCATCCGACAGGGGAGAAGACCAACTAATGTGCGTAGGCAGCGAATAGGTCAATCCGCGTAGCATCTGTAGATATCATGGTGGTAATTTGCCCAGCGGAATGTTCCAATCGTGCACGACCAGATAGTCTCAAAGATTTACGGAATATGGCACCGATGACCTATTTTCATGTTCAGTCGAAGAGTCAACGGCATTAGCAGTACCCACGAACCCCGGCACGCATGTAAAGTCCAGTCGTCATCCCAACTAGAGATGGTGTATCAGTAAATAGAGTCACAATAGTGTGTGGAAACACTGTAACTGACGCTGTAGGAAGTGATTCCCCATCTACGTCACATCTTTGTTAATGGTTTTTAAATTTTATGATGCGGAGGAGAGATACCAGACTAGCAGACTCTGCAGTGGAATTAAAATCAGTGAACAGCGGGATATGCATCGCGCAAATGGTGCCTACGTTGCATCACAAACAGTGCGAAGGCCAATCCAATCCCATAACCGATTCCCTGCGGTTCCTTGATAATTCCAGAGGCCTTTTCCTCATCCGACAAGCGATAATAATAGTAGGAGTTTGACAACCATGTGAGAAGAACCTTGCTAAGCAATGGTGTAGTGGTCCTGAGCGTGTCTATATGCAAGTGTCGGAAAGCAGATTGGCTGCAGCTACAATGTGCTTACCGGAGAACAGATGCAGAACGCCGCCGATCCAAACGCGATTGAAAAATGATGCATGTAAGGCCTTAAACAGAGAAGAGTCGTGAGCTGGTTCTGGCGTCGCTGCTGATTTTCCTGATGCCGCTTTCTCAGTATCCGTGTTGACTTCCTTGTCTTCGGAGTCGTGTTCAACCTCCGTAGGTGACGGCGATTCGGCTGGCTCCGGAATCTTCTCACGAAGAGATCGAGGTCGTTTATCTGGAGGGCATCGGGAGTAAAACTTGAACTCGACGTCGTTCGTGATGTTCCCGGTGAGTCGATGATCGGGTAACTCCCAAAGGTCTAACCGATAGTCAGGCAAACGCGCAAGGCATATGATATCTGACGAAGTACCGTCTTCCTCTAAAGGTCTCGAAAATCCCACACCCAGGAAAGGATCCAGCCAGTGGAAGATCAACTGAGATAAATACCTGTAAGATGGGTTGTGTTAGTAAGTGGCACTTTGAAAAGATGCGTGCAAGACGAGGCGTACGATGTTGTCCTCTCAGGAATGACCTTACCTGCCCCAAAAGCTGCAGGGGCAGGTACAGGGTTGAAGGGGTCCCACATGCCACCAGCAAGCAGTTCCACCTAGGTCGCCTATAGTGGCAGGTTCCGGTGGACACGTATCGGTCAGGAACCGTGTGTTATACGAGCGTTATAGTTCACAGAGAGAAACGATAGTTTCGAGAGCGCACACGTAGAGCCACGTCAGCGGATGGCGAGTCCAGGCTATGTAACCAATAATTCGCGAACCCATCTTCTGATGAGATCAAACAGGGTTCGCGAACGTTCCTCTGATCACAAGGACGACCCTTAGAGGGAGGGTTCGCGAATAGGTTCGCGAACCCTCCTTTCCCCACCTCGTTTCGGTTGCTCCCGCCAGCCGCACCGCGCCCTCCACGTGCACCGCCACTGTTTCGGTTGCTCCCGCCAGCCGCACCGCCCCCCCCACGTGCACCGCCACTTGATAGGCCCCGCTCGTCGTCTGGTACAGCAATCAAAATCGTTCCCTTTTCGGTCATCGCTTACCACTACCCGAAATCCTCCTCCCCCTCCGGTTCCGCTCCGCTCGTCGTCTGGGACAGCGATCAAATCGTTCCTTTTTCGGTCGTCGCTTACCACTACCCGAAATCCTCCTCCTCCTCCGGGTTCCCCTGCGCTCGGGGCGGCTTCCACCCTCGATACAGCACTCCATGCCTCTACACGCCCAGCTACGCAATGGGCCCAGGTCGTCGACCGGTACACCTCCGGTTCCGCTCCGCTCGTCGTCTGGGACAGCGATCAAATCGTTCCTTTTTTGGTCGTCGCTTACCCTACCCGAAACCCTCCTCCTCCTCCGGGTTCCCCTGCGCTCGGGGCGGCTTCCCCCCTCGATACAGCACTCCGCGCCTCTACATGCCCAGCTACGCAATGGGCCCAGGTCGTCGACCGGTACAGCGAGCAAAACATTCCGTTTTCGGGGACCGCTTACCACCTACCCGGTTTCCTCCTCCTCCTCTGGTCCCTCCGCATTCGGGGCGGCCTCCACCCTCAATCGAGCATCCTACGTTGCGATACGACTATGGCATACATATCTAGGTGTGCTATGCCAATTTCTTCGTCGATCCATGGCTTGGATCCTGCTTTGGCCGGCCTACCGGGTACTACTGCACGCACTTGGTATCCTGTACCCAGCCACTCACTTACATATAGATATCTTATAAAGTCTATAATCATGTTATTACTGTTCCCTGTGTCGTCTCTCCCCTCCATAGTCTATTTTATGTTGCCTAATCCCAATCCGACAGATTTTGCACTCGAGCAATTTTTTCTAAGTCGTTATCAGCAACCTGATAAGATAAGATGTTCAGGCTGATATTCCTTGTGAGGGGTACCATCAACATTTATGCATCCAATCATATCAAGTACGCCCAAGGCATGTATATTTCCAAGTATCTACTAACAGATATTATCTACAGCTACTTCTTGGGCTTCTTGGACTTACTCCCAGAGGCCGCTGCTTTCTTTCGCTTTGCGGGAACGGTGGACTCAGGGTCAGGCACGGCAGCGGCAGCGGATCTATGGGAGTTCGCCCACGGCTGTTCGATGACCTCACCATCAGGATGGCGTACCGGAACGCGCTCGCGACGCCCGGTTACCTTCTCCTTCTCCTTTCGTACCTCCTCCAACGCCTTGGCCTTCTCCTTGTTGGCCTGTCGTGTCGCCTTGGCCTTCTCAGCGCGTGTGAGTTCTGGAGGCTTGTCGGTTGGCTGGTTAACCACGAGGGGTTCGGAGATTGTCGCGCCGGCTAATAGATAGTCTTGATCTTGATCAGACACCTGACCTTTTTTCCCGCGTGCCGGTGCCTTCTTTTTTGATTTGGTATGTTTCACTGCTGCTGGCTTGGGTGGCGGGGGAGGGATAGGGGGAGGAGCAGGGGGAGGAGGGGGAGGGGGAGGGGGAGGAGGAGGGTGAGGAGGAGGGATCGAAGGTTGGGAAGAGGCCAGGGATTCCGGGATTGCGCTGTCGAGTGGTGGGATGGGGGGAGGAATCAGAGGCTGTGTTCGGAACTGCGGATCAAGGAACCCTTCATCTGCATCATGATCATCATGACGCGCGTCTTCAGCTGGAAGGCCCATGCGTCGAAATGCATGCTCGATCGGGGAGCTCGGCCCGCCTGGAGCATTTGGGAACATAGTCGGCACAGACGGGGGGGGAGGCAGAGGTACGAACGGTTGAGAGGGAGGGGGAGGGGGAGGCACAGACGGAGGAGGGGGAGACATGTGTGGAGGAGGCGTCGGGGATGCGCGGGCGACTGGGTGCGTTGGTTGAGGGGGAGGCAGAGGCAAAGATGGAGGAGGGGGAGGCGTGTGTGGAGGAGGCGTCGGGGACGCGCGGGCGACCAGGTGCGTCGGTTCAGGCCCGAAGTCTTCTTCCTCATCGTCATCTGATCTTGATCCATCAGACCCTTTGCTGCCGTCGCTGTCATGGGTTTTGTCGTCGTCCGAGGGTGGCTCTATGCTATCCATTCGGTAGGGCGCATCCACCACAACTTGTGAGTCTAACTCTGTATCTACGCGTGGTATACCGACCGTTACATCATAGGCCTTGGATTTGCCCACTGGTTGCATGCCTTTATGGGGTAATGCGCGCTCGAGACGAACTTCTGGGGCTTAAGTTACGGTCAGCGCTATGGACTCACACCAAGCTAGAGTAGGGATACATACGGAAGCAATTCGACACATGTTTACCAAAGGGATCTTGTACGTTCTCGTCAAACGCTAAGTACGAGTCTTGAAAGTCATTTCCAACTTCCGAGGTACGCCCATAGTAGAACCTGGAAAGAGATTAGAAGTTGACAATGGTCTGACAGAGTAATGAGCACATACGACTCCATAAAGATTGTCCCATGCACGTCAGGATTAGGACCACCAGCCGAAACAAAAAAGACCCATCCTGTCGCGTCTGCCAGGGGCCGCATCGCAGCGGCGAGCATTGCAGGAAGTGATTTGATTGCCCTGTGTTTTGAAGGATGTCGTGAGTTCAGTGAGCAGTAATAAATCCTCAACGACGTACTCGTGGTACTGAGACGGTGTTCTCGCAGCGCCAGCCTCTTCATCGTTCTCTATCTTCTTCAGCGTCTCAACCTCGGCCTGCCTCTGCCCCCTCAGCTCCTCTGCCTTCGCGTCAACCTCGGCGTGTATCTCTGGCGGCTCCTGGTCCAAGAATTTCACGACTACCTTACGACGGATACCCATCACCGTGTCTTCCTCGGTAGCGGTTTTCATGGCCTCCTCAACGGCGGCCGCTATCTTCTTCTTATCACCAAAATACTTTTGGTAGACCTCTACACGCTGGAGAGTTCGCTTTCGAGGCTGATTTTTCTTCACCACCTGCATGAGCTGTTTGAAGTCGGATGCCGTTGACCGCGTCTCCTTCCCTACAGAGCGCATCATCCACGCGCGTAATTGCTGCATCGCAGTCAGTCTCGTATACCGAAATAGGTTAGTCACACGTACATTCCTGCGCTTTTTGACCGCCTTGTTGACTTTTTGCTTTTGATCTGCATCCAGCTCGCCTTTGTCGATATCGGGGAAGACCCGCCCTTCCTCAGGCCACTCCTGGAACCAGTCCTCGATAAGAGATGTAAAAAAGCGCGAGACTCGGTCGCGTCGCCTGGACTCGTGATATGCAGGTAGCTTAGACTGCAGCCAGGCAAGTTCTTCATCAGTAGTCCAGCGTTGACCACCCATAGAAGCGACACTGAAGGTGAGGGATTAACCATATCGATCTATTTCTCATATTGACATACTCCTCCTTCCTCTCGGTCCTCCCTCACATTCCGATTCCCGAATTTCATAACAATGTCCCATGATGCTCCTCTGACACATGGTAAGGAAGGAGGCACCTGAACGCTCAAGCACGACCACACCTCGGTAAACTCCATTCCAATAAGATAAATAGCCACCTCATTTGATCGATGTTAAGTGAAACCCAGATCACCATCTACTCTCTCTTTCGACATGACCGACGACAAAGGAAAGCAGGCAGTTGGTGGACGGAGGCCTTGCGCCTCGTGTTCAGGAACTGCTGAAGCCCTCCGCGTCCTCGCCATGGCATTACGGACCGCTCAAGATGGTATGTCTGTCAGTGTTGTTCTAGCTACGTCGTTCCTAACCGTTCATGTGCAGCTCTTGTTCATATTCGCGTGCCCATCCCCAACGGTATGTACTTGGATCTCATACTTGCTACTCACTGCTTACCGTTTATTTTCAGAGGTCGCCCTCGCAATGGGGTATAGCGCTGTCCCGCAAGCAGATCTGCCTCAGCAACTTCGAGACATGTGTGCCCGCATGGGCTATCTCGTTCTGGAACGTACGTCTGATCATCACACCTCAAAATAGGTTAATGCTTAAATTCAAATTCTATTTTTAAACAGAAGATCCAATTCGCGTGCCGGATCTCGCTGATCCGGACTTCCACTCGGATGCGATCTCCGTTGCGAGCAGCACCCTGAGCGATTGGACGCAAACACCCACTCCCTCCGAGTTAGGCGGTAAGTAACCCCTATCCCTTCATGTGCACCGCATGTCTAATATACCTACCATCAGACCCCATCCCCCCGCCTGCAGTCACCACCACGAGTGCTCAGCCTGAGGCGGAAGGTCCTGCCGATGATCGCTGGTATGCCGTGATTTCTGGCCGAAATCCCGGAGTGCATCGCGGATCGTATGTATATCCTCGTCTCATGATTGGATCGCACCCTAATCAAACTCGTTAGGCAAAATCTCGCGGGCAACGCAACAGGTGTCCCAGGTGGGTTTGCCCAACGCTATGCGACGCACGCGAAGGCACAGGCAGCGTACGACGAGGCTCTTGCCCTTGGCAAGGTGTACAAGATCACCTTCGATGTGGGAAGGGACCAGCTTCACCCTCCCGGCCCTTCCGGTCCTCCTCCACCCCCCCCTGCCGCTGGGGCCGCTGCAGCTTGAATCATATCTCCCTCACTGTGTATGTATGTAGACGTACATACATCTTCGCCGTTTGTAGCCTGCTGTGCACAGCAATAGACGCCGTTCCCTTCATCGCGGTCTTGAATTCTAAGTTGTACTGAAGCTAGTATACACATGGTCCCTCGTGCATACCCATACAGTACCATTCGTGATGGGACTCGTCATCTGACACATAGCCGCCCTGGACTTCGTTGCCGTTGTCGTTGTTCTCGCCCTCGTCATTGTCCTTGTCATTGTCGTTCCCCTCGTCCTCGTCCTCATCTTCGTCCTCGTCCTCGTCTTCGTCGTTGTCGTCGTCGTCGTTCTCGTTCTCGTCCTCCCCTTCGTCACCACTATCGGTTTCACCACCATCAGTTTCGACAGCGCTGTCTGATTCAGCATATACCACTGTGCAGAGGCTTGGGAGAATCGAGGTCTTGAGTTCCAGAATGGTGATGCCTTTGACGAGGATCTCCACCAATTCAATCTGGATCCGCCACAACTCTCGTATTTTCCACATCTCCAGGGGTAAGTCTCCATCCATGAAGTGTAGTCGGCTGAGCATGCGGCGTCCTCGCGCCGCGTGATTATGCAGTTGTGCTCGCCAAACTTCCACACGGCGCTCCTCCACTGCCAGGTTGAACGACTTATCCAGCCCAATGCTCCAGTACGTGACACCTCCCCATCCGTTAGCCCAGTTCAAAACTGCTGTATGTAATTTCAGGAGGACATCAAGCTCAAGGTATTGCGTCGGGTAAGGCTTCTTTCCATCATAGTCAACCAGGTTGTTGATCATGTTACCCAGTAGTGCTTCCGGGTGAATGGACTTGGTGCGGTGGAAGTCCGACGGGAGGGAGTGGGGGGGATTATGGGTCTCGATGTCGAGCTCGGCCGCTGCTGTATCCGTGGTGTGCGGCCCGTCTTCGACAGCGATATCTTGTGTCAAGAGTTCATAAGTGGAAGAGTCGGTGGAGGACTCTTCAGACGAGTCGGGAAGGGGGGACATAAGCTCAGATACTGGGACGGGTTCTGTGGGGGGAGGGAGCATGGTCGATTCAGAAATCTGTACGCTAGGTTCGGTACTGGCAATTGTGGATGGTGCAGCATCCTTCTGTGATTTTAGCTCACGACGACGACGCTGTCGCTCCCGGTTCTTTTCTTTCACCTCTGGATGCCTACGAATATCGAGTTAATTAAATGAATAATAACAAGAATACGGTACATACTTTTGATAATAGCGCTGATACTTGGTCAAGCCGTCTTTTCCTTTCTTCAGTGTCGCCTTGGTGTTACTCGTAGTCATATTTGGACTTTGAATTTCCCACTTCTAAGTTTACCGACGTGCAACCGGCGTGTGAAAAGGTGGTGAAAGGTGGTGTTCGAATGTTTCCGACTTAAATGTACGCAACACTACCAGTATGTACTATTCTTGCGGTTGTGTACCGTGATTTCCAACCAATCTAAGGAGCATTTCCTTGTACGCCACGCCCACATGCTAAGTTGGAAACGCGGGAAGGTCAGCAACCACACGCATCAGCAACCTTAATTTTCTAATTTGCCGAGACATCAATCTCGATTTCGATGATCTCACCCATATGGTTGCACACACACGGTGAGCAACCTCGTTCTTTAAATTTGATTCTTTAGTCTCCCACCTTTTTTCTGTCTCCCACCTTTTCCTCCCACCTTTCCTGACAAAAAATGTCTCGCCTCCACTTCGAAGCCGCTCCAGGCTGTACCAACTCTGGGTTGCGGTTTCAGGACCATCGAGGCCTACGTACGTCATTGTTTATCTCGGACCGACTTGCCACGCTGATCATCAATTTCCGAAAACAGATCATCCGAACCTTGGACCCTTTCTTTCACCGCCCACCGTCGAGCCGCTCGGCACCATCCAAACCTCCTTCAACCTCGATGATCTCCCCCAGCGCACCAGCGGCTGGACCATGCCCGATGTCCCAACAAACTCCGAAGTAGTACCGACACTACAGGACCTCAGGAAGGAGGGTGGTTACCGGCTTTTCAAGTGGGATGGCATGTGCGTTCTTTACTTACTTAGAAACATTTTTGATTAGGCTAATGATCATAAAGTACCCCCTATGCTCTTTTAGACACAGATGCACGCATCTTCGGGCTCCTAGCAGGCGTGCCAGCCGTTCCCGCACCCCAACACCCATCCAACAACTTCTCCCACGATTTCGACAGTCGTATGGACACGCTAGACACGTCCGACATGCCCGGCCTCGTCTCGGACGACAGCGACGACGGGGATGGGGACGATAGCGAATCGGCGACTAGCGAATCGGCGACTAGCGAGTCGCGACCATGGTCCGACGTCGTGACGGGCTTCGAACATGCCCTGAAGGCTGTGCGTCTCATCGGCCAGGCCTCGGGTACATTCTCACCTGTTGCTGGGTCACATCCTCGTGGTAATTATTTTACCTTGACCTCTGGGATATCCTTTGGCGGTGGCCAGACGGTACGTTCTGAGTTCAACGCTGTTCTTTAACTTTATCTAACTGACTTTTCGAAACCCTTCCAGGAGCCACAAAACCTTGTCCACACACGCGAGGAGCAACAGCTCATCGATAGCCTCCTCCTCAACGACCATGTTGAACGCGTAGCGGCTTTCCAGTCCCGTATGTGAACTATGTAATTATCTACTATGAATACATATCAAATGGTTTTGGTTTTACTACAGAAGCTCTCGGATATATCGCCCCACGCATATACGAAGACATCGCGGTCCACCTAGCCGTGCTCATGTTTGCAGGCAAGAAGAGAGATCAGTTCCAAGCGAACTTCTCCTCCTCGGTTTACCCGGCTGGAACGTTCAACCTCGGTCCGGAGACCGTCACGGTACTCCACAACGACGGCAAGAACTCCAGGTACAATCTGTGCGCTGTGACCGTTGGGGGGCATTTCGATTCGAAACGCGGTGGTCATTTGATTCTATACGACTTGAAATTGATCATCGAGTTTCCGCGTGGTTCCACGATCCTCATACCTTCCGCCCTCCTTCGCCACGGCAACACCGCCATCCAGCCTGGTGAGGAGCGCGTATCTTTCACTCAGTATTGTGCAGGAGGTCTACTTCGTTGGGTGAGCCACGGTTGTGTCACTGATGCGTCCATCAAGGAGTCGCATCCTCACACTTGGCAGGCGAGGATGAAGGCGATGAATGTGAGTCGAGGTCAGGGGTTCAATTTTTTTTCCAAGTTCCACGAGCTAGCGAGGGACCGGAAGGCAGTGTTCCGGAACTTGGGGCTGTAATTACATATGCTTATCGTACTTCTATTTTTAAAATCTGATCAGATTATTTGATTTCCACCAGCGGTGCATGTGGATGCGCCACTTTTGAGTCGTTCGTTCGGGCGGTATTTGTCTGATGTTCATGTGAGTTGTCCGATGCCAACGAATGCATATGCTTATCGTACTTCTATTTTTAAAATCTGATCAGATTATTTGATTTGCACCAGCGGTGCATATGGATGCACCACTTCTGAATCGTTTGTTCGGGCAGTATTTGTCTGATGTTCATGTGAGTTGCCCGATGCCGTCGAATTTGAAAGTACCTGATGCACAATCCACATGGACAGTGTCCGATGCCGTCGAACCGGGACCTCGATTCCACATTGACGCAGCAGTGCCCTTTCCTTCTCCCTTAGCGTCAATGTCAACACACCACCCAAGAAAGAAGGCTCGTCGTCGTGGGGGATGTTTGCTGTGGCCTCTGATGAAACCCAAACCCCTTCCCAATCTACCATCATCTCAACCCGCTATCGCCTCCCCCCACAAGCCAACGCGTACAGTACCTCTACCACCGTCTTCAATGTTCCCACTCCGCATCAAGCACTTTCTACCGTAGTGCCTCCGGCGGACGACCCTGCCCTTTGGAACGACCAATCTGCAGAACATTTCTCATCTCTGGATGCCGACGCTACCCTCGATCCTACCCTCGATCCCGCCTATGTCGCTGAAGTGGAGGCTGAGAGAGTCACTGCGAAGCGTGCAAGAGTTCGTGTTAGTACATTCCAATTTTTCACACTCGTCACCGTCTCACTCGACCGTTGCCAGATAAACCAGTTGAAAAAATGGCTACCGGATCGGGACCTTTACCTCGCGGAATTTCTGCGTCTTGAAGGGCGTGGAGACCACCCTGATATCTGCCCTGGCCATACAGAAACCTCCGAGCTTCACCACGCATCATATCGATGTGTCGATTGCGCTGGCGGCCACCTGTTATGCCAGGTGTGTATGGTGTCTACGCATCGGCACAACCCCCTCCATGAAATCGAGGTTCGTTCTCTTCGTTGTCATTTTTTACCTAGTCCCTGAATATTTTCCTCGACAGCGTTGGACAGGCACTTACTTCGAAAAAGCTAGTCTGAAGTCTATCGGCCTCCGAGTCCTTCTAGGTCACCCTCTCGATGATTCTTGCCCCATCCCTTACCCGGTCAACGACTTCGTCGTCGTCCACACCAATGGAATTCACGAAGTTGCGGTCGACTTTTGCGGCTGCCAACAGGCGAAACCCCACATCGTTCAACTTCTTCGATATCACTGGTTCCCCGCCTCCATTGATCGACCCTGCACGGCAGCCACTCTGGCTGTGCTTCGACATTTTCAGCTTCTCAGCTTCGAATCGAAGGCTTCCGCATTTGAATTTTATAATTCTCTCAAGCGTCTCACTGAGAATACAGGGGTGTCACCACCAAAGGTAAGATTCCGTGCTATAACATATTTCCTATGCTGACGAACACCTCCAGGATCGGTATCGTTTGTTCATGACCATGGTGCGCGAGTACCGGCATCTGAAGATGCTCAAGCGTGCGGGGCGTGGCCATGATCCAGCTGGCACCGTGGCTACAAAACCAGGGGAGTGTGCCGTTCTTTGCCCCGCATGCCCGCAGCCTGGGATCAATTTGAAAGAGGGCTGGAAGAATGCTAGTCCCGAGGATCGGTGAGTGCTTCGTCTTCTCAGAATTAACCCTTTCTAATAGTTTTTATCATGTTAGATTTTTATACCGTCTCTTCCTCGCCATCGACGCGAACTTTCGCCTGAAAAGGAAAAAAGTGTCATCCTATGAAGCCGATCCGGGCTTAAGCAAGGGATGGGCATACTTTCTACCGGAAGTGGAGTACAAATCGTTTCTCAAAGCGTTTGATAAGCTTATAGTGCAAGAGGTAAATCATTCTTATTGTCAATCTCTATAAAATTCTGACTTTGCTATCAGCGTAGTACCTGTTCCAACCACAAGGCCGTCGATGCGGAACGTGCGACTAAGGGGCTTGCGGCAACGGGTGTAGCTGCGGTTGACTGTGCAAGGCACGATGTGAAGCGCCCACTCGCAGTCGCAGATCTCATTGGAGGAGAACGGTGCGTACTTCACGATTGTCATAATCAATATTTCTGACGAGAAATTTCCAGATATGTTACGATGGATTCTGTTTTTTTTGGGTCGCTCAAGGACATCGACCTCTTGGAGATTGTTGTTTCCTACGATATCGTGTGCCAGTGGAGTAAGCATGTCTGGGATCGGATGGCCAAGTACCCGCACAAGATGCACATCAATGCCGACGATACTACACATTTCTACTTCTACATTCCCAAGTTTCACCTCCCCGCCCACATCATGGCATGCCAGACCATCTACTCCTTCAACTTTAACCCCTCTGTTGGACGCACGGATGGCGAAGGTGTTGAGCGCGGCTGGTCCCACATCAATCCGGTTGCAACAAGCACACGAGAAATGGGACCCGGAAGTCGTCGAGATACTCTCGA
Source organism: Lyophyllum atratum (assembly GCA_014905825.1). Taxonomy (NCBI): domain Eukaryota; kingdom Fungi; phylum Basidiomycota; class Agaricomycetes; order Agaricales; family Lyophyllaceae; genus Lyophyllum; species Lyophyllum atratum. Next base: position 521,665 of record JACGCN010000009.1, on the reverse strand, counting down.
CGACCACTTCGGCGACTGGAATTGGAAGAAGACATCATTCATGGGTAAGCTATTCATTCTTCTTTTTGAGGGCATATATCTAACGTAATCTATACTCAGGCGCATCTTTACTACGAAAGATAGAAGAGGCTGTAGTAGAAGGTAATGATCACCGACAACTTCACGATGAATTCAACGCCGGGCTCGACCCCGAAATTACTGGCCGCTGGCGAGCCGAGTTGTCGACGTGGGAAGTGAGGGAAAGCAATGAGAAGGGACCGAATCCTTTCGAGCGGAAGTTTCAAGGTATGTTGCCAGTCATTGTCCCACCTTACTGCTACTAACCCTTGGCAAGTCATTTCTCAGGATGCTGTTCGGAAAAAGCTCGCTCTTCAGGAGAGCGAGGATACCAAGGCCGGTCGGGCTTATGCGCTTCATGAAGAGATCTCGGCATCGCAGCTCATAACCATGGGCCTTGACTTTGAGGAAAAACAGTATGTATTCGACTATAATCTGTGTTATTATCGCTCAGTGAGTACTCTAGACGCCGCCTTGCTGTGGATCGAGCTGCTTTGGGCCAGCATGCGACGGACAAGCAAAAGTCTAAGCTTCAGACGCAGTCCAACATTCTGCGTCGGAAGATTGATGCATGGATTGCGGTCCAGCATCTGTACATGCCTGCACTTGCTACCATACGCACGCGTGACGCTGAAGCAGACGATCACGATAGTGACCCCACGGAGGACGTATCACTATATCTCCCGTCCGCCCTTGCTCACTCCTCCTCACATCCACGCGCCCTCCCATCATCTCGCTTACAGGCCCCTGTCGTCCCTTGCGACATTCGTCTCCGTGAGATGGAATGGGAACTTCGGAATGCCCAGGCCAGTGATGCACTTGCGGAGCTTCGTGACGGCCTTCGTCTCCGCTCCTACCTCTACATCGACAAGGACCGTTTCCAACGTGGTCAGCGCCATAATACTCGTTCCAGAGGCATCATCGACCGTACTGAGGTCAAGATCGCCGCCGCCGCTTCGAAGTACCGTGCAGCTCGTCTAGCAATCGAGGGTCTTGCACCAGCGTTGGATAAGGTTGGCTGGGAGGATGCTTATCCTCTGCTAGCCCGTGAGGATATCAGGGCGATGGGCGAGGCGGATCCGAGTGTCCGTGTGCGACCCGGGCCCGCACAGGGTCGTCACAGGGGGTCCTGGATATGGACACGGCTGGGAGATCTGGAATACAAGGACGACGACCTCCTCCAGGACGGTGCGTTCCTCATCATCTTCTGTAGATATTTTTCTCACAGAGCATATATCTGACAGACCTCCGCATTGAGTGGTGTAAGGGCAAAGCTCGTGCGGACCGATGGCAAGAGGAGGTTCGATTACTCCTGGAGGAAATGGAGAGGGTTGACCGCTTCTTTAACCATAAGGCGGTGGAATGGGAAAGCCGTACGCTAGTGGTCTGTTCTGCGGGCAGGTACGATGATCGGGCAACAGCAGAAGGGAGGAGGGCCTACGCATACCAGCAGGCTGCCACGTATTCTGCTATGCGGCGCCGCGCTGCTCACTTATGGCACCATGTACCCACATTCGTCGCACAGGGGCATGGCTTGCTGGTACCGGAAGACGTCCAGACCGCCGAGAAGGGCGACGACGATGCGGAGGAAGAACAGTGATTTTTATACTGTACTAGGTAATAATACATAATATACACTATTTTGCTCGTCCTAGTGGGTTCCGTAATATGCCTGCTACGGTCAAGGCGGGTGCGGGATCGGGGTGCACATTTGCCGACCTGGAGGGCGGGAATCGGGGTGCGCATTTGCCGACCTGAAGGGCGGGAATCGGGATCCGAATACACGGAACGGAAGGGCGGGGTGAGTTGTACCTAAATGGAGGTCGTCCCAATGAGGAAGTGGGGGCGCGACTGCTCTGAACGATGAGCTCGAGTATTAGGGACCAGCATATCCATATTGAGCGATATAGGCGGGAATGGGTGTGCGGAAGGACGTAGGGTGCTTCTAAGCTAGAGCAATATTCGCGAATACCGCCTTCTGATTAGAGGCAATATTCGCGAAGTCATCCTCTAGATTAGAGGCAGGTTCGCGAACCCTATCTGATGTCATCAGAGCGTGGGTTCGCGAAGTCACGCCAGCATCAGGTGGCGAGTCTGCTACGCAGCAGATCTTCCTTGAGAAGTTATGTAGATTCCTTGATGGCCAGCGCTACCGTTGTCGTCAACTTTCTGACTCATTGTTCTCGTCCCGGCCAAGAGTCGGGTTGGAGCAGAGCACGGAATTTGGATAAGCCATATGTATTCAATGGGCGGAAAGGGCGAGGATCCGTAGCCGAAGTCGAGATCTGCATTCCACACTTTTGGTGAGAAATTGATAGCGATCAAATGATAGACCCAGAGAAATTGGCGTGGCACTGGCGTGTGCAAGACATCGATTTAAAATTTTTGTTGGATTTTTGCGTCGCACGGCACAAGCGATTAGCGCAAAACACTCTCATGCGTACATACGGCAAACTAGCCTGCAGATTAGCCTTTCTGTGTGCACGTCTAATTTCTGCGCGGATACTCCTGATGACATTCATGAATGAGTGGTGGTGAACTAATTTATAGTTGCCTTGCGATATACTGGATTCCGGGCCACCTGTTACCACTGCAACAGTACTTACTTACAACTAATCAGGACAACCGAATGATCTAATGCACGCTCAAAAGTAGTGCAGGGAGACAATACAATGTGAGTCTTTGTATGAGTACTATTTTAAATTCTGCTTTTACATCCTGAGAATTGGGCGCGGCCATTCGGGGCCTGTTGAACTTTATAAGCTGACTTCGAACGTTGGGGAACGTTAATGTATTAGTAAACTATTCTACGGCCTCGAAGAGGCCTTTATATACTGTACTCTAATTTGAAATTAAGCTATTAGTAAGTGAAGTAAAATTGCAAGGAAAATTGTAAGTAAATTTTCTTTCCCTCTTGACTGAGTCAGACGACGTCGTCATTCGGACTTGTCGTCGGCGGCAGCCCGACTTCCAACACTCCCCCTCAAGTCCGATATCATACCCAGCAACTGAAGCTTCGCGTCGTGATCAGGGCGGTGCAGCGGTTTCGTGAAGATGTCCGCTTGGTTGTCAGCTGATGCGCAATGGAATAACTGTACTTCGTTAGAAGTAATTCGTTCCCGTACGAAGTGATGCCGAATATCAATGTGCTTGCTTCGGGCGTGAAATACCGGATTGTTGGCAAACATGATGGAGGATTGATTGTCGGTTATAAGATCCGTTGGTCCGTCATTGAGGAGTCCGACTTCATCGAGCAGGGACCTAAGCCAAAGAGTCTTGCGGGTCGCATGGCTCAGAGCCATATACTCGGCTTCCATGCTGGAGAGAGCAACGGTTTGTTGCTTCTTGGAGCTCCATGTAACAGGTCCACCGGCAACTATACATACATACCCAGCGACGGAACGACGATCATCGGGACTGTTTCCCCAATCAGAGTCGGAGAAAATTCGGATGATCCTGTCGTCATCGAAAGCGGAATGGGAGTATGTGAGTCCAAGGCTGATGGTGCCTTTGAGGTACCGAAAAACTCGCTTGGCGGCCGTGAAATGCTCGGGATCCGGATGGGTCGAGAACTGGGACAAGTGTTGTACCGCAAACAAGATGTCGGGTCGCGTGGATATGGCGGCCCACATCAACATGCCGATAGCTATCTGATACTCGTGGCGGAGACGCTCGTCTAATGGAGTATCTCCTGTATGTTTCTGGAGTTTGACGTTGACGTCCATCGGCGTGTGAACTGGATTTGCGTTCTCGAGCCCCATCTTCTGGATAATCTTCCGCAGGTAAGATTCCTGCGAGAGAGTGATGTCGCCATTCCTATGACGGGTGATGTGAATTCCAACAATCTGGTTGGCTTCACCAAGGTCGGTAATGTCGAAGCGGCCGTTGATTTCGCGCTTGACTTGGTCGACCATCTCGTCTAATGACGTGAGAATAGTCATGTCGTCGACATGGACTGCAATAACGACGGTAGACTCGCCAGTGCCTCGGATGTAGACGCAGTGATCATTTTTTAGACGCGTGTAGCCGAGCGACTGGAATAGGGAGTCGAGAAGCTTGTTCCACTCCCGGCCAGATTGTTTGAGTCCGTAAATCGTTTTAAGGAGTCTCCAAACGCGGGGGGTGCCGTCTCCGAGACCAGGAGGTTGTGTGAGGTAAATGGTTTCCTTCAATTCGGAATTGAGGTACGCGCCGACGATATCCACAACATGGATCTTGAGTCGGAATGCGGTAGCGATCGCAATGAGTAAACGGAGCGAATCCATGCGTACCACGGGCGCGAAGGTCTCCGAGAAATCCACCCCTGGCTTCTGAGTAAAGCCCTTCGCAACTAACCTCGACTTCGCCTTCAAGAACTTCCCATCTCCGTCCCTCTTCACCTTCCAAACCCACTTCGACTTCACAGTCTCTCGATCCGGAGGTAAGTCAACGAGTTTGAATGTGCCAAGTCGCTTCAATTGATCCAGCTCGGTTTCCATCGATTTGCGCCAGATGTCAGAAGAGAGCGCCTCATTAACGCTAGTAGGCTCATCCTGATCATCGCCAAGGAACGCGAAGTCCGGAATGTCGATAAAAGCGATGTTCCCTGAGTCAGGGCTTTCCGGCACGTGGTGCTGCCATTCGCGAGGTCCTCGGGCTGCGGGATTATTTAGAACACGATAGTTCTGTGGCTGTAATCCAGCAATGCGCGTCGACGGCTCGCGTGATGGGATTGGAACAGGAATACGTGATGGTGGTGGCGTAGCAATGGTTTTGGTGATGGTTTTGGTGGACTCGGTGTTTTCGGTCGTTTCTAATTGACCTGGAGTCTGCTCGCTAGTATTTCCCTGCTCCCCCTCGAGCGGCAAAGGGTCAACACCTTCGATAGCAGTGTGATCCGAGTTCGCGACCGTGGGGAAGATGACGTTCCGAGACGTCTGGATCATTCGTGCCCCTGGATTAAAATAGCGCCAGGCACGAGATTCATCTGATAAACCCGTGAAGATGAACTCCCGCGACTTCGCCTCCAGCTTGCTAATGTTTCCTCCCTCATGCAAAACCCAACACTTCCTCCCAAACTCCTCCAACCTCGACACATCCGGCTTCTTCCCTGTGAACACCTCCTCTGGTGTCTTATCCTTCAACGCACGGGTGGGCGAGCGATTTTTTAGGTAAGTGGCATATGCAACAGCCTCGGGCCAAAGAAACTTTGGAAGGTCATACTGAAATAGCATAGCCCGGGTGTGCTCCACGATGGTACGGTTGACACGTTCTGCCACACCATTTTGGGCCGAGGAATAAGGGGCAGTCGTCTCGATGCGGATGCCGTGATCAGCCAGGTACGCACGCACTTTCTCGTCTAGGAACTCCTTCCCGTTGTCAAACCGGATTGTCTTTAGATCCTTCCCAGTCTGAGTTTTGACGTGCGCGCGATACTTTGCGATGGCTGAGACGGTCTCGTCATCCGTCTTCCGCTTCAGGAAGTATGTGACGGTGCGTCTCCCCTTTCCATCCGTGAACCCAGCGAAATATCGCTCACCCCTAATCCCTGTAGTGCGCGCGGGTCCCCACAGATCGGCCATCGTCATCTCCCCGATCTCCTCGAAGACCGTTTCAGACTTGCTTGGCAGGGACTCCACATGGTGCTTCGCTTTGATGCAAGCTTCACACTCCGCGCTCGCACCTACAGTCTCGTCCACCTCCATTCCTACAACCATACTCTTCCTCTTCAGTAACTTCACCGACGCCATCGCCATATGCCCAAAAATGCGATGCCACTGCTTCCAGGAACGACCCGTCTTCGCGGCAAGGGCGACATCTGGTGTCTGAATACGCACATCAAGACTGTACAGACGCCCGATCTTGCGACCTCGAAGAACATCGGTGGAACCGTCCGGAGCAAAAATGCGAAGGCTCTCCCCCTCAAACTTGAGAGAGAAGCGAGCATCGGTCATCCGACTGACAGAGACCAGATTATAGGGGGCATCAGGTGCGTGAACGACATTCCGAAGGGTGATTGTCATATCCTTACTGCCAACTTTAGATGTAAGTTTGACAGTGCCGCGTCCCATACCAGCAGTCGAACCAAAGCCTTTGATTTGGTGACCTGGTGTGTCGACATATGAAGAGAATTGCGCGCGGTCTCGGAAGATGTGAGATGTCGCGGCGCAGTCGGCTAGAATCGAACTCGACGTGAGCGCGGGCAGAGCGATGTCGGGTGTATCAAAGGATGTGAACGCGTAGTCGTCTGATGCCTGATGGGCCTGGTCAGATTTCGGTGAGTCCCCCTCTTCCTTCTTCTTTTTACCACCTCTAAAACCTCTCTTCTTTCCGCCTCCAGAGTTACCTCCGCCTCCACTCTTCCCACCGCCACCTCCACCCTTCTTCCGTTTAGGACAGTGAGTCGAGATATGGCCCTTCTCGTTGCACTCGTAGCAAGTAACGTTAGGATTGTACTTCGCTGCCAAGGCTGTATCGCCACCGTTCCGCGCGCGAATGCGACGATCCTCCTCGAGGACGCGCGCGATCAACTTGTGACTTTCTTTGAGGGTTGCGGTGTCGACAGCCGAGATGAATGGGTCCCAGGAATCGGGCAACGAGGTAAGCAACGTGATTGAGAAATCCTCGTCGTTGACTTTCGATCCCAGGCCGGCCAATTCTTCGACGTATCCGCGCATCGAGCGGATATGCTCCTCCACATCTCCTCCTTCCTCGCACTGCGCACGGAACAACTTCCTGCGCACCGTAACTATGCCTATGGGTCCACGCGCTTCGTACATGTCGCTCAGCGCGTCCCAGGCTTCTTTTGACGACTTCGACCCCGCGATATAAACCAGCGGGCCATCACCGACGCGCAATCGAATGGTGGATAGGGCCTTCCGGTCCTTCGTGCTCCACGACAAACCGGCCGTGGAAGTCATTTCAGTTTCCGCAGGACGTTTATTAGTGCCGTCCGCGTACTCGACGAGACCTTGATCTGTAAGGATGTCGGTCATCTTGATTTTCCACACGGCGTAGTTTTCGACGCCCTTCAAGGGCTCGATCCTGTATGCATTCGAGGATTCGGACATAACGTCAATGTGCGCGTTTGTTTATTAAGTGATACGAAGATTTCGGCCAGATAAGAGAGTAGAGGGCGAGTAGAGAGATGAGATCGAACCAGTACTTGTTTCTTTAGTTAAGGCAATCGGGGCCCATAACCTGTTGAACTTTATAAGCTGACTTCGAACGTTGGGGAACGTTAATGTATTAGTAAACTATTCTACGGCCTCGAAGAGGCCTTTATATACTGTACTCTAATCAGGCGTAGCAGCGTGTATCATATATCAGATGACCACAGTCGTAAAACTTTTGGTGATGCATCAATGTCTACAATGTCTATTAAGGAAGGTGATATATCATGCCCTTCGTGATATATCACGCCCTTGAAAGCTGCTGTAGGGCTCGGCACACCTCGGCATGTCCTCATTCCCGGCAATTGCCCGTCCATGCCACCTGCTGTTGATTTCACACGATATTTTTACAGTGTCGGCCTCCATGCTGGCGCTCCCTCATTCCCAATTGGGCTGCATTTGAAATATACCCCGCCTCTCGGCTATTTTGGGATCCTTGGCCACGTCGGTGCGATCCAGCGGGATTTCCAAAACCGGTCCTTCCCAATTAGGCTGTATTTCCAATACACTGCGCGCTTGGACAGGGCCGTGAGACACGGCGGGATCTCCATCTATGGATGCCACTTCTATGCGGATGCGCACCCCACCCCGCTCTCGCAGCTCATCATGTAGTCACGGCCATATGTACTCCCGCCACGGTCCGCCATTCACTCGTGACTCTACGCCCTTCTATGTACCCCGCCACCCCGCTGATCCTCTCCCACCTACTCCTCTTTCCTCCTCCGTGCTCCAGGTCCCCCATGAACATTTCCCTCCTCCGCATTCCTCCCTGAACGCTCGTCAAATTTCCCACCGACCCCTCTTTGGGCCCTTCTCCACTCCCCGGCTCCCCATGAATGTTTGCCTCCAGCACGTTTGAACTCGATGATACCAACATACCATTGTAAGTAGTGTTATATCACTTTCTTGTTGCTAGCCTATCTCACATATCCCTGTATCGCCTCTATTGTCCGTGATATATCACCTCTGTATGGTGAAACTGGTGATATATCACCTCTGTAGTGACTTCCAGGGTGCTCTATGGGTGATATATCACCTGTAGCAAAGTTCTGGTGCGCTATGTCTCCAGTTGTAGCAGGTGATACATCATCTAACGTTTGACTCCGGTGATATATCACCTATAGCAAAGTTTTTACGTGCTATGCCTTCAGTTGTAGCAGGTAGTATATCATCCACACATTCCCTCCCACCTGTAGCGAAGTTTTACCATACTATGTCTTCAGTTGTAGAAGGTCATATATCATCTACATACTCTCGAAATCTCGTAAGTTCTCTGCAACATGTTATATCACGCATTGTAACTGTTATCTGAAGACCTGATTAAGAGTTTATTTGCAAGGTAACGTATGTATTCAGGACATGTATATAGACTGTACTTTAGAACGACTAAGTCGTCTTACCCCTGCAGAATTGTTGTAAGCCCGCCCCGTGTCTACAGAATAACGGAGATCACTCACTTCTTCTTGGACGAAGCGCAGGCCGAACCAGCAGCTTTCCGCTTTGAGGAGCCAGCAGCAGCACGTGCTGCAGCAGCCTCTCCTGGAAGTGGTCTTGCGATGCCATCCATATCTCGAGCGGGTTTGATAACACGCTTCGCACGCGATGGGAGGCCAACAGTGTCGGTCGGGTCTTCTTCAGCTGGGTTAGGTGACGTGGTCTTTGGGGCGTTCGCGGTAGCATCGGCAACATTGTTCGTGGTATCGATATGGTGATCCGGTCCACGACTGGGCGGCTGAACCTGATCCGGGCCAGCCGAGGCAGGGCTTGAGCTTACCCCGTCCGTCCCTATGTTCTTCTTCCCACCTCGACCACCACCTCGACCTCCACCTCGACCTCCACGTCCACGTCCAGCCCCATGTCCACGTCCACCCCCACGTCCACGTCCGCTTCCAATCTCCACTCCAACCTTGGTCACTGGTAACGCAGGTCGGGTGATAGGGAAGCCCGTGTCTCCGCGATCGACAGGTCCGAGTGCAGCCTGTTCAAGTTCATCCAGCTCAGCCAATTGCACACTTGAAGGAGCAGGATCCGGCAGCGCAGGGGCTGGAGCAGACGGAATGGATAAGCCCGCGAAGATGGGATGAAGTAGCGTTGAGGCCATTTGATGGTGGTTGGACATCGGAGTGTTCATATGGAATGGAAATGGTGGTGCCTGCTGAAGTGACTGATCAGGGAGAAAGAAGTTGTGGAATTCGCTTGTCGATGGCGAATTTGGAAGGGGTGCTGGGTGTGTCCCGAAAAAGTTCATCGGCGCCGGTAGCATAGTAGAACTCTGATACATCGGAATAGGAGGGGGAAGGGGGACCGGAGGTTGAAGAGTGGTCATCGAGTGGGCTGGGTGGGCTCTGTTCAGCTGCTCAGTGATGGTCTCGTAATCAGACAGGGAATCTGAGAACAATTCGTTGCTGAACGAGAAGCCATCGACTGTGGAGAAAGGAACGGCAGGATGCGCTACGCCTTGTGCATGTGTGCTGTGCGTCGTGGTGGGTGTGATGAGCGACGGATTGCCGACTGTTTCTGATGGCACGGGTATACTGGTTGTCGATGTCGCCTCGGGATCCCCTATCTGATCTGAATCCAATGTGAAATCATGGTCAAAAATAGACCATTGATCCGCACCGCCCGATAGAGATTCTGAAGTAGCTGTGGTAGTGTCCACGTCGGCCTGAGAGGCGAAAGGATCTGAGATCGGTTCAGCGATTCCAGCCCTGGAGTTATGCTTCGGAGTCGACGGAGTCGAAGTGGCTGAACCCGTGTTTGAAGTCGATGACACGTCGGAAGGCTTTGAAATCGGTCCAGGGATATCAGCAGTGGAGGTGCGGTCCGGAGTCGATGAGGTACGGTTCGGAGTCGATGATTCTTCATCATTCTTGTCAAAGGCGATCAACAAATTTGACGGATCAGCGATCCGCTCATTGCTCTCAGAGCCGGATAAACCTCGGCGTCCATGAATACCGTGCTTCGCTAATAAAAGGATTGAGGCTTTTGTTTCATCCAAGCAGAAAGACTAGTCAACTTACGATAAACCTCTCTTAACCACCCAGTGTAAGACTCGTCAAAAGCAAGCTTGTCTGCCTTGTATTTGATAGGGTAGCTTTTGTTGTCTTGATTGGTACCATAACTGACGCTGAATTCGCGTGTAAGTGGACTTCAATATAAACAACGACAAAGAACTGACGTCTGCAATCTAATCTTCTCCTTTTGCGACGGATCGGGCCCACCTGCGACTATCACCGTCGACCATCCTGTAAGTCGGTGGATCTCTTCGCAGACGGCTTCCATAAGAGTTATTTGGTGCGCAATCGCACTATCAAGGGTTCGTTAACATGTTTAGCAGGTCTCTAATGTGAAACTTAGACTTACAATTTGCGCTGTTCAGGGGTGCGTTCCAGGCCTTCCTTTTTCCCTTCAAGCATCGCCGCCTTCTGGTTCTTCTCCTCTTCCAGGGCCAGCCGTACGACCTCCTTGACTTCCTCTGTTTCCGCTAACCATGCCTTCCGAACCACCTCATGCCTCGTCGTGAGAAACAATGAAGCACGCGACTTCCTGCCGCCCGTAACCTCGCCTTCACCGTCGCCTTCCCCTTCATCCTCGCCTTCACCCTCACCCTCACCCTCGCCCTCACCATCATCGTCGTATTCGCCTTCGCCCTCGACATCTCCACGGCCCTTTCCCTTACTACCCTCTCCACCGGTCCTGCCAAGCGCCTCATTGATAAGTAAGTTTACTTTTTCCTTGTACTTGATCTGATACATTTCCTCTGCCTTGTGTAAACGCGTCCGCGAGCCTTTCAGCAGGGAGAGCATCTGACCGGTGCTTTTTCGCCGAGCGGTGCCTTGGGTCCCGGTAACCCTCTTTTCGGAATTTCTGAACCAACTTCTCAGTTGCTGTCATTCGGATGTGAGTTAGTGAGTTTTCAATTTGTTATAAGGAGTGCTCACTTTTTGACGTGTGATAACAGCATCCTTCCAAATTTTTTCGAGCTCGTCACTCCACGAGTTGGAATCGTCAGCCCTAACCGCCCCCTCTGGGATCTTCCCGGCCGCAATACAAGCATCCAATTCCGTCCATTGTTGGAACCAGTCCCGGTTCACGTCATTGAAGAACTTTCCAAGCCCCCTGTTCTTACCATCATTTTGCTTCGCTGTATACACCACAAGGTAAGTACTCAGCCTCTCTTCTAGCCATTGAAGCTGATCAGTAGATGCCCAGTGTCGAGGAGCCATGAGGGGTAGGAATTCGATGTGCGAGACTTCGTTGTCCCATAGACATGTAATATATTACCTATGCTCATCCAACTGTAAGCACGTCATATATCACTTATTCTGCCTCAATAAAAGCCGACCGATTGATCTCACATCGGGTCTATATTTGAAATTGAAAAACAAGACCATGCGACGGTCATGGTAAATATTTTACTCTACGATATGAAACACGATCTGCTCCTTTTTACTCCTCATGCAAGAGATGGTGCGCGATGTTCCACTCGTCCACAATCTCGGCTGCAACTTCGAAGTTCCTAAGCGCATGAAATATCAGCCCGATTTGCCTCAAGTGCCAGTAAAACGGAGCTACAAACCCGAGGGATCTCTCCGCTAAGGCGTAGTCAAGAACATAGTGACTCTTCATGAATTGGTCATACTTTGCCCTAGTGGCCTGCTCCCTAGCGGCCTTGAGCGACTCATTCTGAGCAGTATGTCGCAGACGAGGGGGCACGTGGGCAGAGCTGCCAGCTTCGTCTTTCGAGGAGGGTGTGTCTGCTATGACTTTTAGCTTCCTAAGGAGTAGGTGAGCTCGGTACGGTCAAAGGAATTTTTCTTACTTTTCTGCGCGACGTTTTGCAGCTGCGACTCGAGCTCTCTCCCGGCAAGCCTCGCGGTTTCTAGTAAGAAGTAAGGTAAAATGTGTTGAGGGTTCCAGGTGTGTCCACATACCGATAGTAGTAGTTGCTTGAGGCTTGTCGGCGAGCAGCCTGAGTAGAGGCAGGGTATTTGGCACTTTCAGACATGAGGGTTAACAAGAATTTGTAATTTAGTAAGTCCTTACTGAATCTGTAACATCGATCGAGATGGTTCACAATGCGTGATCAATTTGGGTGGTATATATAGATATCATGTCCAGTTTTCAAACTTACGCCCTTCAACATACCCATGCCAAAAGATCAGTCCAAAGCTACAGGCCCACGTATGACAGCAGACTCATCTCTTCTCAATCAAAACTGACATCTATCAAGGTCTGGATCTCCGTCAATCATCTCTAAACTCCCGCACAAAGAAAAAGGATTATATTCACCTGCCAGAGGTCCCATCCCAGCCAGAAGTCGTCCCACCAGTATCGCCTTTCATGGAAGACACCACAGACAGTGCCGACGAATCGCCGCAGTCGGAAGACACCCTAACCAGTGCCGACGAATCCGATAATGAAGAAACACGCAGGCCCGTAGGTATGGTGCAAAGGGTTCTACGTGATCGCATTACACTCATACCCTAAACCAGGTCCAACCAAGCCGGCACCTTGGGTACGATGCGATTTCTGCACTGGGACTATCTGTACCCGAGTGATAGGCAGAGTCTCGGATAAAACCCGTGTTCGTGTCGCCGAGGCATTTCGTATCGAAGCTGCTCTGCCGGAGTTGGACATGTCCCGCATACTCGATCCCGATCGTTTTGTACTGCCCTGCGTGGATTACTTTGGGTTAGACCGCCAGCTCTGTGTCTATTGTTTGGAGATGGCGCACAGAGAATGCGACGATCGAAGCCTTGGTTGGTGGGTCTTCCCTGCAAAGAGAGAGAACAGCGAAGAAGTGGTGGGCCGAGAGGTGACGGACGAGAAATAACAATTTAGTTTCATTTGTTCAATAGCGGCACGAACTTAGTTTCATTTGTTCAAAGTCGTCGGCTTAGGTATAGATAAGCTAGAAGGATGTAGAAGAACATGAGCAGTCGAATCTTTGAATGAGTAGAGCACACCTTACCGAGATAGTGTGAAAGCCGGCGGGCATCTAACCTGCAAATCCTAGCACTGTAATCCTTGCCGCTCACAGGAGTCGCTGGTAAAGCTGATGAGGCTGGTGACGTAGAAGTAGGGAAACTGGTAGATGGGGTGTCGGATGTCTGGCTGTGAACAAATGATTAGTACTGACAGGAAAAGCAAGCGAAGAGGTGCTGAGCACCCGCAGAGAGACATTCCACTTAAATGCATGCGGAATGAACCTAAGGGACGTTCTATTACACGTGGATAGACATTGACTTGAACTTGAGAAGTCGTCGCATGCATTTGAGACTGTGACTTAATGTTCGCAGGCATAACCCAAACATAGAATACGCCTGAAGGGGATCAGATGCATAAGAAGGCATAATCGAACGAGACTTACAGCTGGCGATAGTCATTGAATGGATTTGACAGTGTTACCGAATGTTTGAAGGGTTAACGAGACGGCGAAGGGTTAAACAAACGGAGGATTGACCTGAACGAGGTTAGATGCATAAGAAGGCATAATCGAACGAGACTTACAGCTGGCGATAGTCGTTGAATGGATTTGACAGTGTTACCGAATGTTTGAAGGGTTAACGAGACCCGAAGGGTTAAACAAACGTAGGATTGACCTGAACGAGGTTAGATACATGTGAAGCGACAAAAGAACGAGACTTACATGAAAGGAGAGTTGTTGGACGGATTTGACGATGTAACCGAATGTTGGAATGGTTAACGAAACGGCGGAGGGTTAAGTGAATGTTCCAAGGGTTAAACAAACGTAGGATTGACCTGAACGAGGTTACATACATGTGAAGCGACAAAGGAACGAGACTTATGTGCAAGGAGAGTTGTTGGACGGATTTGACGATGTAACCGAATGTTTGAAGGGTTGACGAAAGGGCGGAGGGCTAAGTGAATGTTCGAGGGTGTAACCAAACGTAGGTTCACAAGAACAAAGTCGGATGCATGCAAAGGGAGAATAGAGAACCAGACTTACATGCAGTGATAGCCGTTCAATGACTTGGACGGTGTAACTGAATGTCTGAAAGGTTAGCAAAACGACGATACCGCAGAACGGATAACACTTGAAGGATAGCTTGAATGTTTGAAGGGATAACTGAACGTAGGATTTGCCTGAAATATGTTAGATACAAAAGAAGTGTATAGAACGAGGCTTACAGCCAGCGATAGTCATTAAATGCAGGAAGGTGTAACCATACTGCCGCAACCATAGACAGTTTCTGATACTTAGGCGGCCTAAGTGAGTTATGATAGAGATAAACACCGAGTTTGTGATAGGTTTCTCATAGAAATGCGACGATAAGATGAGATAAGATAAGATTGTCAGCCTGCCCTGAACATGATTGCGACCGGACCGATTGTGCAAGTTGGATCTGGACCTTATCTCTCCCCGTCTCCCCTCTTCCGCGCCGATGACCCTGTTCCGTCTCACCGCCCCCTAGCCCCCTAGCCATCTCACTGCTCCCTAGACAGGCCCGTGCTCTCAAACTCCCGCTCTTGGCTATAAAATGGCAGCGCCTTTGGATATGGCGCACTTCGAAACCTTTCCTCCGAAATTCCCTCTGGTGAGTGAGACCGTGCATTGGGACTCGCCATAGGCCCTACGGCGGTTTTACTTTCCTTTATCGCACTGCGCCCGTACATTGGGACTTGCCACAGGCCCTACGGCGGGTGTATGTGCTGATCCGCCTCCTCTTTGCATCATCTTTTGCTGGGTACCTTATACTGACTCATTTATCCCTCGCACTAGATCATATCATCGCTCTAACAATGCCTCACGGTCAGGTAAGGCACAAACTCTTTCTTTCATGGTCAGATATGCTGACCATGGTCTAGACCCGCTCAGGAGCCTCGTTCTCGGCGTATGACTTCGCACCCTATCGGGTTTCCGCCGTCACCAGCCCCACCCTTCACCACGGCCCTCCCGTCCGTATCTCTGATAGCTTTGACACCCTGATGCATGGGGCCATGCTCCAGGAACCCGCCGATGGCGACGATGCTGAAGGCGCACCCCTCACAGACGGCCCAACATTCTCCCACGAAGGTCTTGACATTCATCACCCTTCCACCACCTCTGTTCACGTACATCCCAACACGCGTGCTGGTACCATCGAAGCTCAACGTCAGTCAATGAACAAGAAAGTCCAGCGCAGCAAGAAACGGACGTTTGCGGCGGTGTCCGCAACTCCTTTCAGCCGCCCAGTCCGCACCTCAAAATCCGCCAAAGCCCAACTGTTTTCGGCACCGCTCAAGGCCGGGATCAATGCGGCAACACTTCCGAACACCAAGGGAGGGGCATGGACAGGGTTTTTCAGACAGAAGGGAAAACGGGGGAAGGGTCAGAGGGGGAAGAAGGGGAAGAAGGGGAAGATGGGGAAGACGGTGATTCCGCGGAAGCCAGATGAGCTGCAGGACTTGTTGGATGCAGGGTTCGGTCTGGTGGAGTGGGACGGAAGGTACGTGTGCAGGTCTCCGTTCACTTTCCTATGCTCAAACCTTTCTTGTAGGACGCCTTTCTCGATTGTCGATGACCAGGGACGCGCCATCGCAGGCTTTCCTGGATGCCCTGAAGATGATCATTGGGACGACGTCATCTCGGGAGCCACCTCTGCGATGGAAGATGCCCGGGAACACGCAATCAGGACAGATGCGATCAACGAGGACGACGTGAACCACCGTCGGGGCAATTTTGCCGCCTTCGCGACAGGAGTATCTTACGGAGGGGGCCAGACGGTACGTGCTCCATGTGGTCCATGCGCTTCCGAACGCATTGACGGAAATCTTCTAGAAACCTGGCAACCTTGTTCACAGTGGTCCATGCGGCCGCTTGGTTCGGCGTCTCCTTTCCGACCGCAACATCCGTCGCATCGCGGGCTTTCAATCAAGTACGCGTGATTCATCCCCCCCTCCCCTCATCGGAGACGATTCCCCCTCCCCATCTCGGTCCCCCTCCCCTATTCTATGCTAAGACAACACTCTTCAGGCACGTTCGCTTCCTTCGCCCCCAAGTTGTACAATTATTATGCGGACATCCTCCAGTCGCTCTTCCAACACCATCCCAATCTCGAACACAATTTCAATAATTCAATCTTTCCAGCCTGCACCTTCAACTGTGGTCCTCATACTTGCACCTGTCGTCACTTTGACGCAGGTAATCTCTGTTATGGTCTCTGTGCCCTCACCGCAATGGGTTCGTACAACTCTAAGCGTGGTGGACACCTTATTCTATATTCTCTGAAACTCGTCGTCGAGTTTCCCCCTGGCTCCACCGCTCTTATCCCTTCGGGTGCTGTTGAACACGGCAACACCCCTGTTGGCCCCGACGAAACACGGCTATCACTCACTCAATATGCTGCGGGTGGTCTCTTTCGCTGGGTCTCGTATCATTTCCAAACAGTCGCTTCCTTCATTTCCACCCGCGCCGGCATTGCAGAGAAGGCGGAGATCGATGCTGGTCGGTGGGAGAAGGGGTTGGACATGTTCACGAAGGTTGGGAGGGTTGGGGCTCGTCGTATTGTAATCCATCGTTAGTTACCATCGGACAATTTGTTATACTCTTTTTGAAATATGCCTTCGCCTTTTTCCAATCAGTTTATTAAGAAGGCGAAATTCATAATAATAGTGAACCATATGGTGTAAGGTACGTCATGATTAGGTGCTGTGCATGTGCCGTGGCTAAGCTCGACTTCCAGATTTAGATTTACGCCCCTGTCCCCATCCCTCTGCTAAGATCTCTTTCCTCCAATCTGCCGTGTGCGTCATTCCCGTTTGTCCGACGGTAAAGTCCATATGATCCTCCCATGCTAACATCAGGCACAGATAACATATCAGTCCTTCGACTCCATGCTGGTCAATGAAACGGCTCCAGTATGCGGGGAGACCTTGTGAACATAGCTCGTTCACGTCAACATCTACCCAGATATGACGCGATCGCGTGCGGCGGTTACTGTTCTGTGAGATGGACAGAGGACCGGGGCGACAAAAGCGGCAGCGCATCATTCCTAGCAGCTGGTCAGTTTCGGCCGGCGCTCAATGTTCGCGGTATTACCTTCAGGCGCTTGTGATTCTGCCATGCGTGAGTCAGGGGGGTTGGTCTTTGGTGAGTTAGAAGCGCTGCAACGGTATCATTCTAATATACATTTTTGCAGATCATCGGGTACGGATTAACTTTCATCGGCCTCCCATCCGTCACTGTGTTTCCACCCGACCGGTTTCTCCAGTTCCGGCCACCACGCATCTATTATGCGCAACCCTCTGAATGTCTCCTTTCCCTCGTCGATCAGTGCCTCAATACAGGCCCTACAGACGACGCGGCGCCTTTGCGTGGTCCAGTCCTCCCATTCCACAGTTTCCTCCCCCTCCTTCAAGCGATCCCGCAATGCTTTTGCCGGAAACAGGGCCCATCCCTTCGCGACCTTCGGCCGCCCGCAGAAATCGCAATTCCGCTCTATCTTCAGCCGATCCAGCTCATCCACGACGCTTTCCACCGAGACCTCTTCCTCCTTCCCTACCTCTGCATCAGATTTCGTTTCTTGACGTTTAAAAGTTATGACTGTGAGTGCCAGCACTGTTACAATGCACAATGTGACTCACCTTCTATGGCAGGGGTGCGCTTCTCAATTGCTTGCTTAGCCATGCTGTAAGTGGGGACGGATTTCAAGCTGTGATATATCACCGACAGATACTTGCACCTTATTATAACCGAGACCTTCGGCTAATTCGACAATCTGTGATTCAATCGAAATTATCTCGTGCACGCACCCGGTATCTCGGGCCTCCTATTCCACGCATGAAGCGCCCCAAAGTTCAGTCTGTGGTGTACCCGGATACCAGCGATGAGGACGAGGACGATGACCCACGGCCTCGAAAAACCCTATTCCACCATACGACCTCTGTCATTTCTAATGGAGGGACAAGAACTACAACCGGCGCCGTTGCTGGAGCCGCTTCCCCGAAGAAAAGCTCGACTACTCCATCGAAAGTTCGCGGTGTCGGGAACATAGGGGTCTCGTCTTCGGAGGATATGTTGGAAGGCTTCGAGTTTATGCAACCAGGGTATTGGGATGGATGGGACCAAGAACATGGCTTGCAGACAAAACAGCGTACCCGCTCAGCATTAGTACGTGTCCTTATAGGTGTTGAACATTCCTTAGACTGATATCTTCACAGGACACTCCAAATCCAATGAAAACGTGGGTAGACTTAGATCGCCAAGTATTTCTCGACGAGTTCCTTCGCCTTGAAGGGCGGGGTGAATATACAAATACTTGTTGCCCTTGTGGTCAGCCCCTGCCCGCTAAATACCGCTGTGTCGACTGTCTCCCTGGTCCGCTCTTATGTGCTCCCTGTATGGTGTTATTGCATGCACGTAATCCTTTCCACCGCATTGAGGTATGCTTTTTTTCTTCTCGCGTGTTAAACTAAATGCTAATGCGTACTTAGCAATGGAATGGTTTTTTCTTCGAAGACGAAACTTTGAAGAAGCTGGGGCTTCGCATACAATTGAACCATCCGCCAGGTCAACGTTGCCTTAACCCGAAACCCGCAAAAGGTGACGACTTTGTGGTTGTCGACTCATACGGCATTCATGAAGTGGGCTTGGATTTCTGCAAATGCGAGCAAGCCATCGACGACCCCCTCCAGCTTTTGAGGGCTCGCCTTTATCCGTCGACCGCAACTCAACCACAAACAGCGACAACATTCAACTGCCTCAAACACTTTCAGCTTCTTTCCTTCGAGTCGAAATGTTCCGCCTATGAGTTTTTCGGTGCCATATCCCGAGAGACCGATAACACCGGTCTGTACGTACCTCGAGTATGTCATTCTCCTTACATCAGAATCCCGAGCTCAATTTTCTCAAAAATAGGATCGATATGATGAGTTCATGTGGATGGTCCGTCAATGGCGTCACCTGAAGATGCTGAAACGCGCTGCCATTGGGAACGAACCGGACGGCATTATCGCGACAAGACCGGGTCAATGTGCGGTGTCATGTACTGCATGCCCACAACCCGGTATCAACCTCCCACCAAATTGGGAAATGGCGCCGGAAGACAAAAAGTAAATTTTACTTGTCATGAACTCACTCAATGCTGATCTGTCTATTTCTAGATATCTTTATGCGCTATTCATAGGGATGGATGCCAATTTTCGGCTCAAGCGGAAGATCGTATCATCCGACAAACGTGATCCTAGTCTAGGGGGAGGTTGGGCATTTTTTGTCGAAGAAACCGGTTACAAGGACTATCTTAAGGCGCGTTGGGATCAGAAGCAAGATGTATGTCACCTGTTTTTATTACACTATACATATCTGAATAAAGCCCTCACCAGCGAAGTGACTGTGTGTCGCACGATGCGGTGAACAAACCAGATCGAGAGGCCCGGGGTCTAGCAGCATCAGGCGCGGGAACTATCGATTGCTCGCGCCATGATTTCAAACGGCCACTCGGGGTCGGCGATTTACAGAAAGGAGAAAGGTAAGTCTTGCACCTGTGCGTCAGAATCAGTCACCTGAACCGAGCCCTAGATACTTGAATATGGACTACCTTTTTTTCAGTAGTCTTCGCGACACAAATATCCAAACAATCGTAGTATCCTACAATATCGTATGCCAATGGCACAAAAAGCTACGTGAGCGAATGCTAAGCTACCCACATGAAATTCACCTCTCGGGTAGCGTGAAATACATGTCCTTCCTCGTCCCAAAATTTCATCTACCTGCCCATATCGAGGATTGCAACATCCTGTATTCATTCAACCTGGTGAAGGGCGTCGGGAGGACAGACGGGGAAGCGCCTGAACGTGGGTGGGCCAACATCAACCCAATCGCACAAAGCACAAAGGAAATGGGTCCAGGGGCACGACGCGACACCCTCGACGATCACTTCAACGACTGGAACTGGAAAAAGGTTATTCAATTTGGTGCGTTGCTATGTCTATTGATTCATTCTGGCATTTATTGATGTGAAGTAAAAGGCTCGCGTTTGCTAACGAAGCTGAAAGAAGCGGCACCTGCACGAGTCGAGTATGCGACCGCGTTGAGGGATCTTGAGAACAGCATCCCGCCCCAGGTTTTCAAATTATGGGGCGACGCGGTCGACTTATGGGAGAGGGATTCTTGGAAACCGGAGCCGCCAGCGAATCCTTATAGATCGAACAGCAAAGGTATTTGTTCCCTCCTGATACTTGTACCCTTCAATCGCTGATGCTGTCCTTAGTGATGTCAGAGCGTGACGTGCGGTTGAAGCTCGCGCAGGAGGTGGCAGTGAAGGAAGGGTTGAACGATCAGAACTCGGAGCATGTCCACGATCATCATCCGACAGTCATGATCGCAAACGGTCTCGCATTGGCAGATGAGCAGTATGTGATATCCATCTTATTCTGGCGACTATGATAGCTAAGCTGCCCCCCTGATCAGACACAAGTTAGCTGCTGATACCGCAGATCTGGGTGATCATCCGACAGCCAACCAGCTCTCAAGTCTTCTCGAGCGCTCCAATCAACTTCGGCGCAAGATATCATCGTGGATAGAGATCCAAATGCTATTTCTTCCAGAGGCGGCGAGGCAGCGAGCTAAAGCGATGCAGAACGTGGGTCCGGACGGCTTACCTGCTACAAAAGCCCACGATATCCCGTTATGGCTTCCTTCCGACCTAAAGAAGGAGGGAATCGTGGTCAGTGAGGCGCTGCAAGAGTACGAATGGAGGTTGAGAGAAGGACAGGCAAATGACGCACTGGAGGAGGTTCGACGCATCTTACGACTACGTTCTCACCTTTATACTCACAAAGATTGATACTCACGCGGAGTCAAAGCAAATACCCGCTCCAACGTAGCCATTGGTACAGCGAACGAGGCCGTCAGAAGGGCTGCAAATAAATACCGCAAAGCACGCCAAGCACTGGTCGTACTTTCCCAGGGACGACAAACACCAGTCTGGGAGACCACGATCCGGGTACTGAGGGATACGGATATCCGAGCATTGTCGGAGGGAATGTTCGGTGAGACGGAGGGGAGCAAGACTACGTCCTGGATCTGGTCGGCTCCAGGGGTGGTTGCCGTGAATGATGAGGATCCCCAGCTGAACGATGGTGAGCGCTTGATGATGTGGCCGTTGCGGAGGTACTAAAACAAGCTTTAGGTTTACGGATCGAATGGTGTCGCGCCAGAGCTAGGGCAATGAGGTGGGCTGAAGAAGTCGAGCTACTGCAGGAGGAAATGCGTCGGGTACTGGCAACCCTCTCATGGAAAGCTGGATGGTGGCTGGAGCAGCGGTGTCGGAGGATGGGCCTGGATTCCATGACCATGGAAGGTGTTGCTGCGTATTCTCAGCAGCAGGCGGCTCTCGCACTAAAGCTTAAATACCGGTTTCAGGCTCACTGGGCGGAGGTCCCCTTAATTCTACAACGCTGGGAGCCATGTGATGATAAGGACGAATAAATGTTGTCTCTCTGACCGTAGAAATGATGGCAAATGAGTGTTATTAATAGAAAGAGTTGGAAGTGATACGGCAGGGCAAAATGATGGCGGCGAGGGGAAATGATGGCGGCGAAGGGAAATGATGGCGGCGAGAGGGGGCGATGATGGCGGGGCGGGGTGATGGCGGACAGAATGATGGCGGATGATTCTGGCGGGATGATAGGACTATTTATAAATCTGCGGGCCATGATGGCGGGGAGGGGTGGACAGAATGATGGCGGATGATTCTGGGCGGGATGATGGGACTATTTATAAATATACATAGGTGGGATGGGCGGCGGCAATGTGGGAGGGACAGCTGAGCTTGAATTGAGGTGGCTGAGGTGGATGAGCTGTTGTAATACGTGATATATCATGTTTGTCTCATATTGTAGGGTTTGATACATGACCAAAAGTTATACAATTGAGGTATATGATATATCACTCTGCTAGGGAGTGGTGCTCTAATTTGAAATTAAGCTATTAGTAAGTGAAGTAAAATTGCAAGGAAAATTGTAAGTAAATTTTCTTTCCCTCTTGACTGAGTCAGACGACGTCGTCATTCGGACTTGTCGTCGGCGGCAGCCCGACTTCCAACAGGGCCTGAGGCCCTGAGTACGTTTATCAACTTTGAAGGTCTTGTTCATGTATGATATGCATCGTTGTATGTGAATCCAGGCTGTCGGACCGAGTTAATTGCAAGAAGCTGTAACGCCACGCTAGGTTTCCTGTACCCCGGTCAAGGTTCAGACCGGATTTGTAACAGGGGAGGTCTTCCCTCAACCTAAGATAAGATAAGATGGGATACCGCCAAGTTATGTTGCCACCATGCCCCTCCAGAGCCACTGGCACGCCACGTTATTCCGCGAGTGCTTGTTCTAGACGTCTTCACAAGCATCCTCACGAAATCCTACATTATTGTTCAGTGTCAGTACACTAGAGACGCTGCCATCGTCCCTTGTGGATTCGTGACTCAAAGGCTAAAATGAAGATGAATCCGTTGCAGAACCTAGGTTCGATTTTCTTTTGAAAACTTCCAATCGACGATAATATCTCCTGGATGTCACACACACCTCTGGTTCTGACACACGGACGAGACGTGGAGGTAGCGTATGACCAGACTTCTATATAATTTCGATAAGTTTCCATCAACACGTCAAGTAGGCACTAGCGATACTGGTACTCATAATCAGACTGAGGCTATCTTCCTGCGCCTGAACAGGACTTTTGCCCGTCTGCAAGGCATGCTGGTTGGGCCCATCCAATCGTCGTCCGGCCGCACGCCTTCGTTCTCCATCTTCACGTTAAAATTGAGCAGCAGATGAATCAGCAGACACTTGAGCTCCAAGGACCCAAAAAATCGACCTGGGCTGGACCAAAGGATGCATTTTAGGAGATCTTTTCCTGAAGAGCAACAGGTGAAATTACCATATATGCTTTCCACCTCCAAAGGTAAGAAATCCCGGGCCAGCACTTGTCAGGCGATATTTTGCGTCTTTCTCTCCTCCACAAGCATCTTCGCCCGATGCTCCTTCTTTGCGCAATGTTGCGAATCGAAGACCATCGAACTCTTCAGCTCGATCATAATGGGCACTATCTAGATGTGCCGCTGTAGCCGCTACAGCAATGATCGTTCCAGTGGGCATGATCGTTCCGTCAGGGAGTTTTACAGGTACTAACGCCTTTCGAGGTAAGGCGACTGAATGATGGTACGTCAGTTAGGTCTTTCGGACAAACAGAAGTGTTGTTGAACATACTTGCGCCAAGGCCATTCAAGCGGAGCGACTCCTTAAGAAAGCTATCGAGCTTTACACAGCGCTCGATGTCCTCGATGGTCCACTGGCCAGGTTCTTCAGACATGTCGAGACACGTCTCAATCTCGTCTCGAAGAATTTCTAAGTAATGAGGTTGGGATGCCAAATTGTACACCGTATTTGCGAACGACTATGTTTTCGGTTCATTTCTTTATGTATCGGCGAGAGATAATGGCGGATGGCGTACCACATATGTCGAGTGGATCCCCATAAAATTGATATTCAACATTCGAAGGGCAAGCGAACTCGTAGTCTGTTCCATCCCCGGCGTCGCCGACTCCATTACCCAGGAAAGCATGTCATTCTAATTTTGGCAAATCAGAGTTGACCAGATATGGGTGACAGCAATACCAGTCTACTCACGGGCTTATCGGCGTAGTCCACGCCAAATTCCTCATATCTCCTCCTTCGCGCTTCTATCTCAGGACCAAGAAGCTTGAGCATCCTCGCTTGATGGCCCGATAGCTTATTATATAATGCACCAACGAAACTTCGCGCGTCGTTAGCGAAACAGGGGAAGTGCAGGAATATCAGACCTACGGCTTCAGCATGACAGGAAAGAGATTGATCATGGCCGCCGCAGTCATCACATTCGTGGTGAACTGTATGCTCAGCTTACAGTATTCCTTGTTCCGACCTAGGCACCACGTAAAAGGGCTAGACATGGGCTTATCACATTCTACGCACATACGGGAAGCCCCACGAAGGAACGACTGGTGACTTGGCAAACAATTTGTGTAAATGTTTGCTCGGCAGCGATTGGGGTCCATTCTGAATCGGCTTCAATTAGAGCGAGTTCACGAAAGGTATCGATTGACGTACCTTGCTCGCGAAGTTTACACCCAATCTCGCTCTCGAAAACGTGAGCAGCTTCGTCAAACATAAGTGGGAGGAGGCTTCCAAGGTTTTTGTTGAGTGTTGTTCGTATGATATTAATGTGATATGGATCTCCAAGCATTTGGCGACCAAGCGTGTAGTCAATCTGAAGAAGCTGCAGAGAAGTTAGGGATATTGAGGAGCTGATGGATTTTGCCGGGAGCACACATCTCTTATGGCATCCCAGGAAGAAAGAATTCTGTCTGGTGCTGTGCGCAAGGTCTCAAACATGCCGTCACCTGTTAATACGACCAGCCAGCGGTCCATCAGTGGTACTTTGAAAGCGGTATTCTTGTACTACGAGAAGGGCCAAGATTAGGGCCATTATAGTCCAGCATATGGATCACGCACCTTTCGACAACCTTCTTGTAGAACGACATTGCCCTCTCTCACAAAGCGAATCGCGCTGAAGTACGATGTGAACGAGCCGTCGAATCCAATGGTAGGGATGTCAAGCTTTTTGGGGCTGGGTGAGATGGTAGTATTACGACGAGATTGATGGTGACTGACTTTGCTCCATGATGGTAAGAGCCACGAGACCAGACCCAGGCAGGAAATAGAGATAATCAGAGCCGGGAAGAGATAGTCCATTCAACGAAGGCGGCTAGTAAACAGAAGTTAGCTGGGGATTGTGCTTCAGAGTCCAGATATCTTTAAGGATGTGGCGTTTGGCTAATCCCATTTGTGGGATCTTCCACGGCATTGGGCGGGTGTAACGCGCTTCCAACCTGCCAATCGACGGCATGACAATGACATTTTCCACCCAGTGACCCAGCCATAAGGGTCTGACATACTCTAATGAGCATACATGATGGTGCTTCTGTGAAAGATCGGCCAAGACCGGTCTTGCAATATCCTGGATATATTAGAGGCGGAACGAGGAGTGAAGAAGACAAGGAAATGGCCCAAGTTACATCAAAAAGTGGAAGAAGAGTATTAGATTATGATGCTCTTTCAAAAATGTAAGTTATCCACTGAACGAGGGACTTATGATAGTAGGTTCCAGAGGAAATCTCCATCGGACGGATACATATCTGGCAAGAGATAGGGAGTTTAGTGTGGAGACGTCAGTTGAGATTAATGGCATACCTATTCAGGACAAATTCAATCGAAATTGACACCACAGGAGACGTCCTTCCACTCGTCAAGCACCCTCAAAATCTTGTTGCACTTGTCCCTCACGTTCTGCTCTGCATCTTCTCCCAGGACGAGATACCCGGGCCATGGCCGACCCTTCGCAACACCCTCGCCTCTAACCACGTCTACTACGGCCTCCATCGCTTTGTCAGGGTCTCCCTTCTCAGTGCCTGGAATCGACCTGAACCGTGATATGCTCAGTTGACGCATCGCATCATTGTCAGCGATGGGGTTGCAGGTGTGGTACTGCTGTCCGTAGATTCCCTCAGTACGGAAGGAGCCTGGGGCTACGAGCAGAACGCGAATATTAAATTGCGCCAACTCAGCCGAGAGGGTTTCGGTCAAAGCTAGAGGTACGTGTGAGGGTTACGGTATCCATCATTTTCCCAATGAAAGGACGACGTACAATGAGCAGCTGCCTTTGATGATGCGTAGGGACCTATGTGCCGTACCATCTATGAGTAGAAGCACCTCTTAATAGGTTGTATAGACCTTACCAATGCCCTATATGAATCATGAGACTCGACAAAGTCAGAGATATGAAATACACTCACGGGAGTCTCAGGTCTCCATGCGGATCGACTTCCTACAACCACCATCGTAGCGTCCTGACTCGCACGGAGGTGGGGTAAAAAGGCCACGGTCATATCTAACAAGCCAAACACATTGGTATCGTATTGCTTTCGCAGAAGGGCCGAGCTGGTTTCGTTGACTCAGTGAATATCATAGATCGTCCTCAGCGAAGGATGGCGTACCCTCCTTCCTCCAGAATGCTGGGGTATCCGACTCCTGTGAACTCGTTCGATGAGCGCTCAAAGCTTGAGGAGACTTGAATTGGAGCTGACCGGCGTTGTTCACGAGAACATCAATCTGACCCCATATCGCAGCAGCCTTATCTGCTTTAATCTTGAGAGCAGCTTCTCCTTCCGTGATGTCCAGCTGAAGAATACGGAGATTGTCGCGAAGTTTAGGATCGCAGCTCGCGACGAGGTCTTCCAACTTCTCCAGTGACCTCGCGGTCGCGATCACACGGTCGCCGCGTGCAAGTGCTGATGTTACAAGGCGACGACCAAACCCAGACGAAGTTCCTGCGTTGGATGAAAAGCAATGAAAGTTGAAGTAAGAGATCGTCAACAAAAGGCAGGTGACGATCGATCATGAGGCCGACCCTGCCTTACCTGTAATCAGCCAGACCCTGGAAGCCATAACCGTTTGTGATTTCGATGTCGATGTTTAAATACGATCGCCGCCACTATCTGCGTGGGTACTTTTATATTTTTCCTTGGAGCGAAGAGAGCGCGCGCATCAGAGTCTGACACATCCGGAGGTTTGTTGAGCGGCTCAAAATTCTCTCAGGGGTTCATGATGCAACAGTATCGATCAGCGATCATAGGCGACAGGATGGTGCGACGGGGACTTGAGAAAATAACAAGGTTGGGAACAATTTAAGAAGTAGTAGGGACATGTGACAACGTAGTACTATGGCATCTAGACCTGTCAACAGGAATGTTCCCTGAACGTATTTCGATATGTTGGGTTGTTGAATGATATCCGAACATCGAACTCCTCCATGGGGCAGAAGAATTTATGAGCCTAAAGAGACAGGAGATCCGGCACGACGACCTGCTGGGTTCAAGAACTTCGAAACATGATGCATCCCCTGAACCAAGCATCGTTACGTCTGCACACGAGCCTTGTAGAATTCAGCTAGCGATAACGTATACCGTAAGATTCACTGGTCTAGAATAGGTAAAAGATTGTGACTCACACAACGACAGCGCTGAACGCTTGTATGTTCTCTCCAATGTAGTATAGTTCACATGTTGTATCCCGAACCTACCAGGGGAGGCTATCAGCAAAATAACGCACCATAACAGAGACGCCCGCCTCGGGCGCGAGCTTCCCCGTAATCACCTAGCAGTCAGGCCGCTGTTCCATTCGGCATTGTCGAGCATCGCTGGAAACGGTGTAACATCAATGTCAACTGTGTTGCCTGGTTGTGAAATGATGGGCCAGGCACTGACCCCACGCGAAGGTGCCTGCGATTGGGATGTTATCCTCATGAATTGCGCGCAAGATCTCCCCAAGATACGTCATGAAATAGTCTGGGAGTTATACCAGATCAGTAATTTCAAACCGACCAAAGGATATCTTCGTGTTCTCACTCGTCCTTGTAACATCCTCAGTGATCCTGAATAGTTCCGTCCTCCGGGCTTCAAATGGCTCGACAAAGCCGAATTCAGATATATACTAAAATCGGAGACGAGATATTAGACGGGGTCAGACGACAGGATCGGAGACGAACCATCTTATTTGTTGGCCACCTCTTTTGCAGCTCTTTCAACGATGCCCTTAGGAAGTTCGGGGTCGCCTGCAACCAGGCATCGCTAAGGGGATCAGGACTCGGCCCGGCTGCCCATCCAGCATTGGAATCGAAGAGGACGGGAGTATGACATTCGGGCCACATGGGGTGCGAGACGTTGTGAATGCAGGCCGCCAGTCCATCTGGGGGTGCTGTGATCCATTGGGTGCGATATGCGTCAATAGCAAAGAAATCAGCTGATCCTGATGTTTCGAAAGAGTCAGATCTGGCAGGGCAGGGATGCAGGGGCAATGCTTGCCTAAAAGGTCCTTCTTCTCTGCTGCAGTAAAGCGGGGCAGGTACGATGGCGGAAGGGTATCTGTCATGATCTTAGGCCAATCGCCTGTAGTATAAGCCGGATCTGAGAAGGAGCCGATGCGGAAAGCGGCATGACGTTCGACGGCTGCTATATCGTCGGTGCTATTCGCTCGCCATGGGATGCCACTACATTGAGTTTCACCAAAACGTGAGAAAAGCTGTACGTGGGCGAGCGAGCGAACACTTACACGAAGTCGTCGTTTTTGAAAGAGATCTCTCCTTGGATTTTCATGGCTCGGAACGCTGATTGAACGCCGTATTAAACCAGGCTGAAGATTTAAGTGGATTAAATACCTTTCACCGCGCCTGCATGAGCTTTAACTACGTCATTGGCAAACATTAGCCGCCGAGAAATTCGAAGGGTCGTTCCTGGATACTTACGGACGTTCGAGGTGCAATGGTACGGTGCAGTCGATGAGTTGACACCGGTAGCCAGTGAAACATCTGGCGCCACGATCAGCCTTTCGGTGTCTTCATGTACCATTAAAAGGGCTTACTGAATGGGTATCCACCAACTTGTGCACAATAAACGCGAGGTTCGTTAAAGGTATACCTATAAGGCGGTAATCAGAATAAAACCCGGTGTACGTAGTGAGGACGCACCAGGTCTTTACCCGACCATTATAAGCCTTGAAAACCACTTTCGCATAGCTTTTAGACGTTCAGTTTCCATCCTCCAGACGAGCTACAAGTCATACTTAATAAAATCATCAACCACCTGTGGTGATGTGAAGCCGCCATAATAGGCCTGGATTGCCAGGGGAGTGTCCCAGTGGACTGTCCATCACACGTTACAATCTGGCAATTGACTGGTGAAAAGAAGCTCACATAGAGTGGCTACTGGTTCGACACCAAGTTTGATATGATAATCGATGACTTGAGAGTGATATGTCAGTTTCTGAAGCGAGTGCAAAAGCTTCATCCTACGATCTGAGTAATGATCCAATGCAGCTTTGTTGACGGGGGAATCTGCCGTTCCGAAAGGAAATATCCTTGCCCAAGAGATCCTGATGGTTCATACGTCAAGGGAGAGAGATATACAGGGTAAAGGGAGAAGCGTACGAGAATGAATGGGCATTGATACCTATCGCAGCCACTCTAGCCACATCTTCTTTGTATAGATAATATTGCAAATCGACAATGTCACCTTAGATGAAGCGTCAATATCACGATCAGACTGTGTACCCAGTAAAGATCCTGACCAGTGGTATTATCAATCACGCCTCCAGGTTGACGACTATTCCAATCCCACATCGAAGGCCCTTTGCCTTCATTTTTCACAGCTCCTTCGACCTGGTATGCAGCCGTCGCCACTCCGAATTTGAATCCTTTTGGTAGTTTGAGGTTTGGTAGAATATCTTTAGGCGCGGGGGCAAACCAGGATGGATAGAGAGCAGGGGGAGATGAAGGAACCGCGATCGGCAGTTCTGGAATTCGAGTGGTTGTAAACGGCGGAGCTTCTACTGATCCGACCTATAATCTAATGAGGATGAAGCAAATGTACGATAGCTACGAGGCGATGTTACCACATCCCAAAGCTTTTCAAGGCCAGCTGGCGAATAATCACGCGGGATTGATCCAGTTGGTGGGAAACTAGCTCCAGAGGTCGGCTGGGCAACTCCAATCGTAGAGCCCCCGGGTAGTCCAACGGATGTGCTTAAAGCAACCGATGTTTTTGAACCAGTAGTGGCAGCGTTCTGAGCAACGGCACAAGTGGACAAAATCACCAAGTGAAGTAGGCTTGTCGAAAGCATCTTTGCGGGGAACTTCTAACCAATTTCTCCGCCATTCTTAAGTATCATTGCCAATGTGGTCCATGTTTCGCCGAAGAAGAGAAGCACCAGCTTGTGACCAGTGCGGGCCGTTCGTGTGGAATAAATGATCAACCCTTCCGTCATAGAAAACGTTCAAAAGAACCATTTGACACCGAAAAAACGGTGGTGCACACGCGCGCCGGTCATAGAGGGGAATTTCTTGGGAATTTCTATGCTGTTCGGGTGTAGCATAACGGTGTAGCATTAATTTGAGGTATGAGGCAACGAAAAGTTCGCGCAGTTGACCTTTATTGACGTTCATTTGTGGTGATACAATCTAATAAACAAGGTCACGCGACCGGGACGCGTTTATTTTGCCAATGCGGCTGCCATCGAAGATTCGAATCCTCCCGTGTTCTCAAAGCGGTTCGTGTTATTTTGAAGCCCATGCCGCCAACCGCTTATACCATGCATATGCACCTCATATGTATTCCTTTCTACTTACTTATTTCACCTCGAGGAAGAACATTACAATCTTGAGGCTTGAGCTGCCCCGAACATAATTTGCCACCGTGATGTCATTCTATTCATGATCATCGTGCTGTGAGACATAATACTAATGATTTAAAATATCACAGCAGCCCTATCCTCTGTCATGCTTCCACGGCGACCTCCTCAAATCCCATCGTCTTCCCTTCTCGCCTGGTCCAGGAAGGCTCCCATCCGAGTTCCAAGGGCCCCACCTTTTAGACGTGCCATATATTGTCAGACAAAGCTGATAGACGCGATCAAGGAGGACCACCGTGAGGTACGGCAGTTGCTATCAATCCTCCAGTTGATGTCAAGAGTAAAGTCGACTCCGCACTGGTACAGATGTGTGACTACTACAAGGCATATGTCGAATCGTCTGGTGACAGAGATGCCCAAGAACGTTGGGCTCGCCTGCTTACTTGGGAAATCGTCCGCCATGCCATCGGCGAAGAAATAGTGGTCTATCCATTGATAGAGTCGTGCCTCGGGGAGCTTGGTGCTGAACTTACAGATCAAGATCGGGAGAGTCACCAGGTGAGGGTATCAATATGCTTCGACAAAAGCATATGCTCAGTAACCAATTGCATCTCATTAACCACCCAAAGTTCGTGAAAGAAAGGCTCTATCGTCTCGAATACATGACTCCAGGGTCGCTGGAGCACGCGGCTTTGTTGAAGGAAATTATGGATCACCTAAGTAGGCATAACCGCCATGAAGAAAATGAAGATCTTCCGCTCCTTGAACCTATCCTTGGTAAAGAGGCCAGCTTAATTGCTGCCTCTGACTTCTCAAGAACGAAACGCTTTGCTCCTACGCGGTCGGTAAAAATGAACTCTCCAAACGAATATTTACTGATCTGCTTCTCAAGCTCTCATCCAGCTGCGCCCAATGAGCCTCCATTTGAGACTCTGTTTAGCTTAATGACAGCACCCCTCGATAAACTGAAGGACGCTTTTGCTAAATTCCCAACAGAAGACATGAAGAAAGAATTGATGAAAAAAAAAGCTGACCTTCGGTGAACTTGGTACGAAGCGTGGATAATTGATGTAACTTTTGTAGGCATCAACCAATAGATATCGTCGTCGCAACTCGTTTTCAAATTTCTGGTGCAGTATGTAAGTTACCAAACCGTTTAGATCCATCACACATGAGACACATCTTATCAGAGCCCCATATGCCATTGCGTGAGCGCATCAATGTCAACGCCAACACGTCAGATGGACCCGACATCGGCGCTTTGTCTCCATGTCCTCCGAATGCCAGTGCCCACGTTGCTTCAGCGTTATTGCTATCGCTGTCGAGTGACACATTATCCGTTGATAGTGGATGCGTACCACTATCTCGCTCTGCATATACCGTTTCTGTTTGCCCCCGGATCTGCATCGCGCATTCGTGAAACCTATCTAGGCCCATGCTTGCAAAATCAGACGGATGTTGCGCGTGAACATTTGTTCAATTGTACCTCTCTAATTGTACCTCTCCAATGTCCAACGGAGCTAGCGCGTACGGCTTCACCAGCGCTTCACGGATCTGACGCGATGGAAACTAGAACTCTCGGACATGTATTTCCGAGCGACGGCTTTCAGCTCTCGAACAGCCAAGGAGACTGTCTATGAAGGTGTCCAACGGGAGATCCATCCGCTGCAGACCAAACTTTGAGAGTGGAATACGTACCATGGTATCAGCATCACGTCTGGACTTTCGACACCGGTTCTCGGCATTTACTCCTTTCCCTTTCACACCCATCTTGGATACTGGGAATGATCGCTCGGCCATTGAAGGTGTCTCCGTTAGTGATGGTCACGCGTACCACGCTGAAAACGCCCGTACACCTAGCATCGCTGACTGGCCCTGGTACTGTGGCGCGGGTGAGAGAACTATCTTTAACGGTAGCGTCAGAGGGGTAACACTTTGGGATGCGGCATTATAATCTCTCAAGCTCCTCGTTGGAGCCGCAGTTCCCCTTGTGGAGTCTTTGAAATTCGTCCTGCGCAATGACAACAAAATCCCGGAAGATGCATTCTCCGACAAGTTGGTGCACTTGCGTTACTTCTGAATTTCAGGGGCGAGCATCAACTGGAACTCCCCTTGGTTCGCCACTTACAGTACACTTAAGGGCTTGCCACGACCATCATTGCCGTCGACCGTGCAATTCATCGATGACCTCAGCACCTTTCCAACTTACGGCAATTCTTATTCCTAACTACCTTCGCGTCTTTCAATCCCAGGAAGACTGCATGGCCCGTTCAGACCATTCATCTTCGACATTTCACACACCTGGAGCTCCGCTCACATCTACCGTAAACTTCGCCTTGATGAAGAATATAAGATATCCAAATGACGCGAACATAGACCTCAGATTCTGTTCCTCGTGGAGATCTCAGAGTCGAGAGAGCACCCCGTCTCCTCATGATAGATGTTCTCGGGCTCGAGGCTCGAGCATGGGACGCAACGGGGAGCCATCTCAACCACTACAGCGATACACAAATTCGGATCTCGTTGACTATCGACTTCGATATCAATCTGGCGAATCGCGATCTCGAGAGTTCAAGATGCAGGCTTTGAAGTCAATATGGGACACCCTCCTGCTACACGATCTGGAATAGCTCACCTGTTAGCGTAGGGTTGGAGAGGTCGCCTTGTGGATCAGCTAGAGGTGTTGGGCATGGTCCCTGAAAAACGCGAGTAGATTAGATTAGATCCGGGAAGTGTGCAGGCAGAGTGGTGACTCATCTCCAACTGGTACTTAGGGGCTAAGTCTGACAATTGCACGTCGATTTCAGTACTTCTTCCTTGATGCCTCCTGGATTCCTCGCCGTCTTTTCTGAGCCCGGAACCCAGGTTCCTCTCGATGATTTCCAAGGTTCGATCGATGTCCTATCGCTTGCGATGAAGCACTGATCGGTTCACCCAAATACTACGCGTTTAGACTGGTATAACAACGAACATGTACCTCTTCGAATGAACCACTTGCTATCGTTCCTTACAGGCGCCCGATTTTCGGCTTCGGACTCACTCGAGCCTTCTTGGCTAGCGCTCTATGACATTGACGACACTTCGACTTTCCAACATGAGAGTTATACTCGTTTACGTGCGAACCGTAGTCCGCGAGAGGGAAACCTTGTCGTGAGGTTGGAACTGCTTGATCGCAGAACGTGCGAGGTGATCGCCGATTCTGGAGAATCTACAGCAACTTCCTCCCTCGCTGCGTCCAATCCAACAAAGTTTGTTATCACACATGGCTTAAATTTGACCGCCGGTGAAGGAATCGGTGCATGGACAGAAGCCGTCCAACAATTGCGAAGCGTAAAGGGCTGGGTGAGGACGAGGACCTTCAGGTGCATCGATAACCTAAAGACAGGGAGCGCAGTGCTCGGGAAAGGACCAGAAGAGCAGGTGGTATCCACGTATCTAATCTTACATGGTGAGGAAAATATATGTTTCATGTCGTATCATCCTGACGCTCTCGTAGAGTTGGAGAACGCATCTAATGCAGAATTCATCAACGCGATTAGTGCACCCCGCGAAGGTGTTGAAATTGTGGAGCTGAGGAGCTGGGAGTTATATCGCGCTTACCCTGGGATTGCCCAGGAAAATTTGTTGAAGTGAAGGGTGTCAGCCAAGTTACACATGGACCATTATCTTTTGTATTTTCATACCCCTCTGCCTGCGTTTGTGCAGCCATCTTGTGTATGTACAGCATCGACTTTGGTTTGAAGTCCTTCACCATTACACATAATGAATGTCCGAGATGGTGGGAGTAGGAGAAAGGGTCAATCAATTGAAAGTCCGGACATCAACACAACGATCACTATGGCTGTCACTCAATCATATCCGTCAAGTAAACACTAGCTTGGGCGCCGTTGAGCACCTCTCTGCCGGCTTCAAGAGTTGGGCTATGCCCCAGTTGCACCGAGCGCACGCCCAGATACCATGTTACGCACCCTTTTGACGCCTTTGCGTGCTCGTTTCGATTTGTCTCCGAGGACAACCACGACCCCTCTACCGCCTACCCCGGATGAAGATGAACTGGCGCCTGAAGACTTTGCTCGGGATGTGATGATAGAGTTGATGCGGAACTCGGTGGAGAATTTAAAGGTTGCGGAAGACACGCGGACGAAGATTCAGGTGCGTAAATGCGGTGACCGAAACGAGCCCAACTAACTGCGATACAGGTACTGGCGGAGATCCAGAGGATTCTCCTGCAGGATGCACATACGAAGGACGTGTTTCGAGAGCTTGATGGGTTCCTCATCTTAATGAGCTTACTCTCGAGCATTCAGGATCGTAGCAACTCGCTGGTTATCGAGCCGGAGGAACAGGTCTTGTCGGAGGTGCTCGAGAGCGCTCGCCTTATATTCACGAACCTGTCAGAGGCCATGAACGACCATGCCGAGAATGCAGAGTACTTCAGGGTGCGTGAGGTTTCATCAGTTACGTGGTCATAGCTGATGAGACTACAGAGCGTCGTAGGCTATAGTTCGCTTGAGGATGCCCTGCGGGGGCTTATTGTGAACCCGAAAACCGTGGACCGCACACTAGGCCTCATTCTCTCGTTGGCGATACACGACTCACATGTGTCTGACATTTTCTCGGCTCTCCGCACGACCCCGGATGACGAGGTTGAGCTCGCCATCGCGAGCATTGAGCCACGGTTGGGGACCATTCGTCGTCCGGGCGCTATATTGATCCTATTCAACGTGATTCCCCAAATTACTTCCGGCGACAGTGCCATGCGATACGCGATTTACAAACTGTTCGAACTGCTGTCGCACGTCAGCCACCGAAACCAGGCAATATTGAGCACCCTTGGCCTTGTCAACTCGTTATTCCAGCGATTCTGTGCGACGAAGAATGACGCGACAGTGCCTGAGAAGGAGCGATACATTCTGCAGAAGCTTTTGCGGCGCCTACTAGATATGGGGGCGACGACCTCAGAAGCAAGACTAATCTTCCAGAGGACGATAAAGGAGGACCAGACTTTGGATACTGAGATTTTGGATGTTGTTCGATTCGGAATTAAGTCTCGCTGGCTCCAGCACTTCTCAATGGAGTCACCGGCCGCTTTGGTTCTGCGAGAGGAGAACGTGAGGGGAGTACCCGCGACGGGGTTCACGTTTATGGTGCGTTGCTATCAGGAAATCCTGGCTCCCGCTGCTCAACCATCTTTAGATATGGGTATGGATGTCGGTAATGCCGTCCACGGCACCCCATCCGATATTCACCGTCAAGGTATCTCACAAATCGATCCTCACTCTCGCTCTCTACCCGGATGGAAGCCTCGAACTCTCAACGTCCGGCCACCGTGAGCCAGCCGTATTCAGCAGTGCGAAACTCCAGAAATTTCGATGGACACATCTCACGCTCGTGCACTATCCGCACCGAGCATCGAACCCAACGATCCGTGAGCTACGTCATCATCACTGTCGGAGCACTACGACTAATGCGCATTGTAGGTCTGTTTGTAGATGGCGTCCTAAGCGACACACTCACTTGGGCCTATCCAAAGCTCGAACCCTCACAGCCCGGTTCTTATATTATCGGCGACGCGTCCATCAAAGCACAAATGAGCTGGTGCATTGCGTCCGCATATTTGCTCACTACCCCGTTAGGTGTGTCCCTTCCGAAGTGTTATGCTTGAGTTTTGTTGCTCACTCTACCCATAGGAGATGACCTCCCGCGGCTCATCCACCATCTTGGCCCTCGATATGTCGGGAATTTTCAGGATCCAGCGCTCATCAAGTTTCTGACGTACGAAGCATCGACGTCACTCAACATGTTCCTCTCGACTGTTGCCGCGAAGCAGCCAGCTTCAGTCACGGAATCTGCGGTTATGAAAGCTGTCAAGGATGGCCTGGGCATTTCAGAGTCTGCGATTGGCTTCGCGGTCTCTCCGCTTAATGCGCAACAGTCGGGCCCTAGCATGGCTGTCGCGGTTAATGGATTCGCGCGCGAGTTCAAGAACGAGGGCGATGTATTTGTGGTGAAGGCGGCATGTCTGGATATGGCGCTGTGGAAGATTGGCGGAGCAGCGGTGGCGTTGCGGTTGGTCCAGGTGGCAAATGTAAGCTTTTGAGGGCTGCTGGGAATGTGGGTGCTAAATTCTGATATCAGACTCAACACGAACTTTCGAGGACATTGGGAGTCTTGACCGACGGGTTGAGGAATAGCTGGCAGAATTCGGAGGATATGGAACGCTTACGTGTGTTAATGCGTTTCTTCGCCCTAGTAAACCTATCTGATATTCCTTTTTGAAAGGTGGCTACGAGATATTAGCCGACATTCTACGGAGCAAAGCCCAAATGATCAATATCACTGGATTTGAAACCTTGTTTGAGTTCCTGGGTCTAAACTTCCGTTTCCCTGAGTGGGTGCTCTCTAATCAATCTTACTGTCTGGCGTCCCTGAATAAGCTCTTGCAGGCAGTCGACAGTCGTGAATACAGTTGCATACAGAGCGATAGCCCTCGACTTTGAACTTTGGTCTCGTGCGCGCAAAGACATTCAACAAGTATATCTGGAGCACTTCACGACTCTCTTGCAGACGAGTCGGTATAAGAGGTTCAACAGCCGACAGAAATTCGCAAAAATGGGGCTTGTCCGGAAGTTGTTATTTGTGCTGCAGACCGACTGGTTCCAGCACGAAATGGTCCCCTTTGTAATGGATGCCCTTAAAGCGGCGATGCAGGCCCATTTCTCCAAGGACGATGCCATTAAACCTATAGTTGCTTACCTCGCCGCTAATTTACATCAAGGCAAGAGATCCGCCGATACTACTCGTTAAATGTGATTGACGTCTTTTTAGACCCCAAAGGAGCCAGCTCCCCACATTCAGTAATATCGCGCATTGACTACACGGACCCTCAAGAAAAGGCTGAAAACGTTTTAGAATTGCTGATCTCCACCATCTCCATACCATCATACCATTCAAAATTTGCTGCTGCGCTTCCCTTAACTCGCATCTGCCTATTACTGCTCAGTGACAGGCCCACTCCTACCGTCGCCACGCAGATCCTTACTCTCATTGGTGTCAGTAACATGATATCGGCTTCGTTTAGCCGGAAGTTTGAGCTGATAAGCGGCTGGAGCGTCCTAAAAACTGTTCTCCCATACTGTTGGGATCCCAGGGTCAACCAAACCGCGTTCGACATACTGCTCGGGCGATTTAATCACATCGTGAAAAAGTCACCTGCGCAAACGCCCAATACCGTCGTCTGTCCTAATATAGTTCCTGCGATATTGTCGGCCATGCAGACAGGTCTCATATCAGTGGCAAATAACTGTCATGTGTATGACAATGGTGCGTATTGTTCCTACTCTGTTGCGCGATTTCTAACTTACATGATACAGCGTCATCTTGGTCAACTGAATCGAACATCGAGAACCTCGTTGAGGAAATCATGGACCTTCACGCATCTAGCGCTACCTTCCGACAAGTCTTTAAATCACAGCAAACGACCCAGTTGTTCGTCGACGCCTACAAAACGTTTGTTGGCAAAGTGACGACAGCTCCCGGAGTGAACGAGTGGACAAGACGCATTTTGGAGAAAATCACTCACCTTGGTTTGGCTCTCGCGCTGGATCCGTTTATTGCAGGCAATCAAAAGCGCGAGGTATGTCTTCAACGGGTCGATCATGCAATGTGGAGCTGACGGTCATGCCCAGATCTTGGATGCTCTCCAAACGGCTGATGTGGTGCTTAACCCTTCCGCGGAGAAGCTAGCGATAGACCCGAGCCTCGTTGCGGATACTCGAACCGTGCGCCAGAGGATAGCCTCTGCTCGGTTCAGCATGCAAGTCGGGGAAAGAACTATCATCAAGACGGTTGCGCGAATGTCGGAGTGGAGGAAGACGATCCAGATATCGGAACGCAAGCGATTGCGGAAGACGATCCTAGATCTGTAAAGCTGA
The DNA here is from genome assembly GCA_014905825.1 of Lyophyllum atratum. NCBI lineage: Eukaryota > Fungi > Basidiomycota > Agaricomycetes > Agaricales > Lyophyllaceae > Lyophyllum > Lyophyllum atratum. The sequence goes on along the minus strand of JACGCN010000009.1, from coordinate 483,303 downwards.
CCCTTCACATTTCTGCTATGGCACTAACGTAGATTGTGCTCAGACGGGAAACTCGGCGACAGATATCTTCCTTGTACGAATGGACCCATCTCCTCACGTCCGAACGAGGATTATGGCCAGATCAAGGCAACCGGCTTTGGCGATTAGACGAGACTGAGGGACCCTACCGGATACGGTACGTTCCTGACATTATTCATCTCCTGAATTTCGTTCATTTTCTACCTAGGAAGAAATTGGAGCCGCAGAACGACAATGCACCCAGCTCAAGAGTGGACACCAATGACGAAAGCATTCGAGACATCCAGGCTCCCGATGCCGATACAACCTCTCTTCATCAAGTAGAAGTGCCACCTTGGGCAGAGACCTATGAGATATCTGCAACGGAGATGGATGGTAGGTAGTACATGGACATCATCCTCGACACGTTGTCTCACTCTTGTCACCAGATCGACAGCTGGCAGAAGAGATTTCGGAGGATAAGCATCGCAGAGTTCGACATGACCTGGAACCCGGCGATGTCATTGAAGCTGTAGGAACCGTCGCTCGCATTACCGGTGTTGACTCCTCACGTCCGTTCCTTAACCCTCTTCTTGATTCTCATTCCTGATACCGGATTTCGTGTAGCTGGGTTACTCATCATCGGACGGACACATTTGTACATGCTGGACGGGCTTGTTGAGAATGACGAGGGAGAGGTGGTTGAGGCACATGATGCTCCTAAGCGATTGTTTTTTGTCCCTGGAAGCATTGTAGAACTCGATGGCCCGCAACGAGCGCAGCGATGGTAAGTGCTCCGTCCATCATGCATTATCTACGCTAACATGTAACTTCAAAGGTCGCATGAACAAATTGCCACCTTCAGTGAAAAGACCTGTCTATTCCGTGATGTTGCGTAGGTCTGGTCTGCTTTTGGATATGTTCACTAGACTGAGATGCTATTCAGCCTCGAAATCTACTTCAAGGACAGCCGCTCATTGTTGATCGTGTTCTTGGACAAGAAGAGACGATCGGAAGTGGATCAACGTCTTGCTTCGATCATTGGTAAACAAGTGGCCGATAGCTCATTGACTCCTGGGCTCCGAAAAACACCCTTGCTTGGTCGCATGGGATCAAGAGCTCTCTCGGGTTTCAAAGCAGACGAGTTGTACACAGCGCAACGAAAATGGCAGGCACGGGAAATCAGCAACGTGGGTGACCGCTACTTTTGTTAATGCTGACCGGATTGATTAAGTTCTCTTGAAAAGTTCACTTACATCAGTATCCTCAATCAAATATCTGGGCGTACCCCCAGTGACGCGACCCAATATCCCGTCTTCCGTGAGTGTCCCTGATGCTACGATTCTTTCATGTGGCTGACCCCGATTTGTGTAGCCTGGGTGCTAAAGGACTACACATCTCAAATACTGGACCTCCTTTCCCCAGATTCGTACCGAGAGTAAGTTGAACTTTGGTCCGCCCAACGTGTATCTTTATTAAGCGATTGCTTCTTCAGTTTAACGAAACCAATGGGAGCCCTTACACCAGCTCGTCGTGAGGCTGCTGAGACCCGATACGTTAATTTACAAAGTGTCGAAGAAGAACCGTTCCACTATGGAACTCACTTCAGCTCCTCCATGATCGTTTGTCACTTCTTGATACGTTTGGCCCCATTTACAAACATGTTCAAAACGCTTCAAGGAGGTGAATGGGATCTACCAGATCGACTATTCAGGTGCGGATTGTTCACCAATTACGGCGATTTTTGAGAGCTAACATAACATCCTCTCAGTGACCTTCCCAGAGCGTACGATTCTGCCGCCCAAGACGTCCGTGGAGACGTCCGCGAGCTGATTCCCGAATTCTTTACCTGCCCTGAGTATGTCACGATTGCCCTGTCCTATGTTGTTTTCAAGGCTTACTCGCGTGCCATAGATTTCTCGAAAATTCTGCAAACCTGGATTTCGGGGTACAGCAAAATACAGGCGAACGAATACACGATGTCAAGCTACCTCCGTGGGCACGACAGGACCCTCTTCTATTCATTGTGCTGAATCGCAGGGTAAGCATTCTCGAGTAGCTTTCCGAAACATCAGCTAACTATGTGGCAACAGGCTCTGGAGAGCTCTTTTGTGAGCGAAAATCTTCCTGCCTGGATCGATCTCATCTGGGGCTGCAAACAACGTGACCCCGAGTCCCTGAATGTCTTCCATCCACTTTCTTACGAAGGTTCCATCGGTGCGTTGTCAATATGGTCTATCACTCGAAATCCCTCGTAACGTTCAATCAGACCTGGACACCATAACTGACGAGTTGGAACGTGAGGCCACGGTTGGCATAATACATAACTGTGAGAAAACTTTATGTTCCCATCCTATCTCCGAATTCACCCCCACGTCATATCAGTCGGTCAAACCCCTCGGAAGCTCTTCACGCTACCTCATCCCGAACGTTTCAATCATGGTCTATCCACCCTTCCGGTCGGCGTCCTGCATGGCATAGAGGAGGATCCACACCTACTTGTCCAGGGAAGTCGGTGTTTTAAAGGTCAGTTGACAGGCGCTCCTCGGTTCTCGTTTCTATCTTGAACCTCTCCTCTAGACCTGGGAGAAAACACGCCCGTTCGCGAGCTAGTTCTCGACGTAATCGGAGAGAAAATCATCCCCTGTCCCGAAGGGGTGTTATGTGCACCTTGGCATCCCCACGAACAGGTTGAATGGCGACCAGGAGGAACCGAGCTGCGTTTAGTTGTCGATTCCAAAGTATTTCTGCCAGAATCTACGTCTGTGGATCTTCGTTGATGAGCTTTACAGGTGGTCCAAGTGGTGGAGAATGCGTTCTGTAATTGCGCAGCATTTGCGGACTCTAGCAGCCTAGTTACGGGGTCGAGCGACTATACGGTCCGTCTCTGGAAGATATCTCGTGGCAGCATTTCCAGCACGGCTTCTGGCATCGTCTTGTCGCACATCATGCGAATACACACCGATGAAGTGACTTGCGTAACGGCTTCCCGGACCTGGTCTCTGGTGCTCAGTGGATCGAAGGATGGAAGTGCAGCGTTGTGGGATCTCAACAGGGGCGTTTATGTCAGGTCGATATGGCATGGCGATGGTGGAGAATCGACTGCGGTGAATCTAGTTGCCATCAACGAAAGCACAGTACGTATCTCGCCAGCTTTTCCATAGCTCCTCCTGACATGCTTTTTAGGGCTACATTGCGACATGCTCGCGTTCGAAGTTATATTTGCATACCATTAACGCGCGCCCAATGGCTACTCTTGATTTGACGACGACACCATCTTTCTCTACCCTCGTACCGACCATCACTGCTATGGCATTCCATGAACGTGAATATTCGCATCTGGGAGTGCTCGCCACTGGTGGACCTGATGGCTCCATAACGCTCCGAACTTGGACCGCCGATGGGACTCCAGAAGACGAGAAGGCTCAGTGGGAGTTTGTGACAATCAGAGCGATGAAGGCACGGATGGTCGGTCGTGGTGTAACTCGACCACCGAGCGTGACATCGTTGAAGTTTTTGGGGTCAGTTCCTGTTTTCTTTTCCTTGACCATCTGACTGAGAATATGCCTCCGCAGAGAAACTTTGGTTCATGGGGAAGAGACAGGGAAGGCATATACTTGGAACCTACCTGATTAGTTCTAGAACCGAGGCACATTTCAATAGGAGGCTGGAGCATCGTATGTATTTCTAATGATTAAATCATTTCTCTGGGTAGACATCTGGGAGAAAACATACGCCGACACCAAGTTCAACCCTGTTCAGCCTCCTCGAGTAGTACTGCTCTCACGTGTACTGTAAAAATGTTGATGGTCCGTGCGCGGACCCGACGACTATAAAAGCGCGCGCCGCTCATAATGATTCTTTACCACTCTGGCCTTTTGGCTTAGATCAAGTGTAGTATCTGTTCTTAATAGTTTAACCACTATTATGGAGGCACCGCCTCCATTCTTGGTTATCTAATTTTTGCCGCCCTTGTTCCCTGTGCTCTGCTTGCAACACGGGGACGCGATGACCTTGCCGCTGCACTACTGGCTTGCGTCGTCGGGGGATCCCTTCTCTCTTTTTCCTGCTATTTTCTTGCTTGTCATTCGACAACGCGATAGAATACAGGAAATAGAAAGCTGTGGACTTCATGGTGTCTACTTTTTGTATTTGTACTGCTCGTTTTCACAGTCTGATATGTATTCCGCGCTCGTTTTTTTTTTTTTTTCTGAATGTTTGTGGTGCAAATATAAAACTTCCAAAATGCATATATTTTCGTCAGTCACAAGAGGGGGATGCCCAAGTTCCACCGTGGGCTTACCAAGGCTTATCAGCAGACGTTGATGGAACGGTACGTACTGCACAACAGCGAAACCGATAATACCGCAAGCTTACACTTTGTAAAGATCACACACATCTGTTGCTGTGCCTGTCAGGTTTGAACGCAGTGGCTCTGCCGCTCCAGTTGTAATTGGCAGATAGTCTTGGTCAGACGGTAGCATCTTCCAATGCGGGGGAAAATATGGCCAATCCTGTCCAATGCGCATCGTATAGCCGCCACCTGCTGCCACGCGAGCACCCCGATCGTGTCCCCGACGCCGCATGGATCTCACCTTCGGCCCTAGTCCCACACAGCCGGCGGTCCGGTTTCCCTCTTGGATGCCCTTGCTTGGCCACCTCGCACCCTCTCATCATTCTAGAGGCTTAGCTCAAAGAAAGCTAACAGGGACGTGATAAAAGGGCTTGAATCAGGTGGTGGCTGTGGTTTTGACTTCATCGAATTGTCGAGGTCTACGCTGACAGAGTTTGCAAACTCTGTCAGTCCATCGTGACGATCAAAGACTGACATGTCTGATATATCCTCTATTATGGGTAACTAATGGATAGCAGGGAGCACACCTATTCATCGTGATCAAGCTGATGGACGCAATTCTATGCCTTTTGAGCATTCAGTTCATAGGCTGTGCAACGTGGTTCTTGACGCCTGATCATGCCCTGATATATGTATGGAGGCGTGAGCGACCCTAACTTCCTCCTTGTCTTCTGCATACTCGGCTGTCATGGAGCCAAAGCCAGCCAGCTGGTTTCAAAGCCCTCCACCAACGCGAGCGGCCACCCCTCTTCCTCAGCAGAACCCATATCTCGACGCCTTGGACGACAACACTCACACGGGATATCGTTCCAGGATTAGACCAAACAGAATCCAAGCCATAGATCCAGAAGAGTGAGTGACATTGGCATATTTCACGCGCCATTAATACTCATAGCTTTATCACAGCTACCTCTTGGAAAACTTCGATGAGTCTCCCTCGAGCCCAAACCCCAAGAGTTTCTTGAAGACGAGAGAGCATGGTGAAGACTTCCGATTAACGCGCTACTGAGTCACATCTAAATAAGCGCCTGGTGCAGATTTCAGATCTGTAGAATCCCCCTACCCAAGAGATGAACTAGGCGAGGAAATGTCAGAGTCGGCTCGTGTTTGGAGAATATACAACGACGAGGCTACCAACTTCGACTCATCTCTAACTGAAGGATGGAACAGGGGTGTTGATGTACTCCTCGTCTTCGTAAGCCACACCTGTGTTCTATCTACGACCCCGTGTCTGATATAACGGTTCCAATAGACTGGTCTTTTTTCAGCGGTTTTGACCACTTTCATCATACAGTCATTTCAGCTCCTGATTCCCGATGTTGGAGAAACCACGAATGCACTCCTGGAAAAGCTCATTTCCCTCCAAACGAACTCGAATCAGGATACTTCACCCCGAGCTCATTCGCCCTCGTCTATCCAGGTGACCTGGGTAAATGGACTATGGTTCGCAGCACTGGCATGTAGTCTTTCGACCGCCTTGATATCCATGCTAGCCAAACAATGGTTACAAGCATACGTGGCCAATATTTCCGGCTCCCCCCGCCAGCGAGCCCGACTGCGCCAGCTGAGATACATGGAGCTAGTAGCATGGCACGTTCTGGCGTTGATCAATGCTCTGCCGCTTCTTCTCCACGCTGCCCTCCTGCTTTTCTTTGCTGGCATCGTCGTCCTTCTGTGGTCCGTGAACCAAGCGACAACTTTCGCCACTTTATTCATTGTGGCTTTTGCTTACATTTTTTACTTCGCATCGATTTGGCTCCCAATATTCTACCCCAACTGTCCGTACCAGCATCCTATTTCTGACCATCTCCGACGATGGATCTTGTCCTATCGAACCTCGACCTCAAAGCCTCTAGCTCCTGATGACGAGTCCGAGGAAATGGCAAACGCGGAGTTGGGGCGGGGGAAAAGGTGTGCACATCTCATCATTGCCACAACGTAGTACTGAGAAATTTCCCTTGGTCAGCGACGCAGTCGTAACCCACGACGACAAGCTCGACGCGTGTGCGTTAGTCTGGCTGTTCACCACATCGACGGACAAAGATGTGGCTTCAGCAGCTCTCCAAGCAATAGCCGGCCTGCCACGCAATTTCTCAGCGATCCACTTCCTTCGAGATGCTGGGGCAGTTCAAATTGTCGAGAAAGCATTCCAGTCCTGTTTCGACAAGGACACGACCATAGATCTTAAATGGCACCTCATAGACGCCGAGGGCGCGTGGCTGTACTGCAAGGCTTGGATGAACTTGACCCGAGGTACATCGCAGCAATGGCCTATGGAACTTCTAGATCCACTCTGGAAGTTGCAGAAACTCAAAGACCACGCGGACGGTGCAGCGATTGCTTCATGTGCGGTAGCGCTCTCCTCCATCGACTCCCATGTCGCGCAATGGGAGTTACTTGCTTACCTCTCCCGATACCTTGCGGGGGAAGTCCAGCTGTCTCCTTCTACGCTGTCCTGGATCCTTGATAGCATGATCGAGGGTCTCTGTCAGTGGGAGATGCCCATCCTCGTCATCGAAAAAACGACGATCAGGGCCGTCCCGGTCCTATTGCGCCTTCTTAAACATATCGAAGACTTACCGACATCAACTGTACGCAGCGCAGCGGGTTTAGCCCTGTACATTTTCGCTTGCGGCCCCGTCAAGCTCTTCGAGTATCAAAGCGAGGAACAGCGACGGGAGTCCCACTGCAAAGTTATGCTGAAGGCACTTTCCACCATTGCCGACACCCCAGAGCGCTTTGATGTGAAGGGCGAACTTCTCGATGTTACAGCACAAGAACTATCGAGGCTCGCCTCCCCTATTGTCTTGCAATCACACAGGTTCACTTCGGAGCTGAAAGACATCGCGCGTTCCAGCCTATTCGATCTGTTCATGGCAGGACGTGTCGCAGTTGGTGTGATCCCGGACCCCGCTCTCGCCGACGTACTTCACCTTCTCTACCAGCTTCGAGTCACCGCTGCGCATCATCCAGGGTTCGTGACTACTTTGGTAAAGACTTTACTGGTATCTACCCACCAAGACGTCATCAGCTGGTCTGTCCGATTACTTCGACCGTTGCTGTCCGAGTGCCACATGGCCGTTCTCCAGGCATTCACCGAAAGCAGCGGGATAAACGCTGTCCTGCGTGCTGCCAAGTCAGGAGACATAGACAATCGGAGGCTCCAGGTTGACAGCTGGCGGACGTTGTGTGCTTTTGTCAACAGCAGTACAGCGTTGTACCTCGAAGGCAAGGGTCCGACCACCCCAGGAACTCCAGGTACTCCAGCCAAGCACCAGTTCGATTCCATCTTTGAGTCTGATCTCTTCGAAACGGTGTGTGCGGTCATCGTTTCCCGTCGATGGTGGCTATTTGAAGTCAGCGGTCGCTGGGTACCCGCCTTCGTGCAACTTTGCAAATTGCGCCCCCACGAGCTGGTCTGGCGAAAGCTCATCAAGGTCGTCCAGGATATGAACGAGAAGGGTAAAGAGAACGAGGGGATGTCGGAGATCCTTTATCAGCTTGAAACTATCATTCAGAGGAGCCCGAAGAGGCGCACAAGTGATCTGCAGGAATCATCGGATGACGATATAAGCACGCATACCGTGACCATGATGGAACAGCGTCTTGCGATGAGGCCCACGTCCCCCCCACAAGTGGTGATCCTCTCGGACGGCACGTCGACCTGGTTTGAAGCATAGAGATTTTCGGGGGGCTAGACTTGAAAGCGAACTTGAATTATCGTGTATTATTTTACGTTACCGACACTCTTTAGAAACCGTATATTCCTTCCTCCGTACATCGTGTACTTACAGAGTATGTGGTCAACAACATGCATCTGAAGTTTCCTCGACGATCACCAACCAAGATATACCCTTGTCCAAGCAATGTATACAATTCCCTGATCACCCCACGGCTCTCCGCGTGTTTCAGCAATCTTCCCCATCCAGATCATACTTTGGAACCACCTTGCCTGATCGTATGGCTTCGTCGTGCAACTGGGACAAGAACGCGTTTCCCACGAAAATAGTCACTGGATAAAAACAATAGTCAGGCCGGGGAATCGGAAGTACTTGGTGATATACGTACCGATCTCGACAAGCCACATCACGATAAACATCGCTATCGCGAATCCCTTCAACAACTTGGTCTTGTGGCAGAGCTGTTGTGTAAATTTATCGAAGGCGACAGCCAGGCACTTGTCGGCATCCCACGGTTGAGCCCGCGTATTGTTGAAAAGCAGGTAAAGGCAAAGAGCGCCTGAGCCAACGCTGAATAGGATTTGGCCGATCACAAGCGACGTGAATAAGGAGGTCACACCCCGCCGCTTGACAATACAGGCATAGACTCTAGGGACGCGGGAAGTAAGGTCTCAGTACTAGAGTCGGGACTGAATTCGGGGAAAGACTCACCCAAGGAAGCAAAATATTGCGAAGAGCATGTAGACAAAAATGTGGAACCAAATGGCTATTTGCTGAAGTTCCGTCATTTGGCCCCCTAGATTCGCAGTCAGATAAACTATGACCTAGAGGAAGACGCCCATCAACTCACCTATCTTTTTGAGCACGATGATGCCAATGGTGCCGAAAACAGCGGAAAAGGATAGGGACAGCACTACCATTGCCAACAATGCATAGCGAACCAATGAGGATGGAGATTTAGGTGGACCAGCCGGTGTAGTTGAGGAGGTGTTCTGAACAGCAGACATCGTGAAAGGAGGAGCGGATGAACAAGGCCTGCCTATTCAATTGGGGGAATGAATGGGAAGGAACAGGTCCGGCCTGTTCAGTGAGGAGAAGGAGAGGAGGTGGGCGAGCAGGACCTGGCCTGTCGACGTGCTAAAACTTCTCACTCCGACTGATATAGAGTGAATATTCAGGGACGCGTTCAAACACCAGATTAGATCGTGATGGATCCCCTTTAGTAACGAAACATGGTGCAGGCCAGTTGCAGGCCCCAGGGCTCGTCGTTCGATCTGCTGGACATTTGGGTGGTACTATCAACGATAATTCAGACCATGCGAAGTATCGTTACCCCAGGGTCCATGCCACACTTCAAAGGTACATTTTCCGTGGAACTACCATCCCTATGCTTCGATTTCGGAGAGCAACGAGGGAGGTGAGAGTGTTTTATCGGCAGCCGCGATGATGCGACCCTGAATTCTGTCAAAAGCCACATGGTTGCCATCACCGTTTCAGTTTTCCGAAGTCGTTCGTCCTCATTCTTGCCTCATCCGTGCTCGTTCGTCCTTGGGCCAAACTTTCACTCACTGATTACCAGGTGCGTAGATGTGGTTATTCCCCATACCTGCACTTCGACTATTACTACATCAACCAACGGTGGAAGATATGCCTCACTTGAAGGAGATCGTCGACCCGAGGACGATGGAGAGGTTTACGGAGTAAAAATGCAGTGGAGCATACGCTAGTGCTACTAATACGTAGTCTTATTCTTCTAGGATACTTTAGCGTGGAGTATCATGGATATCCTTCCTAATAGACTTCGAGGTCAGAGTATGTGACCAAATATTCACCTGAATCGATCAATAATCCGACTCTCCGGAGTATCCGTACCAATCCCGTTCAACAAGGTCAACATTGCGCTCAAAGTCATCCATATATTTTGGGCTGACGTGTGGACAATCTTGCAGTTTCAAATAATGGAGCCGTAGCCCTGCATCGTGCCTCAGCTTCAAACACATCGCCAGTTGTAAGAACAGCCGTGTGTGGTTGCTGTCAGGAGTCCAGGACATGATCGTAAGGTCGCTTAGGGCACTGAACACGGGATTATTTGTGACGACAGGCTGCTCGAGTCCAGATTTCCCTTCCGTGAAGCGTGGAATCCCATGAGAAAGTGTTTTGAGGACTGCACGCTCGTTTCCCGGTCCGACACGGAGGGTCTTCAGCTGCCCGAGTGTAGCAAACTTCAACCACGTTGCTTCGCGAAGTTTGGTGTAGTAAACCGTTAATATCGACAGTCGGTCAACTGGAAGCAGGTCCAGGAATTCATCTGCTAGCGTCGAAAATTGGTCCAGCTCTACGCTAATTCTAGGGAGGATCTTTGGAATATCCAGCACGCCTTGAGGCGACATCCAACATCTGATACGACAGCGGTCCACCGCTAGAGCACGGATCCCACCGTCGATCCCGTCGATGAGAATTTCAGCTAGCCTGCTGATGAGAGAACGAAGGCTCGCAGATTGTGCATCGCTATTGAGAACCCTGCATTGGACCTTGACACGCATATCTTTGGGGTAGGTGAGGGAGTCAAGGAGGACCGTACATTCCCTGAGCTCGCTTTCAACTTGGAGGAAGCGGAGGCATGGGAGTGTGGCGGTGGTCTGGGACGCCGTGTGCGCGACATCGGGGGGAGCGAAGATTGAACGAAATACGAGTATTTCGAGAGAGGGCATTTCAGACAACGCGGCAACGAGCTGGTTCATCGTTGGATGCATGGCGTTTGGAGTATAAACGATCTGAAGTGTTTTGAGGTTGCTGAGAACCAGTCCTTGCCATGTTATCCCACATTTGAACAGTTGGAGGTGGACTAATTGATATGAGCTTGCTAACAGGCCATCGGGCAGTCGATTCCCGTCGTCATATTCGCCGAAGGAGACATCGAGTTTTTCCAAAAGGGGAGCGGGAGCGTCGAGGAGTTCGATCAGCTCCATGAACGTTGAATGGCTCCAATAACGAGATTGAGAAAGTGTAAGTTCCTTGACGCGGAACATCTGGGTCAAAACTTGGCTCAACACTGCGTTGACAGCTTGAGCCGTGAGGTGCGATGTTCTTTCACCATTCCAATGAAGGTGGAACACGACTGCAACTGTCAAGGGCGCCATTTTTGAGCGTTGTAACATTTCGGCTGCCCAAGACGGATGTGTGGATGGTATGTTTATGTTACACCAGAGATCGGGGCAGTCTAGGGCAGCGGAACGCCAAGACCAGCACACGTGAGACACGGAAATCCATTCAAGTTTCGAGTGCTTTGTGGCTCCCGATGCCACGTATTTGAAGATTGTCCCTAGGAATTCTGGTGGAAGACGTGAAACGAGAGCCAGGGCGTTGAGGCGCCGTTTCCAAAGGCACAGCACCGCTTCATAAGAAGCAATTTCGGATAGAATATATGCACCAGCATTTGCCCTCACTTCAGCAGTACTGAATGCGGAGGCTTCATCACCATTGGGGCTGATGAAGCGGGAGGCCAAATCTTATAGAGACATCTATTAAAAATCACACGAAAAGGTAGGAAGATCTCATACCGTCCATCATGTCTAAGTTCGAGGGGAATGGAGAAGTTTACGGAATGCCAAAGTACGGGCAATGATCGATGATCAGTGAGCAAGTCAAGAGCAAGTACTACTTGAGTGCTGAGCGCTGAATGAAAGGTCTTGTTTGGAAAAAAGGATACCAACTTCAAAACCAAATAAGCAAGATCACAATGCTCTCTAAGTCTCTTCAGTAAAACACTATCCTGCCAGTTTCTGTTCCTTTCATTCCTCGCACCTTTCATGGACGGCGCGTCTGACAATTGGAAAATCGGCTACGAACAGTTTTCGGACGAAGTTTCTACTCTTGTGGACACCTTCCCACCTCCGTTCATATACATTAACGACGCGACATCTCCACGGGTGACGGCCTCGGTCGTAGCCTTCCTTCTTGAAGATATTCAGCGTAATGCAGACCCAGGTCCATCGAAGCGCGTTCATTACGCCAAAGTGAACGCGGTGGCTTGCTTCACCGCTCGGCTCTTATACGACTCGATCTTGAATGCTCTGACAAAGTGGAACGCCAGTTGGGACGACGGATGCGCGAACTGGAGCTTGGAAGACGACGCCGAGAGGTTCAACGAGAACTTCGATGGTTTTATCCATGGGCTGCGCGCGGTCAGCGTTTATCTGCGCGACAAAGGGAAGGGGAAGGGGAAAGGCAAACAGAAGACGGAATCGGAGAGGGAAGATGTGAGGCTGGTTATCGTAATTGAACGCGCGGAACGGTTGAAGGAGTCTCTCCCCGATATTCTCGTGCCACTGACGCGGTTGGCAGAATTGGTGCGAAAGCTCTGGCATGCGTGATTGTGCACGTCCTCACATCCCTCTCAGACTCAACTTGACTTGACCGTCATTCTTATCTCGGAAGTTGGATGGGAGGATATACGGCCGCCCCTAGGAGCTTCCCCCGATCCGTATTTTATCGATATACCCCCACCAACCAAAGAAAGTACGCCTCATTCGCTGTGAAAGACACCGGGCTCATCTGACGCGACACCCTAGTCATTGTTCAACGCGTCATCTCCAAATTCCCGGTCTCCGACGACCCCACTCCTGGGCCCTACCATCCCTCGTTGAAGGGACTCTATTCTCATTTCGTAACCGTGCTTTGCGACGTGTGCTTCCCCTTCACCCACGACACTCAGGAAATCGAGTACATCGCAGCAGCTAGGTGGCCGGGCTTCGGACAACCGGTCCTCGACGACCATCAACGCGCCCTCGACTCCAGGGTTGACGAGATGGACCTCGATGACGCAGATGATCCACATCCTCAGCTCTCGCCACCCTCAGAGGACATCCGAATGCGCCTCAGCCGGCTTTTCAACGCGTCACTAAGCATTGCCATGGAGGAACTCTACCCCCGGCTCACCAACGCGTCCGACTGGGCGTCCAAGAACAAGCCAGACCCCAACCTCCTTGCGAAACACCCAGGGCACATCATCAGGGCCGCTGACCAGCGTGCGACGAAGCTCGTGGACGGGACCCAGGCGCTCCCCCGGATATCGAGATTCATACTGGTCGCGGCGTTCTTGGCCTCGACAAATCCTGCTAAGTCGGATGTGAGGATGTTTGGGCGTGGTCTGGATGAGAAGAAGCGGAAGCGGCGAGCGAGGAAGACGACGAGAAGTGGGCCGACGAAGGTGGGTTGCGCAGCAACAGATTGTTTATCTATTTTGTCTGACTAGATTTGTACAGGTACCGCAACGTCTGGTTGGCCCTCTCGCGTTCCCGCTCGACCGGCTGCTGGCAATTCTCGGCGCACTATTGGAGGAAAACGATGCGGAGGCACGATTGCCTGCACCCGAGTATAGCATCCCTGGTGAATATACCGATATGGAGACTAGCAGAGTCGGAATCTACTCAGCTGTACGTGTCACCAATTTTGCTTGACTCGGACTTCCTATTGAAGGCTTCCTAGATCATGGAGCTAACATCGATGCGGCTCCTTCATCGAACATCGCCTGGCGATAGAATTGACGGGCCCCCGGCTTTCAAGTGCGGGATCTCGTATCATGTAGCGCTGGCGTTGGCTAAGCAGCTGGAGATCCCGCTGAACGACCTTATGTGGGATCCAGCGTAATGCCCTCTTCCGCAATCCTGGATGTCACATCATATACGGCTGGGGTCACTGCGAGTTGGAGGCCCTGTTCATTGTCACGATACATACGGCACGCTGTTGGGACGCTCTCTGACAGCACAACGAGATCATTTGCTCACTCCCTTAGGCTACTCGGTGGGACACTTCTCCTGCAATGTATACATATACGATTTCCCACAACGTGTCCTAGGCCCTCCTTGATGGCCATTTGTTTGTTTCTTCATCCCATGCTAGTGTGCTATAGCTAGTACTATATATAGCATCACACATTTTGAAGTCGTGATCAGTTGTTTAGTCGTGTTGTCTCTAAGTTCGTCTCTTCAAGTTGGACAATGGAAGTTGCTTACTGTCTGACTCAAACAGATTTTCAAGGTTTAAGCACTCTGTGAATTCCTCTATTCAATGTACGCAGATGTTCGTCATGGTCATAACCAAATTTCTAATTCTCGAATAGGGGCGACCACCAACTTACTGACCACCAGGATGCTGCTTTGGCGCAGGATCCAGGGATGCCTGACGAGCACTGCATGCCTCGGTATGAGGGCTTGTGGTACCCAATGCTTCCCCAAATGCAGCCACAGCCACAGCATCAACATCCTTACCTTTCTTCGCCGCCAGATTCACCTCAGAACGGCGCGCTCCTGGCGTCACCCCTCAGTCTAACATTCAAACTTCCACCAATCGAACTTCCTGAGGCTCCAGGGCTCTGTTCACCTCGTCCTTCCCGCTACACTCGTACCAAGTCTAAGAGCAAGGAAATAGTCTATGCTCAAGCGCTTGGCTGGAGCTTCATCGAGGAAGAGTACCTGCAATGGGCGGACGATAGAAACCTTGCCGCTGGTCTGGAGAATCACCGTAAGCGGCAGATTGCCCTCCAGGAGATCGCCAACAGGCTCCCAGACGGCCATCGGCGGCTTGTCTCAGTACGTGACAAACGCGCTGCTTCGTGGGGTGGTACGACTCCCTGCTTCATAGTGGGCAGCAACTTGACAGAAGAAGACTTGGAGAATGCGCAAAACATGGACATCATCGATCAGTACCGCCGCGTTCTCGGGATAGATGCAGCACCAAAGTGGTATTATCTAGCATATGATTGATTCTTATTGCCACCGCGAGTCTCACTTGGCAGATACTAGCACCTTAGTACGTCCGACTATTTTTTCTGGTCTCGTCTGCTAACGGTCCAAAATAGTATGGTTACCACTCACGAGAGAGGTGGATCAGTCTTATGTAGCTTTCGCAAGTTCGGGTGCCATTTTTGTTTATTTCGGTATCGGACTAGTTGCATTTACCACCAAGGAGAGTCAATAGTCTCCTGACTCCACGCTACTAGCTATTACACTCTGGACCCTCGTGGATGAAGACAATAAAATTGCATATAGGAATCGGAACAAAGGGTGAACCACTAAGATTGTATGGCCCGCGAATTACTGTAGTAGCCGGTTCAATGTTATATTGGATGTTACATTGGCGATATTTCTCGCTCGCTAATTAGCTAGTTGATCCTAAGTACCAACGTTCATGATCAAGAGTGTCACTCAAGAACCGGTCACACCATCTACACGCGATTGTACGATTTCTCTTGGTGAAAATATGAACCACAAATGAACTCGTCTGGCATATGTCCCATAAAGGTTCCTTTCCCTTCATCACCTTTTCCTTGTACTCCAAGCGTATGTACCAACCTGGCACCGATATCCACTCAGGGTCCCCGGCCCGTCCGTCCAGTACTCGAACACGATCTCCTGAGTCACCTCCATCACCAATCATCACCATCCCTCGTCACGTCAGCATCACCTTTAGTACTGGCTTTAGGATTCGGCTTCGAGATGAGGTCTAGCTCATCATCCGTGTCTTCAGAGGGTTTCTGTAGTACTTCAGAATTAGATAGCATAGCGAATCTGGAAGTGGCTCACAAAAAGGTGGACGGGAGGAGGTTCGACTCTTCGCAAGTGTTTATGAATATAGTAGAAACACTGGTTGGACTCGGGAGAGCCAAACAAGAGATAGCCAGTGAACTCTCCTTCGGGGGGGCCAAGCCAGCGGTCTATGTCGTCGTGGAATGGCTCCTTGCCCCGGATATTGTACTGGAACTGCTGAGCTTCCCGTGGTGGAGGAGGTTTCGTCCTGTGGGTGGTCGGGGGTGGCGTAGGAACCCTCTCCTCCTTTTCAGAAGGTCTATTATAAAAAACTTTCTCCTCCGCCGTCTCGTTGAGTTGAAAGCGATCATTTTCCAGGTTGAAGGCCTCCGCGGCCTCCCATTCCTCCCGGGTAATGATGCGAAATTGCCACCATTCGCCAGCTGCAACAATAAGAATGATACTGTCTGCGGCAGCGAAGTCCTTGCGTTGAAAAGCGATGCCTGCCTGATCGTAGGCGTTTACGCGGGCGAACTCCAACGTGTCACCTAGGGCTTTGGCAAAAGCTGCAGCGTCGTTGATTTTACGGGAGGGCGGACGCTTAAGCTCTACAAATGCGCGAGGTGTCCCTGATTCAAAGACCATGTTATTCCAGAGTCTAAAATCGTCAGGGAATTCGGGGCGATACGAAGTAGAATCCTGCTTCGTAGCATTGCGGAGGCGTGTGCCCATGATAGTGAAGTCTGGACGGAGCTCCTCCGCCCTTCCCGGTTGCGTCTCGATGGAGAGATTCGGATTACTCGGGGGGGTTTCTTCAAAATAAACGGACATTTGGGGGGCGAGGAAGAGATACTGTTCAGCGAAAACCAGGTGGGTCAAGACTTGGTTCCAGAAGCCGTGAAAATGATCTTCGAGTCGACGACGGTTCCCGCGCCGGCTATAACCAAAGGTCATGGTGACAATCAGAGCAGGTAAAGCGTGAGGGTTGTTGGCAAGACCAGGTAATTGGAAGTCACCGTGGTGGGGCATGTTGCGTTATTCGCGTTTGTGAGATGATTGCGATAAGCGTGTAAATTTATACGAGAATCAATGACATAAGGAACCAGATTACCCAAATGTAAAACAAAGGGATGTCTAGAAGGTTAGTATGTTATTGTTCTCATGCCATTGTTGGAAGCTCGGCAAGCCCGATGGTCCGTTTGCGGTTTATTGTCGGGAGAGGTGATCTCAAAGGAAGATTCGGCGGAAGCGTGGACACACGAATAAGGCGTGGAGGCTATTTCGGAGACAAAAGCTGGGAAGATGTCATCGCCTCCAGGTGCTCTTGCATCTTGGCCATTGGGGAGTCCTCAGCCGTGTACCGGTATTGCACTGGTTCAGAGATTGTCGATATTAAACTGTGGGCAATCATGATCAATCCGTGACAACTCTGGAACTCACCGAGAGCAGAGGCCAGTCGGAGGAGATTGGCCGCTATACGCCCCCATTGTTTTCTTTATCGGGATGAGGACTCTTCTTCAACCAGTGCCATGCCAGTGGTCGCCATGGCCAGCGCCCGTGTTGAGGTGCATACAGAAAACCACATGATAAGGACAAAGGATCTCGCCAATGAAGACAATAAAACGTGCATATAGGAGTCAGAACAAAGGATGAAACAATCGCGGTTGGATGGCTGGCGAATTTGAGGATAACTACTGGCCGGCGAGGCTGTAACCAGTTGTTTGGTCGTGTTGTTCCAAAGTTGGTATATCAACCCAAGTGGAGGAGGAAGTTGAATCAAGAACGTTATTTGCCGTCTAACTCCACCAGCCCCTCAGCACTTCAGCTGCAACGTCTAAGCACCTGCCAAATTCTCCGAACCAATGTATGCGGATTTTGTGTACGCGGATTTTGTTATGGCTTCGACCGCTTTCTAACTCTCAAGATAGGAAGGACCCCCTAAATAACACCGAACTTCCGCCGATCAAACTTCCTAAGGCTCCTGGCCTCTGTACACGTCGTTCTGCCCGCTATACCAACTCTCAGAACAAGGAAATAGTCTACGCTCAAGCGCTTGGCTGGAGCTTCATCGAGGAAGATTACCTGAAATGGGCGGACGATAGAAACCTTGGCGCTGATATGGAGGATCACCGCAAGCGGCAGCTTGCCCTTAGAGAGATCGGCAAAAGGCTCCCGAACGGCCATCGACGGCTGGTCAGAGTATACGACGAACGCGCTGCTGCGTGGGGTGGTACTACTCCCTGCTTCATAGTTGGCAGCAACTTGTCCCCAAGAGATCTGGAGAACGCGCGAAACATGGACATCATCGATCAGTACCGCCGCGCCCTAGGTATACACTCAGCCCCAAAGTGGTATTCTATGGCGTCTGACTGATTCTCATTGCCACTGCAACGTGCGCGTGAGCATCATTGAGAAGGTAGTACCCAATCCAATCTCTTGTGGTCTCTTTTGCTAAGCGCCCGAAATAGCTTGTTAACGCACAAGAAAGAGTCAGATCAGTCTTAGTTTTTGCACGTTCGCCATGTTTTCAGTTCTCTTTTTAGTATTGCAGTAGATGGATATTTACGACTAAGGAGGGCTGATACGCTCATTCACTTCAGGCTACTCGAGTATGTCGGGTCGGGCGTACTATGAACAAATGTGCATAGCCTCAATTTGAATGCAGAAGTGACGTCACGAGCGCGACGATTCGTCAAAGAAATTAGAATACAAGACAGTCGCCATGCAATTACTGGAAACCAGAAGCCATAATTGCCGCCAAAACAATTGAGCAATATTGCTAGGATATTCTTGGCCTTCAGTATTCTTTGAATATCATTCGAATGCGGACGATCTTTCCAACAACTCTTGCATTCGTTGTCCAGAAGATTGATACTTGGTGTCAAGTTATATGCCTATTGACATGCATAGTTCAACAGGTCCCACCGCATGAAGTCGCTAGAAGCGTTCATTGGCATGCGAGTCAGGGGTCTGTGAGATCTGGCTATCCAGCCCATTCGCCCTTCTTGACGACGCGATGCAGCCCCGATATTTCGGCTGAGCTGACTCCCTGCAATGACAATCCCCTACCGAACTTTTGAGCAAAGGGCGCCCAGGGCAGCAATTGCCTTTCAGATGGGCCGTAATTCGGCCGAGTCCTATTGGCCTTGGCTATTCCGTAAGTAGCAGAGGTAGATAGCAACTTGGTAATGATAGTAGAGAAGAGACGGACATCTGATGCGTGGTCCCCGTCGAAGAGCTGCCATCGTCAAATGCAAGTCAAATGATCATCATAACGCGTTTTTCCGCCTAGTGGCAAACGCGAAATCCGACCGTCCGAGAGGCCATTTTGGGACGTTCCAGCATGCAACGTGCCCAGGTAAGATGACCACCCAGGATGCGCGTCCAGAAATTGGGACAGGCGGGATAAAATAATGCATATATCGTTGAATGGGAGTCAACCTGAGATACGCCAAATTGGTTGATTTACAAGCTGACGGGGGCGTAGGGACCGTTTATCGTGTATGTAAGAGGCTGAGATGAATTTGAGGGGCGGCCGGGAAGATGAGGCTCAAGGAATTGTACCTGTCATTTTCAAGTGTGACGGCTAGGCGCCTCGGGCTTTGCAAAATTCGAGTGTGATACTCTATAGAATCTCTTCAATGCTCAGGTCACTGGATGCTGACATTGACACACCGGCGCTGTATTTCGCAATTACCTACAGGAATGCAGCTCAGAGCTTGATGACAACGCTCCTGGAAAGGAGGAGTCAATCAAAGGACCAGTGGCACGTACATCTGCATTGTAGGCTTTGAGAGATTTCAGATTTCACAATAATCTTCTCAAGGGAGCCTTTGGCTTGCGAGGCCACACTTTGGAGTACTTGAATCGCGACACGGTCACAAGTCTAAGCAAGAGGTTGAACGTTTGCACTCCCAGATTCAACTTCCAGAAGCGAATTGATGGAACTGGAGCCAAGCGTGGCATGACCCGTACATCTCGGAATGACCCTCTGTTTGCTTCTGCATCATGCGCACTTTTTGACCTATAACGCTGACCATCAACTCTCAACCGTTCAATTTCAAGCGAAAAGTTTGAAAAACGATGGAGGTGAGATATTTAGCGTAAAGCCTATCGCAGTACTCAATGACACGGAGCCAGGCGTCCGCGTTCAGCAGTGTCACTGTCCGTGAGGCAGCCTATGGACGAATTCGACAGGGGATTGCAGCTTCCGAGGCAGCCACCAGAGCTTCCAAGGCAGCCACCATATCCTGGAAGCGACGCTATAACGAGCTGAGCCTCATCTCTCGCCTTCCTCCAGAACTCCTCGCGACTATCTTCATGTGTACCATTGGGTGGTCCGAATTGGATCGTTCGAGGGTTCCTTGGTTCTGCGTGTCTCATGTATGTTCTCATTGGCGTCGCGTCGCATTGGAGACCCCGAGTCTTTGGAGCGATATACCACTCAATTGTCCCAGGTGGGCAAAGGAGATGATGGCGCGTTCCAAGATGTCCCCTTTGACTATCACAGTGATGTGTGGGTACTATACCCGTCGTAGTACTGCAGCAGTTAGAGCCGCCTTATCACAGCTATCGCGAATCAGGAAGCTTTCGCTATACGAATCTCATGGCGCACCACGCCCTTTCAGCGACTTTGCCAAATTCCTTGATTCTCCCGCACCCCTCTTGGAAACCCTTGAAATTTGTATCACTTCTGCCAGAGGCAAGGCCAGCGCCGAGTACACGTTGCCGGAGGAGCTGTTTTCCGGGGTTTCGCCACGGTTAGCCCGTCTGGGAATCAGGGATTGCGGGTTGAACTGGGGAGCCCCAATCTTCGCAAACTTAGTATCACTCAAGGTCGCCAACTACTTGCCAAACACAAGTAGACCGCTTGTCAATCAATTTTTTTCCGCCCTATCGACCATGTCCCGCCTTGAAAAGCTCGACTTTGATTCCGACTTTGCCTCGGCCAGTGGGGAGCTCATCTCTCCCGCGGCAACCGCCAACCTTCCGCGACTCGTCCAGCTCAGTGTGAGATCCCGCCTGGTCAACTGCGTTTCCTTGATGGACCATATCACCTACCCTAGCAGTGCTCACGTCACCGTCGAGTGTCACCTCAGCGACGGGTCTGCAACCAGCTTTTCCTTGGTACGGCGGTTGGCTGATACACTCGGGAGAAGAATAGGAGGACCAGTCCGTTGTGTGTCATTCGATTCCGATAGAATCCGGGCTTGGACATCATCTGGGATCAACCCGCGCTTGGATTCGGAAATACCCCAATTCGATTTCTGCTTCACTCTTCATGAAATGCCCAATTTCGGCCGGCCGGAAATTGCAACAGAAGTCTTCCAACTCCTTCCCTTGGAGTTCGTTGAATCTCTCACGGTCGTCGACCTAGATCTTTCCAAGACAGCGTGGGTGAACCTTTTCGGTGGTCTCACTCAGCTCAAGGAAGTCGAGGTGGGACACTACCAGTCCGGGTTTCTCGGTGCCTTTTCCAGCGGCACGTCGGACCCTCATGAGCCATGCGATCAGGCTAGTGAAGTCCAATTCAAAGCGCTCAAGAAGCTTACCATCAGATTCTGGACGTTGGACGAAACGATTAACCCTGGCGGTGCTGGGAAGACCCTTATTCAGAGCTTATTTGACTGTCTGGAGGCGAGGCGGGAGCAAGGAACAGCTCCCGGAGAGTTAGTTCTAGCACAATGTTGTCATGTCGCCGAGGAAGATCTGGTGGCGTTGAAGGAAATCGTTACGGAGGTTCAAGTTGAATTAGATTCCGAGGACTCTATTTCATCAGATTCTGAGGACTCCGTTTCATCAGATTCTGAGGACTCTGTTTCATCAGATTCCGAGGACTCTGTTGAAGCAGAGTCTGTATGGGATGGGTCGGGGGATTTTACACAGTCAGATCTAGAAGACTCGGAGTAATGTTTCTACCACTTGAGATTTTTGACTTGCTGGCAACTTGTTAATGGACTAGTTCATCTTTGGCTCTACTATTAAAAGTCAGTTCAAGTTCAAGCAGGAGCTGAACGTCGAAGTTAAAGCTGAAGCCTGTTGAAACGTTAGAGGTCAACATTTGAACAGATTCGAAGCTCCAGAAGCAAATTGATGGAACTGGAGCCTACTAGAGCCAAGCATGACACTGATCTCACTCACCCTCTGCTTGCTTAGTTGACACGGGACACGGCGGGCTATGGGGGGTGGCAGGCCGCTGCTGTGTCTGGGGACACGCTCATCACGATCATTTTTCGGCTGCTTTGACCGTTTAGGAAAGATTTCTCACGGGGGCCTGGGCTAAATTCTTCGAAAGACTTGCTTTCAAGTTTGCTTCACGAATTCTTCTTGAATAGTTCTAGCGCTGGACTCGACTTTCCACTCTTGAATTCCAATCCAAGAGGACGATGGAGGTAAGGTATTTAATTAAAGCCTGTCGCAATACTCAATTATACGAAGCCAGACGCGCGACGTAGGGGACGCGTCCGCGTTTAGCAGTATCACTGTCCGTGAGGCAGCTTATGCACGAATTCGAGAGGGCATTGCAGCTTCCGAGGCAGTCACCACATCTTGGAAGCGCCGCCATAACGAGCTGAGCCTCATCTTTCGCCTTCCTCCAGAAATCCTCGCGACTATCTTCAGGTTTCTTACCGTGGCATCCGAGTTTGATTTCAGGAGGCTACGTTGGTTCCGTGTGTCTCATGTATGTTCCCATTGGCGTCGCGTCGCGTTGGAGTGCCCGAGTCTTTGGAGCGATATACCATTCAGTTGTCCTAGGTGGGCGGAGGAGATGTTGGCGCGTTCCAAGATGGCCCCTTTGACCATCAAGGCGATGTTTGGTGGGGAATACCCCAGACTACGTAGTAGTGCAGCGTTTCGTGAAGCAACTTTCAAGACCGCCTTGTCACAGCTATCGCGAATCAGACACCTTTCGCTGAATCAATCTCATGGCGAAACACGCGCTTTCAGGGAGCTTGCAAGGTCCCTTGATTCTCCCGCACCGCTCTTGGAAACCTTCGAAATTCATTTCACCTCCACCAGCGACGAGAACACGTTGCCACAGGATCTGTTTTCTGGAGTTTCGCCGCGACTGGTTCGCATAGGCATCACGAATTGTGGGTTGAACTGGGGAGCCCCAATCTTCGCGAACTTGGTGTCACTCCAGGTCGCCAAAATCCCTAATGCAAGCAGGCCACCTGTACACCTGTTTATCTCCGCCCTTTCACACATGTCCCGCCTTGAAAAGCTCGAATTGGATTCCGACTTTGCCTCGGCCAGTGGGGAGCTCACCACTCTTGCGACAACGGTCAACCTTCCGCAACTCGTCCATCTCAATGTGTCCTCCCGCCTCGTCAACTGTGTTTCCTTGATGGACCATATCACCTACCCCAGCGATGCTCGCGTCACTATCAAATGTGACCTCAGCGGGTTTCACCAGATTCCTGCAACCGGCCCTTTCTTGGTCCGGCGCTTGGTTGATACACTCGGGAGGAGAATAGAAGGACCAATTCGATCTGTAGCAGTCGATTGGGAAAGAATCCTAGCTTGGACGTCATCTTTGATCCCCCCGTTGCTCACATATTCGCAAGGAATGCCCCAACTCGATATCACCTTCACCCCCCACCAAATGCCCAATTTCGCAACGGACATTGTAACAAATGTCCTCCCACCCCTTCCTTTGCAGTCCGTTGAATATGTAAGGATCCAGGGCATAGATCTTTCCAAGGCAACTTGGGTAAACCATTTCGGTAGCCTCAGTCAGCTCAAGTATCTCGAAGTGGGATCCGACTGCTCTGGGTTTCTTCTCGCCCTTTCCACCGGCACATCTGCTCTTGAGCCATGCGATCAGGCTGCTGATATCCAATTCAAAGCGGTCGAGAGACTTACCATCAAGGAGTGGACCCTCGACGAAAGGTTTAGGTCTGGCGGTGCTGGGAAAATCCGTGACATGATTGAGTCCTTCTCTGACTGTCTGAAGGCCAGGCGGGAGCGAGGAACAGCACTTTCAAAGTTAGTCCTGGATTGTTGTCGTCATGTCACCGAGGAAGATGTGGAGGTGTTGAAAAAGATCGTTAAAGACGTTGAATGGGACGGAGAGGAGAATTTTACGGAGACTGAATGGGAAGGGGATGACGATTTTCATTATTCAGACGAGGAAGACTATTACTAGTACTATTAGTATATGGACTATTACTCCCCCCCGTTTTTCTTGACTTCAGGAAAAAAAACCATTTGCAAAAGAAATATATATACATCTAATGTACTACAATCTGAGGTTCCATACGAATTATTCAGAAAGCAGCCCAAATTATATGAGGGTCCTAAGCCCGGTCTTCATCCGTTGATTCCTCCTCATCCTCCTCTACCACTACCAGTGCTTCATTCTTCATCGGCACCACCTCCCTTTCCTTCCTATACGCATCTGTACATAGCATAGTCTCCTAGTATCAGCTCCGACCCACAATGACACATCTGAAATTTGAATCACCTGTGTTTGTTTTTGCTTGATCTGAACTCTTTTCATTGCTTTTTCAAGTGTTCTAGCGGCGCGAGGTACAACAACTTTAGTATTATTAGTTATTCAGCTATTCGTATGAATAACTATTTTGCCGCCCAATCACTATTTTCGCCTGGAATCACTATTTTTCGAGTGAATCACTATTTTCCGATCGAATCAGGAGAGGCGCGCGATTCTGTTTATGGTCACCGTCAGCGACCGATATATAACTCACCTACACTAGGAGTGAATGGCCCCAGGACGACCCCCGTTTTCCTTCCTCTGGACCAATGATGGCAGAAAATGTACGAAAGTAGTGCAGCAAGCAACAGAGGTGCAAATCACCGTGTTCAAGCATTTTCAACATGGATGGTGTACAATTCTGTCGCTCATAATCCTTTTTGTTAGTGGGGGTATGGAGGGGTATGGTCGCTCACCAGAAATCCTGATGCTATTGATATATGTAACATGTGGCCCTCTTGCCACCTACGCCTGCTGAATGAATAGAAAGTATTTAGGTACATACATGAGCACCTGATGGACACTTCTGCAAGGTTAAATCTCACGAAAAATGTCGACGGTGTCCATAGATGGCAGCCAAGAGGAGATTTGGTGCTTGTCCATCTTTGCGATGCGTCATGCCCTCAACGTTCAACAAGCCACGCTGGTACCAGCTGATGCGTACCTAATACATAACATAACTCCTCATCGGAGCACGGAAAACAGAAATAGTGATTCACTCAGGCAAGTAGTGATTCAAACTAAGCACTAGTGATTCTCTTTGAAAAGCTGAATAGCTAATAATACTAAAGTTATACGTACTCTAGCGGCGCTGAGCGCTGGCCAGTCCACTCTCGACTCTCGACTATTCAAATCAAGTCCAAGAGGGCGATGGAGGTAAGATATTTAGCTAAGGCCTTTCGCAATACTGAGTTACACGAAGCCAGACGCGCGATGTAGGGAACGCGTCCGCGTTTAGCAGTATCACTGTCCGTGAGGCAGCTTATGCTCGAATTCAAGAGGGCATTGCAGCTTCCGAGGCAGTCACCACATCTTGGAAGCGCCGCCATAACGAGCTGAGCGTCATCTTTCGCCTTCCTCCAGAAATCCTCGCGACTGTCTTCAGGTGTACCATCGAACCGTCCGAGTTGGAGTACAGGCTACGTTGGTTCCGTGTGTCTCATGTATGTTCCCATTGGCGTCGCGTCGCATTGGAGTGCCCGAGTCTTTGGAGCGATATACCATTCAGTTGTCCTAGGTGGGCGGAGGAGATGTTGGCGCGTTCCAAAATGGCCCCTTTGACCATCAAGGCGATGTTTGGGGAATACCGCACACTACGTAGTAGTGCAGCGGTTCGTGAAGCAACGTTCAAAACCGCCTTGTCACAGCTATCGCGAATCAGACACCTTTCGCTGAATCAATCTAATGGCGATATACGCGCTTTCAGGGAGCTTGCAAGGTCCCTTGATTCTTCCGCACTGCTCCTGGAAACCTTCGACATCCATTTCACCTCCATCAGCGACGAGAACAGGCTGCCACAGGGTCTGTTTTCGGGGGATTCACCGCGACTGGTTCGCCTAGGCATCGCCGGCTGTGGGTTGAACTGGGGAGCCCCCATCTTCGCGAACTTGGTATCACTCAAGGTCACCAACATTCCCAATGCAAGCAGGCCGCCTGTGGATCAGGTTATCTCCGCCCTTTCACACATGTCCCGCCTTGAAAAGCTCGAATTGGATTCCGACTTTGCCTCGGCCAGTGGGGAGCTCATCTCTCCCGCGAAAACCGCCAACCTTCCGCGACTCGTCCACCTCAGTGTGACGTCTCTCCTAGTCAGCTGCGTTTCTTTGATGGAGCATATCACCTACCCCAGCGGGGCTCGCGTCACCGTCACGTGTAGGCTCAGCGACGGGTCTCAGCATGTCCCTGCAACCAGCTTCTCCTTGGTCCGGCAGTTGGCCGATACACTCGGGAGGAGAATAGAGGGACCAATTCGTTATCTATCATTTGACTGGCAAAAAATCCGGGCCTGGACGTCATCTGGGAGTGCCCCATCGATCCCACACTTTGAAACACCCCAACTCGACTTGACCTTCATGCCCCATCAAAGGGTCCCTTTCGTAACAGAGATCGCAACGCATGCCCTCCCACCCCTTTCCTTGCAGTACGTTGAATCCCTGAAGATCGACGACCTGTT
Source organism: Lyophyllum atratum (assembly GCA_014905825.1). Classification (NCBI taxonomy): domain Eukaryota; kingdom Fungi; phylum Basidiomycota; class Agaricomycetes; order Agaricales; family Lyophyllaceae; genus Lyophyllum; species Lyophyllum atratum. Next base: position 457,076 of record JACGCN010000009.1, on the reverse strand, counting down.
TCTTTCCAAGACAGCCTGGGTGGACCACTTCGGTAGTCTCAGTCAGCTCACGTATCTTGAGGTGGGACCAGACGATTCTCAGTTTCTCCGCGCCCTTTCCATCGGCACATCTGCCGCTCTTGAGCCATGTGATCAGGCTGGTGATGTCCAATTCAAAGCGCTTAAGAGCCTTACCATCAGTGGCTGGATGCTCGACGACCTAACCCCCTTTATCCCTGGAAGTGCTGCGAAGACCGTCAGTAGGAGCCTAGCTGACTGTCTGAAGGCGAGGCGGGAGCGAGGAACAGCACTTTCAGACTTATTCCTGGATGGCTGTCGTCATGTCACCGAGGAAGATGTGGAAATGTTGAGGGAGATCGTTCCGGAGGTTGAATGGGATGGGGCGGAAAATTTCACAGAGTCTGAATCGGAAGAGGACGGGGATTTTACAGATTCGGAGCAAGAAGAGTCGGATTATTACTTTCCGCCGGGATTTTTTGGCTTCTAGTCAATTTTGGCTCTACTTGTCACAAGTCGGTTTCTCATCGCGTGTGCTTGACGCATATGAAGAGATCCATTAGCAAAAGTAATATATTGTATCTGTTGTACAAACTGAGGTTCCATCCGAATTATCCAAGTAGCAGCCGAAAGTGTACGACCTCCCCGTTCATCCGAATTATCCACGAAACAGCCCAAACTGTACGACGAGCTCTAGACCTCCTCGTCCGTCGATTCTTCCTCATCCTCCTCAACCAGTACCTCATGTTCAACCGGCACCACCTCCCTCTCCTTCCTATACTCATCTCCCACAAAGTTCATCACACTATACATAACATCACAACAATCAGCTCCGACCCACAAAAAAAAGGACAAGAAACGCACTAGATAGTCCCATCCGCACACCCAACCACCACCTCTTCATGGCTCAGTTGCATCGACATCGGGTTCTTCTCCGGTGTCGCCAGTCCCATGAACTTCGGAGGCACCTGCCCCAGCAGGCCTTTAACCCCCGCCCCCGAGTCCACGGCAGCAAGCGCAGCCCAAGCGCCCGACAAGGGTGTCACATCCGTGTCGATGTCGACCGGAGGTGGCGACGGGTCACGTACGACACTGGCGTCTTCGTCGTCCTCGTCTCCCTCCATCCCAGGTACACGAGGCGTGTCCTTATCCTGATGAGTCGTCATGAAGATCTAACACCCAACAAACAACACCCGCATCAGGGACCCATGAAGGAGCAAGTGGAGAAGAAAAACTGACCCGGCGATCCGCACCAGCCCTAGAGCTAAACCTCGTCGCAGTGACCACCCTCCTCTTCCTCGGGTCCACCGCCCCCACCGCCACATCCGGCGTCTCCACCAGCGCCACGATCCGAGGCGGCGCCGTCAGAATCGCAGCCCGGCCGAACCGCACAGGGAACAGCGGTGCCAGAGGCGTGCCAACACGGGAGGAGGGGCTGATGGGCGTGCTCGGTGTGCGCGGGGTACCGCTGAGACTGAGGCGGCCCTTGGAGGCGGGTGTGGGCGCGATCAGGGAAGGCCTGCGCGCGGGGGTGGAGATGGCGGAGGCGGAGGAGGTGGATCGGGCAAGGGAGGAGATGGTGCGCGAGCGGGGCTGTGCGGAGATGGAGACAGGGGAGTGCGTTGTCAGCGCTGGTGAGACGATGGGGACAACGCCAGGTTTCTCTTTCTCGTCATCGCCTTCTTGCCATTGGAGATGCAGAATCACAGACTTCGTGGCACACTGTAGATGGTGAAGGTCAGTTGATTCAGGTCGCAATTTGGAGAGGAGCTGCTTACTGTCATCTGAGTACCCTTCGCCGCGAACCATCTAACATCGTCATCAGAAAAACGAACAAAGAAAAACCCGAAAAACCACTCACTGAAGCATATTATTCGGCGCGGAGCCAACATTATACAGCCTCGAACTCAACGCCGCATCCCCCGCACCCAGCTCATTCAGCTTAAACTGCGAAATCATCTCCCTCCTTTCTATACCCCCCATCCCATCAGCCCCTTACACACACCACTCGCAAAAAGGGCAGCAGCACTCACTAATCGAAAACACCCTCACGATGCCATCAATCGTCACACCCACCACCCTCTCGCCCTCATCACTGTTCCCACCGGCGATGAGCTGCACGCCGATGTTGATTGTTGTCTGCTGTCCGAACCGCACGATCTTCGTCCCGGCGCGCCAGTCCCAGCACACGAGGGCCTTGTCGGCGCCTGCGGACACGAGGTTCTTGGATGAGAGCGCAACGGCGCGGATGCCGTTGAGGTGCCCGGCGAGTTGTTGGAGGGGCGTGAAAGTGAGCGAAGAGAATAGATGGACGCGTCTGAGGGTATATATCAGTCTCACGACTATACATCATAACTTGATCCACGCACCCAACGTCATGGAAGCCCACCACGAACACTTCTACATAACATCAATAGTCAGTACCACCCAACGAAATAGAAAACAAAAGTAACCCACCTTCGTCCGCCAAGAAATCAACACAGCTCACAGGCTTCTTAACCTGCAAACACTTCTTCATCTCCCCCGTCTCAATATCCCAGAACCTAATCGTCTCATCATAGCTCCCGCTAATAAGACGCTTACCCCTCAACAGCAGCGTCGTGCAAAAGTTGGTGTGTCCATGCAGGAAGCGGAGTTTCTGGGGGAGGGCGTTGCGGAAGTTCGACTCGCGGTGGTGGAGCGAGCGGTACAAGGGCTCCCTATTCCAGGTTCAGTAATAAGTAGACAGGCTTGATATTGTGAGGGTGGAACGTACCAGCCTTCGGGCTTGAGAGGAGGTTTGACGGGTGTGGGGTCCGTCGCGGTGAGGCGAAGGCAGTGATACCGCCAGAGAACCGGGTGCTGCACCATTGTCCGCCAATGCTGTGATACCTGCGGAGCATAAAATATGAGCCGCATTCACAAATGTTCTTGAAAGAAGGCAGAATATACTCCGCGGACGCCAACGAGCTCCTTAACTGACAATTCCTTCAAAACACGGAAAGCAAGGTCGGGGGCGAGGCGGCCGACGATGTCGAAAGTGGATCGAGCGTATTTCTCGAGGAGCAGGACCTGCAGCCGGATGTCCCCTGGGAGGCACGCTATCCAAGAAAGACCATCGTCAGTTCAGCAACAGAAGATCAAAGAACAGCATACAATCCAGGATGATGGCAATTCTAAAAGTCACGTCAGAACTCAATATCACGAACACAACAAAGAGGCTTACAGACGCATACGGCCTTCGCGCCCCAAGCCCCTCAAAGCCTTCCTTACATCCCGTTCACTAAAGTCATTGCCCTTCCCCTTCAACGCCTTAACCAACTGCTTCCCATACCCCTCCTCATCCCCATCATCCGAGTAATCATCGTCATCCCTGTACCCCGCCCAATACCCCTTCCTCCGCTTTCCACCACACACGCAGCGCTCGTCGTCCCCGGCACCCAGTGCATGACGAGCATGGGGGAAGTAGGAGGGGGAGGAAGACGCGTTCTCCCGGAGGACGCGCACTTCTGCCTGGAGGGCGTGCAGCTGGGCTGCAGCGGATGCTTGCGCTCGCTCGAGCAGCCGTTTGTAGTGCAGCATTTTCCGGGCGTGCAGCGCTTGCACCCGCGCGAGGGCTGTTGCCATCTACATCACATGTCAACAATAAACGAGTGCAGAGCAAAGAACACATACATCCTCATCAACGTCTCCGTCGTCGACGTCAGTGAGCAGCTCCATCGTCATATCGTCCGTCTCCCCGCCCCACGACGAGAACGCCTGAATAGCACTCGATCCATTCATCATGCTCATGGCGGTGCTCTCAGCCAGGAGACTCGGGTTCTCATGCAGCACGCCCTGCTGCGACCACGGCACGTCGGGCAACGGCTGTTTCGAGGGCGAAGATTGGGGTGAGGGCCGTTTGTTGGACATCTTCGAAGGCGTGCTATGAAGCCCGTTGCCCGGGCTGGAACCTAGGTGCATGCGCGGCGGGGTGCTCTGGGGCGTGGTGGAGTGCTGGAGCTTGACTTTTCCTTTGGGGCTCGGCGAGGTCAGGTTGATCGTGGGGGACCCCGTCGAGAGGAGAGCGGGAGACTTGGCTGCAGTGGTGTTGCTCCGTCGGGGCGGGGTCATTGAGGTGATACGAGCGCGCACGGGTGGGACGTCTGGCCTTGCAATTGCACCCGTGGTGTTGGAGGATAGGTACATGGACGTGGATCGTGCTGTGCGGACGGAACCCGCCACGGAACCTGAGACAGAGCTACGTGGCTTTGCGCCAGCAGTGCGGCCAGGCGGTGAAGGGGTGCTGGGCCCGTTCGACCGGGCGTTGGGCGAAGAGTTGTCTTGCCGGGGAAATGACTGGGGAGGCGCGGAAATGCGACGAGAGGCTAGAGATGGAATCGATGACGATAGCCGCTTGGCTGCGCTGGAAGGCAGAGGCATTGGAGTCGCATTGGGCGACCGTGAGGGCGTCGCATTCGATGGCGCTCGCGATCTAGACCCGACTGTTGAACTGGCCGTAGAAAGCGAGTTTGAACGCGACGTGGTCCGCGAAAAGCGCGTAGAGGTTTCTGACGGCGCGTTAGAAGACGCCTTGGGCGGCATGGCTTCCACAGGTCTCCTTCGAACGGATTCACGCGTTAAATACTGTCTATTGCGAGGTCAGACATGTCTTTCAGTAGTGGGTTATGAATTGTCCGTACTTTGACGGTGGTTGTCGGTCGTTATCATGCGGAGTAGCCCTTCCCGCTGATCGACGTGTTCCTTGGAGTGCGCAGATAGGTGAACTTGGATTTGCACGCGTATAATGAATCTACGGCACTGAGAGAAAGAATGGAAAGAGAGGAGAATGAGGGAGTGCAGAAGAGAGTTGGAAACGGCGAAAACGTGGACTTGGTTGCAACTTCGTTGCCTTTGTGTTCGGATGTTTGCCTGCGGCCTTTCCGTAGTGTCTCTGTGGCGCGCAAGTATTCTTGAGTTAACATGCATTCGAATTCATAGTCAGTCCCATACTACAATTCCCAACCACTAGCCGTACCCACAACTTCAAAAATTACACCTCCTGGTATACTGGAAGCCATCAGTATAATATACCATCAGTATAATATACTCCTCCTCCTCCTCCACCAGTTGTTTTGTTCTGAACCGCCATGGCCGCGCACATCAACAACCCCGACTCTCCGTGGTATTGCCCCCCTCCAAACGTCTCTAAAGGTACACCTCGCCTCAGAGGCAAGATCAACGCCGGTCTCATCGTTTCCAATGAAGAAGGGCGCCGGTGGTTCAAGCAGAAGTACGGAATTGAACTCGCTGATCATCACCGGGACGACATGAACATTCCACTACGTCTCGGCGATATCCTTCTTGATAATGGAATGGCTTTGGATTGCCTTTCGCTCCACGGCGATCAGACCCCTTTGTGAGCGACTTTTTAGTCGTCACCCAGTGCCTTTCTGGTCGCTGGAGGAACGATGGCCTGACAATTACGAGGAAGTCTTGATAGAAGACGTGAAGCCCATAGAGACTGAGCACGAGAAGCGGACGAAGGAGTGGCTAGAGAAGGAGCTTAGTAAGTGGCTGTCTCTCAGCACGTTTGGTTTGGTCCAGAACTCGCCTATAGGCATCAAGACGTCTGGATTCAAGGGCTATTCTAAATAAGCAGAGGTGCTATTCCCAGTGTTTACAAACTTGAAGAAAATCAACTGAAATTAGGATATCAGCCAGTTCTCGTCGATTCACGGAGGTAGATACCATCATCAGGGTTTCGACATAACAATTCTATTGTAACCCACAGACCCCATAACACTAAACCACGAGGCAGCTTCGAGAAGCAAGATTTGACAGCTGTGATATGATTCGAACCAGTGGGGTGCGTATTCAGGTGGCGAGCTGAGTGTACATCTGTGGCCAATTCCTTCAATCTACATACGTCGCTGACATGTTCTTGCTGTGCTCCCCTCTGAACGCCTTCAGGTCAGTGCTCACACGTCATGGCTCTGATCGTGTGGTACGCAGAGGCTACAGGCTTTTAACCGTCTTAATCCAAGTATACGCCAGACGGTGATTTCCGACGCATCTGTACACTGACATTTCATTATATACATAAGGTGCAATTACTATTCCGCTAAATCTGCTACTAACGTCCTATCCCCAGATCTACCATACATCGAATCGTCAATCATCAGCGATCACCTTACTGCACAGCAGCTGCACCCCTACTCTACTATGTCTGGCCACCCAGGGCCAAACTATCCGTCATGGGCTGATGACCCATTTTCCGCCCCAGCCCAACATAGTCGTACACCGTTTCACGAAGCGGGGAATAGGCCGTAATAGTGCCGGATAATAATACATGTTTCGACGATGGTGATTCTGTGAGATCGAGCCGGAGGGACCGAAACGCCTTTGAGAATGGCTGGCGACGGTAGGATAGCCGGAGTCTATAGGGTCTGAAACGGTTGTGTGGAGGGCACGACAATTCGGAAGGATTAATGGGCCGAGGTGCGATGGGTGAAGTTGTCGATGCACCGGGTACGATGCTAAATTCGACGACGGGGGGTGTTTGGCCAGGATCCTTCTGGCTAGCTCGTTTGACGAAGCCCCTAAGGCATCCGCGGAACCACATAACGTGGAGCGGGAAGATGCCAGCAAGAAGCGTGGCGGGGACGAACGAACCGCCGGTGGTATGCATGCGGTTGTTCCGCGGGAGATACGATACAGCGAGGATAACATGGAGAGTGATCCTCGTCATGAAAAAAGAGACGGCGAAAAGAATGTTGCTTCTAAGGCGTGGATAGAGAATCGTGATCCCGAGTATGAATGTAGGGATCTACTCGACGAGACGGGGTAAGTGTCACCCAGCCTGGATTCGTGATGAAAATGAGGCCGTACCTCCATAGATCCGCATAAACAGAAGATATGCGTCCATGACCGCCGAATGGCGAGCTCGACGATGAGAATGTAGAGCGAGTGATGGATCCACCCTTCGAGGAACGAGATGCGTGATCGATAATATAACGTCCCGATCGTCAAATCACTGCAGAACATCAGCAAGGACGCCGCCTCACGCAATAACCACATACGCCGCAAGGTACGCCTGGAAGAAGCGATTTGCCATAACCGCGAAAGCCGGGAGGGTGCGTACGTGCGTCACCCTCCCCTCATTCGACAAATAATCCCACAAGAACGGGAGGCTCGCGAGGCTCATCCCCGCACTCGCGAGCGTCGTAAGGATCCATGAGGTCTGTTTCGTGCTCGGGAAGAACGGCGCCAGGAGATGGAAAGAGACCACCAGACCTAGGAATGAGAGAGAAAATGCGGTGGGGACGGCGGACAGCATCGTGTCGAGGGCGGCGAACATGATCCTGGCCGAGTCCGAGGCCACTGGCGTGGGGTGGGTGGGGAGGTAATCTTCCTACAAAGTCTGCAATATCATTTTGGGAACATAAAAGGGCATCCATTGATGATTGAGAAGCCGATAGATATGATATCGCACGTGTGAGGCGGAAGGCGAGATATTCGGAGTCCGTCTTCAGGGGGGCAAGTAGACATATCAGTTTTTGTAGTCGCTTGGCGCGTGCATGAATTTGAAGGCTCCTTGTGATCTCCCAGCCTCCAGGGCCTAGCCATTACAATTGCAGTTAGTACACGTTCGGATCTACGGATGGCGCATGCGAGTAATTGACGTCGTATCTGACCGTGTAAGTTAAAGTACAGACAACTGCAACGTTTTGTGAGCGAACGTGCGAAACTGGAAAGTATTCTGTTGAGTAGACAAGGAAGTCGGGCCGTGGCCGTAAATGCCCATAATTCGTAACAGCACTCCCCCCGGGGTGTGAAGGCATGGTTGATGTTCTACAGATAGCCCCCGATCTGTTCTACTCCTCGAGTGATGACCAGTCGAGAATCGGACTGCTCATTCTGGTTCAATCTTGTAGGCCCTGGGTGTTTCCTTATTCCCCGATATCTCCAATATCGACAGTCTTGCGCCGAACATGGTCATCTGGATAGATCACTCTGGAGGACTCGCTCACCTTAGAAAAAGGGTCTGAGGCTATCGGATGTCAATCGGAGCCCGTGCTAGCACTCTAGCCTGTGCACATGTGAGGGTCCACCTCTTGTATTCTTTCTCGAGCTCTTCCCCTGCATGAGCTATTGGTGTGATCGTGAGTGCTTGCAAGTCGACCACCATGGTCAAGCGGAGGCCGCGCAAAACCGAGAGTCGTCGGCAAACAGCCTCAGTTTGTTATGAACGCGCGGTCACATGATTGCGACACCTTCGCCACGTTCCCAGACGCGATCTCAGGGTTCTCCTCAGATTCTTCGAATGCACCCTCGCGTTTTGTCAGAGTAAGAAACATATACAAGCTTTTAAGAGAACAACTCCTTACATATACTAGGCTGGATACACATACGTGTAACCCCGAAGTACAAAATCATATGTCGAGAAGCGCATTGGAATTCTGACCAGCGTCAAAGCGGAGCAAACAATGGTACTTGTATATAACCTTGCCAGCCGCTCCTATCGTTCTCTCTTCACTACCACCACGACACCCCCTTTCCCCTTTCCGCTTTCCCTCGTTTCTTCGGCCATCCCCTCTCTATACTCATCACCTCATCCACAATTCTCTCCGCGACTTCCTACAACGGCTCACTGGTATCAAACATTAGCCAGCATCCAATCTCGTCGCCGCCTTTGGCGATGTCTTGGTGCGTCGTCAGCCACTCCGCCTTGTATCGTTCTTTCCGTCTGTGCGATTTCTCCATGACGCTTCGACGTCGACAACACCTCTTCGACATTGCCGCCACATCGCCCTGTCAAATTTATCTCCACTACCCCCGCCATTACCAACACTGACCCGTCTGGTTACCCGCCCTGTTCGCCGTTGAGGACTCGGATGTCCACGGCTATGAGCTTGCTAAGGGATATTGAGTTCGAAGGCTACGGTTCAGCTGAGTCTCCATTATCGCCGTAGGTCCCCCGCCACCTACCCACGTCGCCATTTATGTTCGTCTGCTTTCTCATACGCTTTGATTCCGATGTCGCTTGCTCTCGCATGTACTCGATCTGTTGTCTTCCCCCCGCCGTCGGTTTCGCCGTGTTGTCCCCGTTTCGTCACGTTGATGGACCTCTCGGTGTTCTCTGTGCTCGGCATCGGCGCCTTCGCACTTATTCGATGTCTAGTACGCAGTGTTGTATCTACTCTGTCGCGTCTTTCCTTGTTCGCCGGGTGGCGGGAGTGATGTGCTCTCAGCCACACCCAGGTCGTTTGTTTTTGTGGGCCTTGCGTCATGTCGCCCCCGTCTTCATGTTGATTGCCCATGATGTTGTTCAAGTCCCTATAGGATCAAGACACGAGCCATCCTCGCCAACGCGACTTCGACGATCTTGGACTTCATCGACTTTACTGGGCTTGGGCGATCTCTGCGAGGGACTCTGAACGACGGGCCTGGACCTGGCGCAGCGCTCCTCGCCAACGCGGCTTCCACAAGACCTCGATAATCACCGCTTCGCGTGTTCCCTATTCAACTCTGAGCCCGCCACGGACACCATGCCATGTTCTTTTGTACTTTCCAGCTATTGTTGGCTGCGTACATGTATCGCGATTCCTACGTTCGTTGTCCTGCGCTCGGTGTCATGTCCTTCGTTTGGCCATGTCGCTCCCCCAGCGTTTCGTCCTTCGTCCAGGATCGTGTTCCTCTCCTGGTGTCTCGTATCTCATTCGGTGGTGTGCCGCGGATTTCGGTTTGTATGTCCCGGCTGTGGCTCTACGACACGACAGCGGATAAACAGCTCCCTTCATAACTTGGTCCATTGTTTGTCCTTTATGCTCCGCCTATAGCTCTCGTCCCTCGTCCGGTGGTGTGGTCCATCTAGCGACTGTGATTTTCTGGCTAGGGTGATGCGACGCGACTGTTCGTCAAGATTCCCCTTGAAAACCTCTGCCTTTCCTGAAGACCGTCATCGGATACGCTGTTGGAGTGCGGTGACTCGCATAGTCGCGTGTTGACGCGCGCCATCACATGACCAGAAGACTCGATTAGGAAAGGCGGAACTGGGAGAGTCGGAGGGCGGGACTGGGAGGAGACGGAGGCAATTTGGTACTGTACAGTACCACGCGAGCGGGAGGTGTAACGGATGCACGGACCTACGGTATACCTCAGTCGATCCTTATACACGACTGAGGTATGCCGCTTACTTACCTCTTATTTACTCCTCGCTAACGTCGCTTATAGCTTAACTTACAACAGGTACTACTATTGTATAGTCGATCCTTATACACGACTGAGCTTAACTTACAACAGGTTATGGGCCCCGTTGCACTGCGCTAAACTCAGTTTATTTTGGAACGGCTCACCGAAACAACCTTGAATGCTATCTGAAGAATTCGAAATCGACCTCGAAGCACTACTACTACCTGAAACCGAATCCGACCCTATCCCAGACCCCCCTAAAAATCCGGATTCCCTATCTGAAACCGAACCCGAAAATAAAACCGAACCGACACCCGCACCAATGTCCTCGAATCCTCCCCTGTTTCTCCTCCCGGCGGACGAGAAATTCAATGGCACGAACTGGATAGCGTTCAGCACCACCATACTCGCCGCAGTCAAGGGCCGCAGTCTCCTAGGCTACCTAGACGGCACCATCAAACGGCCCTCCCCGTCCCCTAGCGCCAAAGAGACTCCGACCACCTTCTGGGGATCGAAAACCCCCACGTCCGACGAATGGGACCAGCGTGACGCCTTTACCCAGTCCATGGTATCCCTGAACGTCGTTAATCCTGTAGGACAAGGTGTCAAGACTGACGGCACGGCGGCGGAGACGTGGACATCACTTACCTCCATTCACGACGCCACCTCCGACCTTGGTATGATTAATGCCGAGGAAGCGCTCAGCGCTGTCAAGTATGTCGAGGGGACGCCAATCGAGAAACACTTCGAGGCCCTTCGCACCGCGTGGAAGAAGGCGAACGACCAGGGTGCGAATATCGAGGACAGGAAGTTCCGTACCATCATCCTGAAGTCGATGCCGAGGACTACAGAGTGGAAGGTCATCATCAGCACCCTCCTCAATACCGAGACCTCCGTCGCAGTCATCACGGCCCTTACCACCCACGCCATGCTCGACAACAGCGCCGCCGCGGCTATCGCACCTGCCCAGTCGACGCATGCACTGCTCACCCAGCAACGCACCCTAAAAAACCCCGACCAGAAATGCTCGAACTGCGGTCGCCAGGGCCACCTCTCGTCCAAATGCTTCAGGAGCGGCGGAGGGATGGAGGGCCAATTTCCCGACTGGTGGAAAGGCAGTAAAAGTCTAAGCAAGACCCCGACGGCTAACGCTACCACTACCACTTCATCCCCTACTCCACCTGCACCTTCGACCCCCGCTGTCCACTCGGCTGTCGTTGGCGCCGACAACGCAGGGCTGTTTGATGAACGACTGGCATTTTCGGCGAACACCACCGTGACTGAGCGAGGCGTGCCAGTGGTCAGCTACGCGGATTCGGCGGCTAGCGAGCATTTCTTTGTCGATCGTGGGGATTTTGAGACGTACGGTCCTGTACCTGGGAAGGATAAGGCGGGCTCGACTGCAGATGGCGGGGAATTTAATATTAAAGGAATGGGCAGGGTACGGAAGGTGGTGGTGTATGAAGGGAGGACGATAGAACTCACCTTCGAGAATGCGATGCACGCCCCCGATCTCACTCACAACCTCATTTCCATCGGCCGCCTCGATAAGAAAGGGTGCTACACAGTCTTCGGTGGCGGCTGCACCACCTTCTATACCCGCGACAAGAAACCGTTCATGCGTTGCGAAGCCTACAACTCGACGATGTATCGCATCGAGTTCGTTCCACCCCCTACCTCTCCTACCGCGATGGCTGCTCGGTCCCTGACTCGCGCCACCGACCTCGAAACCTGGCACCGTAGACTCGGTCACGTGGGAGAGAGCGTTTTGCGCGAGATGGTGTCGAAAGAAATGTGTGCCGGGCTTGATGTGACCAAGAAGAACACGGCCGGAAGGTGCGAGGACTGCATCCTGGGGAAACACGCGCGCAGACCTTTTGATGACATCGTCGTTCCAGAATCGCGCTTGAATGAACGAGTTTGCTTCGACCTTTGGGGTCCAGCACGAGTGCAGACGACGGGAGGAAAGGTGTATATGATGTTGGCGGTGGATCAGGGTGGCGGCGGAGTAGAAGGATACTTCCTGGCGAATAAGGAGATGGAGACGACGGTTGAGGTCTTGGAAACGTACCATGTGAAGTCGGAACGTCAAACTGGACAGAAACTTCTCTATATCCGCACCGATGAGGGACCCGAATTCGTGAATCGGTTATGGGCGGCTTACTGTCAGAAGTTCGGCATTATTCATGAGACTACCGCCCCCTACTCCTCTGCTGCGAATGGTGTCGTAGAGCGCGCCAATCGGACTGTCCTGGACCGTGGGAGGAGCATGATGATAGAAGCCGGCCTCGCCTCCAAGTATTGGGGGGAAGCAATGGCGACGGCGGTATACCTGATGGACTTCATCCCAAGCTCGCGACACCCTGGGAAGACCCTGTTCGAAGTTAGGACGGGCCAGAAGCCGGACATCGCTCACTTGCGCCCATTTGGATGTACTGCCTACGCCAAGATCCCGAAGGAGAAGGGCGGGAGCAAATTAGATGCCAGGTCCATCAAATGCGTCCTGATCGGCTATTTTGGTCGAGGCGACTATAAGCTTCTCGATCGATCGACAGGCTCTATCTTTAGATCCCGGGACGTCATCTTCGAAGAAGGGTCCGCTCACCGCACTGTCACCTCCCTCGCCGGTCCATCCACTGAGGGGGAAACACTCGACGACTTCTTACCCGACACAGTCGACGATCCAGTGGTTGAACCAGCTCGCCCAGCGCCCGACCCTCCTATTCCGGCACCACCTGCTCCAGTTATCCCACGCCGCTCGGAACGGAATCGCAACCCGTCGGCGGCGGCTCTTGATGCCGCAGAGTCCGAAACTCGCATAGCAGAAGGGGCCGGAAAAGGACTTGATTGGGCACGCGACAACACAGTATCTACCAATACAGCACTACTCACGACACCCAGCCACGCAGACGCAGCTGCCGACTACCACTGGTTCCCCAAATCTTACTCGGAAGCCATGACTCGACCCGATTTGTGGAAGGAACCCATGGATAAAGAGATTGCGAGGATGCACGAGAGGAAGGTGTGGACGCTGGTGGAAAGGCCGGAGGGAGCTAGGACGATGAAGAACCGCTGGGTGTTCGCCAACAAATACGACGAGACCGGCAAGATAGTTGGCAGGAAAGCGCGTCTCGTAGCCAAGGGCTTTACGCAGATCCCGGGCGTGGACTTCTTCGCCAGTTACGCGTCGGTCGTACGATATGAATCCCTACGTATCAACATCGCAGTCGGCACCGCCAAGGACATGGAAATGTGGCAAATCGACTACACTAGCGCCTACCTTAACGCGCCAAATCAGGTACCGATTCTCATGGAGCAACCCGAGGGATACGCGCTCAAGCCTAGCGAGGTATATGAAGTGTTACCGGCGGCAGGAAAGAAGATAGAGGATGGAGAGAAGGCAGATGATGAGAAGGAGTTGGTGGCGCTGGTGGATAAGGCCATCTATGGAACGATGGACGGGGCGTACAATTGGTGGAAGGCATTAAATGAGGAGACCAGCAGGTTGGGATATACAAGGTCGAGGGCGGACCAATCGGTTAGGTGGAAAAAGGTTGGGGAAGAGAGGACGATCCTGAGCCTATACACGGACGATGTGAACGGGATATCAACGACGACGGGAGGCGCGGCAATCGCGATAAAGGAACTTGGGGAGAAATATGACCTCAAGGACCTAGGTGCCGTCAAATTCATCCTTGGTATACACATTGACCGCGACAGGGATCGAGGCATCCTCACAATGTCTCAGTACGAGTACCTGAAGAGGGTCCTCGAGCGATACGGCATGTGGGATTGCGCACCCAAGTACACACCTCTCCCACCAGGCGTCATTCTCAACAAAACGCAGGCACCTACCACAGCCGAGGACCGTCACTTCATGCAGGATAAGCCATACCGTGAAGTCCTCGGGTCGATCATGTACGCGCAGATCGCTACACGCCCGGACTTATCATACGCAGTCGCATCCCTGAGCCGCTTCTCCACGAACCCTGGTAAACCCCATTGGCAGGCCCTTATGCATGTCCTGCAGTATGTCAAGGCCACTCTACACTACAAAATACGGTACGGCGGCGACGGATACACCTCATTCACGCCACATGGCTATGTCGATTCGGACTACGCCGCGTGTACCGATACACGCAGGTCCATCTCAGGACACGTCTTTCTCCAAGCTGGCGGTCCGACAGCGTGGGGGTCGAAATACCAACCGACGGTCGCTACGTCTACTACCGAGGCAGAGTACATGGCCATGTCCCGCGCGGTTCAGCAGTTACAGTGGATGTATTCATCCCTAGCCGATATCGACTTTCCCCAGCCGCGACCCGCTCAGCTTGCAGCCGACAACTCAGGTGCTATCTCACTCACTGAAAACACCAAGAACAACGCTAGGGTCAAACACATTGATATACGCCACCATTACCTACGCGAATGCGTCGAAGTCGGTGACTTACACGTCAACTACATCCCTACCACCGAAAACATTGCCGACCTCCTCACCAAACCATTACCACGTCCAGCGCACCACAAATTTTGCCTAGCGCTACGTCTCTGCGAAGAGTAACGCGATACGCGAGTCAGGGGGAATGTTGGAGTGCGGTGACTCGCATAGTCGCGTGTTGACGCGCGCCATCACATGACCAGAAGACTCGATTAGGAAAGGCGGAACTGGGAGAGTCGGAGGGCGGGACTGGGAGGAGACGGAGGCAATTTGGTACTGTACAGTACCACGCGAGCGGGAGGTGTAACGGATGCACGGACCTACGGTATACCTCAGTCGATCCTTATACACGACTGAGGTATGCCGCTTACTTACCTCTTATTTACTCCTCGCTAACGTCGCTTATAGCTTAACTTACAACAGGTACTACTATTGTATAGTCGATCCTTATACACGACTGAGCTTAACTTACAACATACGCCCCAATGTAGACCCCATGTCGGTCATCCTCATCATGTCCATCACTGCACTGTCGGCAGCTTCTTGTATCCTGTTTGTTTCGTTTGCTGGCGGTTTGTGCCAGGTCGCTTGTCGCTTCTTGCGTTCCCGCATTCCCGTAGTGCCCGTGGCATATGTGTGACTGTGGAAACGACGCAGCCCTCGCCAATGCGGCTTCATCAACATTTGGCTGAAGATGGCGCAGCGCTCCTCGCCAACGCGGCTTCCGTAACATATTGGATTCGTTCGCGGATGTTTCGTGGTAAGAATGTTGGACCCGGCGCAGCGCTCCTCGCCAATGCGGCTTCTGCAACACACCGGGTTTTTTCATAGTTCTTATGACATATGAACCGGAGGAAGACAACAATGAAGACCCTTCAAAGGAGCAGGAGAAGAATCGGATCCACCTGGAGTTTTTTTCAGTATGTAACTAGTTGCCAATAACTCTTTCGTACAGTCGCTAAAAATGGCAGATAAAATCTTACCTTTGTTTGCGGAATAGTGCGAACGCGCAGATCCATTGAAGTAGAAATCCTTCTGGACGGTGTCAGATCATTAGGTACTTCGGCCGTCCTCGCTCAGCGGCATCACGGGAGATTAGTGTCTTGCACCTGTTGGTTGTCAGCCAAAGAGATTATCTTTGCTCTTGTGACGCGCAATACAAAGCGTACTACATGTTGTGTGGAGTTCATGGTAAGGTGGTTCTGTAGTGACTATCCTCGATACTGACCAGCCATCTATAAATTTGCAGCTGCTTGTTGCTTCACCACGTACTCCTCCCAACTCTTCACCATCCCAATTTCGCCCTGCTTATCTCTTCCGAACTCGACTATCTGGCTATCAGACAGATCAGGGTGTGCATCCATGAAACGCCGAACGTCCGCCAGAGCTTGTCCTTATTGAACCACTCACCCAAGTACTCCTCCACCACCAGTTTGTCGATAATTACCTGCGGCGGTGGATAATATTCGCCATGGAACTCCTCCCCACCGATTGTGACTGGAGGCTCAGGAGGAGCCAAGGGTATGAAGCAGATTATAAGCCGAATGCTGAAATACAAGAAATATGCCGAATAAGGTACGCACGATTGTCCCATATGTTCATGTCGAACGCTGCGGTTTCCAGCACGCCTCATCCAATTGACTCCACATCCCCAATACACGCACCAGCCCTCCAGTCACTGTCGAAGCGGCATTTATGCTTCTTCTCCAGGTAAGTGAAGTCGACGAGGCGATACTCTTCATTCTGTGTGACGACGTTACGCTCGTGTAGGTGGCTGTTGAGGACCAGAGGTAATCTTGTAGAGATTAGATTCTGGGTCGCAACGATAACTAGTTCAAACCGAGATTTGGTAACAATATATATTTGAACACCTGATAACTACTAAGTCGGATATCCCCAAACCCGTCGCACTGACGGTTGAAGTCTACAGGACCCCTGTTAGACGTAAGATGGACTTAGATAGTTAATGACTTGCAACCTGCAAGTTAGACTTAAGATTCACTCAAGTTCAGGGGTTAAAGATATGGATTGTGTAAGTTAAGGTTTGTACAAGTAATCTACTGGCCCTTTTATACTACTGAGCCCTAGAGGCGAGTCATAGGATGAGACGAGGGGCGAGGGAGCGAGACTATTCCTTGAAGTTCTCGCGCGTTCCTGTTTGTTCGGGTTGTGCCGAGGCCGAGATGTAGCCGAGTTCGGATGCGGTCGAGGCTGAAGGTAAACAACCAAACGTCGGGTTGTTGTTCCGAGGCCGAGATAGATCCGCGTATGATCAAGGCCGTAGGTAAACAAACCAAACAAATGACTGCGTGATCAGCGCGTTAGGAACCTCGCGTCGCGTTTCTTGTATTCGACACTTATTTAGTGACTACGCATGGTAATAGTGGTATATTCCATAACATAGCCCCCCCAGTGTCGATATACCAAGAAAATGACTTAAGTAGATAAAAATTGGCATAAGTAGATAAAAAATTGACATAGATAGATGGAAAAACGGAACGAGAAGATCGGAGAGGAGAAGATGATAGTACAGGCTCGTAAAAATTCGTAAGTAGGAGTCGATTCCATAGTAAATAAAAGGGAAGAAGGGAATTTGGGTTGAAGAAAGTAAGGATTAAAATGTTAGTCGAGGAAAAGGTAAGAGGTTTTGTCGATGTAAGCGTAGTAAGGGGCGAAAGGAACGTTGACCGTAATCTGACCATCCTGAATTGGAATGCGTCCGTTCATGATGTCGTCGGTGCGCGTTGCCATGGCTTGTGAGTAAGCGGCGGCAAAGGAGCGCGAGGGGTGTAAAATGACCGACAAGGAATTATCCACCGCGTGTCCATCATACTCCGGCATCCCAGCTTCGCGAACCATCCCGGGGGTTTCTAGACGACCCAAAAATTCAAGCCAACCCATTCCCCACATCGCTCCCCAGTTCCAAGTACTGCCTACTCCCTTCTCTACAGAGCGCTGAATACCACGGCCTATCCACCGAACATAGTATGCGGCAATGTGCTGCACGAGCTCGATCCGGTCCCGTAGTTCCTCGATGGTGCTGAAGCGGTCAGAGAGGGGGTTTTGATCAGGGAACGCTAGGACCAATGAGATGTGGGGAGCCGAAACGCGAAGGGCGCGGAGTTGAGCGATGGGAATGGTGAGTGGTAAAGGGCGGTTGGTCTCGAAGGGGTTGTGGTTGAGAGCCGCACAATGGATGACCTGTGCGAGTTTCTTGAGTACGAGCCAGAGGGATGTTGCGATTTGGCGGTCGAGGGAGTAAGTGGTGACACCGAGATCGAGATGATTAATGATGTCAATGGGATTGTAGCGGTAGTTGTAGATGGACGATCCGATAGTTCCCTGGAAGAGCGTCTTCAGGAAGGGGTCGCGAATGGTGGCCTCGAGTTCGCGCAGGGAACCGGCGGGAACGAAAGAGAGGGCGGTGGATAAAACGGCGGGCATGGTGAGTGGCGTGATGAGTGGCGTGGATAATTGATGAGTGGCGAAGTGACGAAAAATTGTGTGAAAAGGTAGTTGCTGGGTGATGAGTGGCTGTTGAGAGCGTTAAGGCAGTAGAGACGAGTGGTAGAGCAGTGGGCGAATGTTCTGAAGAAATTGAGAGAATTATGAGAGTTAATATACCTATCCGTGTCGGAGCTTGACCTGATTTGGGGAGCCTTGCCGTACCTCAATGATGCGCGACATAGGCGGCGCTGCTTTGTCCGTTGATCATCTGAGGTGCTAGGGAGCGGGGAATATTGTCCTGAGAGAGAAAGACTGCCTCAGCCGACGGTACTGAGACGGTTTGAGGTGTTCCTAATTGATCTCTCAATATTCCAGAGCACGATTCCGCCTTCCTGGATGTTCGATTGCGTTCCATCCAGGCTCGAAGGACCAAGGGAGCGTTCCTCAGGTTGGCTAGTGGGAGCCACTCGTCGCTTTCCGGTCCGTATCCGGTGAAACGCGTTTTGAATTCTCGGACGCGCCTTCCGTTTCGCACCTTGCGATATCTTTCAGCCACGATGGCGTCGACGTCATCCTCGGGCATGGCCTCGAAGTCGTCGCGATTCAAACTCTTCGATGGTCGCTTGCCAAAACGTTCGGGAGACTTGTTATAGCTTTCTAAGTGCGCGATATTGATAATAGGATGGACTCCGTATGAAGCCGGCATCCGTAGTTGATAGGTAACAGGACTCAGCTTTCGAAGGATCTCAAAAGGCCCGTCGTACTTCATCAATAATTTCTGACCTCTTCCGGTTTCGTTTTTGAGCAACTTGAGCGAGTGAGGGTTTAGTACGACTAAATCTCCTTCCTCAAATTCGGTAAGGAGCCGACCTTTGTTGTATGCACGCCTCTGATAAACCTGAGAAAGTAACAAAGCTTCCTTAGCTCTGGAGCGATCGGCTTCGAAATGTTCGGCCATAGCGCCAGCTTTCTCGCTGAGAAGTGGTTGATCGGATGTATCAGCCTCGGATGGTCGAGAGATTACAGTGGGGTCCGAAAGTAAGCTGGATCCAGTAATAGGGGTGTATCCTCGAAGTAAGTAAGCCGGTGCGAATGTAGTAGCGGTATGGGGGGTAGAGTTATAACTGAGGGCCAGTGCATCCAGGTGATCACTCCAATCGTCGCGGGATGGTCCTATGTAGGCACGTAGTGCGATCTCTAACGTTTGATTCAAGATCTCGGATTGCCCGTCAGCTTGCGGATGATAAGCAGTCGTTAAAGATCGAGTCATACCCATTAAGCGACATATCTCCTTCCAAAAGTCGTTACGCCATCGAGTGTCCCTATCCGTGATTACCTGGCGCGGAATACCGTATTGTGAGATAACATGTTTGAAGAATAGCTCTGCGGTCTCCAATTCAGTGATCTTAGTAGAGCAAGGGATGAATATTCCATACTTCGTAAGTTTGTCGACGATAACTAGGATGTTATCGAAACCGTTCGAAAGCGGAAGTTCAGGGATGAAGTCCATTGTGACTACTTCAAAAGGTCGGGATGGAATAGGAATGGGCTGTAAGAGACCTTTGGGCGCGCTTCTTCGAGGTTTCGACTTCTGGCAGATGTCGCAAGAATTGGTAAATAGTTTCAGATCTCGCGACATCCGTGGCCAATAATAGATTGATGCCAGTCGATTGTACGTCTTGTGGTAACCCGCGTGGGCAGCCTCGGAAATAGTGTTATGCACTTCATTCATGATCTCACTCTGTAGTGGACGCGGAACGCACAATCGATTGTTACCCTGCCAGTCCTCAAAATAGATGAGTCCTTCTTCACTGTAATGGTATTGGGGGTAGCGAGGGTTTGACCAATTTCTTTCACCCTTCCAGTCTTTCAGTACTTCGTTGAAATGAGCATCTGACTTGTAAGCGTCTACCCACTTCGATATTTCTTGTCCGGATAGACCGATCATCACGGAGTATGAACTGGAGGTGACGTATGGGATACTGATCTCGGGTAGATTTTCCATATCAGGTTCGAGGACGACAGGGTCGCATTCTAAGGCACAATCCTCGATATGGTCAGTTTCCTCAGTATGCACAAATCTGGAGGCTACGCTCAGAAGACGCTCCTCAAATTTATCTCCTAATTCCGCGTACATATCCTTCATAGGATCTTCGGGACTACTGAGTTTCAGGGTGCGGATGTCGTCGGTAACTGGTCCCGAGTTTGAAGGAAGCCGTCTTCGCAAGCGTGAGATGGGATCCACATTTGAGTGTACTCTTCCGGCACGATGGACGATCTTGAGATTTGGGTATGCAGAGAAGACCGTTCCCCAAGTAAGTAACCTTCGGTTTACATTCTGAAAAGTTTTGCTCCAGGTCAAGGCGGCATGATCGGTGATGGCTAATATCCGCTCTCCCTCCAGGAAGGGTTGAAACTTAATTAATGCTTCCTTCAGAGCGAGCGCTTCACGTTCAGTGGGTGAGTAGTTTCGTTCCGCTGATTTTAACACACGGGACCAATAGCTTACAACACGTTCGACATACACCGTTGTGTCCTCGAACGAATCTGCCCAATCACCGGGTGTCGGAACGTCATCAAAATCCTTAGAAAGACTCGGAATGAGTATGGGTACGCTCTCCCCCGCTGTATGTGCCTTTTGCAGTCGATCATACATTCTAGTACCCCTCAAGTCGCGAATTAGAATCGGTTGGACCTGCTGTATTTTTTTTTTTTTTTTTTAAATCCTATTATTCTGCTTTGGGCGCAACGCGCCCGTGTGTGCAGCTTACATATAGACAGGTAGTTAGTTACGCTAAAGTATGAGGGACCCAGAATGCATCGCCCCCCCGCTACGCGGAGAAAGAGCGAGCCGGTGTATCCACACCGTTTTAGGCTGTTCCCTCCCTCTAAGCCCTGAGACGTTCATCGATGTGTGGAGTGGTGGAGTCGGCGACGATGGCCTGCGGAGCAGGCGGAGGTATGACGAGCAGCACGACGGTGCGCCCAACCAAGACTGGAGCAAAGTTGAAGTTTTGAGGTTGAGAAGGGCCAGATTGCCGAGTGCCGTTGAAGAGATTATTTGATGAGAGTTTGTAGGATACCGGCTAACCCATAGTCACAGGCGTCGGTATAAAGGCGGTATCCTCGCCCCTCCATCGCGTAACCGCGTACTGGTGCGTTGGTTAAAACCTGTTTACATAGGTCGAATGCCTCTTGATGTAAGTCACTCCACGCCCACTCCGATTCTTTCTTGAGTAGCTGAAACAGAGGATGCGCGATCCAAGCGTAGAAAGGCACATAAGACGAAAAATAAACCATCATTCCCAAGAAGATTTGTAATTCGTTTGGTGTCTTGGGTATGTCAAGCTCAATGATAGCGTCTACCTTTTCCTTATGAGTAGATAGTCCCAGGCGCGACACCTTCTGGCCGAGGAGGAGTAGGGATTGATAGGCGAAGTGACACTTCGAAGGAGATAGGGTGATATTCGCGGATGCGATAGCCGAAAACACTTGATCGAGATGTTTCAAATGGTCATCGAATGTTAAAGAGAATACTACGATGTCGTCAATATACACCAGTGTGAATATCCATAGATAGGGAGCCAAGATCTTCTGCATAATCCGCTGAAAAACGCTAGGTCCGTTACGATATCCAAAGGGCATTCGGCGAAATTGCCACAAACCTCGGTGTGTTCGAAACGCTAGTTTTTCGGCTGCGTTGTCAGACATCGTTAGTTGCGTGAATCCTGCGAGGGCGTCTAGAGTGGTGAGCCATTGGGAGCCGGTAAGTGCTTGTAGAATGTCCTCCTGCTTTGGGATGGGGAATTCGTCCGGGATCACCATCTCGTTTAACCTTCTTAAATCAATAACCATTCTGGGTTTGCTATTGCGGTAAACAATGAAAACTGGTGCAGCCCAAGGGCTTGTAGAGGGTTCGATGACTCCGAGTTTAATCCAAGAATCCATTTGCTTGTCAATGACCTCTCTCTTAGCCGGTGAAGCCGGGAAGGGAGGTAATGAAACAGGTGCGGCATTTGGTTTTAATTTGATCTCTACGCGTTCGTCGTAGTTACCAAGCCGGCCATCGAGCCCAAACGCACTCGCATTCCTTTTGATGACTTCCTCTAAGCGTGATCTCTGTTCAGCGGTAAGGTCACTTGAAATCCCGACCTCAGAAAGTAGCTGCGAGGTAGCGACCGAATCCATTGGTGCTTCCGAGGTCTTGGGTCCCCCCTCGAGAGGCTCTTCTGCGAGAGGGTCGTCTGGTTCCGTAGCGTTACGCTGGGCCTTAGAGGATATGTCAGTTACACTGCTCACGGTGTTGGTCCTGGAGGTGAGTTGGGCCTCAGTGATGGTGCGGATCAATTTAGCTTGTAATTCGATCGCACTTCGTTGTTCAGGAGAGAGCTTGTTATCCCGATCTAACCAAGTCTTCGGGTTCCTTGCTGTCCCAAGTAACTGTCCTTCTGAGATGACGATAGGTGAAGAAGAGAAGTTCGCGATGTGCAGGATAGGGTTATCCTTTGATATAAGAGTATCAGCACTTCCGTAGAGATCATCAATGTTCCCCGAATGGTCGATCTTTCTTTCCACGAATAAGGATGTTAAATTGGAAGGAAACGAAACCCGAAGAGGTACCGCGCGGCTTACCTCGGGAGGAATGACAATCCGTCGAGCCGCTCGAACCTCCGAGTTAGCGATGCTCCTGAGCGTTCTTTTCTTGATCTTCTGGCTTTTTCGGTGTGCGCGGTTGCGAGGAATCGTAGTATAGGTCGGATGCTGAGTTCTGATCTTGAAAGCATGACCGTTCTCGTCGAGCAACGACGAAGAGGTAGAGTTCTCGACTTTAAGTCGCCGTCCTGAGTCGCCGAAGATGATGTAGGTTTCTCCTTCTGTTGTAAGTTAAGCTCAGTCGTGTATAAGGATCGACTATACAATAGTAGTACCTGTTGTAAGTTAAGCTATAAGCGACGTTAGCGAGGAGTAAATAAGAGGTAAGTAAGCGGCATACCTCAGTCGTGTATAAGGATCGACTGAGGTATACCGTAGGTCCGTGCATCCGTTACACCTCCCGCTCGCGTGGTACTGTACAGTACCAAATTGCCTCCGTCTCCTCCCAGTCCCGCCCTCCGACTCTCCCAGTTCCGCCTTTCCTAATCGAGTCTTCTGGTCATGTGATGGCGCGCGTCAACACGCGACTATGCGAGTCACCGCACTCCAACATTCCCCCTGACTCGCGTATCGCGTTACTCTTCGCAGAGACGTAGCGCTAGGCAAAATTTGTGGTGCGCTGGACGTGGTAATGGTTTGGTGAGGAGGTCGGCAATGTTTTCGGTGGTAGGGATGTAGTTGACGTGTAAGTCACCGACTTCGACGCATTCGCGTAGGTAATGGTGGCGTATATCGATGTGTTTGACCCTAGCGTTGTTCTTGGTGTTTTCAGTGAGTGAGATAGCACCTGAGTTGTCGGCTGCAAGCTGAGCGGGTCGCGGCTGGGGAAAGTCGATATCGGCTAGGGATGAATACATCCACTGTAACTGCTGAACCGCGCGGGACATGGCCATGTACTCTGCCTCGGTAGTAGACGTAGCGACCGTCGGTTGGTATTTCGACCCCCACGCTGTCGGACCGCCAGCTTGGAGAAAGACGTGTCCTGAGATGGACCTGCGTGTATCGGTACTCGTGCTGACGTAAAGTCTGTAAACGCCTGTATTTTGTGAATAGCGCTAGAACGACTAGATATTTTGACATGGTATAACTGAGTGACTTTGAGTGAGTGCCTCAAGGAGGGTTTTGAGAACCAGAACGATGGGATGAGGTGTGATTGTTCTTCTGAAATTGAGGAAATACGATATAGCCATATTTCGAAATCTTGAACAGATAAATTTGATGACATGAGCAGTAGCCTATCTGAAAGTACTCAGAAAGGGCTATCTAGTGGTATGTACATTGGTGGAAAAATATGGAGCCGTCTCTAAGATACAGGCCGTTGAAAGTTCCAATTTCATGTTATTTTCCCTTATTTTGCCCTCTCTGGTGGTCAAGATGGGATTTTCTATAGACAATATCTCATGAACCACACCATATTTTTTCATCAATGTACATATCACTAGATAGCCCTTTTTGAGTACTTTCAGATAGGCTACTGCTCATGTCACCAAATTTTTCTGTTCAAGATTCCAAAATATGGCTATATCGTATTTCCTCAATTTCAGAAGAACAATCACACCTCATCCCATCGTTCTGGCGCTCAAAACCCTCCTTGAGGCACTCACTCAAAGTCACTCAGTTATACCATGTCAAAATATCTAGTCGTTCTAGCGCTATTCACAAAATACAGGCGTTTACAGACTTTACGTCAGCACGAGTACACGCGGCGTAGTCCGAATCGACATAGCCATGTGGCGTGAATGAGGTGTATCCGTCGCCGCCGTACCGTATTTTGTAGTGTAGAGTGGCCTTGACATACTGCAGGACATGCATAAGGGCCTGCCAATGGGGTTTACCAGGGTTCGTGGAGAAGCGGCTCAGGGATGCGACTGCGTATGATAAGTCCGGGCGTGTAGCGATCTGCGCGTACATGATCGACCCGAGGACTTCACGGTATGGCTTATCCTGCATGAAGTGACGGTCCTCGGCTGTGGTAGGTGCCTGCGTTTTGTTGAGAATGACGCCTGGTGGGAGAGGTGTGTACTTGGGTGCGCAATCCCACATGCCGTATCGCTCGAGGACCCTCTTCAGGTACTCGTACTGAGACATTGTGAGGATGCCTCGATCCCTGTCGCGGTCAATGTGTATACCAAGGATGAATTTGACGGCACCTAGGTCCTTGAGGTCATATTTCTCCCCAAGTTCCTTTATCGCGATTGCCGCGCCTCCCGTCGTCGTTGATATCCCGTTCACATCGTCCGTGTATAGGCTCAGGATCGTCCTCTCTTCCCCAACCTTTTTCCACCTAACCGATTGGTCCGCCCTCGACCTTGTATATCCCAACCTGCTGGTCTCCTCATTTAATGCCTTCCACCAATTGTACGCCCCGTCCATCGTTCCATAGATGGCCTTATCCACCAGCGCCACCAACTCCTTCTCATCATCTGCCTTCTCTCCATCCTCTATCTTCTTTCCTGCCGCCGGTAACACTTCATATACCTCGCTAGGCTTGAGCGCGTATCCCTCGGGTTGCTCCATGAGAATCGGTACCTGATTTGGCGCGTTAAGGTAGGCGCTAGTGTAGTCGATTTGCCACATTTCCATGTCCTTGGCGGTGCCGACTGCGATGTTGATACGTAGGGATTCATATCGTACGACCGACGCGTAACTGGCGAAGAAGTCCACGCCCGGGATCTGCGTAAAGCCCTTGGCTACGAGACGCGCTTTCCTGCCAACTATCTTGCCGGTCTCGTCGTATTTGTTGGCGAACACCCAGCGGTTCTTCATCGTCCTAGCTCCCTCCGGCCTTTCCACCAGCGTCCACACCTTCCTCTCGTGCATCCTCGCAATCTCTTTATCCATGGGTTCCTTCCACAAATCGGGTCGAGTCATGGCTTCCGAGTAAGATTTGGGGAACCAGTGGTAGTCGGCAGCTGCGTCTGCGTGGCTGGGTGTCGTGAGTAGTGCTGTATTGGTAGATACTGTGTTGTCGCGTGCCCAATCAAGTCCTTTTCCGGCCCCTTCTGCTATGCGAGTTTCGGACTCTGCGGCATCAAGAGCCGCCGCCGACGGGTTGCGATTCCGTTCCGAGCGGCGTGGGATAACTGGAGCAGGTGGTGCCGGAATAGGAGGGTCGGGCGCTGGGCGAGCTGGTTCAACCACTGGATCGTCGACTGTGTCGGGTAAGAAGTCGTCGAGTGTTTCCCCCTCAGTGGATGGACCGGCGAGGGAGGTGACAGTGCGGTGAGCGGACCCTTCTTCGAAGATGACGTCCCGGGATCTAAAGATAGAGCCTGTCGATCGATCGAGAAGCTTATAGTCGCCTCGACCAAAATAGCCGATCAGGACGCATTTGATGGACCTGGCATCTAATTTGCTCCCGCCCTTCTCCTTCGGGATCTTGGCGTAGGCAGTACATCCAAATGGGCGCAAGTGAGCGATGTCCGGCTTCTGGCCCGTCCTAACTTCGAACAGGGTCTTCCCAGGGTGTCGCGAGCTTGGGATGAAGTCCATCAGGTATACCGCCGTCGCCATTGCTTCCCCCCAATACTTGGAGGCGAGGCCGGCTTCTATCATCATGCTCCTCCCACGGTCCAGGACAGTCCGATTGGCGCGCTCTACGACACCATTCGCAGCAGAGGAGTAGGGGGCGGTAGTCTCATGAATAATGCCGAACTTCTGACAGTAAGCCGCCCATAACCGATTCACGAATTCGGGTCCCTCATCGGTGCGGATATAGAGAAGTTTCTGTCCAGTTTGACGTTCCGACTTCACATGGTACGTTTCCAAGACCTCAACCGTCGTCTCCATCTCCTTATTCGCCAGGAAGTATCCTTCTACTCCGCCGCCACCCTGATCCACCGCCAACATCATATACACCTTTCCTCCCGTCGTCTGCACTCGTGCTGGACCCCAAAGGTCGAAGCAAACTCGTTCATTCAAGCGCGATTCTGGAACGACGATGTCATCAAAAGGTCTGCGCGCGTGTTTCCCCAGGATGCAGTCCTCGCACCTTCCGGCCGTGTTCTTCTTGGTCACATCAAGCCCGGCACACATTTCTTTCGACACCATCTCGCGCAAAACGCTCTCTCCCACGTGACCGAGTCTACGGTGCCAGGTTTCGAGGTCGGTGGCGCGAGTCAGGGACCGAGCAGCCATCGCGGTAGGAGAGGTAGGGGGTGGAACGAACTCGATGCGATACATCGTCGAGTTGTAGGCTTCGCAACGCATGAACGGTTTCTTGTCGCGGGTATAGAAGGTGGTGCAGCCGCCACCGAAGACTGTGTAGCACCCTTTCTTATCGAGGCGGCCGATGGAAATGAGGTTGTGAGTGAGATCGGGGGCGTGCATCGCATTCTCGAAGGTGAGTTCTATCGTCCTCCCTTCATACACCACCACCTTCCGTACCCTGCCCATTCCTTTAATATTAAATTCCCCGCCATCTGCAGTCGAGCCCGCCTTATCCTTCCCAAGTACAGGACCGTACGTCTCAAAATCCCCACGATCGACAAAGAAATGCTCGCTAGCCGCCGAATCCGCGTAGCTGACCACTGGCACGCCTCGCTCAGTCACGGTGGTGTTCGCCGAAAATGCCAGTCGTTCATCAAACAGCCCTGCGTTGTCGGCGCCAACGACAGCCGAGTGGACAGCGGGGGTCGAAGGTGCAGGTGGAGTAGGGGATGAAGTGGTAGTGGTAGCGTTAGCCGTCGGGGTCTTGCTTAGACTTTTACTGCCTTTCCACCAGTCGGGAAATTGGCCCTCCATCCCTCCGCCGCTCCTGAAGCATTTGGACGAGAGGTGGCCCTGGCGACCGCAGTTCGAGCATTTCTGGTCGGGGTTTTTTAGGGTGCGTTGCTGGGTGAGCAGTGCATGCGTCGACTGGGCAGGTGCGATAGCCGCGGCGGCGCTGTTGTCGAGCATGGCGTGGGTGGTAAGGGCCGTGATGACTGCGACGGAGGTCTCGGTATTGAGGAGGGTGCTGATGATGACCTTCCACTCTGTAGTCCTCGGCATCGACTTCAGGATGATGGTACGGAACTTCCTGTCCTCGATATTCGCACCCTGGTCGTTCGCCTTCTTCCACGCGGTGCGAAGGGCCTCGAAGTGTTTCTCGATTGGCGTCCCCTCGACATACTTGACAGCGCTGAGCGCTTCCTCGGCATTAATCATACCAAGGTCGGAGGTGGCGTCGTGAATGGAGGTAAGTGATGTCCACGTCTCCGCCGCCGTGCCGTCAGTCTTGACACCTTGTCCTACAGGATTAACGACGTTCAGGGATACCATGGACTGGGTAAAGGCGTCACGCTGGTCCCATTCGTCGGACGTGGGGGTTTTCGATCCCCAGAAGGTGGTCGGAGTCTCTTTGGCGCTAGGGGACGGGGAGGGCCGTTTGATGGTGCCGTCTAGGTAGCCTAGGAGACTGCGGCCCTTGACTGCGGCGAGTATGGTGGTGCTGAACGCTATCCAGTTCGTGCCATTGAATTTCTCGTCCGCCGGGAGGAGAAACAGGGGAGGATTCGAGGACATTGGTGCGGGTGTCGGTTCGGTTTTATTTTCGGGTTCGGTTTCAGATAGGGAATCCGGATTTTTAGGGGGGTCTGGGATAGGGTCGGATTCGGTTTCAGGTAGTAGTAGTGCTTCGAGGTCGATTTCGAATTCTTCAGATAGCATTCAAGGTTGTTTCGGTGAGCCGTTCCAAAATAAACTGAGTTTAGCGCAGTGCAACGGGGCCCATAACCTGTTGTAAGTTAAGCTCAGTCGTGTATAAGGATCGACTATACAATAGTAGTACCTGTTGTAAGTTAAGCTATAAGCGACGTTAGCGAGGAGTAAATAAGAGGTAAGTAAGCGGCATACCTCAGTCGTGTATAAGGATCGACTGAGGTATACCGTAGGTCCGTGCATCCGTTACACCTCCCGCTCGCGTGGTACTGTACAGTACCAAATTGCCTCCGTCTCCTCCCAGTCCCGCCCTCCGACTCTCCCAGTTCCGCCTTTCCTAATCGAGTCTTCTGGTCATGTGATGGCGCGCGTCAACACGCAACTATGCGAGTCACCGCACTCCAACACCTTCTTCCCGAGCTACTGAAAGGGAATATTGGTCTGCGAAGTCGTTTCCTAGAATAAAGGGTGTGGTCATGCCTTTGACTACGTAGGCCTCCACACTTATCTTCACAGGTCCATCCGTTGTGTGGAAGAATAGATCGATGTCCACGAATCCTGAGATTGAACTTGTGCCGGTAACCTGAATAAGGCTGATCTTTTGACCTAGTCGCGCCTTGGGTTTGGAGGTCAGTGATTCCAACATAGCTTGCGAGATGAGGGTGATATCCGAACCTGAATCGATGATAACGCTCATAGGATCCAGATCGGGACTCCCTACCGTGGCCATGGTTTGCGTAGCTCGGGATCCTAAAAATGAGCACCCAGCCGGTCGCGCCATGATCTTCTTGAGTTCTACGATCTTCCTGACATGTTGGTTATCGTGATCTCCCTTTACTAGGTAATTTGTGGCCGATATTTCACGTGCTAACCGTCTGCGGGTTCGTCGATTGAGAGGGGGTTTAGCGTGGAAAGATTCGCAGGAAGTGTTTAGGGATCGTGAAGGAATGCTGGAGCCCTCCAGGGTCGTCGAATCTTTTGAGACCTTAAAAGAGTCGGCGGAAGTCTGGAGGGATACTTCAAAATCCTGCTTGCTGAGAGAGTCATCCTCGTAGTCAGTGTCGAGGGCGTAATAGAGATCATCGTAATCTCTTTGCGCCTCGGATTCCTCCTCTGATATCATAGCGAGGTTAGTTCGAGCGGCGCGATTACCTTTAAAAGAATGCTTGCACTCGTTATCCCAGTGTTTCCCGCTACCGCAGTGCCTACAAGGTCGGGCTCCCTTGTCTTCGGGTGTCGCCGATCTTCGCGAGATGTTAGAGTCATCCTTTGGGAATTTAGGTGGTTCCATGGATCGGTAGGCTCCGACTAGGTTGGTGCGAGCATTGAAGTTATTTCGGGGAGGGTCCCGGTAATTGTTTGTTCCTCGGAACCCTGAGTCCGGTCGATCCGATCGGTGTGTCCCTGAGGTGCCTAAATCTAATCTCATCAGGGTGTCTTCATGGAATCGGATTGCGGCTTGGAATTCGATGACATCCACGTAGAGTTGTGTAGTGAGAATAGTATTCCAGTTAGCGGGAGCGCCTTCCATGATCTCCAGGATTAATTCAGAATCATCCAGGGTATAGACCGTGTTTAGCATTTCCGCTTTGCGGATATAGTACTCGCTGGGAGTCTCACGCGAGCATCCTGACTCGCGGTAGCTAGCACGAATAGCTCGGGCCTTCTGTTTATCTAGCCACTTCCTATTCATGTAGTAGGACGAGATACAGGTGCGCAGAGTATCCCAATTTTTCTCTACTGTGTCTCTATATGTACCGGGTAGCGACCAGTACCAGGTCTCGGCACTGCCTTCGAACCTCCTAGGGACTACCGTTCCTAGCTGAGTATATACCATAGGAGACATACGGGCTAGGTTATTCACCTTAGTTAACCATCTAACGATGGTATCCGTATTACCGTCCCATTTTGGTACGTTTTCAAACTTGAGTTTAAAATCGAAGTGAGGTTCGAGTTGTGCGCGAGGTGGTCGGTCTCCGGGAGGCCTATTCCTGAGGGGTCCGCTGTTACCGCCGTTTCCACCCTCATCATCAGGATCGGGGTCACCGCCGGGAGATCCTGGTGGAGGTCGACGGCGGTCTCGGTCCTGGTAGAATGGCTGGTTTCGTCGCTCGCGGGATGGTGGTCTAGAGCCTCGATTGCCTCGATTACCGCCGTTCCCGCCTTCATCTCCCTCATCGTCGCTCGGTGGGCCGTCGTCTGGAGGTCCTGGATAAAGTCTACGGTTAGCTCTAGAAGCGGAAGAGATGGGCGTACCTTGACGTTCCTGTAAGTCCTCGAATTCTTCTCCTATATTTTCCAGAACCTCCCTCATTCTCGAAGTTGGCGGCCGGGTTCCAGCCTGTTGGTTCCTTCTAGCTTGTAAAGTACGTGCACTGAGGTCGCCTTGGTTGTAGATGTTGGAGGTCCTGCGGGTTCGAGGTCCTCCTGTAGTAAAACCAGTGTGCGTGGGACCTTCGTCGGATGCGTGCCTTTGACGATTGTTGTCGAAATGAGGAGGGGACTCCCGAGTGCGAGGATGGTTTTGCAGAACTGGTGATGGTGAAGGAGCTGGTAGTGGTGAGACTGTCGGTGAACGGATGATTAAGGCTGGGTCGCGGGGAACGTCAGTCTGGAAATTGTAGTGCTCATCACAAATATGTAAGAACCTTTCGACTTCGGTTCTGAAGCAAACCCCAATGATTTCGAATTCGTTCGCGTAATGGTACTCGCTGATATCGCCTACTGCTCCCCAGATAGGAAGCGCTGGGATGGGAGTGCCGCTAGCGAGAAGAAAATCCGAAACCTTTGCCTTGATCTTTACTAATATCGCGAGTAAAGGAGCGTAGTTCTCTCGCTTGATAGAGAACGCATAATCGTTTTCGGAAGTCTTGACTCTGACGCATTCCTGGAGTAGAGTATCTAGGAGCCGTGATTCGTGATTAAAGACGTCTTTGAGGAGACGGCGAGAAAATACCCTAGTGGTGTTGCGCAGGTATGGTTTGTTGAGTAAGTCCGATCCTATCTCTAGTGCAGAGAAGCGCCTTTCGAGAAGTTCCTCGTTGGATCGATAAAGATGATAGGCGCCGAGAGAGGGAAGGTCGATGGTAGTAGGGGCCGGGTCGGTGATGATATCCTCCCTACTGGCTGGAGGCTCCATCTGAATGAGAGCCGGTAATCCAAAAGACGCATTGCTAGAGACGCGCTCGGTTACTACCGTAGGAGGTAATTCGGAGGAGGGTGGCAGATCGGAAAGATCTCCGTCGAAGTTGGCCATTCGGATGTTCGTGATCGGACTGAATGTGCTAGTTGATGATAATAGTTGGATGTAGATAAGATAATCCGAGTAGTCTTTGCGGGTAAACTTGACTGTAGTGAGACCGAAGTATAGATCGACTTCAAGGTCGAAGTGAAAACTGAGTAGATAGATTTATCTCAGTTTCCGGGTGTGTCCACCAATGTTGAGGACCAGAGGTAATCTTGTAGAGATTAGATTCTGGGTCGCAACGATAACTAGTTCAAACCGAGATTTGGTAACAATATATATTTGAACACCTGATAACTACTAAGTCGGATATCCCCAAACCCGTCGCACTGACGGTTGAAGTCTACAGGACCCCTGTTAGACGTAAGATGGACTTAGATAGTTAATGACTTGCAACCTGCAAGTTAGACTTAAGATTCACTCAAGTTCAGGGGTTAAAGATATGGATTGTGTAAGTTAAGGTTTGTACAAGTAATCTACTGGCCCTTTTATACTACTGAGCCCTAGAGGCGAGTCATAGGATGAGACGAGGGGCGAGGGAGCGAGACTATTCCTTGAAGTTCTCGCGCGTTCCTGTTTGTTCGGGTTGTGCCGAGGCCGAGATGTAGCCGAGTTCGGATGCGGTCGAGGCTGAAGGTAAACAACCAAACGTCGGGTTGTTGTTCCGAGGCCGAGATAGATCCGCGTATGATCAAGGCCGTAGGTAAACAAACCAAACAAATGACTGCGTGATCAGCGCGTTAGGAACCTCGCGTCGCGTTTCTTGTATTCGACACTTATTTAGTGACTACGCATGGTAATAGTGGTATATTCCATAACAGTGGCAGTGATGCATGCCGTGAGCATGCAGTTCCGCCAAAACGTTCAAGATATCTAGTCTGACAAGATGACAGCCAGGCAAGGAATCAGTTTTGCGCCTTTATAGGTTTCGAATCGCTTTACCGTTCTTTCATCGATAAATCCTTGAATTTTCCAACAACGGGCTTGCCACAATACTCAAGAACAAGGCATCCTGCCCTCATCCTACTGTGGGACACACATCCCCCCTCATATAATCCGTAGAAACGAGGAACAGCATTGCCTTGGACATCTTTCAATTCGTTTGCGTAGTGATTTGCCTCTTTTTAAGGTCCTCCAGAGATTGTAAGCTCAGCGCCAGCGTCAGTACCACGGGAGATTGGTCATGTTCCAGAGTGGCGGCGTAGACGGTGGAGTGGTCGTTGTCATGTAGGAGTACACCAGCTGTGGCGTGAAGACTAGGGAACGACTCGGATAATGATAATTAAGAGTGGGGAATCCAGCACTGTCTGTCTTGCATCCGCAAGGAAGAGCAAAAGACGACGTTGACGAGAAAGAAATATCCAGTGTCATTAGAATTCGAATCAGATTCACCTGGGCTTTTTCAATATGTAACTAGTTGTCCATAACTCTTTGGGACAGTCGGTAAGAATCGGCAGATAAAAAACCGTGGTGCGTCTGTTTACTTGGGTGTTGGTGGATGCGACGGCGTCGTATGCACGATTCTCGGATACATCGACGGTCACGGTACATCCGGACCGTTGGATTTCCAAAGTCACGTGTGATGAAGGTGGTCGAAATTTAAAGACCGAAACCTTAATTTCAAGGACTGTACAGTTATTGACAAGCAAATCCATCGGCACCCATAGACGACCACCGCAACCTCAAGACAACATGGGAAAAGGTACGACCGCCCACCCGTCGTTCTGCTCATATCTCTGATGCTGGCCCTTTTCCAAAACCATAGTTCACGGCTCTCTCGCCCGTGCTGGTAAAGTCAAATCGCAAACACCAAAGGTCGAGAAGCAAGAGAAGAAAAAGACTCCTAAGGGCCGTGCCAAGAAGAGGATCCTGTACAACCGTCGGTGAGTAGCCCTTTCCATCTGGAGACGTGAGTGGAATGCTGATTGGGATATTTGCAGCTTCGTTAATGTAACAACACTCCCTGGAGGCAAACGGCGGATGTTAGTGTTGTTTTTCATCTTCTCTTTTCCCTCGAAATTGCGTCGATGTCCAATGCGACGACCACTTCCCTGGCGATCTTCGCCATGCGTTCCTGCCGGGCCCACAATGATGATACAATCCGAATACAGCATAGTTCACACTGAATCAAAACGTGTTGATAAACCTGCATCTAAAGTCTTTCGCTCCTATCTGATTCTTTCCATCTCTCCTTTCCTACCCAATTTTGAAACCCCAATGCTCACGCGCTCTGTCTAATTTTTAGGAACCCCAACCCCGAGAAATAAAATACCCGCCACAAGCCTCACGACGCACATCCACACACATCGATGGTGGTCGGACATCGCAGCAGCAGCTAGAAGGGAGGGTGGTGGTGGTGCTGTATGGTGTGGAGGTAGAGTTTGGAGCTCGCCGTTTTTTTCTTTCTTTTTATTGCTTTGCACCACCCACCGCTTCTGCATACACTACATGCTACCTTATGCGCAAATCAAGATATGCTCCAGGCCCTCCATTCGTCTTCTGCCCATGCTAGTTGTGTGCAGTAACAGCCGACTTGAACCAGCCTTGAACTACGTCGTTCTGACTCATGGTGACTTCCGTTAGTGCCGTGGTTTCCTTCTATCGCTCTCCATCGCTCTGCTCTCCATCCCGACCATCGTCACACTACTTTTTATGACTACGAACATGAATGTCAGAGTGTTTTTGCGAAGTTTATCCTGAGGCTTAAGCAGACATTTTTCTCTGAGTCTCTGAGTGAGGTGGCGCGACGCGAGAATTGCATAATGCAGATACCATTTGACACCCTCCATGCCCTACTCCGTCTGACGCGCCATGCCAGCGTCACCCTTCCCAACACAGACGTCGGTCTATGTCGGTCTATCTCCCTTCTACGGCGAATGAGCAAGGGAGGCATGCTATGCGAAAACTCAAGAGACTTCAGCATATTCCACGCATTGACT
The DNA here is from genome assembly GCA_014905825.1 of Lyophyllum atratum. Classification (NCBI taxonomy): domain Eukaryota; kingdom Fungi; phylum Basidiomycota; class Agaricomycetes; order Agaricales; family Lyophyllaceae; genus Lyophyllum; species Lyophyllum atratum. Next base: position 422,566 of record JACGCN010000009.1, on the reverse strand, counting down.
AGAGCGCGGAACGCGATAATCTTGTGAGCCTCTCCGCACTCCCGCATGCAGTTCTTTCGCCATTTTTGGACTCGCCGCCGGCGTTTAGCTTCCTTTTTTGCTTCCTTACCTGACACAGTCGAATCATTACAATAAATGAATGTACTGCGCTCACGCCTGCTCTTGTTGGCGCACCTTGCTTTGGATAGACGTCTCCAAGGAGGAGGAAAGCATGGGCTGATACAAAAATCACTGAGGAGGTGTTGTGGAACTCTTCCTGAAGCATCTGTACGATTGAGGATGGGTCGGGTATCATTCAAAATGCCATGAGGTGGTTACGTAACCATTTCAGTGAGACTTGTTGACTTGTTCCGTTGAACTTGTACTCCTCGAAAGCTGATCCACTCTCTCGCTGTGAGAGCCCTCCGTCGCTCGAAGCTGACGAAAGGTAGCTATAATTTGCTTATTCTGTATGAGTTGTTCGTGACCATCAATTTCTAGTGGTTTTCACGATGTCGGACGATGAAGCGAATTCACCGGCCACATACGAGCGCGAAACGCAATCGCAATTTGTGCCGCGAGAGGACGACGAGGAGGTGCTGTGGGAGGTCATAGAAATTACTGCAGAGAAGCCCAAAGCCTACAAGGTTCGTTGGGCTGGCGTTGATCCCAAGACCAGCAAGCCATGGGCGCAGAGCTGGGTAGAGAAGCGCGACTGCACCGACGATCTGGTTTTGGAGTGGAAGCGGAAGCAGGCTCTAAAGAAGAAGAAAGAGGATGAGAAGAAGGGTACGTCGCGTACAATCTATATGTTGGCATATACTAATATTGATGCAGGGAATAAACGGTCTTCCACCAAGTCGCATGCATCAGCCGTTTCGCGGTCAGCACTCTCACGGGGATCCACAGTCTCTTCATCTACCACCACGAAACGCAGTGCCCAAAGAGAAAGTGGAAGTGCCACCACTGCCCGACTCAACAAAAGTAGGAAACGCACTCACAGTGTGGCCGTGGGCGATCATGACGGTGATGACCTACCGCCTCACGTCGAGCTTGCTGAGGACACGACAACGCCATTACCTGTCCGGCCGAACAAGAAACGAAAACTTGACGCGATCAGGAAACGCTCTCACACCACGGTCGCGGCTGCTTCCGACAGCGACGAACCGCCGCCCGCCTTAGCGCTGCCTGACGAGTTGATGCCGTCTCAGCCTCCAGGACCCATTGAGCAGCGGAAAGTCGACTTGACCGAGGAATTCAATGCCGAATCGAGTGTAGAACCGAGTAGCTCCAGGCTTCCGCCGCCGGGCAAGCGGAAGACGAAGGTTGTGCGACAAGCGGACGAGGACGAGGACGAGGACCAGGTATCGCGAAATACCAAGCTCATGTCGCTAGATCGCTCACGGCCCGACAAAGGCAAACGCAAGGCCTACGAGGAGGAGGAGGATGAGCAGGACGAGGTTGTACCTGTCTCCCAGCCGCCTGCGAAGCCGGTCCCTCCGAAATTCAAACCGAAGCCAAAAGCCAATTACCCGGCTGTCAAACAGAGAATACCTCTGGCATCAAGTCCAGAACCGGAACCAGGATACGTGAAATACAAATCTGGGAAAGTCTCGACGCCCAGGAAAAGGCGACGGGCGTTATCGTCGGTCAATCGCTCGTCATCGTCAGACGACGTTGAAATTGGAAAACTGAACAGGAATCGGCCACCTACACGGTCGCCTACTCCGCCATCCCATTCCCCTGTTATCTCTCAAAATGGCATTGCGCAACTTCAAGCATTTGACAATGATATGATAGCGATCAGCGCTGCACCAGTTCTGCCTAAGCAGACAGAAAATGCGCAGGCTGGAAACTCCGCGCCTGCCGTGACCGTTACGACGAAGGTGAAGCGGACGACAGTCGTTACACGCCCGCCAAATGGCGCGAACAGCGTCAGCCCGGACTTATACCGCCAAGGCATCGTTCCAGAGACCGAGACAGAGTCTTCGCACAACACCCAATCGCAATCCCTACTAGACTCTCAGTCTCAGTCGCAATCACAATCCCAAGCACGGCCCCAGTTCCTTCGAGCATCTCCCTCTCCTCCACCCGTCCATGTGGACCACCAGAGGACAGCCGATCGGTCGACATCGTCCCCAGACCTTCCACCGCCCATACCACGACCGCGACCAGTAACAACACATATACCTGTCACAGCACCACCCCATACACCCGATCCCGTGCCTGAGCCTGAGCGACGGAAGCAGGAAATACCTCTTGAAACGCCGGCCTCTTCTATCCATCGAAAACTATCCCGCGTGCCTACCCTCGTAGTCCCCCAACCATCCGCCTCCGGGCAAACACCTATGCGGTCTTCCTTGATTTCGAAGATGAAACCACGCACGCCCGGGTCAAGCTCACATTTGTCGATCTTCGGTGATGATATTCCCGGAGCGGATCTCGCGTTTCCCGGACCTGGGCTTGACGTGCACATGGAAGTAGACGAGGAAGAGGAACAAAATGCGGACATTGAGGATGACGAGGAGAAGGAGATCGAAGCCGAGGTTGGGAATGTCGAGGAGAACGGGGTCGTGGGAGGCAGGAGGAGGAGCAGGACGGGCTCGGGAGCAATGCGGCCGCTTCCTCAGTTGTCGCCGTCTACCTTCGCGCCGCACCTTCCTAGCGGGTCCAGTGCTGGCGGCGTAGAAAGAGGGGCAGCGATGGACTCGGATGAGGCAGAGGTGGAGGAACTTGTGAGCTCGGCCGAACAGATCGAGCAGTTTAGCTCACCCGTGAAGGTGGATGGGAAGGGGAGGGGGAACGTAGCAGTGAGCGTGAAGGTGGATGGGACGGGGAGGAGGTGGAGAACAGTGACGAGGAATAAGCAAACGAGGTCGACGGCGAAGAGAAGAAGGCCAGATTTGGATGAAGATTTGGACACAGACAAAGACACAGACACAGACCAGTCAGTCACCGATCGCGATGAGGAGCGCGGGGAGGAGCTGGAGGACTTGGTACGGGTGCGTGGGGAGCAGCTTGCGGAGCTTAAGCGTGCAGAGGGGCTGAAGCGGAAACATGAGTTCACGGGTGATGTGGGTGAAGGGAAGAAACGGACGCTAACGGAGTTGTTGGGCAAGCGAGGGAGGCATATGCAAGATAAGGAGCGAGATTGGGAGAAGCGGAGGCTGCGGCAGGAGTTGGAGGCACCGAAGGTATGGAAGGAGAAGAGGAAGGAGAAGCAGAAAGAGCTGGAGCAGCGGGATGAGAAGGAGATAGAAATGGACGTGTTGATGCTGCGACAGGAGGAGGAAGAGTCGACGCAGGATCTGATGATGGACATTGAGATGAGGCCCATGGAGGAAGCGGAAGCGAACACGGAGTGGGGAGCTGAGGCTCATGTGCAGGTCAGTTTAAATTGAAGCTACTGGAGACGAACGCTAAAGGATTCTTTTAACTTCGTAGGCGCCAGAGCCAGAGCCAGAGCCAGAGCTGGAGCTAGAATTGCAACCGCAGTCACAACCGTCATCTCAACCACAATCTCAACCACCGCCACCGCCTGAGCCACGGCTAGCTCCAGCTCAGGTGGTCGAGGACCGGGAGGACCGTCCCCGCGCGAAATCGAAGTCAAGTTCGATTGCTGGCCATTCTGATCAGCAACATCCTCCTGGGCACGCACGTGTTCTCCCTGCCACTCAGGCTGGGGTGCATACCGATGCTCCTGATATTGCGGTAATCCTGGCCCTGCTCAACGAGAAGTCTGAGGAGAACATCAAGTTGACCCAGGAGATCGAAGCACTGCGGAATGCACTTGCCGCAGCTACCGCTACGGCATCATCATCAGAACCAGAGCTCCAGCACGAGCTGGAGGAAGCGCGGACAAGCAGGGATGCGGCGCTGGCCTCGCTCGCGGAGAGCGAGAAGCGGGTGGCAGACCTTACGCAGGCCAAGCAGAATGCAGTGAAGGAAACGGACTTCTTCCGTGAGCAGTACGCCAAGGCGTCTGGATTCGTCACGTCTGTGCGTGAGGAGAACAATGAGCTGGAGAAGCAGGCGCAGATTGCGAAGGACCAGGCGATGACTGGTGTGGAGATGATCAAAGCGACGTTTACGGCGCGGGTGAAGACTTTGGAGGAGGACATCAAGGCTTGGAGGCAGATAGCGACGTTCATGATGGAGAAGGATGTACGGACCAACGACGACATCCGGAGGAGGGCGGCGGAGGAGCCGGAGCTGCGGGCGCAGTGTGAGGCGTTGGAGGAAGAGAATCAACTCATGAAGGCGGCTCTACACAGCTTGCAAGACGATTTGCAAGATCGTGAGACGCAAGCGAAGAACTTGGAGCTGGATGCGGGCCGGTGGAAGAGGGAGATCAGTAGACTGAACCTGGAGCTAAGCGAAGTCAAGGCCAGACTAGAGACGCTGAGCAGGAACGAGGAGGATATGGCGGCGAAGGGGGCTGACATGGTGTATAGATGTCAGTGGAGGCCTGAAGGAAGCAACGAGGCCTGCGACGGGCTATTCTTGAATATCGAGGTTAGTCTTTCTGTCTCGTTGCCTATACGCTAGCCTCTAACAGTTCTGTCCACAGGAGCTCCAAGCTCACTTATATACTGGAGGCCATCTGCGTGCATGATTTATTATTTTCCTTTCGACTGTATTTTGTATGGACGGCTTTGCTAGGATCAATGTACCTCTTGGATATCGGGGCACATGGAATGTACTGTAACGTCCTGGGGTTGCGAGAAAATGAAGAGGGGCAGGAGAGCTTGAACGCTCGCCGGTGCACGAACAGGCTTATTGTATCACCGCCAATCGCAAAGCTGGTTCTGTGTGAAGTTGTTTCAAATATAGGTAGCAACCGACCCTAGGCATTCAGGCTCCTTCAGGCCTACGGTCCATACAGAAACGCAAGTAGATTTGGACTGGCAGGCCCACTATAGTCTCTCCTAGACAGACACAATCAGTCGTTCCTCCGTTCTTTAGGCCCACTAGTACTCAGAACCAACGAGATCAGATTAAAAACATGCCGACTTGGCTGAATTTTGGTGAGAATGGCAGGAGGAGCCCTTCAACAAGCATAGCGGTACTTGGGTGTGTGTGGGGTAGCCGGTTCATTGTAGACATGGCGTAGTGACTGTATTCCGGGAGCAGTAAATCAAGATAAATTGATTGAGTTGGCCGTGTGGCAGTGATCATCGATCAGGGACTTCCTGTCACGGTCACCCAAGTCACACCGTGAAAGTGACAACTCATTTAAATGGCTTCAGGTTGAAACGCCCCTGGGTAACTTCATTTCCAACCATCGCACACCGTCACCCGCGTTCTCCAGCAGCCAACAATGGTTGCGACTCGAAGACAGTCTGGAAAGCTGGCGCAACCTGTAAAGAGCTCTGCGCCCCAGGGAGAGGACTCTGATGTGATGGACAGCGACTCGGAGGATGAACTAGAATACGACGAAGACGAAGACGCGTCGGAAGGCGAGGGTAGTGATTGGGATAATAAAACATCTCGTCAGTAGTGGTCTACCTTCTTATCTCTTTGCGAAACAAAATCTAAATCTACCCAGGTGACTTGAACGGAAAGGCGCCAGGGAAACGTGCAAAACTTGCAGGTAGCCCCAGTCCCAAAAAACAAGTTGAACAGCCCAAAATTAGACGAGGCCATAAATCCCTCAGTCTTCTCCCGACAATGCCATTGGACATATTGTTTGAGGTATGTAGCTACTATCACGGCTTCATTACCCCTGTTTACATTGCTCAGATCCTTGGTCGGACGTCTCCCAAAGACCTAATTGCGCTTACTCGAACGAATAAGACCCTTCGCGCTACTTTAATGACGCGCAACGCCACCACTGTTTGGAAGTCTGCCCGTGATAATATTGGATGCCCAGAGTGCCCCTCTGATTTTTCGGAACCAAAATGGGCAGTACTGATGTTTGGATCTAACTGCGAGGTATACCTCTTGCCGCTGCTTAATACGCCGTAGTTGACGGTAATACCTCCCTCATAGAGTTGTGGGACGAAGAACGTGTTCAAAGCGGACTTCGGTATTCGCCGTCGCGTCTGTATACCGTGTAAAAAGAATAAGTGCGTCGCTTTGCATCTTTCTAGCCAATTATGATGATAATGATGGAACACGTCTAGTCTCGTTGTGGCTTCGAGGTTTTCTACCGTATTCCCCAGCTACGATGATAGTGTACTCACTTTCGTCCCATATACGAACGGTAACATCACACCCCTTATTGATTCATCGCATCTACCTGATCGTGTATGTCGACCAGTGGGAGGATGGGCTCACGGCCGTGGCTCGGGCAGCAAGTTTTACTGGAAATCTGACGTCCATGAGACCGCCACCAAATTGGCAAAGCTCAAAGAAAACGTTCGCAATAAACTTCAGGGAGCGAAGCAAAAGCTCAATGAGTTTCAATTGGAAAGAATGAACTTGGTAGATGAGGTTGTCGAGGTAAATGACTATCAATCTTCTCATTCCATACGAGAACTAACGAATCGCCCCAGAATGTTGAGATGCTCTACAGCTGGGTCCCGTCGGATGGCGCAGAAGACAAGAAAGAGTTACGATATAACGCGTACGGTGTTACTTTTTCTATCCGTACCTGTGTTGAATAACGTGGCTACATTAGAATCATCGCGAAATTCCAGGCGTTAGGATATCTCGAAGACGATATCCGTACCGGAATCTTCCCACAAAGGGAATGTCATTTGAACGCACTGCTCACTGACAGAAGTACGTGTAGGACCCACACCTTCTCCTTCCTCCATACTTATGGTATTTGAAGTCTGGAAACGCATCCAACCCATTCTGGAACCCCGTGTACTCGAATGCCAAAAGTCGCGCATTGCCCTCGCGCGTGAGGTGCTTCTCGGGCAACGAACAGAAATAGCGGACACAGCGTATAAGACTTATCTCAAGACACTGGTCCCGTACCAATGGCTATACCACCCGACGGCGGACACGATCTGTGGATTTTCCCCTTTTGATCAGGTCATCAACAGTCCAGATAACGTCACTGTCAGCGAAGCAAGTTTTCAGGAGGCCATCTCTATGCTTCCAGGATTGATATCGACTTGGTCTGAGGAAAGGAAGGCGACTTTGAAGGCCCTGATGTACGTCTTTCAGTACTTACAGCTATCAGAACCTAAAGCTTGACTTCGATCTGCATTAGTCCGTCGGAATCCAGTACAACCCAGACCATCATTGACATTATGGACCTGGCGACCACTGTTTTCCAATGCGAATCTGGTTCAAGATGCCTGGCGAATGTTTCGGCTTGGGAATTCAGTCACGTCGGCTCTCTATCTAGATGGGGTGATGGCCGCCGCGCTCTATTTGGATGGGGTGATGCCGGTAGGCATCACTGCAAATCCTATGGCTACGCTTCTTACAATCCTCCATCGAAAAAGCTCACTTTTTCTACGGAGGGGTCAATGGTCGTTAAGAGTCTTATATCGCTCGCTGGGCTCGATGTTACGCGTGCCACACCAGCAGATATGGACCAACGCGACCTACGCTTCTTCTGTTCTAGCTGTCCACCGAAGAGATCCATGAGCCAGAAAGACAAGTACACTCGGTCTGTTTATACATGGCGCGCCGCGGTAGATATCTCCTCTCTGTTTCTCTGTGTTTGTGTTCATGTGTTTATGTGGTCTATAGGTTGACCATACAATGATGGCTTACTCCCAGGCGGACAAACCAACATGGCAGGTACTAACAGCTGAACAAGCTGTCATCGTCAAGCGATCAGAAACACCTGATCCCGTGCAGGACGAGAAGTGTTGGACTTGCAATCATTGCCCTCTTTATTTCAGCGACTTGCAAAGCCGAAGTGTCATCTTAGAACATCTCAAACAAAGGTATGTTTTGCCTCAATCCTAGGTGAAGTGTTTTGACAGGTGTTATTTTAGCCATGATAAAGTGGACTGCATAGAGCCGCGGGACCTCTTTTACTTCCCAGACAAGCGGCATTCTAAAATTCCCATCCCTCACATTGAAGTTCCGGCTCCCCTGCCTCCGCCGAAAGTTCCAACGGTGTCAGAAGTGGTGCGCTGTATGCGCTGCATGCCGCCTCACAATCGTCGTGAGTTCCAACCGAGTGGGGTGCTAGCACATCTGCGCGATAAGTACGTCATCGCGGCTTTTACAGTACGGGCGACCTTGGCATCTGACTCCGGGATCATAGGCATAAAATCAATAACCCTCAAGCGGGTGCGGACTGGGTTGTGATAAAGCGCTGATTTGTGGGGGTGGAAGCGATATTATTCTTGGGTCCCTACCATCCTGCTGGTAGATGTATAGAAAAAAGACGTAGTCCGATGCATATATTACCTAATTCTGAATCTATTTGACTCTCTTAACACCGTACCACAGCAAGAGGAAACAAACAAATGGATACGATGAGGCGCCACAATAATCATATGAAAGCTGCGAAGTTGTCATTGGGGAGACTCTACGAACATTACAGACGAGGTATAAGCTTGATTCATCTAATCTCAAGCTAGAAAGAGGCGGGGCAGACTCGGAGCGCCTTCCAGCCTTAAGAGACTGACGATGAAAGACTAGGAAGACTGTCACTGTGGCGGACTGAGTTATAGTACTTCGGAGAGCACGAGGCTGCACGACTCACCGCCTAAGAACATCATCGACGTCAATAGAGACAAATATCCAAAAGCGATGGCGGGGTATCGGCCCGGCCATTCCTTCAACATCAACTCTACAGTCTACTTCGCTGCCTGCAGCCGTCCATTGTACAACTTCAACACTAAGTGCTACGAGACGACAGCCTCTTCGTTTTACAGCTTGTTCAAGAAGTCTCCTCCATGTTCCTGCGAATCTCCAAGTTGGTACTTACCGCGCTCGTAATGGGGAACCTGGGAATGAACGCCGCGCTTGGTTCGATCTGGCCGACCCAGCCTATCGCCAAAACGAAATTCTCTTCTGGGCAGCTTGCTTTAGTCACTTGGCGTGAAGACTGGCGTACACCGCATCTCGGCCATACAGGGCACATGAAGATCGACCTTCACGGCAACTCTGTGAGTCCACGCTCGGCTAGGCGATCTATCTAGATCGCTGTGTGGATGTTTGGCGCTCCATGGCTGCTCTTTTGCTTAGAGCTCATTTCTCGGGATTGCTTTATGTATGTTATTGACCCTTTTCCGCGTCAATTAGAAATATATCGCCACGCTCGCGAAATATGTAGCTCCGACCGCCTGTTCTCACTCTGTCTTCATTCCTCCTGGTTTGGAAAACGACTCGCACTAGTGAGCTCTCGCACTTCATTACATTTCAGCGACTGAAAAACTTACACAACTCCCAATTTAGCACACTGCGTTTCATCACGACCGACCCGCTTTTGACCATCTACACCGCCAACTTCACGATCATCACCGAGAGTTATCTTTTCCCCACGCGTCCCGCCATTTTGAACAGCACCACACCATCAACCACCTCGATGCACTCCTTCGATCCTGCAGCAGTTCCTACCATGCATACGAACCCTATGGGTGCCCACCCAGACGGTCCTTCCAAAAACTCAGGCAACCCAGGTGCTGGTTCTGGAAAGAGAAATGCGAGCGCGAAAGTCAACTTGGAGACGATACGCTTCCGCCTGCTCGCTGTTCTTTGGCCTGCGCTCGTTGGCATCTCGATTGCGCTTTAGACTTTCCTGCCAAGCGATCGCACTTCCAGATTATTGTATTTATATTTTCATCACGCCGCCTGTATATTTCATTCCACAGCACACATACCCTAACTCATAGCCTCTTTTTTGGAACGACTCCGCCGACCTTTAGATACAACAGACGCTTCTGTATTTCGACACCTAGAAACTGTACCACAAGCTTTCAATTACACGGCTCACTGTTGACTATTCTTCAAAGCACTTCTTGACCGCCGATCAGCTTCCCCGGCACCGCTCGCATTCTTAGGTGGTTTTACACTCGCCTCTTTACAGGAGGATCCTAGGTTATAGCAGCGCCACATTCTGACTGGACCAAGACAAGGGTACGACAAAGGCTAGACATGAGCTCCTCTTTCGAGAATGCTTCCGACTGAAGCTCTCCGCTCTTGTTCTATCCTATATCTCCCATATTCTAACATATCCCCCTCCCTATACTTACACCCTCTAGCATTGCAATGGCCCCTCCCAGAGTCGCTATCGTCATTTATTCCCTGTACGGCCACATAGCCAGGAGTATGTCCCCCTTTCCACGCTCCTAAACTCGCTCATAATTCTTCAATGGAGTGGCTGAGGCCGTCAAGGCTGGTGTTGAGGAAGCTGGTGGATCTGCGACCATCTTCCAGTACGTTCTTCGAGTTCTCTCTTCCAGGCCGCATCATTGCTCATCCACGCGAAAGGGTCGCCGAGACTCTTTCCCAGGAGATTCTGACCAAGATGAAGGCTCCCCCAAAAGCCGATTACCCTATCGCCACCCTCGCCGAGTTCCCAAAATACGACGCTTACCTCTTCGGTATCCCGACCCGCTATGGCATGATGCCCGCTCAGTGGAAGGTACGTTGTGCACTTCATATACCGAGTATGTGGGAGACATGTCTGAAACAGTCTTGAAAGACATTCTGGGATTCCACGGGCAAATTTTGGGTTAATGGCACCCTCTATGGAAAGTACGCCTCGATCTTCGTCTCCACCGCTGGCCCAGGCGGAGGACAGGAGACTACTGCCCTCACTACCATGTCAACCCTCGCTCACCACGGCATGATCTACGTTCCTCTTGGTTATGCGCATAGCTTCGACCAGATTTCCAACTTGGAGCAGGTCCATGGTGGTACGTACTATAAATCCACCGACTTGGTCTCATATTTATGACACCTCGTACAGGGTCCGGATGGGGTGCGGGTTGCTTTGCCAGTGGTGACGGCAGCCGCAAGCCTAGCGAACTTGAGCTGGAGATCGCGAACATCCAAGGCAAGACTTTTTGGAACACCGTTTCCAAAGTCAGTTTCCCTGAGTCTTGAGCGGGATGCTGTAAACACACACATAGCAAGACAATGTAAAGCGTCTATAAAGACTAGTGCTGTTTTTATCGTTGATATTCCAGTGCTCTTGGATGTTCTGCCGGTGGGATGGCCATAGTCCCTCCACAACACGCCTTGCACTTTGCGATCTCCGAGGCCGAGTCCTTGGACCACAGGTAAGGATAGGCCGCCGGTCTTAAGAAGGCGCGACACGCCTTCGTTGCCGGTACCAGATCACCGCCTTAGTCAAACGGTAGTATCACGCAGATCATATTCAGGATGTCTAGCACCGAGTTGATTGTGAACCGCAATGGACGGCTTCACATATGGGGCCGATTATTCTTAGGCCTCCAGTTCAAGTTGTTCATGCGAAGTATTGCGATTTGGCAGTGGTAACTGAATACATCACGTAGGCTTAATGCTACTTCACTCTACGTGATGGTCCATACTACGAAGTTATTTGAGACGATGCGACTGAAAATGCGTCATCATACGAGCATCAACTTGGACCAAAATGAGATGGGGCGACTCCGTTGGTACCGCATAACAGAACTTGGGTATCAAGAATCAAAGACAGCACATAATTGATATCGCTAGTGGTTCAAAGTCCCGTCTGTGTCCTAGTGGAATTGTTGACTTTATGTCTTTGAGTCAGGATACCGAAGTTCGACAATCAGATGCGCGGCCAGCTACTCACTTATCTCACATAGCACTCATGCAGTCGGAGTCGCAGTCTTGTCTCCTTCTGCAATCGGAAGACTGGTCACTTCAAGAACAGGAATTCTTATTGTAGATCGCCGACTGTCCGGAAAGTAAAAAAGGTCCTGAGGCTCTGTGCAATCAACTTTATCGTGCCTGGCATCGCGTCCATCAACGCGTCCAACAAGGATTGAAGTGATACATACATATACAACAAATGTTCAATAACGACGTCTCGTCGTGTCCAATTGTCGACATAAGTGGCACAATGGTTGCAGGTCCAGCAGCTCTCGTTGCGCACGGGGTCGAGCGTTTCTGAGAGTTTCACAATGTTGGCTTCATCAGATGTCAACACCTGCCACGTCGGGTCGGTCGGGTGTGTATGCTTCATCGCATGTGCCACCTGTAGATCGGATAAATATGCAAAGAAATCATCAGAGTGGGGAAGAGATATCTACCCCGGCGCGCCATGTATAAACGGACCGAGCAAAAAGGCCGCTCATGCGTTTCTTTGCCGTGCACTCAGAACAGAAGAAGCGTAGATCGCACTGATCCATATCGGCTGGGGTGGCATGGGTAGCACTGAGACCAGCGAGCGAAACAAGGCTAGTGGCAGCCGCGGACCCTTTGTTAGAGAAGACAGGGCTAAGGTCTTTCTCGGACAAACGGTTGTATGGACTGAGCTTGCAGTGGTGCGAACTGGCACCATCATATGCAAATAGAGGCTTGCCATAATGGGATCCCCAAGGCGAATAACTCACGTCGCAAGTAGAGCCACATTCGAAAACAGTTGTCGCTAGATCTATAGGGTCGATAGTGCGACTGTCACTCGTGAGCTGGGATGGACTGATATAGATAGAAATCAAGCATTAGAGAAACTCCGGAGGCAAGATATCGAGTGACTCACATCTTCTCCCTCAATGCTGATTTTCTTTTCTCAGACCACACTGATATTAAGCCAGGAAGCGTAGACATCGCCTCTTCGAAGCTTGACTCGTTGACAGTGACTTCATCTGGGCTGTTCACAACTTCGGCGAACGGGGCAAACTTGCAAAGTTCCTGGGTGGTCGGGTTACGTAGCCACTGGGACGGGACAATTGTCCCCAGGTATGATCTATACACCGTGCCAACGACTCTCTTCCTGTCTTTCAGAAGTACCTCACGGGCGGCAGTAATGCGGGCCGCTTGTCGTGCTAAAACCTGGGGTTCCAGGATGGGTTGGATGCGCTTCCAAACTTCGGTCATGTTCAGTAGGGGCAAGAGGAAGAGTAGCGAATTTCGGACGTACTCCTGTCCGTGAGTTCTGAGTTCAGGTGACATTCTTTATCCGATTGGATACCCGAACGGATATCAGCTTCCAGGTACCCCAACGACTCGAACCTTGCGATGATGCTGATAGGTAACATAAGTCAACATAGATGAAGCAAGAGGCCAAGACCATACGCGCTATATCGTTGTGGTCTCTTGTCCTCCCTAGGAGAGACCATCGACCGAAACGCGGCGGTCAACTTATCGACGTTCTGAGGCATTCTGTTAGGCAAATAAGCACTAAGAAACTTCTATAATCATCCACCTCGCGAACGCTCTGCACGAGTTCCATCCTCTCTATTTGAAACTCGTTCAGTTTCTGCTTTGCCCCTGGCAGTTGCTTGCGAACGTCTTCTTTAAGGTCCGCTAGCTGTTTTGCTGTATCATCGATATCAGATGCCCAGTAAAACTTGCTGCTCGATTGACGGCCTTCAGCAAAGCCACCAACTGGAGACAAAGATGATCAGCGAGACGTAAGGTGATAGTAGGGGTAGATATGCAATTACCATTTGTATATGGGATGAAAGTTAAGATGGTATCGTCGTAATTGGGGTATACGCGGGGGAACCTCGATGCTACAATAAGACTGCAGAGGCTCGAGCATTATGCTCGTGGTCTACGGAAGAGTAGTGGGAGTAGTAGCGTACTTTTTCTTTCTGCATGATACGCAGACACGACGGCGGATCCCAAAGTCAACGTTCAGAACGTACTTCGTTCCACAATTCTATGGAATTGGCAATTTAATTCAGTCATTATATAGCGCAAAGAAGAAGGATTCAATATGGGTACCTCGCAATGGTTCTCGAAAATTAGCACCGCCCACCTGGGTTCCGAGAAATCAGCCGGGCATGCTGGGCACCCAAGGTTTTCTCGAGCAGATTTCCAAACAGTGATGGCGTTACGCGTCATAAGCATAGCGCGGAGGGATTTGCTTGCGCGTGTCAGCGAGATGAGGTCTTTGGGTGACATAAAGCGGAGGATCTGTCGCACATAAATAAGGACATGAAGATTTAAAATACAGTCTCGAAGCTGCGTACCTCAAACTGTATGTCCATTGGCATGGTCGGCAGAAGGCTGACAGATTTACGCCGAATCTTAGACTGCCGGGGTGGCGTATTCGGGCTGGGGCTATTCGAAAACTTAGCGCGCTTCGCTGGAGCCCTTTCGTTCAAGTTGCCTGGACAGGTTCAACCTAAGACAGCCGGGACAAATAAGAAGGCTACTGACGCGAGGGTTTTTCCTCCCAATCACTTCCTTCATCATCAGAATCTTCAGACACATCATCGTCGTAGTCGAGCTCATCATCGCTGTCCATGAAGTCTTCTCCTCGATGCTTCGTAACTTCCGTAAGCTTTCCAGATTGTCGTCGAGTAGTCACCATTGATTGCTGAAAACGTGGCCGAGGATGTGAGGTGGTTCTGGGATAGCGTGGATTCCTGCATTTGGGCCAGATTTTAATTTATATGTGGCGGGATGAGTCCGGTGATGAAAGGACAGCCTTCTGGACACGTGGCTTGCGTCGGTGACTCGTTGGCATCAATCCCGACGCTTAATTCCATCAATCCTGACGCTTAATTGCATCAATCCCGACGCTCACAATTTTGGGTAACACGCGCTCAGCACGCGCCCGACGCGTCAATACCTACCTGATGACATTGACTTGACACTGAGACGAAAGTTGAGTCAACATGACAAACAGATCGGCTGCCTAGACGATCTGCCGACGGACTCTGAGCATCGCCTACGATTCAAAACTCAGAACATCAGTCCAGTATACTCAATGAATACCGTGTATGTCAACTAACCCGTGCGATTCCGTATATCATAGCGGCAATGGTTGGCTTGCGCCCGTAGCGTACATTTGATGCATGTACGTAGCACGGAACCCCCACATGTTCCTTTTCGGGACCGCCCGTGGGTAATATCACTATCACTATCACTACTTGTCATTGTCGTTTCTGCGACATGGAAGTGGACATTTCTGGATATATAATGTTTATCACGTATGTCTTACGGATTCAAAAAAATCAGAGATACAAGTAGTCAGGTACAGTCAACGTGCATATGAAAGTAAGCTATAGCCCGTTATTGTGTGAGGTTCCGAGTCATGGAACTGAAATACACATGGCTAGCGAGTCATCGCCCGCTTTTGAACAAAGGCTAGAACCTCGCTCCACAGACATGGTGGTAATGCTTCGTACTGGTATAGAGGGTCGTCAATTGGCCACGGATCATAGGACCCATTCACGCTCCTGATATTCGGGAAAATATCAGCGAGCTGAAAGGCGACCCATTGAGCATCGGAAATAGGGGAGTTCGAGAAAGACAAGAAGATAGAACTGTCGTTGGGGAGAGCTGGGGAAGGGAGGATATTTCCTTTGTCTCTGGCATCGATACTTATGCTGAGGCTGCAGAGGTGAGGACAGTGTTCTGCAAGCGCTGAAATGGCAGCTAGAGTGGCTCGAGGCTGATGGCACAGTGATCCATCATAAGCAAGATCAAGTTCGGACAACGAAGGAAAAGCTCTTGCAAGTTCTTCTAGACATGCATCGTCGAAATCAAGGTAGAGGGGTGTCTTGAAGCCAAATTCAAGCAGGTCGGAAATTACGAGGATATGCCGAATGACGTTGAAACTGACGCTTCCAATCCGGAGCAGCTCATCCGCATCGACATCCGGAACGCTGTTATCCAGCCATACGGTTTCAACAGATGTGCGAGCTGGACAAGTGGCCAATGTAGAGCAGATATTGTCCCACTCCTCGGGGGTTAACAATCTATCCATGAACTGGAGTCCGATCCACCGAACTTTTGGGGAAGTAACACTGCTTAGCAGTTTGACGGCGTCTTCAGCCGAATGGCACCGGAAGGTGAGAGACGATAGTGTCTGGAAAGAAGGTAACGTGGATGCTTGTAGGGGAAGCATGGTGGAAGATCCAGACGATAGGGTGTGTAGGTCCGGGAGGCTCATGAGGTGATGGATTGCCTCGGAAGTTATCATACCATGGGATTTGAGACGCTGCAGGTGCGGTAGGTCACGAACCATGGTTGACACTAAATCTGATGGTACATTGCTGATTTCCAACGACCGAAGTGCGGGATAACGACGAGGAAGGGACCTTATGAGGGGGTAGTCATTTTTCGAATCGAGGTCGCAACGTTCGTCGAGCGATAGTTCTGTGAGGTATGGTCCAGTATGCTCATACACAATCATGAGAACCAGCGGCGATGGATGAGAGAAGGCCAGCGAAGCAACGTTCGGGAATAACAGGGTAGTTTTCGCAGCAGCGTGCAAAGCACTGAATATCTCGGGCGGCGTCTGGGTGACTTTGACCCACGTCCACGGGGCCACCGGATGTGTAGCTTCTGTCGAAATTGATAGGTGCTTGAGGCGATGGGACTTCTCCGTAAAAGCTTTGATATCTGACGGAATAATTGCTCTGGAGAACTCCTACGAAGAATATCAGCGACGTGATGAGAAGCGGAAACAAAATCCGGAATGAATACGCACCAACCAAGGGGTTCCAAGGTCGTCGCCTACTTCCGTCCACAGATCCGCCGGCATGCACTTTACAATGGGTGCCATGGTGTCCATCTCTGACCAGATATAATCGTTGGCGGGGTCGACGAAGGCACGGCAAGTTAATGCCATCGCCGCCAAGTCCTTGCAGTTGGGAGAATTGGGTTTGTAGGGCCGGTCACGGCATGCGTGAAGAGTTTTGCAGATATGATTCAAAATTTCGGGCATCAGCAGGCATGGGTGGACCATTGCGAGGGCTCTGTGTTGCACGAGACGGGAAAAACAGGCTACAGAGGAAAGGAGATGAAAGGGCTAAGAAGGAACTGGTAATCCGTCAAACTGCGTCGAAGGCTATTGACAGTTGAAGCCGGAGTCCATGTCACCGACGAGGTGGGCGCGGACACCTTGATGTCCGGAATATGATGGAGTGTCACGAAGTGCCAATTGGACAAGGACTTCCAAGCACTGCAGCTTATGTCTATGAAAGATCTCTCTGCAAGTAGGCACCTTCAGACGAATTCTGAGATACTGGGATCAAGCGTCTATTCGCACTTACTGATGTACAGCTTTGTACGGGCTGCGTTACAAGTCCAATTCGGGCCAATGATGACTGGAAGCCCGGTACAACACCTTCTTGCCCTCATCGTCAGAGTCATGCAGAAAAGTTAGATCCGAATGGAACTTGTCAGGGTTTGAAGCTTCGTAGATGATTCAGAGGCTGGTTGTACTTCGACTACCAGGCTGCTGGAGTATCAGGGAGACCTGAATGGACTATCGCCCGCAGGTTCATGTTTTCCGAAGGTAAAGGGAGAGCCAATGCGAGTAAATTGGAGATTATCGAAGGGAAGAGTAAGACTCAGTCGACTTGGTGCTGCCGAGTACGTGGTTGAGTCGATAGTTGGGTAGCAAAATAAAACCCCAATTTCACATATCATATTACATAATTAACAATAAACTTGCCATCCTCCTCTTCGACAACCACGCTCTGACCACGCTCGTTCAGATTGTAATATCAACGACGCTTTTGCTTCCTTACTTGCTCTGACTTGTCATCTACTACGTTACTGGCTTTCCTCTAATTAGCGCCAACCATTTCCACAACGGAACGGACACTACCAATACCTAATGCATGTCTCTCTCATGGGTCCAACGCAAAGCACGATTGGCACTGCTACTGAAGAGCCAGGACGACGAGGATGCAGAAGGATTGGCTCTCGATCGGATTCTGCATGGTCAAAGTGTCATCGGAAAAACAGGTCAGTAACGTGTTGCTCATTGCCTAACACGCGGCTAACGTTCGCGACGCGCTGTTCAGCGAAAACAACCGAAATCGACGCGATACGATTCCAAGATAGAGATTTATCGGTGGCTGGAACACTTGAGTATGGACAGTTTGGTGTGGTGCGTCTGATTCTACTGGTCTGTACCATCGGCACACGAGGCCTGATTTTCGTAGATCTATGTTGTGACATGCCGTCTCGATGGACGTGTATATATACGCAAATCGATAGAGAAGAAATTTGCGCTCAGAAATCGTGATGTGCGCCCGTCTGCCTTAAGTCAGAGACGCTAAACTAATGGGTGGACTTACTCCAGCAATGTGCACCTCAATTAGAACGTGACATCTTGCTTCAAGCACACAAGACTGACTCGAAATGGGCCCCGCATCTCCTTTGCGCCTTCCAGACGCCTACCCATCTCAACCTCGTGATGGATTATGCAGAGGGAGGCAACCTCTGGGACGTCCTGGAGTCCAGCCCTCACGATGGCAAAGTTTTAGAGGCAGACCTCTTGTGGTGGGCCCCACAGCTTGTCAGCGCCATTCACTGGTGCCATTCCCAGGGATTCGCTCATCGGTATGTCATGCGACATTTTGGCGTCTCTCCAAGGTGACTTAGACGAAGGTTCACAGGGATATCAAACCACACAACTTTGTGTTGACACCGAATGCTCACGTCCTTTTGATTGACTTTGGCTCCGCCGCGCCCCTGCTGCCCCCGGACTCAGACGGGATCCAACTGCTGCCGAAGCGGTATTGCCTCGTTCCCTGCGGGACTTGCGACTATATATCACCCGAGATCCTCAAGGCGCACGAGGAGGCTCTAGTAGCACTTGAAATGGAGGATGATTCACAGATCGTCCACACGACGGACGACGCGCAGGGGTATGGCCGCGAAACGGACTGGTGGAGCCTCGGCGCGATGCTGTACGAAATGGCATATGGTACTGCCCCGTTTTTCGCCAAGGATATCCGACAGACGTATCTGAAGATCATCGATCACGAGGTCCAGCTCTCCTTCTATTTCTTCTGTAATCAGTGTGTCTGAATATCGTTGCAGAAGTGCCTCCACTTCGATCGCAAAACACCGGTATCGTCTCGGTACCAGGAGTTTCTGCGTTTGTATGATCTTCCTCTTCTTAGTGTCAATCTAGCTGATCGAAGCTAGATTATTGACTCGCGCTGACCGACGCCTTGGCCGGCGCAACATTGATGAAATCACTAACCATCCAATCTTCCGGAATGTGGACTGGGACACTCTTCCCACCCGTAAGCTCAAACCTTCATCTCATCTCTATACTCAATCAGCTGATAATCTTGATGATTCAGAAGAAGCACCGCCTGGTCTTCATCTTCCGCAGTTCACATACACGGAACCTGCGCAGCTCGCCCCGTCGCCCGCTCCCGCTGGACTTCATTCACAGCCTGAAGACAGTCATTCTCAGGGGTTCGCCTTCTCCGCCTTGTTCCAATCCTCCAACGGATCATCATCCCCTGGCTTATCCATCCTTCGCTCAAGAACCTCGCCTCACCCCGCACGTCCACCAGAAGAAGATGCCACTGCATCCTTCATCGGATTCAGCTGGGGCCCAGCAGCAGACGCCTTCCCCGCCCAAGAGCTAGACGAAGACCCCGGACATGAAGATGCCACCCTCTCCTACATGAACACTCCCCGCCCCATACGCATCCCCTCAACCTATCTCACCCCCAACCCCGCATTCATCACCCCCCGCTGGTCCGCCAGGCCCACCCCCTTCGCCGGCCTCGACAGATTCAGCACCCCGATGCGGCCGAGCGCCCTCACCCCGGACCCACACGCCACTCTCCAGCGTACCAGCACCATCCGCCGGACGGGCGAACGCCGCAGTGTGTCTGATCGCGAAGCGATGAAGCAGCTGGTTGACTGCGTGGGCATGAGCGCACGCAAAAAGGTGCTCGAAAGCGGCCGCAAGCCCCGCCTTCTCACCCGCTCCGGCAGCAACGGGAGCCTCACCAGGAAGGAGCTGCGCTTCCACCCCGGTGCGCCCATCCCCGTCCCAGACCTCATCAACACCAGCACGAGCGCAGGCGGCGGCCCCGGCCCCGGCACCGCATCGTCGCTACACTCCCGCCTGGCGAAGCCCCCGAAACCCATCCTGGTGAACCATCACCACCACCAAGCCGTATGGTCAGGCTCCGAGGACACGGATTCGGAGGGCCCACCTAGTCCTAGTCCGACGCCGCGTCCGGGTTCGGCGATGTCGACGCTGTCGAGAAGGAGTGGGACGCCGACTGTGAACTCTACTCGGATGGGGATGGGGATGGGCACGATGTCGAGTACGAGCACGATGTTGCTGGGCATCCCGAGGAGTATGAGCGGTCGGTCGTTGAGCTTTAGTCGGTCGATGGATTTGTCGGCTTCGTTTAGGAGCGCCATGGATGAGGTGCAGGAGCGGGAGCGGGAGCAGGAACAAGAGGAGGAGCGGAAAGAGCAGCCAGTGCGGGATCGGCCAACACTGAAGCCGAGGACGTTTGAGGAGATGGAAGGCAGGCTGGCAGTGATGATGGGGGATATTAGAGGTGTAGAGGAGCGTCTGGCGAGGGTGGCTGCAAAAGTGCGATGATACCTCACATTTATTGATCACTGGCTCGGACAATGCTGGCACGCCCATCATAGATTCTGGATTAATATTCACATTAGAAGGCGGACTGTATTGATGAATAGTACAGCTCAAGTAATGTATAATTTACGGCACATGAATACAAGCACAAAATAGCAATAATATACGTACAAGCTACAGCTTCTCTCACTCCTACTCCAGCTCTGACTATGGCGCTGGTCTCGAAGCAGCCTCAGAGCTCACCGAGTCCATAGCCTGCGTTGTGGCCTTCGAAATCATGAAGAAAGCCTCAAAGAGTGCAGGGACGACGAAGGGCTCCCTGCACTCCCTCTTCACGTCCTCCAGCGCGGCCTCTGCCTGTGACCTCAATTTCCTCTCCTCCATCAACTCAGCTTCCACTTCTCGAAGCCGCACCCGCAGTTCTACACCCGTGTACCACATCAGTCTAGGGTTAATCGTCGAAGCAGGACGGTCCGACATACCAGAATCCTCCCATGTCTCCCTTGGCGTCCTCATGCTCGCGCCATTCCGAGAATCAAGCGCACTCAGCTCAGACATGATCGATGCCTCTCGCACGACTCCCGCCGTAATCTGCCGCCGCACGTCCCATAGCTCACGCGTCAGCCGGGTGACGTCTGCCTGTGCATCCATGGTGTTATTGGTGGCCGGTGTGGGTTGTACGTGTGTTCGCCGGCTCCATTGGTCGGGGCTGCGACTGCGCTTGCGAGATGAGTGCGTCGGGGAGGGCAGCTGGATTTGGGCCTGCATTGGCTGAGATTGTGGTTGAGTTGAGATGGTCAGGCCGGGCGGTGCCTGAGGAGGCAAGATGGTCAGGCAGGAGGCGATCGTGGTAGGAATGGGACTAACGAAGGTTGATTCTGGAGGGGTAAGGCGCAGCGGGGGTATCTAGCATGCGGATGTCATGGATCAGGCGGAGAAAGTATAGAAGCAGCTGCTACACGCACTGTGGGTGAGATGGGTAGGACTTTGATGGGCCGGGGTGTCTGTCGACGTGAAGTGAGTGAACTGTTCTGTCTACCGCAGGGTAGTACACATACAGTGGTGAATGCTCGCACGGAAGATGATATTGACATAGGGGAGCCGTCCCCGTCGTCAGAATGTACCTTATCAGAGATATCATGTCAGATTAGATCTACTGTACGGAATAAGCCGACAGACCAAGGAAGGTCCAAGGGCAGGTGGTGATGGTACAGACGAGGCCACTGAATCTCGGCCAGGGGACTGTGAAAGAACTTTAAGTTTGATATGAGCGCCACGTGCCAGCAGTAGAAAGAAACATGCATCAGGGATGACGGGTTCGATTGGTTCGTTTTTGGGTATCTTAAGCGCCGACGCCATGTTGTCCAGCAACATTTGGGCCTCGTTTCGCAGGGCTGGTTGCGTGTGCAGCATCGACTCTCCATCGGATCGGCGCCACTGCTTGTTGCGGTATATTGGTTGCTTGCTCTCGGATGCGGCGAGAGGGACGCTTGTAGCAGAAGACATTCAGCAATCGGGAATCATGTCTATGTGGGCGCTTGATGACGTACTGATAGTCCTCGTGTAGTGACAGCCTATCACTATTTATTCACAATTAGTATCTTCCCAACCTGGTATGGAGTTTAACATACATAGATAGTTCTTTCAGCAACTGTCTCCGAGTTCCATCATTATCAGGGCCATTGATACGGCCTGCGAGATGCTTGTAAAGAACCTAAACGCGGAGATGTATCAAGGTGAACGATTGCGATACTCCAAGCACTATACTCACACCTTGATACTGTGCATTTGGCCAGTCAAATTCACATTCTGCCTGTCCATTCGGCAGTCTGGTGATCTTTATGTTCTCCACCTTCGGGTGGGGGAGTTTGAGCGTCACTAGGTCCTCCCTGAGTACTTTGATAGCCTCGAAGCTGTCCGGTTCAAAATTCTGAGCTTTATGACCACTGTATCGAAGGGTGACTGTGAGATCGAGGAGGCTTGCCATTACAAGTTGTACAGGTTTTTCATGAAAGGAATAACAAAGATGAGACAACTTCAAGACCGTTTTTGCCTCCGCGAATGGTCACGTGGCCGTTACTGAATGAGATCATCTCAGTCGCGCAGCTGAGCCAAGGACTGCGAAGTTCACTCTGACTTGTCTTGGTAGATGAAACGGCTACGAGTTGAAATGATGTAGAAATTGACAGCGATAGATGTACTGGGTTGAGAAAACAAGTGTTTATGAGATACATGAAGTCAGTCGTATGGCTAGGTTGGTGGCACCCATAGATCATGCCAAACACCTAGTACCCAACACTGATCAGATAATCGGCCAGATTTTCAACGACAGGCGTGGCTTCTGGTGCTTGGATTGGTGCAACGTATTCCGCGACAAGTATCGCCTGGACAGTCTTCACGATCACCACACCATCAGCCTATTGATAGGGTGAGTAGGATTCAGGTAGACAGCTAGGACGACTGCTTCGCACCTGCTTCTTTCCATAGATGCTACGTTCTGAAGCCTGTAGGGTGAAAAACTTCTGATCATTCAGACGCACACCCGATGCCTGCACCTTCGCCGTGTCCTTGAAACCGGCGATGAGAGCATTCTGTTCAGCGGTTGATAACTGAATCAAAGCCAAAGGTTTTAGACTTTCACTTATTAACATGACTAGTTGTAACGCACTGTGTATCCTGGTGTAGAAGCCCAGATTCCACCCTGCAGACCTACGATCGCGGCTCTGGCTACTTTGCCACTTCCGACGAGGTTGGTATCAACGTATGCTGAGAAAAACATGAGTTTTCTCCATACAAGATAGTTGATGAGGAACTACTTTGCCAGGACATGCTGTATGATCTGGAATTATAGTGTGGTTAACAATTGAAGAGGAGAAGGCGATGAGCGACAGGCGAGGTATTCTATCGGAAGCGGGATCGGAGATGTCCTAGATATGAATTTGATCGGCGATGACATAAGAAATATGCCGGCCCTATGGCAACCACGGGATTGACGCGACGCGACGTGACGGCGACTTGTGCGATGTAAGTACCTAGTCTTACTGACGTATGTCTGCATGTTCACCGCGCTCGTATTTTAGTCTACCCATCTGCGAAACGTCTCCGAGAGGCTAGTCACCATCCGTTTTGAATTCGATCTCAGGTGGTGGGAGTCGAAGTGATAGGATGTCTACGGCATGTGTGATACTGAAACGACCTGCTGCACTCGCGAAGAGGTCCAGTGGACGAGGATCACCGAGGACCCAATTCATGGGCTCCAGCGCTGCATCGCCCAGCGGAGGTCTTACGTATCCGAGCAGGAGCTAAGGATCTTCTGGACAGACATCTACTCGCCGCTGATACGCCGTCGGGAGCCTGAGGAAGCTCGTTCTCTCCTCCTTCCCCGGCTTACGGCCTCTGACCGTCGATGCATTATTCTTCGAAGTCCACCAATAGTAGACTTATTAGCGAGACACTTGGAATAAATATTGTCATCACCATCTGCAGTTTATCTGGACTTTGTCATCGCTCTGTTTGCTCTGTGTATGGATACTTGGTGTACGCCCGCGTCGCGACTGATGATGCATAGATATACAAGTTATATCTTGGTGTTGGGAGAGCGTGTGCAGGTCGGTTGCAAAGGTTGCAAATGTCCAAAATGCGGACTAGAGCGAACCTTGTCAACCTGTTCCTAAATCCTCATTCTCGTCACCATTGTCGTCCTCGTCGCTCATAGATACTGTCGAATGCATCCGGGTGGCTATGGAACATCCCTCAAGGGAAAGCGGTGATTGAGATAATGGAGATGTTGCCGATTGTCGTCCATGTAGCCTGGATTTGCGAAACATGGCGCCGCCATTGAGCTAACCTTCCGTACCTGTATTGCGAATGCCTGCGATGTGCGTCGACGACGTAACGAACCACTAGGGACCATGTCATTCCAGATAATCATATTCATAATAACAGCGATGTAGACGCGATGTGACAGGAAGGAGATAGGACACGGCGTACTTTCATATTGAATTACAAGATTTAAAAAGAATCATCTTCTCAATACGCGATGCTTATGAGCACTGGATGCATCTTGAGAAACTTGAAAACGCACCATTCACAGCTTGTAGGGAATAAACCATCCTGGCCAGTTGTTCGGCATGTCGATGATGTCATAAAGCGACTTGATGCGGTCGACATCCTGAGTGAGCTGCATGTCTTCGGCGGTGCGGTTTGTTCCCACAACGGCACAGAACGATACCGAGCCCGTCCTCGAATTGCGAATACCGGAAATGCGACAGCAATGGCGGGATAACTTGACGCCAATAGCCCTCAGGGCAGCGAAGCGCCTAGCGGAAAGGCCTCTCCCTGGCTCGATGTCGTGCGCTTCCGCCCAGGCTTGCAGGTCCTCGTGTGTGATGGGGAAGCCGAAGACTCGAAGCCCGACTTCGTATGCCTTGACTAAAGGGGGCGCTGGTGGCAGTTTCCACTCCTCTTCGCACTGTTCTTCAAGTTGCTTCGAAGTGGAATCAGGAGGCCTGGATAGAGAAAGTGAGCACCAATTTACACGTTATAGGCGGTAGGAAGCACATTTGCAGGATACTAGAAGCCTCCGAGCTAGAGAGAGAACTGGAAGAAAATGTTGATGTTGCTTGTAACAATTGCCCTGTATATTGTTCATATAGTGCAAGTTCGCTGTATGGCTTGAACGTCGACGTTGTTGGCAAGTCGTGGTCAAGGAAAAGCCATCGGATGTTGTTCGATGTTTGTGGGTGTTTGTGGGTTTGTCTCTTGACCCAATCTTGACCTGAAGTCGATTTTCGAGCCATCACGGATTGCTACAACCCGGAGAGCAATGACAATCGACATCCAGTTCCCGCTGACGTCGGAGGCAATTTGCCACTTTATGAGTCTTCCACACATTTGCCGTTTATCTTGCTCCCGCTTTCATACCATGCCCCATGCCACGAGTTGCATTGGACTTGCCTACTTTCCGAAGCCTGTAGGTACTCGCGGTCGCGTTGGAACGCGATCCAATTGACTTAGGGGCATCACTTTCTATGGGATTTGGGATATTCAATGGATTCACGAGACCTCGCAAGTGGAACCGCCCAAGAACCGCCTCTGCCTCGCGTTGAGAGGTCATATACCCCCACTCGTCTCTTTGATCTTCGAGTACTATGATCAAGCGATTTTTGGTGGTCAACGTGCTAAAAGACTCTTGGGGTACTCGATTTCGACGCGATCAGGACGCTTTTCTCATTCCCAACCAATTCCCAACGACTCGTCACTCACCCTCGGCACATCGATTACTTTTGACCATAACAATACCGGATGCGAGATGATGATTGCCAAAGCCTTTCCTCACTTGGAAACGCTCGACGTGTCTGACGAAGTGCGCTTTCCGGCATTTTTGCATTCGCAAGTACCACAGCCCAGTCATCTCAGGGCTAACCTTGTTACTTTCATGTCAAAGCCGATAGCTGTACCCAGCGCCGGTCCTGTTTGCGTAACATTCCCTTATTCTCATATCCAGGACGCTCAACGGGTTGCACCTAATCTCTCTGAGCTGTTTTCAAATATCCGTTATGTGGGTGGCTATGACAGAAGCAACCAGATGAGCAGCGACTCCAACTTCGAGAGGCACTAGCTACGGCACCAGGTTATGCATCCCATTTTCCTTGATGAATGTGGCGAGTGAGAGATTTTAGCCGGTAGTGGAAACGAGGTAGTGACGCATATTTGGAGATCTACTCAGTCTCGACGAGGTTGTGCAAATTAACACTCGCCCGTTAGTAATTCCTTATGCCGCTAGCTAGCTGAAATCAGATTGGAACATCCCACTATCTATGCGCTTTGATGGTCTGCCCATTAATTCTGTGTCGTTCACATCTACCCAAGTATCAGACTTTGCATTATGCAGGCTATGGTCCCATCTCGCCAACAGCCCTACACTCGACCCGCGTCCCAAGGCTCTTCTCGCGACTACTCGATAACCAGTGGTCAAGTCCTAAGTGTACTCGAGAATCGGCCAACGCATAACAACAGCAACGTAGACGCGATGGACAGGAAGGAAATAGAATATTGGTTTCGTATTGAATTATAAGTGACAAGATAAAACCATCTTCTTAATACGCGATGCCAATGAGCACTGGATGCATCTTGAGAAACTTGAAAACGCACCATTCACAGCTTGTAGGGAATAAACCATCCTGGCCAGTTGTTCGGCATGTCGATGATGTCATAAAGCGACTTGATGCGGTCGACATCCTGAGTGAGCTGCATGTCTTCGGCGGTGCGGTTTGTTCCCACAACGATACAGAACGATACCGAGCCCGTCCTCGAATTGCGAATACCGGAAATGCGACAGCAATGGCGGGATAACTTGGCGCCAATAGCCTTCAGGGCAGCGAAGCGCCTAGCGGAAAGGCCTCTCCCTGGCTCGATGTCGTGCGCTTCCGCCCAGGCTTGCAGGTCCTCGTGTGTGATGGGGAAGCCGAAGACTCGAAGCCCGACTTCGTATGCCTTGACTAAAGGGGGCGCTGGTGGCAGTTTCCACTCCTCTTCGCACTGTTCTTCAAGTTGCTTCGAAGTGGAATCAGGAGGCCTGGATAGAGAAAGTGAGCACCAATTTACACATTATACGCGGTAGAATGCACATTTGCAGGATCCGACGGCCTTGGAGCTGGAGAGAGAACTGGAGGAGAATGTTGATGTTGGTTTCAACAATGGCATTGGTTGCCCTATATAACTTTAAGAACATCAGCTGATCGCGTGACCAGTGTGCGGATGCATGTGACTATTACGTTATGCACTAGTCGTACCCATTGTTCTCTTTCTTACAACCTCTCCAGAGGTGGCCTTGTTGGCATCAAGCCTTCTTCTCGCGAAGCTATTGGAGACAAGGATCCTTTTGTTCGAATATTTCGACTTACAACAACCAGCTTGTCTATCGTTGTCATCGAGACGACAAGCAGTTTTTGTTCTCCCAACAAGTTCAAGTTAAATCCGGCCGACGTGACAATCGTTCCATTGTCTGTCGTTATTCTAAGAACTGCATGATGTCGGAATTTAGATTGAGGTGGGCCATATGTATAAATCCTCTTCATATTCACGAACAGTGGACTCGAGCCTCAGCTTCTCTGAATCGCATCCATAGCTCCAATGTCTAATTCACATTCCGACTTCGTACTCCCTGGTCTAGCCACCAACCGCCATGGCCCAGCAACCTTGATTGTCACGCTGGTTTACGCCTACAGCAGACGTTGGAATCGCCGCCGCTTGGAACACCATACCTACGCCTTCTGGGACAAAGTTTTGTCCTACCTGATCGCCGACCTCGAGCCCAATGTATTTCATATACCCCAGCTCAGTATCCATAATCCTCCCTCGCAATATCCCGATTCCTCCTTCCGCACAGATGCTGGTGCAAACGGGGATGAAACCATCCCTGATTTCGCTATAATGGGTGCCGATGCTACGAACTGGAGTGTGAACTCCACGACGATGTCACCCAAGTTCCCCCCGTTGGAGAAGTGGAGGGATGTGAAGATCCACTCCTTAAAACCCTTGGTGATCGTAGAGCTGAAACGAACCGCCACCCGCTCTGCTCAAACCGTCGCATCGTTCATTGACAACCTGCGGCTTTCAATATCTGCTGCCCAAGTGGCTGCCGAGGACCAGGCCATCCTCGCTTTTGAGGCCTTCAAGGAACTAAAGGAGATTATCTTAATAGCTGCTGCTGGGGAATGGTGGACATTCAAGCATGTCAGAAAGGGTTCTCTAGATAAGTTTCAACTTGAAGGTTTGCAGGATCAATTGCCATATAACCAACGTCAGGGCAAGAAGGGGTCTAAAACCAAGTCTAAACCCCAAGTCTTACCATTCATCCGTTATACCGACCTCGGGCCTCATGAGATGGAGACCCTCAAAGCCGACGTCGAAGACGCCATGCCCGAAACCAACCAATGGTCCCTCAACATCCTCTTTGGAACCGAGGTCTCTAACCAACGATTTTATCTCATCCATCACTGGCTTGGGGAGCAACGAGGCGAAGTAGGCGACCCATATGACGAGACACTGTCACCGGTAAGGATCGGCCGCAAACATTTCAGAGTATACTCGCTTATCGAATCCATCATCTTTAGGAAACCAGCGAGGTAAGATCGTGATTTGTCTGATTATCAGAAAGCGCACCACTGACCAGTTCTGATTCTCTCGTGTTCAGGACGAGCTGGATGTCATGTCTGAACCCGAAGACTAGATACTCTGTAAGCGCAGGTTCTTGCATCATTGAATGTCATTCTTCAAAGGTAGAGTCATTTCATCTCGTGTAGCCTGTACCTATCTAACGAAATCGTCAATGCCAAAGCCCAGTACCCCCCAAGTTCTCATTGGCGACCACTCTCATCTTAAGATTGAATTTGTTGCCTTACGTAAATACACGTGTAGTCAAAGTGCCATTTTTACAATAAAGACACTCCCCTCATTATCAGTCTCGACCATAGTCATTCAGTCGTAAATGCGGTTGACATGCCGGATACATAGTCTGCATGTCTTTGGCGGTGCGGTTTGTTGAGAGAAAACCATCCTCCGGGCCAAACATCCTACAACATCCCATGGCCTACTACAACTCGCCAGAACCTTCAAGCGCTCGCACCGCGACGGCGTCCTTCACTGCATTCATTTGAATCTATAGGGCAGTTGTTACAACCAACATCGACGTTCAAGTTTTCAGTTCTCTCTCTAGCTCCGAGCCGTCGTATCCTGCAAATGTGCATTGCACTACTTATTGCATGTACTCGAGTACTAGACTAGTGCTCACTTTTTCTATCCAGGTCTCCTGGTCCCACTTCCCTTTCCCTGGCTTGATGTCGTGCGCTCGCCCAGGCTAGTAGGTCTTCTTGTGTAACGGGGAAGCCAAAGACTCGGAGTCGGATTTCGTGTGCCTTGGCTAAAGCACCCACTCTTCTTCAAGTTGCTTCGCCTCACATCAGGGGGTATGTTGCCTTGAGGCCTACTTAGCGGCAAGAGGTTCCTCGGGATTTTCGTCGCTTTTCAGGCATTCGCAACACGAGGATGGGCTCGGAGTTGTTTTGTTTCGTTGCAGCCTGCAGGAACAAATCTACTAGTACTACTACCACCGCCAAAGACATGCAGCTCAGTCAGGACTCATTTCTGGTGCGTGGTTTAGAAAAACGTCTCGTCCGAGTGAACTTTACTGAGAAGGTCCTGTAGCCCACCCTGGCGAAGAGCATGAGCATGTTAGCGAGACGGAACTCGCCCGCAGGGAGGTCTGTCCGATCATGCCGAATCAACAATCACACACTACGTATGCTGACAAGGCTGGGGGTTCTTACCTAGATGGAAGGCATCGCCAGACACCTGCAAGCCCGTAAGTGTGCCTCAGCGATTTCTGCCTTTGAGGCGCAGCGCATGATGAAGAGGGACACCCTCATGAAGAGGCAGACAACTACCTCTTCGGCAGCGCCGCCTCACTACACCTCGATACAGAATGTGGGGTGCCCTCCCTTCAACTTACGCCTATTGTTGATTTTCACCCACCAGTCAACGTGTATCACGGCCCCTGAAGTCACTGAAGGCCCTTACTATATCGACAATGAGTATGTCCGCACCGACCTGTCCGAGCCGCAAGGGTAAGCTTGCTTAAGATGAGCTTTATATGATACAAATCCCTTATCATGCTGTAGCGGTGTCAAGCTGGTCTTGGACGTTGGAGTCATCGACACTACCACCTGTAAGCCTCTCCCCAACGTCTTCGTGGAGCTTTGGGCTGGTGAGTAACCCCGGCGATCCCGCTCTGAGTTGCCTTACTATCTCCTCTCCTAAAAGCCAACTCCACTGGCGTCTACGGCGGATACAGTGGCGGCGGAACTACTAACATCCACAAAGAGACCTTCTTGCGCGGCGGATACTATACAAACGCCAATGGCATCGTCGAACTCACGACGAGTTATCCAGGATAT
Organism: Lyophyllum atratum; assembly: GCA_014905825.1. NCBI lineage: Eukaryota > Fungi > Basidiomycota > Agaricomycetes > Agaricales > Lyophyllaceae > Lyophyllum > Lyophyllum atratum. Next base: position 392,257 of record JACGCN010000009.1, on the reverse strand, counting down.
TATCAAGGCCGTGCCGCCCATATCCACACCATGCTCCACAAGACCTGGTCGCAGAACGCCAACGGGTACGCAGATCTATGGGCTTCACGGTCATTTGATCTTCATTGACGCATCAAACCATCGTCTTTCCAGAACCCTTGTCTCGCACGCCGGAAGCCTCGTCCGCATCGGCCAATTCTTCTTTGCAGAAACCTGGAACGACAAGGTCTTCGCCACCGCTCCTTACAACACAAATAAGCAGGATAGGACCCTGAACAGCCAGGACAGTATCCTCACCCAGGCGGACTCGGGGGGCAATAATGCGTTTATCAAGTGCGTACTCCATTTCACTGCTTACACCATTACATTCTGTTGACCCCTTTCCAGCCTTCAACAGCTTGGAAACCTCCCTCTCCCGGGGCCTGCTAGGCTAGATCAGTACGCCTCAAGCCATGTCTCGGCCACTATCCAGTCTAACAACCTGTATTGTAGCTCTCGGTGTCGATTCCAGCAAGGCCTACACCATACAGAACAAGAACTTTCTTTAGCACTCGGTTAGAGATGTATATACCTTGAGGAAGACAGGTGGTTCATGGTGATGCCAAGAAGATTTCATGTTTGAGGGCGTTGCTTTTGTATATGTGTCGCCAGCGCCAATCCTTTCCTAACCGCAAAACGTGAAATCGAGACATCCGATATAGCTTCAGGCAATGAATACTACTTGCTACAGTTTTCGTGACCTGTCCGTTTACCTGATACATTCCACCATCCATTCCGATCTAATGCTATGAGGCTCATCTGAGTCGATTGGTCAGAAATATCTGATCAGGAGACACGTATCACATATGCTTACCTTCCGTGAACCTATGACGAAGGGATGACGAATCCTAGAGCACACTGACGAAACTATTGTTACAGAATAAACACCGATGAACGGCTTCGAGAAGCTCCTCAACGACCCAACCACGTGCTGCGGCCGGTAACCAGTTCTGAGTGGGTGAGTTGGGCGTTGACAGAGGAAGAAAAGCCTTGCGGCTGCAGCCAACGCATGTCCGAACCAAAGGGGTGGAAAGGATAAATGTGGTGATTGAGCAGCGAGCTAATCAGCTAGTCATAAGCGACATGCAACACGAGACGCCCATTACGGGGTTTACGTACCCCACGAGTGACCATTGGAGCAAGTAGCGGTGGTGATGTCTTCCAACGGTACTTCGACAAGACAAGCGGGACAGACTTCATCAAAGCTGTTTGTGACAGGCGCCAACTGGGGATCTGGGAATACTACAGCCTGCGAAGTCGCCTGAAGATTGTGTCCTTCGGCAGAGAGATCTTGAGGAGACCCTGGCAGCAATGATTGGACTACCATGCGAAGGACAAATGGTATATCATTGGCTGAAGGGTCGATTTAGTGATTTTTCGGAACTGTCAGTGGAGAAACGAACGAGTAAGGTGGTTGACAGCAGCCGTAAGATGTCGAATGATGGTGCGAAGAATACGATGGGAGATCGTTGTGAGAAGACTCTGGGCAACAAGGCCACATTCGTCTTGTTTCTCTTGGCTGTCGGAGTGTTTCTTGTCAAGCAATGGATTCACGTTAAGTCACTTACACCTTCGCTTCTGCATGCTGATGGTTACATACCCATGCAAAGTCCGCCATAGAAAGGCGCATACGCAGTGAGAGAAGGACATCCCAACCAAACAAGTGCTGAGCCAGACTAGTTCGAAATACTGACCTGAGCTCTGGCGTCACGCCGGACCATGACGGGACCAACACATGGACGGAGTGGTCATCAGCCGGAGTTTTCAGGATTTCCAGTATTCGAGCGTGTAGTGCGCTGAGCTTGGCTCTGTCCCGAAGGCGGAAAAAGAAGGGGCGCAGCAGGTAGAGTGGCGCGACTCCAGCAGCTGATTCAGGAGGTACATCAACAGCGGAAGAGATAGCTATGCAAAACATACCTGTTTTAGCTCCATTAACGACCTCTTCAAGCTCATGCATGAAAGCGTCGTCATTATCATCATCCCATAACCGGGAAACCAAGAGAGTGCTGTTATGCTTTGCCTCGTGTTTGTAGCTGAAATCTGAAGGGCGAGATGCTCTGCGAGAGTGCATCCTTTGTGAAGATGGATAAAGTTGTACTTTATATATCACGACGTACTCTTGGATCCAGATGAATGTGGCGGACCCGTCATAGGATGCTAGTCCCGTTATGCGATTCATGACGCTGAAATCGACAGTCTGCTCTGATCGCACAAATACCGAGCGTACGGCCTTCGATAGGCTCTGTGATGTAACTGGATCTTCGGTCGTCTTAGGAGTCATAGATGGTTCGCCAGACAAACTATGGAACGCATGGAGAGATCCATCAAACAACGTTAAGAGTAGGACGTCTAGCCTTCGGATATACTCAATCCCAGAAGCGGGATGTAGAGAAGAGGAACCCGCTGATAGTTTTTGTGTTCGTAGGCGAAAAGCGCGATAACCTGACCAGCCAATATTGGGAGAAGGCGGGGACCATAGATATAGCATCCCGGGTTTGCAATGTACAAGGATTCGCTGCGACGCATTGAGGGGATGATGGAAAACAACGAGGGACTAAGCTCACTCCTTTGTATGGTATTTCTATCCAGGACAATGCAGTAACACCGGCGTTGTCGGGTTCACAGAGCCTGGCAACTGGCTCGACAGTGAGACACAGTTTCGTCTGCGTCATATTTTGACTCGTAGACTCTTCGAGAGACTGCGTGACTTTTACTAGACCGACCGTGCCATCTGAAGCTGCATAGCCTACATATGCTTCGCCTACACGAGGAATATCAGAAGCCGCAGGGAAGAATGGGGGTAATTGCTCACAGGTCCCTTGTTTTATAGTTGTCCACGACGAAAAGGAGACATTCGTGATCCACTTATCGACAACTTGGAGGTTTTCGACAAGCTCGATCGATTTATCTGCACGATATCTGACTACGTTCAGCTGTGGTTCGTACGCGAAAGATGATTAGTTTGAACCTCAGAAATAAAAGAGAGCCCGCTCTGTTACCCGCCACAAGCAAGGACCCGTTGACAGCAGGAGTCGGTATCACGCCAAAGTCAGCCTGTGGTGACCAGATTATGCCTGTAGGGACCAAGTCAATATCGTTGATAATGTCTTTAGTAGCTGTACTCGCTGGTAATCTGAGATTTGAGAGCCTGGACTGTCTGGCCAGCTGGACTGCTGTCCCCGGAGAAGGTCTCGAGTAAAAACGGTGTAACCTCGTATACCTTTTCGAAGAGATGAGTTTCATAAACAATCAAACGAGTGGATCGGTCTACTTTAATCCATTCTCCCTTCAAACAATTTTTGGCCGCTGTCCAAAGAGTCAGATCCATGTTTGAAGTCAGGGCTGCGAGGACGCAGCTGTATATGCAGATTTACGTGAGTGAAAGTCTACAGCGTAGACAGGAATAGCCTTACCCAGAGTCAATCGACAAGCCACTAGGAGAGAATGTGACATCCCAAAGAGCGACGTCAATTGATCCAAGTGAAGCAGCACCCCATGCTGCGAATAGGTTAGAAGTCCAACGACTAGCTGAACGAAGAAGAAGTATCATACCCTGTGAGTATTCCGGCCATCTGTGCACGTCCGACTTATCGAAAGGAATGATCGTCCGGAACCATGCAATCGGAGGAATACCGTCACGAGTTTCCTTCTCGTTGACAGACTTGATCACCGAAGACACATCAAAATGCACCCCATGGTCTGGGGTCTATGATTATATTTACGTGAAATTGCGTGCAAAGTAGCTCTACACTCACCATAATGTACGCAGCGTTTTTTGTTGCGAAGCATACTTGACCATCAGCGGACCACTGTAGACATTTCACAGACGGGTATGATGTGACAGTAGGCACGTTTAGCGTTGTATATATCGGAGGGGAGCCCATGATTGGACCGTATCGGTAAGGCTCTTGTTTCAGGCAACTGGCGCGTTAGTGACTCCGAAGTCTCCGACGATGAAGTTCCAGAGTTATATTTTGAGACTGGTCCTAGACTGCGGGTAATATCAGGTTCGACATCATGTCCAGGTCGGGAATTAGTGCAAACACAATCTAGTTGGTTACGACGTCCAGGAAATGGAGCAGAACTGCAAAAGCCCTTTAAGGCCGGCCTTCTTGACAAAGTTTCCAGGGGCCAAAATTGGGTGGGGAGAAGAAGGAGCAATTTGGCAAAAGGATACGATCCAAATACTGATCGTCAATCACAATGTGATTACCAATCATAAGCGGTGATCGAGTTTTCCACCAGTGCACCACCACCACTACCACCACTGGGGCCTAGCCGTCTGACCGATGGCAAAAAGTTCCAAAAAACGAAAGCAAGTCGTTGAAAACTTGCTCGGGGCTTCGAAAAAATTGAAGCAGGACACGCAGGAAGCACTCGTTGTCGAAGACTCTCCCCTGATTGGGAATCTCATCTATTACGATGAACTGGAGACGACCACAGAAACACTGATGACTTTGGCGAGGAACCCAATGTTAATCGGGCTGAAAGCATTGAAGCCATTCAAGACTGCCGTTCACGACTATTGGAGAGTTGCTCATGAGGCGACTAACACGGGTACGCACCTACATATCATTCGTACCCCACATTTCAAATCAAGCCCGTAGGAAGTTCCTTAACTTCACGAATATCATCGGCACTCGTAGATCAGCGACATATCGATGCACTTGTTCTTTTATCCGAGATGGTCATCCGAGAACAAGTTCCGAAGCTAGGAGCCTTACAGCGGTGGGTAAGGGAGTGTGATGCTGTGTTGACGCCATCCATGACCCAGCAGGAGGAGAACCGGGTCTGGCAGGTCCTGGATGCTATTCTCAGGACGACTCAACCCGAGCTTATTGCGTCAAATCAAGAATCTGGAGGCACACTACAGCCAGGCACGCGTTTACGGTGGTACGAGCCGTTCACTGTGGAGCCTGCACCCGTGAATCATCGAAAGCATTCGATCTCCCCGGATGCCGTTGCAGAAATAGCCTGCCGAACGATGAAACCACTTCAGGTTACGACTGGTCCCGATCGACGCCCTCCGAATAAGCACCCTGCTGTTATTCACTACTCCCCGCCCAACACTTTCCCATTAGCTTCCACCTCCGAGCGCACTCGACAGCCCCAGCGACACGATCTCCCTGGGGTCCCGGGTGCGTTCATTATCAACGACGTTTTCGAGTCCGCCGAGTGCGAGTCGTTGGTCAAGGCCGCCGAGAAGGTGGGACTCCTCCCGGATGAACCAGTCGCAGGGTCTGCCACCCAGCTTTCGTCAGTTCTTGCCCACAACTTGGTCTGGCTGGCGGACAAGGACTTTATATCCGTCTTATATAGTCGCATCGTCGAACATTTACCCCAGACTGTCCATGGAGGAGCCGTTAAAGGCATCAACGCTCGGTTTAGGCTATATCGATACCAACCAGGAGCATTATACCGACCGCATGTATGTCTTCCGGACCTTACTCGCGTTTATCTCACTCACCTTAGGACATCAGATCGACGGCGCTTGGCCGGCCTCTGCACTAAACGAATCAACTACTCCCCCTTCGTATACGTACGACTCGGATCCTGCTGTCTACTCACGGCTGACGTTGCTCATCTACTTGAACGACGACTTTGAAGGAGGCTGCACGACATTTTTTTTGCCGTCCTCTACTCAGGGTGTTCTTGAAGCCCGCCCAGTTAAACCCCGGATAGGAACCGTTTGCGTGTTTCCTCATGGTGCAGCTAAAGGGAGTTTACTGCACGAGGTATGACCAGCTCGTTCTTTGCTACGATGAGAACCTTGTCTCTGATGATACCTGTAGGGGAGTGGAGTCACCGTTGGAGCAAAGTATATCATAAGGACGGAGATTCTTTATGAAGTGGATAAAAGTGAACGTGTGGATAGCGCGACCAAAGACTGATTCTCGCCATGGCCAAAATGTTCTGCGGTATGTATGATCTCGTTCCATATATTCTTGATCTTCGACTCATCTTGTGTCTCCGCCTGTCGACTAGCAGGATGGAAAGCTGTTGGATACATACCATTCTACCACCATCGAGATCCGATTACTTGGATGATACGACCTGCGGGCTTTCTGATTTATATACCAGTATTGGTGGTGACATGACAAGCTCCACCATCCGTCTGCACATTCTTTGACGACATACTCTTGCGAGGCCACTCTATTTGACTTACTCTATTGGAGGAGGTGGTCAACCATCTCGATCGCATCACGCTGAGGTTTCCTTTTCAGATTCACCGACTGAAAAGCGGAACCTCCTTCACGCCCTCCAGCGACTTGCAATTTGGTACCTGATTTATGCGTAGTACTACTTAGTACGAACTCCTCTGTAACCTTGAAGATGACGCTTAAGCTGGCAGCATCGCAGTTGTAGTTGTGTACTTATAATTAGCCACAGACCACGTGGCGATGAGCCCGACTTCTTTCATACCTCGGTTCCTCAGCCTGTCAACAGTGCTCAGGAATGGGTATATATTCTCTGGCTCCATGCGACGTGCCACACGGTTGACGTGACTAAGAACTAACCCCCTCTTACACCCCACAAGCACCATCTTCACTACCATGCCCTGGGACACAATCAAGCTCAACGACGGTAAAGGCTGAGCTCGCTTCAAGTCAGATCGTAACTGAACTCTCTTCTCGCTTAGGTCATTGTATTCCGAGCATTGCGTGCGTTTATGGCCGTTTCGCATGACCGGTTATGTTTCCAAGCCGACGAATTGTAGATTTGGGACGTGGAAGTTAGGAAATGGGCAAGGACCGACTGACCAAGTTGATCAGGCGCTTTCAGTCGGTTTCAGCCATGTCGGTACGTAGCCATCCTTTGTGCTAATACTATCCTAGCTCATTCGCGATGACAAACGCGCAACAGACACGGCTCAAGCATATAGGAACGAGGCCGAGGCCGGGGTCGCTATTCGGGAAAGTGGGCTTTCTCGCGAAGATATTTTCGTCACTACCAAGTACTCTGGCCTGGACGGCCTCGATATCCCAACTTCGATCAACAACAGTTTGAAAAACGTGAGTGTCGTTGATCCAGGCGCATATATGCCACATTAAAGTTTTCTCTGCTGCGTGTAGCTGGGACTGTCGTACGTTGACCTGTACCTCATTCATCATCCTCGCCTTGCCGTTCCCGACATACCCACTGCTTGGAAGCAAATGGAAGACCTCAAGGAAAAGGGTTTAGTGAAGCAAGTCAAGCCTCGTACCGTACGTTTTAGGACAGTCGGAGGCTAATCTTGCGTTGTAGGAGTATTGGTGTGAGCAATTTCGGGGTTGCCGAACTCGAAATTTTATTGGCTTCTGCCAAAGTCAAACCGGCTGCTAATCAAGTGCGTCCGAGCAACCGTAACATGTGGGCTAACTCATATGGACTTTCGTTAGATTCTCCTTCACCCGTACGTATACGCGAGGCAGAAGCCTATCATCGAATATGGAGCTCAGCACGGTATCGTGGCTGAAGCATACAGTGCTCTCATGTAAGATTTCTCTTCGCAGTCCGAATGAAGTATCTCGCTGGACATACTTGACCCCCAGCCCAATTACTACACTGCCTGATGGTCCCCTCGAGGAACCCCTCAACAACATTGCGAAGCGACTTGGCGCGACGATTGATCAGGTGCTTCTTGCATGGGTCAAATCTAAAGGCGCAGTTGTGGTCACGTAAGTACAATTCAAATTTTTAACATCATGATCTTTCTCAAGTCATCACAGAACGAGTTCTAAGAAATACAGGCTGGAGGGTTACCTTCAGGCCGGTGATCTCAGTAAGGACTTTCGCGGCGCCTTGGAACATATCTACTAATATGCACTGTATATAGAGTTGACCTCTGAAGACATTGCTGCTCTCGACAAGGCAGGTGCAAAGGGCGACAGACAGATTACCGCGAAGACGTTCCTCCGCCGATCTGTGGCCGTTGCGCTCTCGGGCGCAGTGGTGTTCGGCTTTTGCAGCTATCTGGGACTCAATGTTTTTTAGGACCCTTGTACAATTTGGCGATAGAATGTGCAGTACTGTTACGACCAGGTCTTCGAGAGGTGCTACGTGTTATGAATTTTTGGATCGCGTCATCTCTTCATGGATTTGCTACTGTCCGAACGCTAGCAGTCGTACATGGCCGGGTGCCCGATGTCCCAATCGTACGACATACGACCAGCCGCTTAAAAAGGAAGGAAAAGAGAGCGCACCTGTCTTTGCTAAACAGAATTCAATCGCACGTATATAACCACTACCAGCGCGTTTGCTTGCCCGCGGGCAGCAGCAATGGCATCCCGACCTGGGCATACGACAGCACGGCATGCCAGGGTAATGGGTAATAGTGTCACTTACCTTACGACTGGCTTCACCAATCATAAGAAGTCTTGACGCACCGATGAGTTGCGAACGAGACCCAAACACTTCTACATCAGCATCTCTCCCATCCCAATTTCAGTAAGTCCTCTGCAAGGGGACGACACCATGTTAAAATTCTCTCTGAAAGGCGCAGCTGTGACAAAATACGAATCCATAGTACATGTAGACTGGGTGGCGAAACGCGCAAGCATAACACGACACTGTTCCACTCGATCATAATAATGTCGAAGACCGAGTCGCGTCACGGTAATCGCCAGCCTTCCGCTTAAGTACTATGGGGTCGAAACCGCTGTCGGAATCATCGTCTATACAGCGCCATCAAGATCACCATCTGGTGGTCTTCACCATCGTCCCCGCATGAGACCCTGGATTAAATATGCTTCAGCCATCCCTGATGCTTGGACCTCTTGATGCGCGATGACTGTAGCAATCCTGCGCCATGACTTCTTCAACGCAACGGACGATATTTAGCGGTCAAGAAGCCAGGCACATGCCTCATCTCGTTGAGGCGGGGGAAGAGTTCCGAGATGGCCGCTATCGTCGCGTGGACACTAGCAGAAGGTGGGTACTGTAGGTATAGATAAGCGAGGCTGCTATTAGGAACCACTGGCGCCGCAAGCTCATCGTCAATGCGTTTGGATAAATCAGCTCTGATGGAAAGCCGAGTAATCTCCGGACAACGTCGTGCTATGGCAGCAAGCCCAGAATGGGTGACGAGACCATCGCCGGCGGTCATTGCGCTAATCAGGTGCAATACCTTCATCCGGGGAAAGGCCCTGGCTAGTTGATCTAAGTCATCGTCGTCAATATAGAGGCTGAAAAAGTCGAGATACAGCTTGGAAAGGTTTGAGAAAACAAAAAGTGGTCGGATGTCCGCGACGTGGATAAATTCCGACGTCGATAGCACATCGTCATGATGATCACTCGCCAGGTGGATGTCCGTCAACGACAAATGTGATATGTGGGAGCTGAAAGTTTGGAAAAGGAGATGCCACGATTCCCGGATTCCGCCATAACTGGTGATCTGGATATTTACCAGAGGGCAGAAAGATGCAGAACGAAGTAACTGGATGGCATCTGCCGGATCCTCGCTTTCATACCTTAATTCCTGAAGCGCTGGAAATGCTGGGTACATTGGCACGGAACCTGGTAAGGTAATGCGGTCGGAGGATTTGAACGAGAGGCTATGCAAATGTGCAAGATGCATGATATGCATGATAGCGTGAGGTTCCAGAGAGAGACGCGGAATGTGGAGCATATGGAGTTCTGGTAAGCCACAAAGAGCGTCCGAGATCAGTGGGGTTGGGGCATCCAGAACTGAGAGTAAGCGAAGTCTTGGGTAACGCCTAGGAAGGGATGCTATGAAGGAATAATGGAGATCGCTGACATGCGCGCCTCGGAGATGAATGAATAGACGGAAGTCGATGATGCTGGGCCCAAGGAAATCATAAATGGCTGGAGAGGTCGGCTGCGACAGTGCAAGGGAAGTCAAATTGGGTAATAAGGCGAAAGAACCAGTTGCTGCGCTCAGAGCTTCGTAGATATCGTCCGGGGTGGACGTTATGTTATGCTGCGTTCCTACGTAGTACATCGGACCCTCGTGTAAGAAAAGTTTCTTAACTCGTCGGGATTTTTCCATGAAACGGCGGAAATCAGAAGGAACGATGGCCCTAGAAAAAACCTGATTCGAATAGCAGGCGTTCGTCAGAAAACATGAACGAGATCCTAAGTTGATGAGGACGGACCAAAAATGGGCCTGTTGTGCTTCTTTCCTCCTTCCACAAATCTCTCGGCATACATTTAACCAAAGGCGCAAAGGTGTCAAGCTCTGACCAAAGATAGTCAGTGGCAGGTTCGTGTAAGGCGCGGCAGGTTCGGGCGAGCGATGCAAAGTCCCTGCGACATGTGGCATCGGTAACAGGCGGAGCGTGGTATGAGTCATTAGAGCACTGGGGGCTTTGGGTAGCGCACGCCGCCTGGACGATAGCCTCGCATATGAGGTTGAAGATTTCAGGGATCTCAAGACATGGGTGGATTGTGTGCGAAGCCGTTGAATTCGCCCGAGATGTGTCCATACTAGACGGATATATATACTAGCAAGAACCACCTTCGGCACCAGTTTTGGTGAGTGCGAGTGGAGGTAGAAGCAGGGTATTATGTGCTCACTGGTATTGGTCCACAAAGACGGTGTATTGCGTGCGATGTTCCGCCAATGATGATTGACTTGTGAGAGAATGAGGAGCGCCTTGATCGTTTCGGCGTCGAAAGAGGGACAAGAGGCGTCCTCGTCTTCGTCCAAGCCGTGAGTTCCCAGGGTAAAAATATATGACAAAAGCTCGACGGGCAGCCTTTGGATCGTAGAGGTACAGCGAATATTGACTGACAACAACTTGACAGCGAGTTTCCTTTTCGGAATTCTTGGTTCGCCATTTAACGCGACAACATCCTCTCCAAATTTCTCAGAAGTTCCTCATTCGCCACCCCAGCACCTCACAGCTCGCTCTTTCGACACACCTCACCGCGATCACACATGACTACGCCTTCTTACTCAACTTTGGCACCATGCGGGGAGCGATCTCGCAGAATCCCTTGGGGTGCACTTCGCGACTGGCGCATTGGTGGTTATGTTATTAGCCACAAGACCGCCGAGGAATGGGCCGCCCGCATCCAAGGAGTACAAGAGCTGGATCCAGCCCGTGCCAATCTCAGCCCTGTGCTGCGCGTCAATGACCGAATCAAGCGTCATCGTGCCGCACTCTCCATGGTTGGAGAGGATATGAAGAACATCTTTTGTATGATCATCACCCATCGCGCACGCTTCAGAGGTCGTGTAGGCATGCCTGACTCGGAAATACCGCAATTCACCCCAAATGAGGTGGATGATTTGGCTCGAGAGCTCCTTTTGGCTGAAGGTATGTGCTCTGACCACGATGACGCTCTGAAGATGATGGAAAGCTCGTGTACTGTAATCTTCAGGTGTCAAGGAGTCCGACTTTCAATTTCAAACATGGCTCGGTTAGGCACCAGCGTGGTTCAGATTTGCGGAGGGGACGGACCATATTGTTTCTCCGCCGAACGCATGTATCATGATTGACTCAAGTATACCTACTATGAGCATATCCTTTAATTACACAATATAGCAAACTCGAAATCTTCCCAATCGCGTTCCCTCTACGTCACCTCCCGCGTCTTTGCAGCTATTGTCAGTGCGGCAGGCATGTAACACCGTCCTGCGGCCCGAAAACGCCCTCCAGTTCTTCGAATTAAAGGCACCATCGTACGTCGAACATGAAGGTCGTTGCTCCACGGAGTCAGAGACATATTAATGGACCTGGCCATGTAAACTGGCGCGACTTCAGGGGTTGCAAAACATCAGGTTACTTCTTCATCGCTGGGAGCGGGATCGAGTTTTGCAGACAGCGCTGTCTGCGGGTTTCAGGTAGGAAAGGAAGAAGGCTATCTAGTGCTCAGGCCCGCTTTTGGCGACGGTCGGGCATCTGTTCTTCGAACGGTTTGCGCAGGGCGCGAGGAAAAGGCGTGGTGGCAGCAAATGCTATCCTGTCAGTTCGATACACGAGTGCGCTGTCATGAGATGGGACTCAGATCTATACATTGTGAACTGTGGTTGTATGTTACAATGCAATACTCGTCTCCATGCTAGCATCTAGTGCAATCAGTACATGGTCGAACTTGGCGTTGCTGAGACGGTACTTGCAGCTGGAGACCACCACTTCACATCAAGAAAAAGCGTACATTTTGATTCCTCTAAAATACAATCTACATAGCCAAATTGTTTTCCTTCTCTAGCTACAAGTACAGGTCAAGAGTTCGGCAGCCCCACGGCGAAGAACGAAAGTAATAATAATAATGGAAAAACTCAGTGAGCAAGTGCTGTCCGAGCGTAACGAGTATCGATGGGCGGGTCGTTGAGGACACCGCCAGCCTCGTATGAGTCAAAGTCACTCTCTAAATCCCATTCCATATCATCCTCCTCGTCGTCGACCTGCAACACCTCCCTAATAACCTTCACCATGGTCCCTACATTGGAGACCCGAACCATATCCTCGGTGACACATCCCCTCGTATTGTCCACATGGATCTCGACTTCCTTCAGGCCACATCCACCTTTGTTCAGCCGCTCGGTGGCCAGAGCACCCACGAGGAAGACGAGGTCCCGGGTCTCTCTATGCTCGGACCAACGAATACACAACGATTGTAGCCCGGGGCAAGGGCATGGGGTCGTCGCATACACGGAGGGATCGGCCGGAGCACGTGGAGGAAGCAAAGCTCGAACGGCTTGCATCGACATCGCACTGAGCTCTAGATTGCGGAGGTTCGGTAGAGCACCAAAGAAGGTGTGAAGTGGACGTGGGCATGACTTGACCCCTCGAAGTGTGACGTGTTCCAGCAATGGGAACATGGCCGTAGTTGGCTCCTCTGCGATTGCTTGCGTGCTACCAACTTGTGGTAGACTCGGCGCTGTCGCTTGGTCTTTCTCGATAGGGAGTTGATAGTGTTGCCCGTCGGAGGTGGTGTACATGAAGAGGATATCATTGTTGTCCCGTGTGGGGAACTCGCCGGTGCCAATGTATGTAAGCAAGCTGCCGGCGTTGACATCCTCGAGTTCACCGGGGTGGGTCGCGTCCTCCAATGTTAGTACTTTGGCGTTTGGAGCGTCGAGCAGCTCGAGGACGGTTTGACCTTCGAATACAGATCGGTATCCGAGGGTAAGGTTGCGGAGGCAAGGGAGTGAGGCTGGCTGAAAACATTCTTTGATGATGGTGCCCCCTTGGTCAACGTCGTCTGGAATCCCAGGACCAGATCCATTGACGACGAGTTTCGTCAGACGTGGGCACGTTGAAAGGAGATGGTGGAATTCAGGGAGGGTGGGACGGACGTCCACGCAATGTGAAGAGAGTTCGAGGGTGTTGAGACCCGCACGAGAGTGGGAAAGGATGGTGGAGAGGGAAGCCCAATCGACGTGGACCCCGCGGAGCGTGAGGTGTTGAAGGCGAGGGAGGATGTTCTGAGGATGCGTCGAGTCTTCGCTCAGGTAGAGGAAAGCTGGGTCTTTCATATCGTGCGGCTGGAATGTGTGCGAATAGCTCACAAAATCGTTACACCGCATCAAGGTCAGGGACTCAAGACGGGGTGCGCCGATAGTGGTGATGGCAGGTTGCATTAGTTGCATGGCGACATATAAGGGGGCCCAGGAGTCAGTGAGGATGCTGAGGGACCGCCATCGCGAGAGGTGGGGAAGGAGGAGGGAGATCGCTGCCTTCATGTGAGAGGAAGAGAACGGAGGAGTATAGGTATCGCATTCGTATTCGGAGGGAATCCTAATAAAAAATCAGCCCGAGAGAAGTGTTGAAAACGGAAAAAGATCAAACGCACTCGGGCTCCGAAAAATCCCAATCCTGGTCTCGAGCATCTATGAGAATATCAAGCGGGTAATTTCGGGAGAGGGAGAGGTAGGTTGTGAGATGGCTGGCATCCAGATGAGATTGCTTTCGTTGGGGTTCGAGCCCGTCGCTGGCGTTGATCAATTCGGCGGTAACGCAGATACTGGTCCACAAAGACGGTGTATTGCGTGCGATGTTCCGCCAATGATGATCGACTTGTGAGAGGATGAGGGGTGTCTTGATCGTTTCGGCGTCGAAAGAGGGACAAGAGGTGTCCTCGTCTTCGTCCAAGCCGTGAGTCCCCAGGGTAAAAATATATGACAAAATCTCGACAGGCAGCCTTTGGATCGGAGAGGTACAGCGAATATTGAAGGGGAGGTAGGCCATGGTGGACCGTCAGCGGGATGCGGGAGTGCGAAAGGGAGGGATGAGAAGCCGACGGTCAGCGTGTTTTTAAGGAGCTACGTCTGCTTTTGCTTTGTCCCATGAGATCACCTGGAGTGCAGGAACAAAAGAGTCATAGCTAGGGATTGATCGTCTTGGACTCCCCATCACAGATCATATCGGGAGCAAGCATTGTCTCTATTGTTTAGGAGGATTCGGTGTTATTGTCAGCATCCACAAGACATAAAATGACTCGGCCCAGAAGCTCGCTGCTTGCGAAAACAATCTTCCCAGCCTGCGAAAAAATCAGACCGTGGAATCAGGCCATGCTGGCGGCTTCTACGCACCTTTTCCGACGGTGCAACCAGGAGAGAACGCGACTAAAGAGGGAATGAAAGAGGGGGACTTCATTTCAGCAACTTGAAAGGAACGACCGAATTCAAGCGAACGAACAAACGAAAGGTTGAATTTGGAATCACGATCGATCTCAGATCCATTACCTTAGGTAAGCTTCCATCACGAGGTCCCGCCACCCGCGCGACTGGTCAACGCGCTATGCGACGATGGGACCACCTGCTCACTGAACAATTGGGCCGGTCTACCCAGCATCACGACTGCGTCTCATGGTTGCCCTGCGCCAACGGTTGATACAATGATTACCAAGGGAGACCGGATACTACAGCATACAATTGAGACCTCGAGGTAATTATGAGAAAGCCCGATAGATACAAGATAGATAAGCGATAATTGTCTATGGATCATATGAGAGCGAGGCAAGAAACACATACGGTCGCTATGGGGAGGTTACCAGTCCATTACGCTTCAGAAACCCACGAGTATCGAATTCGTCGACATCGCCACCCGAAGCCATTGGGCTGCCCTGCAGGTGAGCGGATCGTTGCTGCTGAGCCTGGGGCATGCCGAACCCGTTCGAGAACAGCTGCTGTACATCAACCCCATCATCAAAAAGCGCCATCATGTCCGCCGGTGACATGTACATTTGAGGATCTTCCCTTATCATGTCCATACCCATCCCGGACGTGTCCATAAACGGCGCCTGGGGCTGATTGGCAGGAGAAAATGGCTGTGGTGGGGAATTGGTGATTTGCCCCCCGGAGGGTGATGTGCTCGGAGTCATCGAAGAAGGAACTGATGAAAAGAGATGGCTGCTTTTGGGCGTTTCTGCAAAGAATTCGGATGGCGAAAAGCTTTCGGGGCTGCTGTGCTGCGGGGGCGAATCGGTGCTGTTAGTCGAGCGTGGTGCAGAAGGGGCCTTCTTCCGAACGGGCCGTATCCATGGCGGTCGACTACTACTCGCTGCCGTCTCTCGCCGCGTCGTTTCCAGTGGAATTTGGGTTACTGGGAGAAAACGCAAGTGGCGTTAAGGTCAGTTGCATGGATCGGTATACTGTTGTGAAGGAGGATATTTACATCGGCAGAATTCTTCCATGAGGTCCCCTGACCGGAGGCCACAGACATAACGACCACTGAACCTACGCAGTAAACCCACACAGGAACGAAGAGCATCGAGTCCTGGAGGGATCAGGTGCTGTAGTTCTTCGGTCTTGCAGCTCAACAGGATAGCAACGAGTGTTCTTCCGGCTTGTGTTAATTGATGGATCACGTGTACGCCATCTACATGTCAAGGGCAGATAATCAGTCCGGCCCCTGCGTTCAGAACGCGAAAACGTACAATATGTCATGAGCCCCTTCTTCGCGATGTGGAGATGAGTTGTGATGATTTGAAGCGCCGAGTTTTGAGCAGCCACCAAGGCCGTCTTCTCCTGCTCACCAGGCGGTTCATCTGATCCCCCGCTCGTTCTCTCAGCCATAAGCTCCGAGAACCTATGCCTGTATATCAGCAGCCGCACAAAGTGTTCCGCACAATGCAGCCGCTCGGCCTGAGTGAGCCTGATTGTATCCTCACTCGTCAGCGTCTCCGCAGAATGTGCCCAATATGGAGGGATAGTCCGATGGATCTCATCCAGCAACGCTTCCTCTTCACGCATTTCTCTAAACCTCCTTGACCCGGAAAGGACATGCGTCGCACGCAGCAGGAACGACGAAGAGTCGCTCGAAGTCCGCGCTGGTGGCACATCAAGCACCGATTCCAGGACAACCATAATCCGCAGGGAGCAGATAAACGCGCTGAGCCTGCATTCAGTCCCTGGAGGGGGGGCTCCGACGCCGTCGCGAGTAATGAACTCATCGTCCACTGGAGCTGGCTCCGACACGTCGCAGTCCCTCAGCCGTATCAAGGGGGGCCGGCCGAAATGTGCGCCGAGCTGCTTGTCCCAAATGTAAACGCACCAAAACGTGCGTTTCCTTACTTCATCCTCGATGGGATCGAAGAGGTCGTATGAATCGGCACACCGATGGAGTCCGGCGTCAATGCACATGGTGACGGCCTCTGCGAGGAGCGCTGCGGCCTTGGAGATTTTCCCAAGACCGACAGCATAGACAGCTGCGATCAGGTTGGCTTGTATATTGTATAAAGTAGGTCGGTCAGCGATAGGGAGAGTCCGGAGACGTCCGAGCAGCTCAAACCAGTGGGTTCCTGCAGTGATGCCGTCGCTTGGGTTGGCACGGACACGAGGGTCGTCAATATGCCGCGAGGCGAGACAACATATTGAGACGATGAAGGCTGCGAATCCTGGTTCACCCCATTTTTCAGGATTTCCGTAATCCTAAAGTTTATCACAATCGGTGAACAGATCGGCAAGGAATCAGCAGGGAGGAACTCACCGAAAGAAACGTAGGGACATGAAGAAAGGGAAGGATATAATACGATGTTGAAAGGTAGCACTGGACAAGGCTTTTACAAAGTCAGCTTCGCTATGCAGTTAAAGAACCAAGATTGAAGCAAGCTACCTGTCCATGAGTTCCGGGACGATGTAAGACGTCATCAATCGCCACAGCGTTTGAGGGTTAACATCGGTTCGCCGTGGCGTGCGATTGGGGAACCACTCTGTGTTCGATGCATGGGGAATCTCGCTCGCATGCGAGTTGTCGAACTGCGGGATGGGCTTTTCGCGGTTGCTAGCTGGTGCATGGCGTTCCACAAGTAGATCGAGAACGGGGAGGCCTGATGTTTCGCCCTGCCATCGGGTGTAGCCCTCGTCGTCGAAGTATAGGTAAGATGCGGTCAATGACATGTGTGATGTCTCCTCCGCAAGCTGGTCCGGGGTGATAGTATTATGAGGGTCAAGGAGAGACCCCATTCCATTTTGCGTTTCTTCTTGAGAAGGACAAGAATCGCGAGTGAAGTGCGTGGATGGATTCGTTAGCGGGAAGACGTGTAACGACGGCGGAGGGACGCCTGATGGGAATTGTGAGGGGTATACGAAGGGCGCTATAGGGCTAATGGCTGATTCTGTAGATGACGGTCCACCGGAACTTGGGGAAGATATACCACCCGCCGCAAACACCGCAGGCGGAATGGCTTGAATCAGGGTCTCGAGATGGTGCATACGATCTTCCAGGGTCGCGGTCCGCCTAAATGACGTCAAGTGCAAGTGTCAGATATCGGTATCCCGACTCAAGAAAGCATTTGCCCGAGTCTAAAGCGTACTCACTTTGATTTATGTGGATGCGTCCTTTTACCCGGCTCCTCAAACGTGCAGTTTGAGTTCGCGGTGAGACAGGCCTGGCATGGGTGGCCTTCGTCGCATTTGATCCGTCTCCGCCTGCAAGGAGTAGTGAATGAGCGCTCTTATTCAACGGCAGTTAAGCCACTCAGATGCGTCACTCACCGACAGCGATCACACGCCCTGTTAAATGTGGGGTTACTGCGACGTCAAGACCCTGTACAGCTGCGGCAACCTACCTGCTCAGCTTGAACCTCCTCTCCTTGAGCATCGACGAGGACGACGAGGAAGCCTGGTCCTGCGTTTCTGCAGTGGTGATTGGAGGCATGATGACAGTGGAATGACAAGCAGAGAGGCTGTTATAAGTATAGAACCGCGCATAAGGAAATCTCTTGTCCTGTTATTTCTGACTCAAGCTTATCCAACCGAATTTACCCGATATTTGGCTCGTTCTAAAATGGATACCTTTTCATACAAGCGCTCCCCACGATCCTTCACAACTCCAAGAACCGGCGCGCATTGGACGTCTGCTCACATCAGATCCGTGGTGATGCTGCTGACGAGCATGGCAGGCAGAGAAGAGCAAAGACTAGACATATTGTGTTGAGCGTTTCGTCCCAATTTCTTCTTTTGGCCAATCTAGTGCAGTTTTTGGTCAAGTTCATCCTCCGGGATTCGGCCACGCATAGCCGGACATCTCTGCTTGGGATCGTCTTGGACGAACATGCGGGGACGGAGAAGAGTTCATTGAACTTGTCAACTCATTTCCGAGACATCATGCATGGTATTCTGATATAATAGCTAAGCCAGAGGTCACAATGCGCAGGCCTAAAAACAAATAAGTGAGAAGAATGTAAATGGTCCAGACACAGATGCACTAATAAAATAATGAGACGGAGAGAGACGGAAGCGATACGAAAACACGAGGGAAACACTGGCGACAGCAAGCCTAAGCCTCGGCCGAGGCTACATGACAATTGGCCCCTCCCAAGACGGTGCAGGCGTGTGCTGATGTCGCCTGTCATCGCCTCCTATCGTCATGCGATCATCATCCTCAGAAGGCACGCCCACTGGAGGTTGATGGTGACGTGCATCATGGGGAAGCCCCGCCGACCGCTGCCCGGCTCGCCCATGATCATAAGTGCTCCCAGAATCGTTGTCGGCGGTCCAGAACTCGTCCACAGCTGTGTTGTAGGACGTTGTCGAGCTTCCTGACCGCTCGTAGCCATGACCATGTCCGTAGCTGAGTTGTGACTCATGGTCGTTCGGCGGACTTTGGACGCGCATCTGCATCTCGAAAGCCCCAGGTGGTGGCGCGGATCCAGGGACTTGTAGGTTATGTGGTGATCGTGAGGGAGGAGGGGGTGACGAAGGTGATCGAGGCATTGGTACATGAGGTTGTCCCCGCCCTGACGCTCGGGTAGTGGCGACACTCGTCCGCCGACTTGGGGGTGTGCTGGTTATTTCGCCAGAGGGGTATTTATACTTGGGGGAGGGTAGCGGTGATTGCGGAGGGAGTTCAGAGACGGAATAGTAGGAGGGCTGAGGCGACGGGTTGATGTCGAAACGGCTCCCCGCGGGTTGTGGAGACAGATGTGGTTCCTGATCCATGCGACTTTTCACATGAACATATTGGGCGCCTGGTATTGGAAGATCCGCCGCCTGGCTCATGGGTGGAGTAGTATCCAAGTATGTCTGGCGCGTTGTGTCGTTCATACCGGGGCTGGAGGTCATGGTGGGTTCATATTGGTCGTGGACGTTGGAAAACTCGGAAAGTGACCGGTTGTGCTGTCCTTGGAACATAGGCGCAGCTTCCAGGGTACGATGGTTGCCTCTCGGTGTTTTCTTCGCCTTGCGGTGGTTGATGCCAAGCTGGTCCTTGAGATCGCCATTCACCCACATCTCTCTCACGATATCCTTGTCGAGAGGTGTGTATACCGTAGTAAAGAACTTGACGATGAACCTTGGAGCTACACTTTTGTTAACAAAAGACTTTTTCGGAGCTTAAAGCCACATACCAAGCGCGACGGCCGCAGAAAGTAAGACAGTGGCCCAAAAAATGACGCCGCCGAACAGAATCATGACCTCGTCGACGAAATCGCTTGTCAGGAAGAACGAATAGACAACAATCCACAGCATCATAACAATCGTCGACCCAAAGACCACGATCCACGTTATCACTGTCCAACTACAACGAAAACACAGGCGTCAGCTTCGCTTCCAAAAAGAGAACACTTCACGTACTAGTTCGTGTTAAGCCCCACATAGGAATTAGCTGCGAAAATCGCCGAGACAGCGACCGTAGTTCCAAAATCCGAAAGAGAATCAATGCCTCTTCCATTCCATGACACGGGCGAGCCCAGGGTCCACACGAGATAAGGGAAAAAGAATATGACCGCTGACTGGTATAAACCATCTGACATGTACAGCCAGAATTTGGCACGAGTGTATTCGAGACCGCGGATGCCACGGATGTAGAGTTGGGGGAAGGCGAGAGCTGCCTTGGCATTGATGTCTTGGTCGAAGGCTGGGAACACACACACGTCAGTCAGGTTGGATCGACGGGTCAGATGGCTTCGGGACCCACCTCCGAGAACAATGACGGGCAGAGAGGTAAATACAAGGTTATACAGTAGGATGAATGTGTATTGATACAAGTAGGTTGCATCAAAGCTAAAGAAGACGTGTCATCGTTTGTCACATCAAGCCAAAGAAGGGAGTACGAACCTGTTGAAGGGTAGATACCAGAACATGGCAAAGGTCCATATGACGTTCTGTAAAGTGTCAGGTCGTGAGTAAGAGAATGACGGAGAGCTGGAAAATAGATTAACCTTGTAGAAGAAATTACTATGCATATCCGCGACCCGCTGGTACGACCAGCGTCCGTGTACAAGGAGAAGTTTGGTTATGAATCGGAACTGGCCAAAGGCGTAATCCGCCGACATGGCAGCTTGGGAGCCCTCAAGTCCGAACAGTCCGCAGCCAATGTTGGCCTCTTGGATCATCGCCACATCGTTGGCGCCGTCTCCGATCGACAGCGTCATAGCGTTTCGGCCCTCCTTGACCTGTGCAACGATCGATCAACATCAGTGGTGCGGGAGTAAGGCACGACATACGAGTTTAACAGTCAAAGCCTTCTGTGCAGGTGAGACACGGCAGCAGACGACGGTTTCGCACTGGGTACCAAGGTTGAGGAACAGTTCCTTTAGTTCGGGGGATAGAGCATGTCGAAGTGTATCGCCATCAATGACCACAGCAAAGGACGCTTGAGCACCAGGGACGAAGCCGCGTTTCCGCTGGTCCCAGGAGGGCGGACCTAGAATCGAAGCGATCTTATTCAGACCGCCTTCGATTTGTGCCCGTGTCTGCTCCATTGAATCGGCGGAGAGAATCATAAGATCCATGTTACTTTTAAGGAGATTGCAACTGAATCCGATTTCGATGGCGGTTTGCAGTTTGTCACCTAAGAACGTATTAGCCTGCAAACTCAAAGATTCAGGAATCGGAGACTCACCTGTGAGGATCCAAAGCTTGATACCAGCACGGTGCAGCATCTCAATGGCCTCCGGTACACCCTCCTGCAATTTATCCTCCAACGCCGTCGCCCCCAAAATCACCAACGAATGCTCAATCAACTCATTCGCCTTATCAACCTCCTCATCCCGCCCCTCAATCGCATTCGTCGCATCATCATACTTCCTCGACCACGTCAGATACTCATCCTCCTCCAAGAACCGATACGCAATACACAGCGTCCTCAGCCCATTATTCGCAAACATCTCCATATCCCTGCTCGTCTGCTCCTTCAGCACCGGATCATGGTCCTTCGCCAGCCTCGCATAAATGACACTATCCGCGCCCTTGCAGTACAACACCAGCCGCCCATCAGGCCCCCGCATCATCACGCTCATGCGCTTCCTCGTGCTGTTGAATTCGAGCACCTTCAGCAGAGACCACCGCTCCCGCTGCCCCATCACCTCAATCTCGACCCCGTCCTTCGTCTTCCCAATGAACGGGAACCCTGCATCCCGCGCCGCAGCCACCAGCGCCGCCTCGTCCGGCGACTCTGCCTTGTAGTCCAGATGATGTGGCTCGCCCTGCGGGTCAGGTCGATCGGCAAGGACACTGTGGCATAGGGCAAGAGCGCGGAAGAAGGCGACGAGGTGTGCGCGCTGCGGGCCGCTGCGGTTCGTGAGGTCCTCCGCGAGCTGTGGCGACACAAGCGTCATCTTGTCTGACTGCAGGTACCGGTTTTTGAATGCGCGTTCCATGGTGGTGAGCATCTGGTGTTTGAGTGTCGCCAGCTTCTCGTTCAGCTCCTGCGGGTCGAGCGTATCGGCTTTGCCCTCCCGTGTTGCAGCACCGCGCTGTGCCTCTGTGACGCCCTCGCCGTAGGAAATGCCATTGACTGAGCATTTCTGGAACTCCATGATGTTTTGGGTGAGGGTACCGGTCTTGTCAGAGAAGACGTATTCGATTTGGCCGAGGTCGTCAGAGATGTTCCAGGTTTTGGGGACGCAAGGCGTATCGTAGGGCTGGTAGTACATCTCTATGTCCTGGGAGATGAAGTAGGCTTGGATGGTCTTGACGATTTCGATGGAGATGTAGAGGGAGATGGGGACGATGTTTTGGAAGGCTATAAGGCACGACCTGTTGACCCGATATTCAGCTACACTCAAAATGTGCTTGAAAGCACTTACACGAAGGTGATGATCGCGTTCACGATGTAAGACGACGTGGGGTCAGATCCTGCCTCAAAAATTGTCGCGCTCGTGCCCGTCCTCGCGTCCTCCAACCCACTGAATATTGCCGCGATCAAGCACATCAGCGTGAGCACGCCAAAGTTAACCAAGACGTTAAAGTTGGTCTCCTTCTCGATTTTACTCCGCTTGGAAGGTGTGTCACCGCCGTTCAGCATGATCTTCGTGTCCGCGCCAGTGAAGACCACCAGTCCAATAATCCAGTTAGTATTCCTGATAGCGCATCCACGCAGGAGCAGCTCGTTGATGGTCACTGGCTCCTGCTTCACCTCTCCCGAGGCCGGATCCTTGTACCGTAGCACTCCGTGATAGAGATAGAGGTTCTGGTGAGGCGGTTCCGAATCGAGATAGAAGGCTGACCGCTCGATGTCTTCCTCAGATGAGATGGCTGAGGTGGCCTTGACCGCTTTCCTCGGCTTGAGATTCGTCTCGCCATCCAGATTTTTCGTCTCGAGATAGCACATATTATCCGCATCCGACGTCGAAAGAACGACGATATCCGCCGGCACCTGTTCATTGTCCCGCAGAAGAACAATATCGCCAACCTCGAGCTTCTTCCACAGTGTCCTCTCCCATCCGGCAGAACCGCCTATGCGCTTCCGCCAATCAATCACACCGATCGTCGACTGGGAGTGTATGGACTGCTGGTATTGCGATAGCGAGCCAAACTGGTCCGACGAGTTCTTGACCAACGTCGTTGAAGATTCCGAAAGTGAAGTTTTCGACGCGTCCGCTATTGATTGCGGAGGGTAACTATGGGAGTCGATGCTCTGAATGTCCTCTAGCATCCTCCCACCAGCCCCACGACGCGGAAAGTCGAGGCTGATCTCATCCGGTGCCGTGTGGAAGCTCGTTTGCGATTCCCCTACTTTGTTGAGCATCACCTGGATCCCTTCTCCCGCTACCCCAGCCTCCCGATCTCTGAGCTTCCGCACACCTTTCGTGACCTTCCCAGGCGCATTGAGACCAAACAGTCTTTCGAACCAGGACCTGGGATCGGTCGGTTGATTCACATTTCGCCAGCCTCCTGCAAACTTGGTAACAGCGGAGGTATTGACTTCTTCGTCGAGGGTGCCACGTCTGTAATCTTCTACGCCGTCTTTGATGGCAGTGACCGTTAAGATGAAGGCTAGCGGAAGAACGGCTATTGATCCAGAAGCAGCGCCAAAAACGGGAAAGACTGAAATAGCGTTATGGGGAAGTTATTTCTTGCTGAGCGATAAACTCACCTTGTAAGACGACCAAGGTCAGGAAGAAAAGATTGGCGACTCTGTGGACACAAATGAGCCCTTCACGATACGTAGTTGACGAAAATGTTGGATAATCACGTACCGTCGGAATTGTTCGTACATGTTCTTTGGAAGGAATGTGATGATTGTATATTCTTTGAAGAAACCAATTAGCACGACCGCTACTACCATAAAAATGGTTACAACTCACTAGTTGTCCGTACTTTATTCCTCACATAACGCACTTGCGGCTCGCCATCCTGATCGACCTCCATTGCCGACAGCGGATAGTTGACATACACGTTCCGCCGCACGCCAGGCACCTCCTTCGTCGGAGCAGCATCCGTCGTCGTCACAGATTCCGGCCGCTTCGGGTGTGTATTCCTGCGAAAGAACCTGGAGCCTGTCCGCACACTCTTCCTCCTCTCTGCGCGCTGTTCCGACTTTATAGATTCTGCGATGGCCGACGCCGCCGTGCGTACCGTGCGCAGGCGCAGCTCTGGGTCGATCGTTTCATCGTTCTCCTCGTCAGTGAGGTCTTCGGGCGGTACGTGGTTTCGCCGCAGGAAGGACATGGGCTATGTATGTTACTGAAAGATAGGTGCTGGGGACGTCGTTTTCGGGCCAGAACCCGTCAGAGCTGCCAGTGGAGCTTTTTGATACCGAGAACCAGCACGGCAGAGGGGGGGAGAGTCGTAAAAGAAGGAAAGGAGGCTCGATGAGCACGGGGCAGAGACCGCTGGCAGCTGCGGCTTGGTGGTGGACGCTGGTAGCGTTTACAACTTCACAAGCATTACTTTGCACAGACACAAGCGTGGGACCCCGGACACTTCAGCCCACTTCTGATGGCTCTGACATATCCACTGATTCCGTATTATCCATTTCACCGACAGCGCTCAGATACGACTATAGTTTCTTGCATGCCGTGCTGCACACACGTTCACCTCGACCACCAGCTGCTTCCTTTCAAAATTTCAACCCTCTGGAACCGTATACGTAATGTCAATTTATAAGGGCAAACATGACAAATTGGGATTGTCACGAATCAAGATCGCGGTGGCGGCTGGTGGCGGACCCTGAGCTCGGCTTGGCGTGATCTTGGAACCTAAACGGCTTGACCAAGAGAGAGCTGCACAGAATCACAGGGACAGTACTTCTGAGACTGCTGCATTCTGGGACATTCAATGGTGTTCGCCGATTGAGGCGTTGGTGGCTGGAAGTGTGCCAAGGACATTTTACATGTCGAACCAAGGCACTTGGCGAGTGTCAAAAACCTTGATCAAGAGCTCCGAGCGGAGGCCACGCTCTCGCCACGTTCTTGTCAGCGGAAACCTCCGTTTACCTGAAATTGAAAAGTAGGAAGAACATTCACTAAACGCAACAAAGAAAATAAAGACCCTCAAAGGCAAACAATTCACCCAAACCTACATACAAATCATGGTCCAAAACGTCCTCATCTGTCACTCAACACCGCACTGACGGCAACATTTCCCCGTCTAACGATCAAAGATTCAAGAAATGAGATCAATATCATACATCGTCCCGACTCCAAATACGCCAAATCCATTTACACGACCAGACTCACGACAATACTGCGCGCAGTCGTACTCCCGATACACCACAGCCCCGGAAGCCGGACCCCGAGAGACGCACCACGAAAAACCCAAACGAGCGAGATCACCTCCGACCTCCGCGAAGTAAGGCCGCAGCAGCCGCCTTTTTCTTCGTCGCAGCAGTCTTCGCAGCAGTCTTTGCACCGGTCGCCCCGGTCTTAGCTTTAGTGGCACCAGTACCTGCACCAGCAGCACCAAACAGTTGCTCGTTACCAACAACGCCCTGTCCATCCCAATTCAGCATCATCAGCACACGCAAACATGAGATCAGAAACAAATAACTCACATTAGTGACAGTGACCCCATTGAGCGCCGCGTTCCCACTAATGATGTCACCGTAGTTATCGCTCAACAGCTGGACACCAGAGACGAAGTCCTTCTGGTCGAACTCGCTGTATAATCATCAATCAGCACGGGCCCAGGGGAGAGCGAAGGGGATAACACACCAGTGGCCGCCGTTGGGCGATGCATCAGCCGTCTGTAGCTGGCTGATCTGCGCATCGGTCAGCCCCGCGTCTGCGGCTAGCTTTTCGTACGCGGCAATGGCCTGGGGTCTGCATAGGATGCCGGAACGCGGGTCAGACTTCCTGGGCACATGCATGGTTAATATAAGGAATGCTTGACGAACATCGATGTCTGAAGATCTGGCAGTTCATTTACAGTGCTCTGCCAGTGCAGCCGGAGGTTGGATAGATCGCCTTGGACGGGGACTTCTCTATCGACAGAAATAAGTTATTTATCAGCAACCTCCGTCGGAAGAAAGGAAATTGGAGGTAAGACGTACGGTGCAAGTCCACCACAGCCCAGAACAGCGCCGGGGACACCAAGCGATGCGCCAAAGGCTGGCAGCATGAAGCCTATTCCACGTTTTAAGTTCATCATTTACTTCCGTTACAAGAAGATCTAACGCTTACCACTCAGCAAAAGCGAGCCGCCACTGACACCCTCCATGAAAATCTTCGTCGCATCGAAGTTGACGACTTTCGGCAATTCCTGGACCCCGAAGGTGGTTCTGTCAATACCCAACATGACTGTCGATGATGGGTATCAGCTTACGGTGGTGAGAAGTTCGTTCACTGCTGCGCTGTGCGCCGCGCCGTCTGGGCTGGAGTAAGTACCTGTGTCAGCGGGATGAAATATGACGTTAGACACGGATATGCGTACCGGACCAGACCAGTAGCATCTTTGGGGTCGGAGCCACCCCAGCGCAGTTGCGGGTCAGGAGAAAGCAAGGCAACGCCCATGAGGCCGTTGTTAACGCCTTGATTCTGTGAATCCAGAAGTCAATATGCAATTCGACTCTCGGGACACGAGGAAGCGATGACGCACTGGGAAGTCGAAGAACGATTGCCCGCCGTCGCCGTGGAACAGGACCTATCAAACAGCGAAAGGTCGTTCAAGCCCCAAGTGCGGTCATAAATTTCCCTAGCGCACATTGATTCCCAGATTGCCCGTTGCAGCAGCAGCAGCGCCGTTCGCGCCAATCAACTCCGCAGCTGGTGCCGACACCTTGAAGCGCATCGTCAAGCCACTGATGATAGACTTAGTCAGTTCGGACCCAAGGCAAAAGGCACATCCAAGAACTCACTTGATTACGACCTGCTTGTCAATAATGGTGCTTCCGTCCGTGGCCTTAGCCGTTGCAGCTTTAGCCCCAGTATTTGCGGTCTTGCGCGTACGTTGTCGAGCCTCAAGAGGCGCGGCTGAGGTCAAGCAGACGCTAGAGAGGACGGAGACAAGGAGAGAAAGGTGGGTGAAGCGGGAGAACATGGTCGTCTAGGCTTTGAGGTCGAAATGGAATATGAAGATTGACGATGGGCCGGCGAAATTGAACTTGAACTTGAGCTTGAAGACGTGCTTGCGACCTTGAATTTGAAACCAGCTAGCTGGGGAAAGAAAGACAAGAGGAAAGGGGAACAGGAAGATGAACTAGAACCAGCCCTGGAGGAAAAGAGACGTTGGAGTGAGACGTTGGAGTGAGGCGAGGTTCTCGTATATGTATATCATTTAAGGATACCGCATGAAGTTGCACCGTTGCTCCATATCTGACGTGGTTCACTTGCCGACGACCACCACGGTCGTCGAGGAAGGTGCCAAGACGTGCCAAGGGCATGGGACACATGGCTCTCCAACGCTTCGAACTGATGAGCTCCAGCTTGAGCTTTCGATATTCGGATTTTCGAGGTCCCGTGGCTAAAGGAAATAAAAGCAAGGATGTATGGGTATCTGTCAAAGACCGCTGGATGCCTGTGATGAAGAGGATAACTGGTAGTCTGACAGTTCAGAGTTGTTGTGACGATCGCCATCGCGAGGTGCCAAATTCAGAAGAAATCTTCAAATCAAGATGGTCACCCGAACTCGCCAGATTAATGGAACTTTGGAAGAGAGGGCCGCGGGCGGGAGAGTGCGAGCAGTTGATACCGGGAAGAATTCATGTCGCGTCGGATTGGAATGAGCATGAGCTACTATCCCATCACCGTGACTTAGTTGATTGTATTTGACAGTGTTTAGTAGTCTTCTCATGCCCCCACCATCATGGTCTCGATGTCCTGCTTAATAGTCAGATCTCTCGGAAGCGCGACTGGTGACTAGGTGACTACTTATCCTAATGTCTGATCCCACAAATACCCTGGAATTTAACATCATTCTGTCCTTGAGGGACTGTACTTTGAACGCCTTCGAACCTTCGCCTTTCAATATCTAAGGAGGCACGCATAAATGACAGCACTATCATCGCCCACCCTGGACGGTCTTCCAGCTACCAGCTTCCTCTCGCCGCCCTCTCTTGGGAATAATCCGGCGGTCAATACGCTGATCGAATCCATTCTCGCCGCTGACTGTCTCGATGAAATCTCCGACATCGATAACGGCGACTCCATCCGACGTTACATCACCTCACAGGGAAAAGCAAAGGATGGCGTGCTGCGTAGGGGAATCATCTTTTGGTTGTACCCTACGGGTTTCATCGGTCCGGTTGAGACACTCGAGCAGGACTGTGAACGTGGAAAGAAAGGAGACGTATTGCACCATGGTGTGCTCGTAACGGCGGAAGCCGGTGTGAATGTTGAAGCTGCAGTCAAGGTGATGAGCGCGGCGATCCCTGTCAATGGGATAGCGACTCTCCATGTACCTCGAACATATCCGCCATTGTAAATCGCTTTCAACGCCAGGTAATGCGCTCATGTATGATTTTTAACTGGAGTCCTCCATCACTGACGTCTTCATCATAGATTTTCGTAATGTGCCTCCATTGGTGCTGTTTTGATATTCTCTACTGTGATCATTCCTTCCCCAAACTCACGCACATGGCGACGCAAAGATATCAACATACATTTACGTATGCAGACGGGTGTGTTTCATAAGTTCCGCGTTTACTGGGATGAGGCCTTAAAATTAGATGAAGCTTGTGACAAACTATCATAATCCGAGTCAGTATCACGGCCAGCGGTTTCAATAAAGGCCAGTCCCAGGCTTACGATGACCTCGTGCTTTCTGTCATAACCACGCCCTTCGAAACCTCGTATACGCAACCTATAGTCAACTCTGAGGGTTGGTAACATGAATGTCAGCGAACTCGAAGCTGCTCGAGGTACGGCACATCTGCTAGATTCTTCTGGTAAATTCTGACATCTATTATGCATGCCACCAGTACGACGAGAGCCTTTGACTTATCCTGAAACAGACATTGCTGTTTCTTCATTCGGCGGAAAGCAGGCTAGGGACACAGGCTATGCAAGAATCCGGCGCGAAGTCAAAAATTTGAAAGCAGCGATACGAGTGTGGAATGAACGCCATAACAGTCTGAGCCTGTCCTCTAGACTGCCTCCCGAAATTCTTTCCACCATCTTCGAATTCTTCTCTGAGGCTGAACGAAAGGAGTTGATAGACGGCGTATTCGACGATTTTAAATGGATCCGCATCTCCCATGTATGCCGACACTGGCGTCGTGCTGCTCTCGCCTGTCCCAGCCTATGGAGCAGCGTTCTCTTGACACATCCATCCGCTAGAGAACTGCTACATCGTTCAGGTGCGGCACCGTTAACCATGTGGTTCAAATTAGAGGACCCTTCAGACTTCGGGAGAGTCAGGCTGTTGCTGAAGCACATGTCACGGGTTGAGGAGGTCGGATTATACTTCCAGGGCTACGCATGGGTCTGGGAAGGGAGCCTGACTACGGTCCTCAGAGAAATCCATGCATCCCCCTGTCTCAAGACGTGTATCATCAGCTTCGAGAATGCGGCCACCGGAACGCTTCCTGGCGCATTTCTGTCAAAGGCACCTCAACTGAAGACCCTCACACTACAGCGCTGCATGTTGCCCAACAATTGTCCGGAATTTCCTTCACTTACCAGCCTTTCCATATTATCCACATTTGACACCTTTCCATCATTACGCAGGTTTAATCACATCCTTAACAAGTTCCGCATTCTGGAACGCCTCATTTTAGACTGGGATTTCCAAAACACTCTGGACCTATTCGAAAACGCAGAATCTCCGGCTATTCTCCCGTATCTGCGCGAACTACGCATTCACACGACCTTGAACAACTGCTCCGCCCTTCTAAGAAACATCATCTTCCCCATCAAGGCCTCCGTTAGAGTAAGCCCTTACACCTTCGGAGTCGATTCTCCGATTTCCTCTTTCGGGAAGATCCTCCGTAAACGAATTGCGCCGATTATCTGCCTAGAGGTATCCAACGAATGGGACAGTGTTCACTTAAGGATCTGGGATCAGCTGGGCACCTATTTCCGTCCACCAGGGTCCACCAGGGTCCATATCCGACCTTTATGTGACGATGGACATTCCGAACCGACCTTTAGGAGCAGAGGGGCCTCTCACAGCTTCAAGCAGTCTTTGGTTGACACTGCCCTTGGAGAATACAGCGTCCCTTCACATCCACCATATTCAACTCCAAATATGCGAATGGATGGATATACTTGGAAGGCTGGGACGGCTGGAACACCTGCGAGTTGATCGACATATCGGGAATAGCAATGAATTGATTGCGGCACTGTCCTTAAACCATCGACCAGCTCTGCTCCCCAAGCTTCGGTGCTTGGTAGCTGAGGGATGGGAACTTCTCGATGACGACGCTGCAACAATGCAGCTAAAGCTTTTTCTTGAGGAGCGTCAAACGCGTGGCGCAGTTTTGCAAGAGCTTCATCTTCGCGGATGCCTGACGACGGCAGAAACTGTGGCAGGTTTTTACCCTTTGGCAGCGATGGTAGACTGGGAAGGTTCTTTTTAGGTTGCTTATCAGTGTTGTATAATCAATCGCTGGAGAATGTAGACTAGGTTGTAAATACTTTCAATCCATGACTCAGCCCATGCGTCTTCTGCCACATGTGCGTTTGCCCGTCAAGACAAGTGACGATCGTAGAGATTCTGCGGGCCACATCTCCAGGTCAAGATCATCCACTGCATGAGAGACTCATTCGCCGCTAGGGCTCAGGGCAACCACAGCGATGCGCTCGAGAATTGCACAATCATACACATACTCACTTTTCTCTTGATTTTTTCCAAATAAAAACTCGTTCACAATTCGAAGGTACATGCAAATTCAAAACTACTCAATCCCTTAATACACACAATGCGCCCAAAAATTGTATCCGAACATATCCTAACATTCACTGTCGAAACCGATCGATGGCATTTCAGCGAACATAAACGGGAGCGGTCGCGACGCATAAAACCTGGACAGAAAGTATGAGCAAACAAAATCAAGCACCAAACATGTTCATGAGCACCTCTCCCGGATAGATGTTAGCGCACTCCGCATCAACATTAGGATTGTTCGCCCTTAGGATATCAAAGGTTATAGCAGCGTCCTCCAGGATGACGGCACAGCTATCCCCGTCTTCAACACGGCGAACAGTGGTGCAATCTCGTCCTACAGCGCCGAGACAAAGAATCTGTAGGCGGGACAATTCATGTTACTTGGGTCACTGGCAAAGTGAGCTGCTGTTCGTTACCTGGCCGACGAATAGGTTGTCACAGGCGTCATCGACGGTGGGGTTGCTGAGCAAAAGCTGGTACCTTCAGTGTGATGCGGCATGATGAGCTCTGTTTAATTCTGATAATCTGCGTATGGAAGACTCACGTCGAAGCGTTCTGTGCGAAGGAAATGGCGTCGCAGGTGTCGCCGGGCACCACTTCGTAGGTGCGACTGCAGGTCCTGGCCACGAGCGGGCTTGCAGCAGCTACGTCGACGAAGTCAGCAAGGATCTCGACGGACCCGGGACACAGTGAGCTGCATTTACCCATGTAAGCACCAGTGGCGACGAGAGCGGTGAGGTAGACGCGAGCAAACATTCTTAAGTGAGGGAGAGGCTTGCGAAAGTGACGAAGAGAGGTAATTGTTCAAATTCCTTTGGACAATGGAAAAATCATAGCGCGGACGGACTCACCTTTATACCTCCAGGATGGTCCCCGGAGGGGGTAGCCGACCTGACTCTTGTGGATTACCACGCTATGAGCTGGGTATGCGTAGATTTGACTCGTCTGTTCGTGAGACATATCAAGAGCACACGCGGGCGGCGGGGATATGCCGTTGAAGAATACTGAGTCGCGCGCCTAACAATCAAAGAAGGCGCTAGGAGAACGCTGGAGAAAGGCTCCGTGCTGGACGGTGCGACTATGTCGGCTCCTGCGAGCGCTGCTATGAGGCTCCGAGCTTTCAACTGGAGCTCAAAAACATCAAGTCATTTACTGTGTGAAAAGGTCCACAAATTAGAATTCCCGATTCATCATGGAAAATGGAGGTAAGTAACCTCCGAGTCGATGCGCGGCGTGATCTACCGTTCAACTCCTCGATGACTCGAAGGCTGAAGCCTGAAGTTGAAGAAAACATAGCGCCCATCAGTCTATTCACATCAGCGCTTCCGAGTCGCGCCAGTCACGGTTCCTGCCCAGTGCCCGCGTGAGGCCGAACGAGCGTGCATGTGCCCGGTCGCGACTCCTCACTCCTGCATGGATGATGGAGATAAGTAACCTCGATGCGCCTACCGTTCGACTCCTCGATGACTCGAAGGCTGAAGCTGAAGAAAACAGAGGGCCCATCAACCAGCGCTTCGCGTCTGTCACGGTTCCTGCCCAGCGCCCGCGTGAGGCCGAGCGCGCTTGCATGTGACCAGTCGCGAGGTATCGGTTCCGAGTGCCGGGACGCGTCAAGGACTCGTTTTCCCATCGTCACCTGTGAGACTGTGGCTCGTATAGAAGCTTGACTCGAGTTGACGCGGAGAAGTGATGAGCAAAGAGAAGGTTAGCGCGCGCCGCAGAGTGCATCGAATTTAGTGAGGCTCGGTCGGGATATAAATATGATGATAGCAACCTGGATGAGCGCTGCTAGTAGTGAGCACAACACGCCCAAAGTATATACACAACATATCCTACATACACACATACACGAAAACTATTCCTAAGCACTCCCCACCCCACCCCATACTAGTACTCGCACACCAAAAAAAGTACACGCCCGCCCCCTCCAACGGGTAAGCTATGATACAACAATCAATAAGTAGATAAAAGCAGAATATACAACCACATCGTATGGGTAAACCGGGGACCCCTCCGCCCCCTCAAACTCCACGCCCGAGCACAGCGCGATTCAGACCAACGTAAGCCCCTTCGCCCTCGAAAAGTCCACGAGGTTCTTCAGCTGCTCAAGCGTCAAGAAAATCAAGATGGTCGTAGGCTGCAGACGCGACCAGGCGGGGAGCCAGCCCTTGAACATGAACATGGCGCCTTCGTTTCTCAGCGAGGTCTTGATCACGCCCATCGTCGACTACATGGGATAGTGTCGTGAGGATGCGGGGTGAAGCGAGGGGGGTGGGGGGAGACGTACGTTTGACCCGGGGCCGGAGGCGTTCATTATGCGACTCTGCCGAACGTGTCAGTATTAGTTGGTGGGGAGGACGGAAAATGGAAAAGGGGACGGACCTTGAGGACATCAGCAGGCGAGCAGACGGTCGTTGCGACTGTGCCCTGTACCACGAAACCACGGAATGTCAGTTGGCTACCAAGTTTGCAAGTGAGAAGGAAACGTACGGCGGCGAAACTGGCGGTGAAATGGCAGTAGATGTTGTCGTCGAAGTATTTCGTCTTCAGGAGTTCTGACTTGAAGAAGTCGTACCTAAACCAATTACACGATGAGAAGGCGCATATAATGAATGGGGCGATTGGGGTACATACGATGCGAGCTGACTCGCGTTCATGAGGATGGCTCGGAACACATTCGGGCCGACGCCCCGACCAAGGGACGTGATTCCCTCCTCGCGAACCATCTACAATCAGAAATCATCAGTATCCGCAGAACAGAACGTCCTCCTGCGCGCATTTATGGGAGCATGACGTAGGGCACACGACCCAACAAGAAGGCACCGATCACATCACATGCACCCCCTGATGTCAAAACGCGGGGAAAGGCGAGGCGCTTACCCTGAACAACGCATCGAAGCAGTGCTTGTAGTTGAACCGCTTCTCGGGTGGTTTCGCAAAGTCGCCTTGTAGCCGGACCATGACGATCTCTGCAAAGGGGGGTGAGGGTGAGGAGATGTGGAGTAGTAGTGTGTCAAATCAAAGGGGTGCGGTACCTCCTGGATTCCCGACGAATCCTGCAACGCCTCCCGCTAGGGTCGAGGACGGGCGATCAGGGGTTGTACACAATAGGAGGCGGTGGAGTACACACCCATGCTACCGGCCAAAGCAAGCTTCCACGCAGGCGCATCCTTCCCGGCTCCCAGCAGCTTCTTGCTCTCGTCATACGCGTAGAACCGACACATCGAGTATGACATTTGGCGCATCCACGTCCCAGAGATTCCATCGAAGAGACCTCGCACTCCTACATTCGGACGACGGTGTGATCAGAGTGTGGTTTTGGGTGAGAGGAATGGGACGTACCGGCAGTTCTATATGTCTTCTTTATACTCTCTATCATGCGTTTATCGCCGGACGCCTGTAGTCGTACTTTAGTGAGATCTAGAGGGCTGGGGAGCGTTGTTAATCCGATCTTCATCGCACGAGGCAACATGCAGCGTACTGAGTGATCGAAGCCGCAATGGTCGCCGCCAGGCCTGAACACTCTAGTCAGATTCCCAACCCCCCACGCAGGAGACGATTCCACACACCTCCTAGCCACCACGGATAAGGGCGCTTCTTCGCTTCCGACTTTGCGATGGTATTAGCAGGAGACGACATAGCTAGGAAGGAGTAGAGTAGACTAAGTGGAGTCCAAATGGTGGGAGAGTGGGAGGAGGCTGGTGAGGGTGAGCGCAGTAGACAAGGATCGAGTCGATTATAAGTGAGGTGAGAAACACCCGTGTCAACTCGGTGTCAACTGGAGCAAGCCGTCGGTTACTGGTTACTGTTGAACTTGAAGAGGATCGGGCCAAGTTCCGAAGATTCGCTGGGGGTATGAATGATATGGCGTGAATTCCCGAGAAAAGAACACAGTGAATAGGGACGTTGTCAATCAAGACATCTGCATTGGTGAATGCTACCTCCCCCCGTGACCGGCCGAAATGCGGCGCTCCGACCCCGTGGTCCTACCTCTAACCCTACCCTACTAGTACGTGGGGCCAAAAATACCAGGTAAATCATAGCCGTACGCTAGTGTACCCCCAGGCCTCTGCGCTCCCGTCTTATCCCGATATCTGAAATGACGTGAATGGCAGTCTCACGATGATGGTGATGGGGGCGTCCTAATCAGTCGGCCGACGCGCAATAGCGACGATCCTGGGAAGCGTGCGGAGTTGTGTCGGACAGCAGAAGAACCAAGGGCGCGCCCACGTATATTCGTCGCCGCAGAGAAGGGTAGCGTCGCCCGGTGCCGAATCCGAATTCCGTCGAGGGTTATCTTGGTGAAGTCACACCTGGGCGGCCATCCGCATCCCAGCACCTAGTACTAGGGGGCACCACTACGGCATGCCAGAATGATGCAAGGCTGCTTAAATCCGCGAAGAACACCTATGTATACCTGTCAGCGACAATCAGATTGTGACGAAAAATCAGGCGTACCGGCCGACAGAAGCTCGAGAATCGGCCTGCCAGAAACGAGCCAGAAACTAGTCACAAGGCTTTGAACGCCCCACTCCTTGGCACTGTGGCATCGGGGCGCGCGTTAACACAGCAAGTTCAATCGTCGAGGAATAAAAAAAAAGAGGGATAGTATCAACCAATCATGATTTTTGTCATCGCAATTTTTTTTCGATCGCATCAAACACCGTCGATGGTCCGTGCGCATCTGCAAAAAGGTATAAAAGGCTACCCCGCTCATCGTGAATCCTTACCACTCTGGCCTTTTGGCTTAGATCAAGTGTAGTATCTGTTCTTAATAGTTTAACCACTATTATGGAGGCACCGCCTCCATTCTTGGTTATCTAATTTTTGCCGCCCTTGTCCTCTGTGCTCTGCTTGCAACATGGAGGCGCGATGACCTTGCTGCTGCAGTATTGGCTTGTGTCGTCGGGGGATCCCTTCTCTCTTTTTCCTGTTATTTCGTTACGCGTCTGTTGACGGTGCGATGGAATGCAGGAAATGGATGGTTGTGGATTTCGTCATTTTTGGAACTGCTTATCAGTGGACACTTGTACTCGAGTACTTCGTCGCTTGTCGAAGGCTATGGTAGTTGCTCTGTCAAGTGCGGGTATTCTCGCTGCACTAGTCTTCCATCTTGGTTTTCATCAATACGATCTGTGTTGCCGGTTCTCGTCGTGCTAATAATAATATACATTTCGTACTGCGTTACGAAGCATTTTATAAGTCAAGGCCAACCGTATTCAGTCGACGCAGCACTTCGAGGATTGCAAGCCCTTCCAAAATAAGAGCATGTAGGCACCCGAGAGTACCTCACATCGTACTATAAGTGAGTATAAGCCGCCGTCCCTGCCTTACAATGGCCAGCAAGCATGGTATAATAATCCAACGTTGAACCAGGTTTCGCATTGACAGTGGCACGGTCTGTACTCGGGTTCGATTCCCGGTCAGAAACCTTTCTCGATCGCGAGTCCTTTTTTGTGTAGTCGACGACGAAAACATCAGGATTTACAGGAATCGGGTGAGTGCGCTCGTATATTTACATAAGACCCTCTTTGATGGTCATCAGTTCCGGTGTAATTCAAAATAGAATGGATTAGACAGACTACGACGGTTGGAACCGATATCAACATCTGCTGTAGCCTGTCAGATGTGAAGATCCGACCCCGGGGGCGTTAGGGATTTGCCCTGATCAGTGATATGCACATCCGTACGGATCCTGCCACACCAAATCGATAAGACATCCCTTCCCCAGCGCGAGCTGTCTACATCAGTACTTGTTGAGATGACGATGCAAGAAATTTCTCGAAAAAGAATGCCGGTGTTTGTCGCGGTTTACCAACGCCCCCCGTCCGCCCGGGGTAACGGCGTTGGGCGCTGCATCCTCGTTGAAACAAGCACGCCACAGGAAACTGTACAGGACCACTGATGCCCATCTCTTCGTGACGGCACCGAGTTACGCTCCCTCCCATTAGTTCTGATCTTGCTCTCCCTCGTTGTCTTTCAACTTCCACTTAGTGCCACCCCGACCGTATGATGTCACGGACATCGATAACCGGGCACCCGACCCGCGAAGGCGGCACCTCCAAAGATGTTATAGGGCCTGGGGAACCGATGAGCAAGGGCAAGAGCAAGCACCCCGCGACGAAGCTCCTGCTCAAAGCGCACCTCCTCCTCTTGGGGCTCGCGCTGGCGTATGGCGCGATCGTGCTGATGGTCCTGACGCCGTGGGTGCAGACGCAGTACGTTTTCTCTTCTTTTCAACCTTTTTTTTGGTGGGGAGACTGATGGGGGGTGGGTAGTGTGGTGTATGCGCATAGGATTGATTGGTTTGGGTATAATGGGTTTGATCATCCTGAGAATTACGGGCTTGCGCGTGAGTGGCACCCCTTCTTGTACAGGAAAGAAAAGCTGATACTCAAGGCAGCCGGAAAGACGGTGAACCTACACCTCAAAGCCGCAGACAACACCACCCTCGGCGCATGGTTCATCTTCTCCGAGGCCTTCTACCGCACCCTCCCCTTCCCCCCCTCCTCACCCCCCTCCCCCCACGAGCTCGAATCCCAAAACGCCGCCCGCATCCGTCTTGCCCTCACCCACTCCCCCACCCTCCTCT
This sequence comes from Lyophyllum atratum, assembly GCA_014905825.1. Taxonomy (NCBI): domain Eukaryota; kingdom Fungi; phylum Basidiomycota; class Agaricomycetes; order Agaricales; family Lyophyllaceae; genus Lyophyllum; species Lyophyllum atratum. The sequence goes on along the minus strand of JACGCN010000009.1, from coordinate 354,767 downwards.
TCCTGCACGGCAACACCGGCACCCGCGCCCTCCCCCTCCGCACCGCCCTCTACACCGCCCTCACCTCCCGCCTCCACACCAACATCCTCGCGCTCGACTACCGCGGATTCGGCGACTCCTCCGGTTACCCCTCCGTCTCTGGGGTAGCCTTAGATGCGCTCGCCGCGTGGGAGTACCTTGTGGGGATGGGGGCGGAGGAGGGGAGGGTGGTGGTGGTGGGGCATAGTCTGGGGACGGCGGTGGTGGGGTTGTTGGGGGCGAGGTTGGGGAGGGAGGGGGTGGGGGTGGGGGGGATGGTGTTGTTGAGTGGGTTTTCGTCGATTGGGTATTTGATGGGGCAGTATTATCTTTTTGGGGTGGTGCCGTTGTTGAAGCCGTTGGCGGCGTTGCCGTTCGTTCCGCGTGAGTGCTTATAATTCTGAGGAGGTGGGTGGGTGCTGATGGATGGATAGGCGTGTTGACGTGGTCGATTGCGCATAATTTCGATACGCTGACCTTGGTGCCTGTACGTCTCTTTCTTTCACTTTCGTTGGGGGAGAGCTGACTTGGGCATATGCATACACAGGACATCAAATGCTCCGTCCTCGTCGCGCACGCCGAAGACGACTGGGACATCTCCCACACCCACTCCTCCGTCATATTCAACGCCCTCCTCGACCCCTACCTCCCCCCCTCCCCCTCCCCCTCCCTCCTCCCTCTCCCTAATTCCTCCTCCCCCTGGCACACCCTGACGACGCATCAGGCGGCGCGGGCGGTGCAGAGGGCGGCGCTGGTCACACGGACGGAGGTGGAGCATTTTGGGGTGCTGGATGAGTTTAGGGATGGGGAGGGGAGGAGGATTGCGCTGTTGAAGACGAGGAGGGGGGGGCATGATATTGGGAGGATGGAGGGGGTGCAGGATGTGATTGGGAGGATGTTTGGGTTGATTGATTAGATTAGATGTGGGATACCCAGAGTGGGGGCTAGGCCTTTCGCTCCTAGTGTATAGATGTACTCTAGACTGTCCTGTAATCCTAATCTGTAATGTTTCCTATCCATGTACTTGGCTGTTCTGATTCACTCGCAGCCCGAGAGACAATAAAACAGAACCTCGGAACCATGTGACATGCATACCCGGGCTCGAGTGTGCCCTGGCTCTATTGTCTCCCCCCGTCATCCTCGCCGTATTCGCCAACGGGGAATGTATCACCGCAGGGGCGAGAACAATAGCCTCGTGGCAGGGGCGCGGAGGGAAGCCCGAAGACGAGAAGCCTGGAGGTTGAGCCGAACAGCTGACCCGGCCGGGACCCACCTAAGCCTATGGGGCCTTTTTGTTCTGCGGCGTATGTAAACTGGCCAGCAGGACTGTATACTTACCCACTTTGACTTGGACCCACTGGTAGGCGTTCTTGTTGCGTGTCTCTTGTAACTTGTCTTGTACTTTCTTTGCACCCCCCCCCACCCCCTCCCGTACGCCATGTCCACCGAAGAGAGGAAGATCGTGCTGTTCCCCGCCCCACCCCCCACGACGAATGCACTGAGTGCAGCGCAGCGCATGCGGCTCGTGCGTTCGAGTAAGAAACTCGGGCGGATTCTTGGGATTACGCCCCACTTTGTTGACTGTCATGGTGTCGAGGAAGACGTGGGACCATTAGGTGGGTTCTCCTTCTCCTCTCCTTCGTGTCTTCTGTGCACCCCTGTCCCCAGCTTCTTCCTTTCCCCGGTGTCGTACAACTCCGAGCTATAACTAACATGGCTTCTCTACTTGTACAGCCCCCTTTGCATTCGACGACATGCTGTCCCTCCGCTCCTCCTCCCGCGCCTCCACGGACTCCCACTCCCGCTCCTCATCCCTCTCATCCCGTGCAAGCACCGATTCCGCATCCTCAACCACCTCGTCCTTCACATCCACCTCCAGCATCAGCTCGCGCATATCGCTCCCATCGCACGACACCTGGCCCGCGCGCAAGCCACCCATGCTCCGTCTCGCACTCGCGGCGCCTCCGGACCTGGAGAGTATCCCTGCGTCTCCAGTGACTCCGCACACCCCGAGATCCAGGCCTAGACTCACGCACCGCCGCACGCCCCCGCTCGACGGCTCCCCTTCCTCCTCCCCTTCCTCCTCCCCTCCCTCTCCAGCCTCCTTATGCACAGACTCAGACCCAGAGAGCCCGCACCCCTCCCCCACCGCCCCCACATTCACCATCCCCCACCCCGCCGCTCCCTCCATGCGCCGCGCCAAGATGGACAGACTCCGCCGCACACTGGGGGAGGGCGTGCCGCTGCGCCTCGTCTTCCCGCCTTCGCCTTCGCCTTCCTCTGACTCGGAGGAGGAGGGGTCGGAGCCGTCGTTGTCCCTGTCCCTTTCCTCAGGCTCTAGGAGCACGAGCGAGGAGAGTCTGAACACGCCCTCTACGTCCCCCGTCTCCGAGTCGTTGGAGGAGGAGAAGGACCTGCCCCGCGTGCCGCACTCCCTCCACATGCGTAGCACGTCCGAGCTATCGACAAGGAGGAGGAAGAAGACCGGGATCGCCCACACCCGCGATTCCATGGTGGAAGGCGGGTCCTCACCGCACCGCGCGGCACGGAAGTCGTCGGTGGTAGTGGTGGCCAGTCCGGGGCTGGTGGCGAGCCGACCTGCGCCGCCGCCGCCTCCTGGGTCGAAGGTGAGGACGGGGAGGAGGGGGAGCGTGTTGAGGAAGCCTGTGCCGTTTTACCTTGATGCTCCTACACCCGCCCCACCGCCCAAGGATAAGGAGCATAACCGGAAGCCGAAGCCCCAGCCCAAGCAGAACAAGAAGGGAGCGCCCACCGTCCTGCCCCACCGGCGCTCGCACTCCTCAAACTCGGGCTCGCGGCTGGACGTGATACCCGAAAGCCCACTCGAGAAGAGCTCCGAGTGGTTCGGCGAAGGGGACGGGGAGGAGGATGGGTTCGACTTCGAGTATGTGGGGGAGGAGGAGGTGTTGGAGGCTGCGATGTGGGGGTGGGGGTATGGCGGTGTTATGACCGGGGATGGGGGTGCAGGAGGGTATGGGATGGGGAGGGGGTTGGCGAGGAGTTATGGGAGGGTGTGAGGGTGTGTTTTTTTGGTGCTTTCTTTCTTTTCTTTTTTTTGTCTTTTTTTGGGGGGGTTGATCGTTCTGCTGTCTTCATGTATTCACGCATCGGTCCCCGCTCTCCAAGCAAGAATCCCGTCTCGTCGCATTATCCTCATCCACGTCATGGCCCGTACACGACTCGTCACGCATTTTATAACGTATATACTTAATCTTCTCGTCGCACGTCCCACGACTCTCCGATCCCCCCCTCGCCCAGTGCGCCTTTCCTCTTCAAAACGCCTCTTGTTCTCCCGTCCCTGTTCACTGGTTTGCTGGGGACTGTTGTATGCATGTATGTACCTCTAGGAGTTGTATCGGACATGCTGGCGTGCATACTTACTTGATAACATCGTGCGTCTCGACGCCGTTTCTGAAAGCTTCAATCTTAGTTGATGTTGTATGCGTGTCAAGGATCCCATTGTATGCTTCAACCAAAGGTATGGAATTCGAAATGGATAGGTCGTAGGGCCGTACAGTATCATGCGAATCATGGAATAGTACTATTTTAATATTTTAATATTTAGGCGAAGTTGCCAACCGTGACATCATACCTAGGCCTTTCTTCTTCTTCAACTTTACTAACAGGTTGGCGGACCACTAACGGATTGGTGGACGACAAGCTCATGCGGTCTTTACTAAGGACAAGGTCCTAGGAAAGCTTCTGCCACAAGAATGGGGGTATGGCGCTCATGGCTGTGCCAGTCATGTTTGGCCCTTGGGCGGAGTCCTGTACTTAACCCTGTTCAAGCGTCGACCTCCCGGTCCCTCGGCCATTTTCTCGCCGTACTGAACTAGTATCCACTTAAGGGGCGCCAGCAATCTGAAGAACACCTAGGAGGAAACACTTGCGCTTGATACATATGACGTGGGTACCGATCTCTGCCTACATTTTCGAGAGATGACAGCTATTTCTTCAGTCCTCGCCCTACATAGGGCGCGACAGGGCGCAACAGACGGTATGCCCGATGTGCTCTTCTCCCCAAGTGCGGCGAGTATACCCTCCGTCCCTCGTCGAGGTCGTCGTGCAGTCGAGAATGACATTTCTCTACAATATCTCGTGTCTCGAGGCAGCCTCTAATGAGGAAGGGTGTACGCCTGGGCGAGCCCACAGGTGCGGTGCGCGGGGTAGTGCTTCGGAGGAGTAACATGGAGTTGTTGTTCCGTTGTGGTTACAGCCGATAAGTTGCGTTCACTGATCAAGAAGTAGTATCGACAAGTGTTAAGTCGATCTTATCTGATCATGAAAGAAAAACCCAGGTGGTGGGGCTGTGCAGGAACTGGCATAGATGCACACTATTTAAGCGAAGTCTATGGCAACAGCGACTGCTCAGCTTCGCTTAACAGTGCTGGGGATGCGCAACGTCTATGAAAACCGTGAAATGTTTGTACCTGTTTGATACTGAGGCCGCCCACTGTGAATGAGCTTTCCGCGCGCCCATCTTAATAACTCCTGGCCACCTCAGCGTAAAACCAATCCGAAGAGTGCGATCCCATTATTTTACTATGACCTACGCTTTCACGCCATGGAATTTTTTTATCTCAAAATCTGAAGAAGTTACCTTGTGCATCTCATTCAATTTTGTGAATCTGGAAAAGTTATGGCGTGGAAATCTGCTTATCCATGAGTAAATCAATTTGCTTCATATGAGTTGGGTGCGAAATGGTGCGTGAGAGATGGTATTAACTCGGAAAGGGATCACCGCACAAGGAGTTCCGAGAAACGAGAAGAATGATTTATCACACAACATTTTAGGCATTATATAGTCTACATATACTGTTTATAAGGTTGATAAACTTTCTAGCCGTCTGGATCGCCTGCGATGTCCAAATCTCAAAATTCCTTTCGAAGGGGAGGGATTTGGCTGCGTCAATAATTCGGTGGCTGTACGCTTAGTCAGCGTCACGGAAGTTTGGCCGACGTTGCGCATCCCCATTAACAGTGGTTTGTAATCTGCCCTGAACCAAACAAACCCAGGACCCCGAACGCATAGGTTACACGTTATCCCATCTCACATACATACCTCCTGAGCAGCTTCTCTGAAGCTGTCCAGGAATTTCGTCGAGTACAGTTCTTATGGAGTTTCCTTGGTTTTCGCCTCTTGCCTTCGATTTCTTTACTTTCATTCAAGAAAGAGCGGGTCTGTGTATTGATTAGGTATCAAGTACTCTAACTTCCTTGTCCAATCGTTGAAGAGCAAGTTCCAGTTTTGGTGACATGTTAGCGGCATGCGCCGCCTGTGGTGTCGATTGGCCTCCTAAAGCAAAAGTCAATGGAAGGGTTGCCTTTGACAAATGAAGGACATACTCAACCGTGTCTGTGGCGCCTCCTGAGGTATCCGAAATCCTGAGGTTTCCGAAAGGTGACCCTAAGTTGGTTGTTTGAAAGGAATGAATGACGCACCAAATGTCCTGCAGAGAGCATTTTTCACTCGGATGTGTGAAGCATTATTTGGGCATATCCATACCCGCTCCATTGCCGCTTATAGGCCTGTGGTGCTGTTGGAAGTCGGGCTGCCGCCGACGACAAGTCCGAATGACGAATGACGACGTCGTCTGACTCAGTCAAGAGGGAAAGAAAATTTACTTACAATTTTCCTTGCAATTTTACTTCACTTACTAATAGCTTAATTTCAAATTAGAGTACAGTATATAAAGGCCTCTTCGAGGTCGTAGAATAGTTTACCAATACATTAACGTTCCCCAACGTTCGAAGTCAGCTTATAAAGTTCAACAGGTTATGGGCCCCGATTGCCTTAACTAAAGAAACAAGTACTGGTTCGATCTCATCTCTCTACTCGCCCTCTACTCTCTTATCTGGCCGAAATCTTCGTATCACTTAATAAACAAACGCGCACATTGACATTATGTCCGAATCCTCGAATGCATACAGGATCGAGCCCTTGAAGGGCGTCGAAAACTACGCCGTGTGGAAAATCAAGATGACCGACATCCTTACAGATCAAGGTCTCGTCGAGTACGCGGACGGCACTAATAAACGTCCTGCGGAAACTGAAATGAGTTCCACGGCCGGTTTGTCGTGGAGCACGAAGGACCGGAAGGCCCTATCCACCATTCGATTGCGCGTCGGTGATGGCCCGCTGGTTTATATCGCGGGGTCGAAGTCGTCGAAAGAAGCCTGGGACGCGCTTAGCGACATGTACGAAGCGCGTGGACCCATAGGCATAGTTACGGTGCGCAGGAAGTTGTTCCGTGCGCAGTGCGAGGAAGGAGGAGATGTGGAGGAGCATATCCGCTCGATGCGCGGATACGTCGAAGAATTGGCCGGCCTGGGATCGAAAGTCAGCGACGAGGATTTCTCAATCACGTTGCTTACCTCGTTGCCCGATTCCTGGGACCCATTCATCTCGGCTGTCGACACCGCAACCCTTAAAGAAAGTCACAAGTTGATCGCGCGCGTCCTCGAGGAGGATCGTCGCATTCGCGCGCGGAACGGTGGTGATACAGCCTTGGCAGCGAAGTACAATCCTAACATTACTTGCTACGAGTGCAACGAGAAGGGCCATATCTCGACTCACTGTCCTAAACGGAAGAAGGGTGGAGGTGGCGGTGGGAAGAGTGGAGGCGGAGGTAACTCTGGAGGCGGAAAGAAGAGAGGTTTTAGAGGTGGTAAAAAGAAGAAGGAAGAGGGGGACTCACCGAAATCTGACCAGGCCCATCAGGCATCCGACGACTACGCGTTCACATCCTTTGATACACCCGACATCGCTCTGCCCGCGCTCACGTCGAGTTCAATCCTAGCCGACTGCGCCGCGACATCTCACATCTTCCGAGACCGCGCGCAATTCTCTTCATATGTCGACACACCAGGTCACCAAATCAAAGGCTTTGGTTCGACCGCTGGTATGGGACGCGGCACTGTCAAACTTACATCTAAAGTTGGCGGTAAGGATATGACAATCACTCTTCGGAATGTCGTTCACGCACCTGATGCCCCCTATAATCTGGTCTCTGTCAGTCGGATGACCGATGCTCGCTTCTCTCTCAAGTTTGAGGGGGAGAGCCTTCGCATTTTTGCTCCGGACGGTTCCACCGATGTTCTTCGAGGTCGCAAGATCGGGCGTCTGTACAGTCTTGATGTGCGTATTCAGACACCAGATGTCGCCCTTGCCGCGAAGACGGGTCGTTCCTGGAAGCAGTGGCATCGCATTTTTGGGCATATGGCGATGGCGTCGGTGAAGTTGCTGAAGAGGAAGAGCATGGTTGTAGGAATGGAGGTGGACGAGACTGTAGGTGCGAGCGCGGAGTGTGAAGCTTGCATCAAAGCGAAGCACCATGTGGAGTCCCTGCCAAGCAAATCTGAAACGGTCTTCGAGGAGATCGGGGAGATGACGATGGCCGATCTGTGGGGACCCGCGCGCACTACAGGGATTAGGGGTGAGCGATATTTCGCTGGGTTCACGGATGGAAAGGGGAGACGCACCGTCACATACTTCCTGAAGCGGAAGACGGATGACGAAACCGTTGCAGCCATCGCAAAGTATCGCGCGCACGTCAAAACTCAGACTGGGAAGGATCTAAAGACAATCCGGTTTGACAACGGGAAGGAGTTCCTAAACGAGAAAGTGCGTGCGTACCTGGCTGATCACGGCATCCGCATCGAGACGACTGCCCCTTATTCCTTGGCCCAAAACGGTGTGGCAGAACGTGTCAACCGTACCATCGTGGAGCACGCCCGGGCTATGCTATTTCAGTATGACCTTCCAAAGTTTCTTTGGCCCGAGGCTGTTGCATATGCCACTTACCTAAAAAATCGCTCGCCTACCCGTGCTTTGAAGGATAAGACACCAGAGGAGGTGTTCACAGGGAAGAAGCCGGATGTGTCGAGGTTGGAGGAGTTTGGGAGGAAGTGTTGGGTTTTGCATGAGGGAGGAAACATTAGCAAGCTGGAGGCGAAGTCGCGGGAGTTCATCTTCACGGGTTTATCAGATGAATCTCGTGCCTGGCGCTATTTTAATCCAGGGGCACGAATGATCCAGACGTCTCGGAACGTCATCTTCCCCACGATCGCGAACTCGGATCACACTGCTATCGAAGGTGTTGACCCTTTGCCGCTCGAGGGGGAGCAGGGAAATACTAGCGAGCAGACTCCAGGTCAATTAGAAACGACCGAAAACACCGAGTCCACCAAAACCATCACCAAAACCATTGCTACGCCACCACCATCACGTATTCCTGTTCCAATCCCATCACGCGAGCCGTCGACGCGCATTGCTGGATTACAGCCGCAGAACTATCGTGTTCTCAATAATCCCGCAGCCCGAGGACCTCGCGAATGGCAGCACCACGTGCCGGAAAGCCCTGACACAGGGAACATCGCTTTTATCGACATTCCGGACTTCGCGTTCCTTGGCGATGACCAGGATGAGCCTACTAGCATTAATGAGGCGCTCTCTTCTGACATCTGGCGCAAATCGATGGAAACCGAGCTGGATCAATTGAAGCGACTTGGCACATTCAAACTCGTTGACTTACCTCCGGATCGAGAGACTGTGAAGTCGAAGTGGGTTTGGAAGGTGAAGAGGGATGGAGATGGGAAGTTCTTGAAGGCGAAGTCGAGGTTAGTTGCGAAGGGCTTTACTCAGAAGCCAGGGGTGGATTTCTCGGAGACCTTCGCGCCCGTGGTACGCATGGATTCGCTCCGTTTACTCATCGCAATCGCTACCGCATTTCGACTCAAGATCCATGTTGTGGATATCGTCGGCGCGTACCTCAATTCCGAATTGAAGGAAACCATTTACCTCACACAACCTCCTGGTCTCGGAGACGGCACCCCCCGCGTTTGGAGACTCCTTAAAACGATTTACGGACTCAAACAATCTGGTCGGGAGTGGAACAAGCTTCTCGACTCCCTATTCCAGTCGCTCGGCTACACGCGTCTAATAAATGACCACTGCGTCTACATCCGAGGCACTGGCGAGTCTACCGTCGTTATCGCAGTCCATGTCGACGACATGACTATTCTCACGTCATTAGACGAGATGGTCGACCAAGTCAAGCGCGAAATCAACGGCCGCTTCGACATTACCGACCTTGGTGAAGCCAACCAGATCGTTGGAATTCACATCACCCGTCATAGGAATGGCGACATCACTCTCTCGCAGGAATCTTATCTGCGGAAGATTATCCAGAAGATGGGGCTCGAGAACGCAAACCCGGTTCACACGCCAATGGACGTCAACGTCAAACTCCAGAAGCATACAGGAGATACTCCATTAGATGAGCGTCTCCGCCACGAGTATCAGATAGCTATTGGCATGTTGATGTGGGCCGCCATATCCACTCGACCCGACATCTCGTTTGCGGTACAACACTTGTCCCAGTTCTCGACCCATCCGGATCCCGAGCATTTCACGGCCGCCAAGCGAGTCTTCCGCTACCTCAAAGGCACCATCAGCCTTGGACTCACATACTCCCATTCCGCTTTCGATGACGACAGGATCATCCGAATTTTCTCCGACTCTGATTGGGGAAACAGTCCCGATGATCGTCGTTCCGTCGCTGGGTATGTATGTATAGTTGCCGGTGGACCTGTTACATGGAGCTCCAAGAAGCAACAAACCGTTGCTCTCTCCAGCATGGAAGCCGAGTATATGGCTCTGAGCCATGCGACCCGCGAGACTCTTTGGCTTAGGTCCCTGCTCGACGAAGTCGGACTCCTCAATGACGGACCAACGGATCTTATAACCGACAATCAATCCTCCATCATGTTTGCCAACAATCCGGTGTTTCACGCCCGAAGCAAGCACATTGATATTCGGCATCACTTCGTACGGGAACGAATTACTTCTAACGAAGTACAGTTATTCCATTGCGCATCAGCTGACAACCAAGCGGACATCTTCACAAAACCGCTGCACTGCCCTGATCACGACGCGAAGCTTCAGTTGCTGGGTATGATATCGGACTTGAGGGGGAGTGTTGGAAGTCGGGCTGCCGCCGACGACAAGTCCGAATGACGACGTCGTCTGACTCAGTCAAGAGGGAAAGAAAATTTACTTACAATTTTCCTTGCAATTTTACTTCACTTACTAATAGCTTAATTTCAAATTAGAGTACAGTATATAAAGGCCTCTTCGAGGTCGTAGAATAGTTTACCAATACATTAACGTTCCCCAACGTTCGAAGTCAGCTTATAAAGTTCAACAGGTGCAAATCTTCATCGGCAATTCAGATCCAAGTCCGTAATTCTTTTCATGAACGAGCAAAAGCCACCCCAGTTCGATCCTCTCATCAAGTGTGGGCAGGCGCCCTCAGAACAGCTCAAATTCAGTGTCTGTCTCTGAATGCACAATACCCTCCTGCATCTCCGAAATCTTCTACCGGATGATGGGTTTGCCACTCAGGACGTCAGCTGTCTCGCAAGTGCCACACTCAAGCTGTATTTTAGGTACAACTGGATCTTCTCTGCGGGTGTTGCGTATACTGGAAAAATGGCATAGTAAATTAAATAGGGTGGGCACTTGTCTTTACTGTGAACTCCAGGTCTCGCAGCCGAGGATGGCACCCTATACAAGACGATGGCTGGGTCCACCAATCAGATAGAGGAGAACAGCTTGGGATGCATCAACGCAGCTAAGGTCCTATATTGGCAATAAACCATCTGAGATCCGGTAAGCGTGAGATGAGAATGGACATACACTGTGCAAATTTTTTTCTAACCACCGGTAAAGCATACTCGCCTATGTTGGAGTTGGCTTTCATGTAGGTCGCCTCGCCATATACTTTGTTCGGGGTTGGTTCTAAGTCTTTTCAAAGCTTGCTGGTGCCGTTGCCTTTGAACGGGCGACCCGCCTTACGTGACACGTCCCATATGAAAGCTATGGGACTTTCTGATTGGGCTGGAATTCTGTCAGTTCGCTTTGAACATAAGCACCCCGAAACTTACCGACTAACACGAAATTTAGGTCATGGCATGCCAGTTTATCCGTCGCCTACCTCCCCATCTGAGATTCGGGAAGCGTGAGATGAGAATGGACATGCACTGTGCACTCTCCATACGAGTACCCAACGACGATAAATCCATACCTGATGGATCGCGGGCGCCGCAGGGGAAGAAAGTAGGTATCGCGAATTTACTGCTTCCTAGATTTGAATCAAGTCCTATGACATGTCGCGTCCCATGAGCCAATATACAGGCATACCTCTTTTGAAAAGTCCAAAGAACAAGGTTATACCCTTCGCTCGTGTTCCATCTAGCCCTGCCTCACATATCTGTTTGCACACTTCCGCAAACCTTTTCCCCTTCCGTGCTTTAACGATACACGTGAATCATTGAGCGCCTGTCCAGTCTCCTCGGCTTGTGCCCGGTCCTCAACGTTCGTCGCGTTCCGGGGTGGAGGTGGAGGGACCGACACGGACTCAGCAGTCCGCAGATGAGCCGGTGGAAATACATAGGCCATGTGAAGGGCATTGGTTGCGATCAGGACGTTGACATAAAAAAGACGGTCTAAATGAAGGAATATATGCGACACTTATAGCGCGAGGCAGTGCTGGAGGCATTCGCGTCGGTGACAGCCTGGGACTGGGAGCCATGGTCAGGAGCTTGAGGAGGCTTATGCGGTGGAAAGTGCTGCAGTCGATCAGTCGGAGGTGGTACTCGTGTGGTGACGTAGTGGAGGGGCTGCGGCTTTGTGTGGAGAATGGAGAATTTGTTTGTTTTGCGCTGCTGTTAGGCGGAGAGGTCGAGATAGCTACGATTGGAGTACATGAGGTCAGTATTTACTAGTCATATAGGGGTACCGGACGCACTCAAATGGGTCTCCCCCACCTGGGGTCTGGCCTGCTCCTTCTTCTCCGTGTCCTTCCCTTGCTTCCTTGAGCGTCGCGTTAGCTGCTGCCACTTCTATCCCTCAAGACGCCTAGTGATTTAAAGTCAGGTCAAGTCCGGTTTTTTCGCCAAATTAGGCAAGACCGGACCGTAACCGGTCACATGTGACGCTTAAAACTCCAAAAAACCGAACTGAACTGATGGCGACCAGTCACCATCAGTCACAATCAGTTCTATGACCGGTTTTGACCGGTTTTACGAAAACCGGTCCTAAGCCGGTTATAACCGGTTATCACCGGTTATAAATGTCATACATAATGTAGAGTATGCTTCCACCTTTCGAATGAACCCTGGGTCGTGAGAATCCGATAAGATCTGACTGAGATATGAGCTGATTAAGATGCTTAGTACAGTCTGCACTCAAACTCGGTGTTCCAAAATTGTTTTGGCCATAGCACATTCAGTTCTCATCCGATTTATTTGACCCAAGGGTCATTTTGAAGCCCTATAACGGGGCTACAATCAGGTATATAGTATGTATAGAAATGACCGGTCACAAACCGGTCGCGACTGGTTATTTCCAGTTACGCAGAATTCCGGATTATGAAAATAACTGGACTGGTGCACCAGTCATTCCAGGATGACAGGACTGGAAGTCCGGTCATTACCAGTCACAGATCAGTTACAGTCCAGTCATTTTCAGTCACAGTGACTGGACTTTTAAACACTAAAGACGCCACATAGCGCCTTCCTCCCCTGTAGAACGGTATGAGATGGAGGGGAAAACCCCGGGGAAAAGCCCTGTGCCATCCGCACGCAAGTTTGGCAGGGAATAGACGGCAAAATAACATGATGTACCTGTAAGGCTGAATTAAACAACTTGTCCAGCAAAGTAAGAACATAGGAACCATAAATAAAGCGCAGATAAACGTACTGTAGAGCGTTTCACAGCTGGACGGCAGTCCAACGTGACGTGGTGGTGGCGAGAGTCGACGTCGATGAGTGATGTTGAACATGACTTGGTGTAGCGTTGAATAGTAATCACAGATTAGATATGACGTTAATCTATGCGTTCGGGGTCCTGCCCTTGTTTGGCTCAGGGCAGATTACAAATCGAAGCTGAGCAGTCCCTGTTGCCATAGAAGTCATAAGCCTGTGGACGCGCGCTATCGCCGCAGAACCTGCTACTTTTCACTGACAACTCTGTTCTCTCTTTGAATGTTTTCCACATCGATATGGGACTTCAATATCACACAATATATGTTCTTTAATTTGACCTGTTTAGCTTTGAAGCCTGTATACCTAGGTATGGGTCCGTGCTGACATTCATCGGCGCCCTCTTGAGTTTCTCGGCATTTTTGCGGCACGGCCGGGGCCTCCCGGCGGGTTCCAGGGCATACGGTCGATGTTGAGGAAGCGTAGGTAGGTGGTGTGTGTGTTGCCGGGTGTTAATGCGGCTGTTGTTTGTCGTGAATCGCCCAAGTCCCATCCGAATCCCGATTCCCGACCATCCAGTACCTACCTCTCCGTTCCCCTCGCCTCGTCTCCTTTCCCTCCTCTCGTCTCCTTTCCTAGATATTATCACAGTCTCCTCCATATTATCACAGTCTCATACAATCACAGTACTTTACCATTCATATGTTACACATACTCACTCTCCTCTCTAAAAACCCCTAAACAGACTCTTATATAAACCTTGTACTTAGCCAGTATCTAGCATCGAATCAACTCAGTGTTAAACCCCAGCTATCTCTATTCATCTGAGTCGCTCTCGTCTATCTAAGTCTTTTCCTTATTCATTCGGTTCTAACAAGTTTGATTCGATCACCAAAATCGACATGTCCGACAATATTGGTATCTTACCAGGAACCTCTGTCCAACCGGAATATAACTTGCCGGCTCCACCTCCCATGATGGACCCTCGCATCTACACTACACCTCGAGTCCCAGGGATCGACTTCACAAACCTTCCCGGGCATTTCGACCCCGCACAAATCCCTGATCATCCGTCAGTCCAATTTCAGGGACCCGCAAATATCTCAGCACCTGGACCTATTCCTGTCCCTCAGGGTCCTATCCCCGTACCAGTTCAACCTGTACCAGTTCAACCACTGCCCGCCAATCCCGTGCCCGCGCCAGTTGATCTAGCTCAGATTGTCGCCGCGCTTGCCGAAAACCAGGCCCAACTCACCAAAAGCGTAATCGACACTATGGCTGAAGTAGCTCACCGTACTCAGCACCCTGCTGCCACCACTCCTCGTGGAAGCACCGTCAAACTCAGGAACGCCAGGGTCTTCAGCGGCAAACATGCTGATGTCACCCCCTTCCTTTCCGAGGTTAAACGGATCATTGACTTCAATCCCGCCTCTTTCCCCGATGATCACACCAAGGTTCTCTACGTCGGGCTTAATCTAAAAGACGGTATCCCAGTCGAGTGGTTCACACACCTCGAAAACTCCGGTTCTATTCTCCTCTGGGACTGGGCACTCTTCCTCGCAGCTTTCCGCAAGAAGTTTGCAGACCCCGCGCTCATCACGACCGCGGATCAACGTCTCGACACACTCAAGCAGACTGGCTCAGCCCATTATTATCTCACGTCATTTATGGAACTTGCCAGCCACCTGCACATGACGGAACAAACCAAAATTTCTCGCTTCATGAAGGGACTCAAGCCCCTTGTCAAGGACCATCTCGTTCATGTCGTCGACAGGCCCTTGACCCTCGAAGCTTGGGAGCCGCTCATCATCTCCATCGACAGCAACTTACATCAGCGCGATGTTGAGCGCCGCCTCGAGAACGGCAACGGAAAGAAGTCCAAGGATTCCAATCACTCTTCTCAAGCTTCTTCCTATCCACCCGCTGCCGCTAAACCCGCTACGACTTCCTCTTCCGACGTTGTTCCCATGGAAGTCGATGCCATCACCACCTCTCCCACCTCTGGTCCTCGAGGCAAACTCACACCTGCCGAGAGGGATTACCGATTCAAGAACGACCTTTGCCTGTATTGCGGAGGAAAAGATCACAAGGTCAAGGATTGCAAGACCCGCTCTGCTAAGCACGGAGAAGCGGGAAAAGCCAAGCCGAAGACCGACTAGTTCCTAGGTCTTCGGCAACGGGAGGAACCATCGAGTCAGTTCCCCGTTGCCCTTCCAGCCGTCCTTTCACCAAGACAACAACTGGTGGATGGATAGCTACGTCGACTATCGCGCCTATATTTCGTTTACCTCGCCATGTTCAATTAGACCCCCGAAATAGAGATCACTTCTACATTCCCGTCACTTTATCATTCCCTAAACGAAAATCCACCTTCGCCAACCGACACTCCTTTCCCCGCTCCCTCAAACCCTTCCCTCTCCCTATCCATACCATCGACGATCGACCACTTACATCCGGACTGCTAACTCACGACGTCATCACACACCTCAAAGTCCGCGACCACTCAGAAAACATCCGCCTCGGCATCGTTTCCATGCCCTACCCCATCCTCCTCGGCCTCGACTGGCTGAAGCAACACAACCCCTCTGTCGACTGGGCCCGCGGCCAGCTTACGCTGTCGTGCTGCGGCGCCAACCAAGACTTTCCTGTCACTGCATTTGGCCGAGGCTATAGCCTCGTAACTCCATCTGCCCGTTCCGCAACCTCTTCGATCGGCTCAGTTGGTCTAGGCCTCCGTCTTAACAACAAGCCCGCCTCAGATATCGCGAAAGTTCTTTCTACACGCCACGTAAAGAAATCGCTACCGTTCCCCGACGTCAAGACTACCTATGTTGGTTCTACGTCGTCCATCCTCCGACCCCCGATTCAAAACGGCCTTAGCCGCGCTGAACTCAAATCCATATGGTCCTGCCCTCCACCTCCTCCCGCGCCCATCTTTGGCCCGCGAAACAAACCAATAGACATCGCTTGCGTCACTCCCGAACGTTTTAGGAAGTACGCGAAGAATCAATCAATATCATGTATCTGGTATACTGCCAACAACGAACTTGAAGTCCGTATCAACGCTCTTTCCAGCCTTCCCGACACCACACAGAACGAACCGCCACCTCCTGAACCGCCCCCTTCTTGTCCATCATCCCCCTCCCCTCCACCCGAGCCCCCTCCTTCCAAATCCAACCACGCTTTCGTAACCGACACCACCGAAGAAGTCCTTAAACTCGTACCCGACAAATACCACAACTTTATCGACGTCTTCGATCCCATCGAAGTTCTTAAGCTTCCAGAACATCGACCATACGATATTAGCATCGACCTAGAAGAGGGGAAAACGCCTCCATTCGGCCCTATCTACTCATTATCCCAAGACGAGCGCCAAGTCCTTTTCGAGTACGTTGAAGAACAACTCAAGAAAGGTTACATCCGTCGGTCGACCTCGTCTGCAGCCTCGCCCATCCTCTTCGTCCGTCGTAAAACGGGTGACCTCCGACTCTGTGTCGACTACCGCGGTCTCAACTCAATCACCAAGAAAAACCGCTATCCGCTTCCCCTAACCGCCGACCTCCTTGATCGCGTCCAGGGCTGCGACACATTTACAGTCCTCGACCTCAAGAATGCTTTCAACCTCGTTCGCGTGAAAGAAGGCGACGAGTGGAAGACGGCCTTCCGTACCCACCTCGGCTTATTCGAGTACACGGTCATGCCCTTCGGGCTCACCAACGCCCCGGCGACTTTCCAAGCCTTCATTCAAGACGCTTTACGTGACATCCTGGACATTTCAGTAGTCGTCTACCTCGACGATATTCTTATCTTCTCACAACCCGGCCAAGATCACACCCTCCTGGTTACCCAAGTTCTAGAACGTCTTCGCACCGCCAATCTCTTCGTTAACGCCAAGAAGTGCGAATTCGACAAACCCCAGGTCGATTACCTCGGCTTTATCATTTCCTCATTAGGCGTCCAGATGAACCCAAAGAAACTCGCTACCATCGTCGACTGGCCCGTTCCCAAGTCCGTTAAGCAGATTCAACAATTCCTCGGATTCACCAACTTTTACCGCCGATTCATCCATCACTACGCCGACATTTGTCTCCCCCTCACCAATTTAACGACGAGCGCATGCAAGAAATCGTTCCCAGGGCTGTCACCCGAAGCACTGGCCGCCTTCGACAAATTGAAGTTAATATTCACTACCGCCCCCGTACTTCGACATTTTAACCCTAAACTCCCTTCCACCGTCGTCACCGACGCTTCCGATTTCGCACTCTCCAGCATCTTCCTCCAACCTGACGAAGACAACCTTCTCCATCCCGTCGCTTATCACTCACGCAAATTCACACCCTCCGAAATCAACTATGAAATCCACGACAAGGAACTACTTTCCGTTGTCGAATGTTTCCACGAGAACCGTCCTTGGCTCATCAGTTCACCACACACCATTGCCGTCATCTCTGATCACTCCAACCTACGCTACTTCATGTCCACCCGAATCCTTAACCGACGCCAAGCTCGCTGGTCTATGTTCCTATCCGCATTCGACTTCCAACTAGAGTACGCGCCCGGTAAAAATAACCCCGCCGACGCCGCTTCCCGCCGTCCCGACTTCGTGCCTCAAGATGGGGATGAAGTCCTCCTCACGCAGCGCAAGGCGCTCCTCACGGACTACCACATCCAAAAACTCTTCCCCAGCACTTCGTCAGCTCCTGTCCCCCGTCCTCCAATCATCAACTCTCTCTCCACCTTCACAATCGACAACTCCGAACTCCTCGACGAATTCAAAGCCGCCTTCCGCGATGACACGGAATGGCGCGATCTTCACACTAAGGACGACCCTTCCATCACTTACGAAAATGATCTCGTTTTCCACAACAATCGACTCTTCGTTCCCCAGTCCCTCCGCGCCAAAATCGTCCATTCACGTCATGATTCAGTCCTCAGTGGTCACCCAGGACGCGCCGGCACTTACGACAATGTCGAACGCGACTACTCCTGGCCAGGAATGAGACGTTACATACGGTCTTACGTCGCTTCCTGCGATCTTTGTTCGCGTGTCAAGAACGCAACACACAAACCCTACGGCCTTCTCCAACCACTTGATATCCCTGACCGCCCTTGGCGATCCGTCTCAATGGACTTCATCACGAAGCTGCCATTATCCCATGGATACGACTCCATTTGGGTAGTGTGCGACCGCATGACACGCGCTGCACATTTCATTCCGATTAACGAGTCCATCGACGCCCCAGGACTCGCTCGCCTCTACCTCGACCGCGTCTTTCGTCACCATGGATTTCCTCACTCCATCGTCTCCGACCGTGGCTCAGTTTTCGTCTCCTCATTCCTCACGCATCTCATGAAGCTTTGCGGGACCAAGATGAAGCCTTCCACTGCCTACCACCCACAAACCGACGGCCTGACGGAACGCACCAACCAAACCTTAGAAACCTACATTCGCACTTATTGCTCCTATCAGCAGGACGACTGGTCCGACTATCTCGCCCTCGCTGAGTTTTCTTTCAATAACTCCAAGAATTCTTCTACTCAACAAACTCCCTTCTACGCCAATCTCGGTTTCCACCCCGACTTCGAAGTTCGCATCACCGACAGAACCACCAATCCAGCAGCCACCGAACTCGCCGATCGCCTTCAGATCATCCACGAAGAACTTCGCGCCGAACTCAATCATTCCAACGAACACATGGCCAAGTATTACGACCGAAGACATTCACCGGCACCCCAATTCAAACCCGACAACCAAGTTTGGCTACTGCGTCGTAACATCAAGACTACAAGACCGACTAACAAATTCGACTACCGACGCCTAGGTCCTTTCAAAATTCTCGCTCGTCACGGCCTCTCCTCCTACCTCCTCGACCTCCCTCGCTCCATGTCTCGCCTCCACCCCGTATTCCACATATCCCTTCTCGAACCTTATATCCCGCCTTCCATAATCCCCGGACGACTTCCCTCCACTTCCATCCCTCCCGTCGATGTCATTCCCGATCAACCACGCGACGTCAAAACCATCATCGACAGCCGCAAGGTCGGACGCCGCTACGACTACTTCGTCCAATGGCGTGACCTACCCGACTCCGAAAACTCATGGCTTCCCTTCTCCGACATCAGCACCTCACTTTACGAGACTCTCGAACGTTTCCATCGTCAAAATCCCCGTCGCCCTCACCCACCTCGCTTCGACTTCGACACCACCACCCATCACCCAATCACGTCCTTAGAACCCATCACGACGGCCCCATCAGAACTCCCTCCCACTCGCTCCCCATCACCCCCTCCCGGTCCCTGGCAACGCGATTTTGAACCTCCCACACAAACCACAACCCGCTCCGGCCGCGTCGCTCATCCTCCCAAGTCCAAAGACTACGCCGTTTCAATCTTAAAAGGGGGGTAATGTCGTGAATCGCCCAAGTCCCATCCGAATCCCGATTCCCGACCATCCAGTACCTACCTCTCCGTTCCCCTCGCCTCGTCTCCTTTCCCTCCTCTCGTCTCCTTTCCTAGATATTATCACAGTCTCCTCCATATTATCACAGTCTCATACAATCACAGTACTTTACCATTCATATGTTACACATACTCACTCTCCTCTCTAAAAACCCCTAAACAGACTCTTATATAAACCTTGTACTTAGCCAGTATCTAGCATCGAATCAACTCAGTGTTAAACCCCAGCTATCTCTATTCATCTGAGTCGCTCTCGTCTATCTAAGTCTTTTCCTTATTCATTCGGTTCTAACATTGTTAGGATCGTCTCCACGGCAGTTTACAGGCTTTGCCTGCTTTTTTGCGTTCCTCTAGGCCTAAGGGTGTTGAAGACTGCAAGACAGTGAGAGAAGCACATGAGAGTCGCCGGGGGATGTAGATGTAGATTAGATTAGAGCATGTGAACGACCAAACAATTACTATGTAAGAACAAATTTTGAATTGCACGGTCGGGGGTAAAAACCTACTACTAAAGTAGCAGGAATTAAATTTGGAGGGCGGTTGATTGGCACCTATTGGCCGCCATCGCCTTACCTGGTTCCGGGACGCTCAGCTCAAGATCGTAGGTTCATCCTGTGCTATTTCAAGCCAATTGAGCCATATATCCGAGTTGTTTGGTGTATCCTTCCGTTGACATAGGTTGACATCGTACCTTTCTTCTTCTTCAAGCAACAGATTGGTGTCCGACGACCTCATGCGGTCTTCCCTGAGAGCAAGGTCCTGGGAAAGCTTCTGCCACAAGAATGGGGGTATAGGGGGGTATGGCGCTCAATGCTGTGCAAGTCATCTTCGGCCCTTGGGCACAGTCCTGTAGCCTTCTTCAAGCGTCGACCTCGATTGCGCCCGCTCCCCAAACCTTTTTTCGCTGTATCGTTCAAGCCATTGAGGGGGCAGCAACCTGAAGAACACCTACTAGGAAACACTTGTGCTTGATACATATGACGTGGGTAGCTGACTCTCTCTGGCTAGATTTTCAAAAGATGACAGCTGTTGCGAACTTTTCAGTCCTTCGAAGCCGGATTCTGATTCTAGGTCTGCAGTGACCGACATCATTTCTAGACTCGAAATCATTCTTTGCGGGGTGGAGTTGTACAAAGAACTACTAGGCTGCAAAGACTCGACTGCACAAAAAGTTCTTGACATGTTCCAACAGGTGCCCCACCCCGTCTGTGTGATCTTACTCCTCGATATACTCACGTCCAATTTATCCAGGTCCTAGATATGGGAGATCTAGACAACTTGTTCCGACGTCGACTCATCGTTGCAACACAGAGGTTATCGGCAAAATCTGGGCTGTATCCTCTGTGTTACGAGCTCAAGGATGTTGTGCCCGAGGGCGAGGATCCGGTCACGTCTGGTGGCTTTGCTGATATATACGAGGCTTACTTCAACGGGCAGAAAGTGTGTCTGAAAGCCGTACGAATGTACCAAGACACGAAGGACCAAGATTTCTTCAAGGTTAGTATTGGTATCGTCACGGGTCTCGAGTATTATGTACGATGTTGCTCGTTTTCTCCTAGAGATTTTCGAAGGAAGCTATACTGTGGGGACAGTTATCGCACCCTAATGTCCTTCCGATATATGGAATACACCGTTTCCGGCGGCGATTTTGCCTGGTCTCCCCGTGGATGGAAGCAGGGGATATGGAAAAGTATCTGAAGAGCCGACCCTATGGCTCCCGTATTCAATTCGTATGTGGAACCATACATATCGACTACCAGAGTTCCGAACTGCCACTCTTATCCAGGCAGTTGACGTGGCTGAGGGCCTGTTGTATCTACACAACAACGACATCATCCACGGAGATTTGAAGAGTGTATGTTATCATTATGTTCCTTGCCAATTGTTTATCCCTGAAGACTTCTTCAATAGCAAAATATTTTGATTGACGATAGGGGAAGAGCCCGTTTAGCAGACTTTGGTATCTCTTCCATCTCTGACTCGAAAATACCCGCATGGACAACCCACTCGTCTGCAGCCTCTAAAGGAGGTTCTGTGCGATGGCAGGCACCCGAGCTGTTCGATCCAGATACTGACGAGCAGCCGAAGAACACCAAGGCTAGTGACATCTACGCATGGTCATGCGTTTGCTATGAGGTACCGTCCTTCTCTTCCACGCCCCCTTTTCGTACTAGAAATTTCTTCCAAGATTTTTACGGGCGACATTCCTTTTCCTCGCCTGCGTGATACGGCAGTGATGCTCCATGTCACTCGTGGCTATCGTCCTTTGCGGCCAAAAAACTTTAGCGCGTCGTGGAGCGAATGGGGGCTGACGAACGACATCTGGTTGCTCATGCAAGAGTGTTGGAAGGAGAATCCTGTCGCCCGGCCCAGAATGGCTCTAGTGGTTGCGCAGTTCAATCGACCAGACGGTGGTCCCCGGGACCCTCATAACAACCAGTCTAGCGACAGCTATAGCATTCTGTCTCCGTCGAGTTTTCGACAGAGGATGAGTCAACCAATCAATCAGACGTCCCTGGCAGCATTTAGGAAGTCACTTGCCAACGATGCTCGAATCAAGCTGATGTTCGAACAGAAAGCAATTGTTCCGGCAATCTCCATCCCAGCACTCAAGGTGCGTTTGGAGGATAGCCAGGATCTGGAGTTGGCGGAAGGCAAAGGTGGTTACGTTGTTGATCGGTATCGGCTGCAGACTGAGAGGCTGAGGCGGTTGGAAAAGCCGATAATGAGTCTTGCAGAAAGGGTTTTGAAGGGAATGAGTGCACCCACAGCGAGCGAGGCGGGACTAGGGTCTAAACTCGTGCCCAAAACATTGGGAGAGTGGAGAAGGTTAAATGGCGGCGGCCCTGTTATTCAAGTTGGTTTCGACGCCGTGGCACGTAACTCCTTGGACTTGTGAAGTTCCATGAGTTCTTCCCTCCGTCATGCCCATGCGGATTCCACTTTTTTCATTCACTTTATTTGCACCTCTCAAGGTGGCTAGCCGCTCTCCTAGACCGTATGAGGCAAGAGATATTCTCGATATGTAAAATCACCTCCTTAAGATGTTTTATTATTGTCTGAATCACCGATCCAGTATGAAATCATGGCGATGGAAGCATCAATTTATGTCTTGGAAACACGACGTAGCTCCCTCCCTTAGCATTATTCCAAGTCCGCCGCCTGAACCGCACGTTTCTCGCGAGATGACGCGCAATCTGAATATATCGGTAGATCCTATGTGTGTAACGCCCTCGCACTAGCAAGAAGGTCCATTGGGATGAACTTCAAGGATCCGAATGGTTACTCGCATAATGACATGTAGGGAGCTCCATGACCCTGTGGGTCAGTAACGCGAATGTAAGCACAATGAAATTTCATGGTAACAGGACGAGAACAGACCCGTCCTTCAGTAACTCTCCGCCTATAACTCCACTCGTCATCTCGCATGTTTCTCGCGCATGCTAGTCGTCCTCCTCGTACTCGTCATCATCATTACTGTCTTCCGAACTCGTATCTTCCGATTCAGATCCCTCTGTCTCCTCCGCCTCTGAATCGGAAAACCCTTCAAATCCGTCCCACTCCATCCTCCGCACGGCTTCATTCATTGCCTCCACCTTTCCATTCGAAACTTGGGAGCTACCGTAAAGATAAAACCCCTGAAGGCCCACCCCTCGCTCCTTCCGACCGTGAAAACACGCTACCAGGTGATTGGCATCGACAGCACCAATGTTCCGCCCCTCAAATTTCCACTTCCGGGCCACCAGAGTTTGAAGTGCGTCGAACTTCGCGTCCACGGACAGAGCCTCAACGAGCCCAGATCCATACCGAACAACGTTCAAACTCTCGAGTCGCTCTAAGCTTCCAAAATTATTCACCCAGTGACTCGCGGTCATATCCAGTCCGTTGACGTACAGCGCCTTCAGGATCTGCAGAGGCAATGCATTCCAAAATGCTGCCATTGCAAGCACCCGATCGTTGATCACGAGCAGACGGTGACCGCTTGTCTTCAGATGGATATCGATACGAGGTACCTCCCCTGGAGGGCGCATACAGGACTGCACTCCCCCGCTCGGCGTGTCATTCCAGGCCCGGATTTCGAAGAAGCTCAGCATGCGGTTATTCACTTCGAGGAAAGAGATGGGGTGCATGCGGCCGGCGAGGAACTGACCCAGGTCACGGAGATCGGAGAAGCCGTCAGAATAGCCAGGCCATGGGAAAGGACAGAGTTTTATTGCGGTGTCCATAGGGTATACGATATTCCGAAGGAGTTCTCGGCACCTAGTGGAACTGGCATCGACCTGGAGGGAGCGCAGGTGAGGGAGGTGCGCGCTATGGCTAGGTGGCAAGGCATCATCCCCGTCATTGCGGAGCGCGGACGATAGAACGAGGACTTCGAGATTCCTTGTTCTCTCAAGAGCATAGATGAGCTGGGCCATGGACGGCTGAGCCTCCCGGGGCGTCTCCGAGAGTTCCAAAGTGGTGAGAGAGGAGTTTAGGAGGGACGAGGTCCACGATAGACCGTAGAATTTTAGAGAAAGGGAGCGCAGTTTCGGTGCATCGATAAGGAATTCGACGGGGAGGGTGTTTGGTGAGTTCTCTGGGTGCAAATCACCATGAACTTTGCAGATCTCCAAAAACGGGGCATTCCGCAATTTTGAAAGAGCAACGTGGAAAGCAGTTCTGTCGTTGCTTGGCGTACCGTCAAATAGCGAGAGCCGTTGGGCTCGAGGAAGATACGCAAGTACATCCTTGATATGCCCGAATTTTTCAAGCCCCACCTCCGCTTCGACCGTCAAAAGCGCTCTCTTAGCGCGCCTGAGCATCTCCGGCGCCCATTTCGTGTTTACGAATGGGACATCGGTCCAAAGTCTCGGTGATTCCAGTGCGATATGGCGCCAGTGGGTGCACACATGGGTAACACGGATCCACTTGAGCCTCCTCATGCGTTCTTCCCCACGCTCGGCTTGCGCAACGCATTGGAAGATGTAGGAAAGAATCTCTGCGGGTAGACGAGAAGAGAGGCTAAGAGCATTATGTCGCTTTTTCCAGTCTCGAATCTGTGCTTCGAGCTTTTCGATTTCGCAGCAGATCTGTGCATATGCTGCTATCCTTTCTCTTTCGTTACAGAAGGCAGAAGGGCTGGTGTCAAGCTCCAGAGTCAGACGTTGCGGTGGTATACCGTCATAAATAGAAAGTAGTACGTACTGTCCATTGTGCATGATTGTGGCCTGGGACCAAGCCAGGCGACGTGATACAGCTGATTTATAGGGATCTACAGAGTCATTCATCATGATGGTTGTCGGTCTGCCACCATCCAGCGTCGATGTCGATGTCTGCCATGAGTGATGGGCGCTATCATGGACTATGACATATTAGCTGTGGATGTGTATTCTGAATTCTATTTATTGAACAAGGCTTACCCGGCACATGTGAAGTTTAATCTGTAAAACCGACATAAGTAGTTCGACGGAAACTAACCCATCCATCAAGTGTGCTGTGAAGTCAACCGGTTCTCCTCATTGGCACAGTGGCCAAACTCCGTGTGGACGGTGCTATCAAGTGGTTTCCCTCGTGTCCAGGTGTGGGAAAGTACATCGGAAGCGACCGACTGAACCACCTTGTGCTCAGTGCTCACCAAGGTTCACCGACGACGACCATTGCCTCCAATGTATAGTGCATAGAGTACCTCGTCTCCCCACGCTGGTAAGTTTTACTTCATTTTTGCCTTCACCTATGTATAACGTGCCAGCTTCTGAATCGATTTGGAACGAGTGTGGTTATCCCGGGCCGCAAAAGGTTCTGAACACATGCTCCTGATTCAATGACCGCCAACCCGAACCTACCATGATATTTCGTTTTCGTTTCTATCGATGCCCAACTCTTACATTGATCGATTTCTTCTCACATAAGACTTTTGAACAGAAAACTATATAACCGGCTCACAGGGTTGGAGCAACTTGAACATCGCATGATGACTCTCCATCGTGAGTCCTCTTCATGTAAGTATGCACACTTATGACCGCTGACGGAATCTTTTTGCTCCGCTTCGATGCAGTTGCAAACGCATCAGGCTCAGGCCCTGGAGGATCGCCATCAAATGACACGATCTCCACCGAGGAAAAGCGCGAATCAGGCTCAAATTCGGAGCTTTCACGAACCGCAGGACGTTCTCTGATTAGCGAGATCGCGCCAGAAATCTTGCAAGAAATCTTCATGCATTGCCTCGAGTACGATTCAGCTCCTAATTGTAGAGTTGCGCCCCTCCTTCTCTGTCACGTCTGTTCGCAGTGGAGGGAGATAGCATCTGCGACGCCTCGGCTGTGGGATACACTGGATATCTATGAGGACACTGAGGGCATCTTATCGGAAGATCACAGTGCAAAAACGGCGCAAACGATCACTGAAGCCAGAACGCTGTGGTTCAAGGCCATTCAGCAACATGCAATCTCTTTTTCCCTCACCATTCGCACTGAGGCGGTTTCTCACACCGCAACGAGCCTCGTGCTACCTCTACACCCTCAAACACGTCTCCTGGATCTCAGTCTCTTCGATGATTTCCAACTTATCAATTATGCCCACCTTCACGAGGGTCATATGCCGTTCTTGGAGAGCGTCCGAATATCGGCTGATGATTATTTCTACACTGCTTCCATGGCACACTGGGCCCGCCCACGATATCCATCCTTCGAATCCGCCCCTCAACTTCGACGACTTGCTTTAGACATGCCGAACATGAGACTGAACACAGCTACTCTGAGCTTCCCTTGGGCACAGTTGACGCATCTCATCATCTCAAGGTCCCTTTCTATTGATGCGTGGCACGAAATCGGTAGGCAGTGTCCACAGCTCCAAGAACTCGCGGCTGAGCTCTCCCCGATCCCTCTGCACGGGATGTGGGATACCATGCCCCGGCCCGCATCGTTTCCACACCTTCGGGACCTCACCCTCCTTCTTGTCGAAACCACCCCTCTTGAAGGGATACTTGGAGGACTTTCCTTCCCAGCTCTCAAAACGCTATATCTGGGGTGCGACGACGAGTATACGCAGTTCCAGGATGCTGTGGATCCGATACTGCTGCTCTGCTCGCACACACAATTGACGGAACTCACCCTCCAAAACGCCGAGCTCGATGCAGATGAGCTTGTGCAAATCCTTCGCACCACCACCCAACTCACCTCTCTGGATATCGATTCCGATATCAACCTGGACGAGCTATTGGAAGAGCTGTACCACGACCCCCATAAGGCTGATCATGCACTTGTTGTTCCTCGGCTTGAGTACCTCAGCCTCAGTGTAAAGGCGAACAGGATTCTCGAATGGGCTGATACAAGCGATCAGTTAGTCAAAACTGTCCGCTCAAGGCGGCGATCAGTCCGAGTCGCTGACGAAAGTGCGGCCTCGACGACCACTATCCAAAGGGTGTCCTCGCTCAGGTGCCTTACTCTCATCATCGATTCGGAAATCGTAGAGGACGAAGTGGAGGCTTCGGAGCCATTTGAGCCACTCAAAGCACAGGGCTTTCAGATCTCAATCCTGATTTCAGATTCTATGGTTTGGGAAGAGTCGATTTCTCATCAGCTGTGGCGGCGGTGGGAAATGTGGAGATCCAAGCCGTAATTGAGATTCGAGCTTGCCGTCCGACATTCCATATGTAGCTACTACTTACTATGGTTGGTTAGAGACGATAATGCATGGGCGTAACTGATGTTAGCACATGTATATAACCCTCGGGGCTGCACTTGCCACCGCAATACTAGCCTAGTAGGACATTCGTAAGTAGGAGTTCTCTCCATATACCCATAGTATCGTGCCCAAGTTCACGTCGTGCCAAACTGGCAATGCCAGCTACAATATATAACAAAGGCAGCTACTAGAACACGCAAGACAGAACCTTTAAAAGGGTGTTATATGGAAGTGGAGAGGAAGGCGTCACAAACAAGAAAGTGGTACATGTGAGGACGGATATGACAGGGCGAAAGAAATGCCGTACGCTGTACACCTAATGCGTTACAGACATACACACACATTACACACACAGACAGATGTCGACGAGAGACAGGAGGATACGCTAAGTGATATAGAAGATGAGGAAATATAAAAAGGAAAGCAGACAACGAAAGCACGACGGGTTTTTGGAAGACATCGAGACGAATAAACAGAGGCTGGAATCGTTCGTTCCTTCGTGTGGGGGCTGCCGAGGATAGGTTGAGGGGTTGCAAGAGATATGATGTACAATGCCCATCCAGTCGTCCGTCCTAGGCGAGGGGGTACATTACGGCGTGATGAATGGTGGGATACAAGATAACATGGATGGACGAGACGGAGCGAATGGACAATTTAAGCCTGCAGTAAGAGCCATCAGAAAGAATGTCTCCGTGAGGTGAGAGTCACAAACGTACAGTAACTTCTTCAGCCGCAGTTTCGGCCTCTGTTTCTTCGGTGATAGTTTCGCCGACGGCGGGAGCGGCTGCAGGCTCCTGTCCCTCAACTGGAGCTGCCTGTAGAACATAAGGATGCGAAAATATCAGCAAAAGGTTTTATATAAGCGATATAGAGAAAATAGGAACATAATCCCGGAATTGACGCCGGCGACCAAGAGAGAACACAAACCTTGGAGGCAGGTTTCTTGGACCCTGCTCGTGAAGCGGGCTTGACAGATGTCTTAGATGCAGGTTTCCCGGCAGCGATGGAGGCGGGCTTCACAGATGCCTTGGATGCAGGTTTGACCGACGCTCTGGATGCAGGTTTCGCGACAGCCTTCGACGGAGGCTTCTCAAGAGCCTTGGATGCAGGTTTCTCAGCAGCCTTAGAAGCGGGTTTGGTCTGTATACGTGGATCAAATACCGCGACTTGAGAGTAAGGATCGGAAACAAACCTTCTTCGCAGGAGGTGGGTTTTCACCTTCCTCTCCCTCCGCTGCAGCATCCCCGTTGACCTCGTCAGCCTCCTTGCGTTTCTTGCCCCTGCTAGACTTGGGCTTATCCTCCTTAGCCTCGCCCTCGTCTTCCTTTTCCTTGTCCGCTTTTTTCGCTCTGGGCTTGGCTGGCTTCTTGACTACGGGCTCAGGCTTAGGCAAATCCTTGATCCGGGAGGAGCGACGGGGCTCGGCGCCATCAGTTGCACCTGCGGTCGCTGCTGAGGCTGCTTTTCTGGGCATAATTACGGTGAGATGACGAGGAGAGGTAAGGGGAGTAGGTGGGAGCGGGAAAAGGGGAGCAGAGACGCGTTGATTCCGAAATCGATTCCAACTTGGTTTGTTGACAAGCCAAAACAAACTTTGTCACGTGTATCGCGACTCTCCACGTGAGATTTAGCCTAGACGCGTTTTGTTGATGAGTCCGAATCGTGACTGCGACGTGCGTTTGTCCATCCATCTGTCGCCGCGTACTGAGCCCCGTGCGGCGCAACAATTCTCATCGAACTCAGAGTAGCCAATGCACTTGATGGATCCAAAGAACGTGGTGAGCAGTGAATGTTGTGGAAACAAAAAAATACTGTAGTAACTAGTATTAAACAACGATTAGACGAGATAACGGTGTAACACGATGGTATACGTTTCTCCGACCCAAAGCCCCATAAGTACCCAATGGTTAGAAGTAGTGCATGAACAGGGAAGGGATAATAGGTCTGGGTCGCAACAATGTTTTAAATCCAGCAAAACTGATGCGGCAAACGAGACCATTCTATGGCACGAACATCCTCTTCCGGAGTCAAATATGTTATTTCATGAAATGGTCATCAATACCCTCCATTGCTTTTGGCATTTTTGGCAGACAGACCCTATAAGGAAACAACCAGTAAAGATCTAGCTTGAGTGAGACATCAGGAAGAAGAGCTTACCACTTCAGGGTCTACTTTATGCGTCGCATATGATTGATTGGCTTCCCAAGAGTCACCGTCAACATCGACATTTTGCCTACAAGTACCGAATCCCGTTATTTGTAATTCTTGACAATTATAGAGTGGAATGTTCCCTACCGAACTGAAATTGACACAGTGGGCGGAGGGCGAGTTCCTCCACGAGCATTAGACGACAAATTCGATAATGAGATCCCTCCTGGCCGTGATGTTTGTGATGACTCTGTAGTATCGAAGATAGCGGTGGGGCTCTTCCTTGTGTTCACTGAAATAATTATCAAGGTAGGTTCGGGGACTGAACATGGTTTGACATACATGAAACAATGAGGGAGAATGCATATATCTTTGGCGATGGTGAGAATCAACAGCAGGGCTACACTCCATATAACGTACCTTCACGACAGTGAAATCATTCAGGACTGGACGAAGTGATGTCAATACGGCATTCAACGCACGAGGCGACGGCAGGACTACAAACAGAAGTACAGCCCAATATCCGCCTTGAAAAGAGCGAATGTCACAACCTGGCTGAGAAGGGACAGAACATTCGCTTGCACGGTCCTGGATATGATTTGGTTGAATGACCTAATACCGGCGGAAGAGAAAAAAGTCAGGGTCAATGCCGACACTCATAAGATATCCATATCACGTCTTCGAGCGCGCTGCTTGGCCTCTCAATCTGATCCCAAGGTAATAGACCATAGCGATGGTGATAGTCAAGTCCGCGACACTGAATGCGGATAAATCCGGAGATTAGTGCGAGCGATCGGAACCGGCAAGGTCAGGCACTTACACTGACGAAACAAGCCAGATGTATCCTGAAGCCATATTTATTTAGCCGGCTGCTTCGATAGAAGAAGGAGCAGAAGTACGGACCTATAGGGCTGGAAGTCGGGCCATATCAGCAAACAGGAAAGAGGAACGGATAGCCCGTTACGCACAGCACACCACCAACGGCCGCCAAGGAACGGTGCTGGGACCAATAAACCACCACCCACAGGACAATGCCTGCAGAAGCAGTCATGATGTGGTATCAGGGACATGTTGGAAACGCGGTTTTGATGCAAGAAAAACATTCGCACCCCACTGAAGAACGGACATCGCGACAATAAAGCCTGAGAGCATCCAGTTCCGCTCTTGGCTGATTTTCCATACCCGCCAGGCGAAAAAGGTCTGGACTACAAGGCTCGTAGTGCCGCTGTAAAGGTCCCGAGAGCAATATCAGACAAACGAGATGGTGAGGCGATAAACGGACAAACACGCAGAAAATTTCGACGATGAGTGAACTGGCGTAGAGAGGTCTCAGCATCGTGCCAATGAGTTATGCTCGAATGCTTACATTGGTAAGATGGCCATAATTTGTGGCTGAGCGTAGTTTGTCACCGTCCATAAGTAACACCAGTACCCATCTGCAACAGTGTCCACCAGGGATAAAGTGAAGACAACGCCGACTAGGAGCTTGAATATAATGCGATCCTTGGGGAAGTTCGTGTAGTATTGCCAAGCTGTTGCGAAAGAAACCTCTGTTTAACTAATTATTGTGCTCCCGTGAACCGTGCTTACATGTAGTAAGAATAACACCCATTGTCAGAAACTACATGGAACAGAGTCATAATGCCATCGGATGCGCCCAGGATTGGGATAACTCACTGAGAAGAACGTGCTGACAACCTGAGTAGAACATTGTGGCTATCATCATATCACAAAAAAAGGTCGTGTCAGAAAGGGCTCACGATGGCGCCGAGTGTCAGATCCAAGGATGGCAAGCTGGCCATTGCGGGCGGGAGGTGGGCTGGGGGAGATGGACGAGGGGATGTGAAGGTAATCGTCCAAACGACACACTCATATATTGTCGATCGGTTAAAATACTTCTGAGCCAGGCGCTTGTCGCAACATCGTTAAGTATCGTTCTCGTCACTCGCTAATTTGCTGACCGCAACCTCTCGTAAACCCTTTCAGATCGGTAGCTACTGAGTTCCTTGTCAAGGGACATTCGAGGGTGTGTCTGTGCCAAATTCGACATTCGATCGCATGTCCATGCGGGCTTTGCACCCGCACCATCAAATATAAGGCAGGGGCAGGCAGGGACGCAACGGCGCCCGCGATTTCAAGTAGCGACAATTAGGGAGATACTGGGGTCTGTAACGTTCACGACCAGGTCGTCGGAATAACTCGAACTCTCCGCAGGAATCCATGGCGGACACCCCTCCGAACACTATGCTCGTACCCCTCAGCGCCCTCGATCAGAATGGCGTAGAAACTAGCAGTATCACGTTGGGCTATGTGCTCAAGAGTGTCGACGGCGCCGCCGTAGAAGCGGCTGCGAAGCGGCTGGTCGACAAATGGCGTCTGCTTGCTGGACGCCTGGAATGGGATGCCACCATTGCGACTTGGTGCATTCGGGTTCCTCTGACAGGCGACGTAAATGATCGTCTCAAATTCACCACAAGCAAGCTTGCGGTCCCGTTAGACGCGCCGATCATACCTCTCAACAGGAACTCCACCGAGATCCTTGTCCGCCCTTCCCTCAGTTTCTTCCGCCATTCTTCTACCCCCAGCTCCCTCAGATCCTTCTCCACCTCAAACGCCCCGATTGTTTCCATCCATATCACGGAGCTCACCAACTGCGCCTGCATTGGAATCTCGGTGCCCCATGGGGTGTTCGACGCCTTTGGCATAGGTCAAATCATCCGAGGGTTAGATGCGGAGCTTAACAGCAAACCCTGGACGCCACCAGTGTCGTCCGAATCCAATATCATGCGGGAGACCCTCAAGGAGCTCGCTGGGGCCGCGCCCCTCTATGACCAGGAGCCTGCTGCTCTCGCAGATATCCGACGCGAGTTTGTCGGTACCACTGTGAAAAATGTCGTGACTTTTGGAGTTGGCATTGCATATGAGTATTTTTGGAAGAAGGCAGAGGTAAAGGCGGTGTACCTCGGTGAGCAGGTAGTGGAGGATATGGTGCGGAAGGTCAAGGACGAGATCAAGAAGTCTGGAAGCGGCTGGGTTTCCACTGGAGACGTCCTAGTAGCGTGGTTCTTGAAGGTATGTGGCATGCTCAACCTGTCAGCCCATGAGACGACATTCTGACACGTAACTTGTTACTGCCAGACTGCTTACCTCAAAGAATCCGATGCTAATTCAGTATGTGTGACGACGACAATTTCCATCAGGAGTCCGCTGCTCCCAAAGAACCCGGCCTTCGAGAACTATACCCGTGAGTATTTCTCGAGATCGTCTAATTGCTCAAAGAGTCTGAGAACATGAGTCATAGATAATAGCATCATGCCGTGCTCATGCCCAGCTCTCTCGAAGAAAGAGATCGCGACCAAGTCCATCGCTGAGCTTGCGCTCATGAACCGCCAAAGCATCGATGCAGTACGCAACGTTCCGTTCATCCAGGCGTACAATCATTGGGTGGCTACAATTGGCGGAAACGGAATCCCTACTCGTAGGCGCGGCGCGGATTCATGGATTTTCTCTAACCAAGTCATCGGCCATCTTGACGAAATTGACTTTGGCTCGGAGACGACTGCGTTCTGGCACTGGAACGCGCCCCTTATACCTGATCATTCTGTCATCTTGAACAAATTCAAAGGTGGGTATATGATTGAAGCCGGCATACGACGTTCCAGGTGGGAAGCAATTACAGAGGAAGTCGAAAACGCCAGGAAAGAAGGATCAGCGTAAAGGATGACACCCGTTGGGTCGACTTGGATGTTTGGTATGCCATTTTCTCGATTCTTGGTGCCTCGACGTTCCTAGACACAGTAGACATAAGGACTTTAGTCATTTCAATGGTTTCTAGTGATGGATCATATACCTTAAAGCATATAATCAAGCCTCACATCTTGCCCGAATGGAATCGGAACAATTTCAAGAAATTTGATCCTGCAACATGGATCATCAATTATCGAAGGTCTGTTGGGTACTACCATCTTACTGGAGCCGCCGTTGGCCATCTGACGTCCCATTCAAATGAAAGACAAGAGAGTTCGCGATTGGCATTTATATGTATGGCGGGCGTACAGTGGGTTGAAATTGTGGGTGATCATGATTCATGGCAGCTGAGAAGAAAGGAACCACAAGCTCAGCCAAGCAAAAACGTTTTGAATTTGGTCGTGCTTGTAATGTAACGCTGTGAGATGCACTTGCCGCTTCCTTGCACTTCCCAAGTCAAGAACCGATATCGTTGGCGGCCGTGCATGGTAAGAGGAATCATGCCGCCTCAAATTTCCTGTCCCTCGTGCCATATTCAGTCTATATCACTTTAGGAGCCTCGGCGCTTGCGAGAAGACCTGAAAGGCGCGCTGGAACCTTATGCTCGTTTGTATGCCATAAACTCCTAGCAGTTGGCTTCGTTCTGCCTTGCTCTGAGTTCCACACACATCGACAGCCGTCGACGTCTATCGTGAGCATACAGTAGCGCTCCCCATCTAATAAGAAGGTACTATCGGTCTTCTCAAGATCCACGGAACTCGTCACAGAAGCTTTGGTCATTTCTCGTTGTCAGGACCACTTTCGACTCACCATGACCAATCTATCCGGGCTCTAGAGGCTACAAGAGGTCATATCTAGGTGCCTTCTTTCTCTCTACCGTTGATTGCTGAATTGTGTTCTCCCAGAAGATGGCGGGTCGTACTACAACCCTTCTTTCCTCTCCTTTTCAGCCTCTTTGGCGAATACCGCACACGATCCTTCCAACACGATAAATCTCCAAACGAAACAGTCTCTGGCTCTCATCGGTTTCTTCCCGCGCGCCGCCGTCGTATATCGCGTCTGACGGTGCTTTGGCTTATACTCGCTGTCGAAACTTGATAACTTGCACACTCATCGCTTGAAATCCACCAATCCAAATCCAAATCCGCTCCTTGAATCAACTACCAAAGGGATCCTCCATGTCTATGATGTAGAACCGGCGCACAGCACTGGTTCATATGTCCTAGTGTCCCTTATCACAAGAGAGCATCTAGCGCGAGATCGACAAGACTCCCTGGCTACGTGCAGCTCTACATCCGAACACCAAATGTTGATTACCCGAGTCGAACTGATCAGAATATCAATCTAAACATCCCTTCCGTGCGCACTGAGCCCTCGATGTCCCCCTACTAAGCACGATAAATTGCGAAGAACGTTAGGAAGAATCGAAGGTCAATCGTTCTCGTCCAAGATAAGCCAAGATAGTTGATAAAATTGAAAAAAACATGCAGTCCAGCATTTTCACGGCCAGCGTGCCCCGCCCCAAACAGGTAGGGGAAGCCTGATCTTATGGCCACTGAATCTGATTTGTGTACCAGCTGATCGCATCCAGGCCCTGAGCAGGAAGAGGGGCGCCGTCCATAAGAAGGTTGCAACGGCTCTATGACTGTGATGATGGATGGATCCTGATTTCACGGCACGGGCACGGCGATGAGGGCCGAACGTGGTTTGCCTGCACACAACCGCGTGGAGATACTGGAAAAGAACCACCGGTGGATCCGTGCACGTCGCATGGTGGAAATAACACTGTGCGAACTTAGGCACAGATCCGAGTCGTCAGGTAGTACATACCCCTGCAAAGTTCAAACCCGCCGAGGCCACAACTCAAGACTAAGAAGCCCCTTTTGAAGTGGAGTGAGCAAATGGTATGATGTTTGGTATGCGTAAAAAGATTATGGTATCGCAGTATTGAACAAGCTAAAAGCACATGTGCATGGACTGCAACAAAGTATATGGTATAGCAGCGAAACGTACAATCACAACCCCCCCAGCGATAGATGGAGAGAGCGATGATGATGAATTTAGTTCGAGAAGAGGATGCGGTACATCCGGATGTGGAAAGGTGCGCGTCTGCGCTCAGCGCGCCACTAGACAGATGAGATGAAATTAGAAAACAAAGAATACGCCTATAGTAGATGCTTGTTAGAACTTACCTCGCGCATCTCCTCGACGGTGAGCCAACTCTTGCGACCAGTGTCAAGATCGATCTCATGTGCCCTCTTAGGTAGTGTTCGTTTCCAAGCGTAACCAACGACCCAGAAGCCGATCATGACAGGGAACGCGAGGTAGGAAGCTGCAAGCAAAAACATGGTTAGAGGCAAGTCATGAGAATACGATTTTCGGGAACGCACAGAAGAAGGCCTCGGCAACCTCCTTAGGGTTACTGCTAATGCCACCGATGGGCCACACAGCCTGCGGATGATCAGACCTCATACGGAATACGACTCAATGATACAACTTACAATGTAGAATTGGCCAATGAGCACCAGGGTGAGAAGGATGACACCGAACCAAGAACCATAGACACCACCCATAGCTCGGAAAGGAAGCTCTTCTACGGAGTGGCCTTGCTTGACCCAAGCTGCGCGGAATCGGATGCTGCGACAAGATGAGAAACAGGGTATCGCGTCGCAGGCAGATTGACGTACTGGCAAAGGCAAATAGACATCCACGTGAAGATTGTGGAGAGACCAGAGATAGCAACCAACCAAAGGACTAGATGATTCAACCTCAGCAGACTCCTGGTTTAATACCTTCGAAGACACTCACAGACGGTATCTCCAGCTGACACTACGTTGATGTAGGCAAGGGGAGCCCAAACTAATACGGCCAGCACCGACCACAGGGGGCGGGAAGATTTGTCGACTGTGTGGGAAAAGAATTAGGGACTTGTTCCACAGATGAAGGAAGTATAGTACCATATGCGAAGATTTTGGGCGCATATCCTGTCTCGGCGAGTGCAGTGAGCGTTCGGGATCCCGCGTACACGCAAGACAAGCCGATGGAGAGGACGGAAATGCAAATAGTGACGTTGACAAAGTCTACAGGACCACCTTAGCTATGAATATGACAATAAGCATCAAGTGACACTTACGGTTGAGTCCCGGAATGTGGGCATTGTCGAGAGAAATGACGAAAGGAGAAGCAGCTGGACACGGGGTGAGATATATTCGGATACGAAGGATCGCGCAACACACCTGCGCCTCCTCCACCAAGCAATCTGGGTTCGTTGTAGGGAACCAAAAGGCCGATGATCGTAAGAGATGTTATATAGATGACGGTCTGTGCAGACCAATCAGAAATGCTAGCGACCTCTTACCACGAAAAACTTACGATGCGCCAGAATGTACCTTTAACGGCACCTGGCATAGTCTGACGAGGATTGGGGGTCTCACTGGCAGCAAGACCGATCAATTCGGTACCGGCTGGTCGAATTGAGTGTTAGTTAGATGTTATAGTCCCAGAACGCATCTTTCGCACCGAACGAGAACGCCGCTATACATAAGCAGAATGATCAATGAGAATATTCCTGTACGAAGAGACAGAACGCGTACCAGTCACGAATACCGCACAGACACCCTTGAAGCCGTTTGCGAATGCACCTGGGTTCGTCCAGTTTGAACCGCCAATATAGTGATCGTACTCGCCGCCCTTGGGACCACCACCCGCGATACAGATACTGAATGATGTGACCGTCAAAAGACGAACGAGGCTGCGGATTGCGGTGGGGGACTTACACTCCGATGAAGATAAACATAACGACGACGAGTAGTTTCAGGCATGATGACCAAAACTCTTCCTCTGCGAAACCGAGCGTCCCGAAAATGCTGACGATGACTGGAAGACGTTAAAACTGGAGGTCGATTTAACGTTGACAAACGGAATTACCAATTACAACCCAAAACACGGTGATCCAGGCAGCGAGTGGCACTTCCGCAGCTTTATGCCAGTATTGTACGGTTGTTCCGGCGACTGTAATTTCGAGGGGAAGTACAACCGCCCATTGCAGGAAGTAATTCCATCCCATGGCGAAGGCGAAGGAAGGGTCCAAAAAACGTCCAGCGAGAGTATAGAATCCACCTGATACCGGATATAAAACACACATTTCACCGAGAGCCTAGGTCAAAATTGTTAGTCAAAACTTCATTCGATCCAAGATGACGCTTTTACTTGAGTGACATTAATCAACATGATGCCCATAAGGATCCATGCAATCAAGACACCAGCAGGACCACCAGCATGCAAAGCCGAGCCTGAGCCTACAAAGAGACCTGTACCGATACTGCCGCCTGTGTGCGTGTGATGAATAACAGAGATCATGCAAAGGATACCTATTCGTGACATACCGACAGCAATCATCTGCAGATGACGAGGCTTCATCTTCTGCTGAAGCATTGGATTATCCGCTCTCATCCTCTCCGCATCTTCGATAGACTGTCCCTCGATGAGAATGCCACTGTGGATGGGTGAAGTATAAGCTATAATTCATGAGGGTAGAGACGAATGTGACGCACCCCGTTGTTCCCGGAGCACGCTTGAAGCTCTCAAACGACAAACCAAGACGAGTCCAGATACTCTCCTTCGATGGGTCATAAAACTCCACCTTGGGGGATGCGTCCGAGCTTGTGCTCGCGACATCGAATTTCTCTTCCGCCTTCTTGTTCTCCATGGCCGGGTACGCAAAAGAGGTACGGGGGGATGGAACTGACAAGGGCTGACAGTGAGAGGAAGGGAAATGTGGGAAGTGCCGAATAAGGATGCTGGTATTTATGTTCAGATGCTCATCAGCCAGCGGCTGACCCCTAGATACAGGCTAGGGCCGGAAGGGTATCTTGAGAAAAGCATACCGATCACAGATTCAGACCATGTCTTGCGCTCCCAATTGGGCGGAAATTGAAAATGATGGAGCGGCTCTGCGCCTCACGACCTCCGATCGTGACGACCCTGCATAATTCCATTTGTACCGCCTCAAGAAGATACCGCTTGGAGAATGCCATCAAGATAAATGGCTCCCCAGACCGATTCTTAGCCTCTGATAACATCGGTACCTTGTGAGCACATGGGCCCAGCCACGACAGCTATCAGCAATATTTTTGAGAAACTGAGGTCGGGTCGCGCTCACTGATCGACTAGACGGAAGCTGAAACAAAAACTTTCTGTCCCGCCGTAACGCAACTATCTTATCGCTGCAGAAATGAAGCGATAGGCCGAATTTTCATCCGAATTCCAATCTCCCCACCCCAGACGATAACGACTTCCGAGTGGTAAAGATAATTAACTGTACCCACCAGCTCGACGTAATTTTGGAAACTCTTGGGAGACTGAGGTCATTAGCGTCTTCCTCGGCCATGATCCGGCCCGTCAACACTGGGGCCTGCCTAGGAGAGACAAGAAGAGACAAGCTGTGGGGAGCTGTGGAAATTTTGTCAAATCCGGTTATTTGTATACATTTGTGATCATCGGCGATGATAAACACCCCGTCACTTGGCAGCCCTTGGCCAAAAATAACCATATGCTCTGGCATCATGGCGCAAGCTTAATACTTCGACCCTTCAGGTTCGAAACAAGCACTTACCCTCACGTACCCTGCGTACATAGAGCCATTACCGATGGCAGGTCTATTCACATTTTCACCGCGGCTTACAGGTACAGTACGTCCCAGCACGACGATACAGTGGCTGCGGGACACTGGTTCGGATTCTCCACTACCAAGGATTCGGGGTAGAACTTAGCTGGGCGTCCAACACCAGGTATCATCACCATCAGGTGTCATTTGGAAGCGATGGGAACTCGGCGGCCTCCACACCGGATTGCGCAGTTATCAGCGCGGTATTTCCACAATATACCCTCGTTGCGGCTATACATCCATTCCCAATCGGCTCGCGCCCCCAGCGCCTGCTCTAATACTTCGAATGTGCCATCTCATAGGTGTGCTATATTCGGTCACCAGGTTTGATACATACGCGCCTTGACGCTGCACTATCAAACCCGATACTGAATAGGATCTGATCAAGGTTCAACAACGATCACAACGTGACAACATTATTCACAAATGAATGAATGTTCAGAGTCATCACTCGCTTCCATGTCGTGTCACAATCTAGGGCTTCCAAATTGAAAGAGGACGTAGACACTGTGTCGGAAGTTCTTGGACCAGAATCGCTGAATCTAGTCAAGTTGGAGAATACGTGGCTGCAACCCCATTATATCTGTCAGGTTCTGCAGAAAGCAAGTCAAGCACCTAACTCCACTAGAGTCGGACATGAGAATCACCTGTCAAAATTTTCGTAGTTATTGGCATGCCTGCACGTATGTCCCCGCCTGCGATGTGACCGCAAGCAATCATGTGGCATACATACGACCCGTACATCAGCACAGAACCGACGCCATCATGGCAGCCGGTGAGCGAATAGTACACGGACCCTGGGACCTGGCCAGTCTATGACGATAGAGACGCGCTGCTGAGTGTGTTCTAACACTTGAGACTTGATATGATTGGAAAGATAGGATAGGATAGTAACCACCTGCTGCTGAGCGACCCGACTCCCTCCGAGCCATATCGTCCGCAATTCAGGGCTGCCGAGACGAATTATCATCACTAGCCCCGTTCAAAGTTGAGCCGCGACTTTCGTGGTTGCGGTTGCGGCTCGTCACCTGACGCTATTTTCGGAGTCCGCTTCTGACACCGGCGCAGGCGTTACAACGCGTCGCGACGACGTCAAGTCCTGACCAGCGACGCGCTCATTTCTAGACGCGAGTCAGCGAGAGCTGCGTCACATCTCAGAATTACAAAACGTGTCGGTTATACACTCCAGGCCTCAAAGTAATTTATTTCATATTAGTTTGAAGTCAAAACATGTGTTCCAACCTATTGGTAGCTGGTCATCTGAAATATTCAAGGTTACCTCTGAAGGCTGATTTAAATACACCCCTCTAACTTATGAGAACATCTCTGCTCCATAGATACATGTTGTGTTGCCCCCATGCCGTGAGTTATTGAGTAGTATTCCTGACTGACTTTTACTTACTTTTACAATGCTTTTAGGCGTCAAAAAATCGGGAAAAAAATTCCGAGCCCTTCAGACATAAAATCTCGTAAAAATCGAAGTTTTTACCACACTGCAGACTCAGCAAGGCATAGTTGACGCAGATGTTCACCAGGCGTCATTGCGCGTCGAAACCACGGGTGGTAAGGTCACAGAGGGTCACACGGCAGCCTCCGGCGGACTGTCAAATTTATGGTCAGGTGATGAGCCACGACCGCGACCACGAAAGTCGTGGTCCAACTTTGAACGGGGCTACTGTATGTATGTACTCGATAGGAAACCTTGGTTGGCCGAGGTGAGGTAGATCCTGTATAGTGGAAGCACATGGCACATGATGTGATCGGCGGGATCGGGCAAACCACGTTGTCAACGCGCCACGTGAAATTTCATCAATTGGCAAATCAAATCAAATAGTCGGCAAGATAGCAAGATAAAGCAAAATAACTTTGTTCTCAATTGCCTCCACAACAAGTCGAATTTTTCACAACTAGTGCCGCAGGAACTCGGAGGCAGTACAAATAGTACATCGCCTCAGTTTCTCCGTTTCCAAAGTTCATAACCCTACCCATCGCTCGCCTCCTCACAGCATGATGTCACACTATGTCAGATCTTAAGAAGCCAGGCATTTCCCGATTTCAATTTCAAACTCTAACCGGTGGGGTAATGGTGTAAGTGTGGGGTCAGGACCAGCTGTACCTTGGCTGTACTGTATGGCCAAGATTAGCGCCACAAGTACGCAAACGGCCACGACGTCAAGACACATACCCGCCGCGGCGGCAAGATCGGAGGAGTGATGTACCGTTTCTCCTCTCTTTTTTTTCTCTCCTTCTGCAAGCTCCAATCCGAACCCAAAGATCAAAATTCGGGAATAGGGCATGAACGGCCGAAAAGTGTTGCTAAAATTGTCAGATCCAATCAGACCGCATGTATTTGTTGGGCAACGCCGCAACGCCTCCGCAGCCGTTTGGCATTTGTATTTCCTCCTTATGTACTGTATAAGTTGCAGTAAGGACATACGTATATGCCCTAACACGCTGTTGTCTTTTGATGTCTGTCCCATACTTATATTTGGTTGGCAAATTGGCAGAGAAATGATTGCGATGTGGGAATGAGGTCATAACGTCGAGAATCTCGGTCCAAAATCGTATTTTAATGGATCCAGACGTTGAGAGGTCCTTATTGGGGTTTGTCAGGACAGACGAAGTAGCATTCGAGGAGCTTTTTCCCACTCAGCATGGAACGGTGGCCTGGAGTCGCCATTGGGGCCTTGGAGCCTGTAATCGTTGGGGCTTGAGCGCCGTTGGTGACGGAAGCATCGGGTACGTGGTCGGGCGCCGGAACGGAATACAGCTTAGCAGTTGTTCGTTCCGACAGATTGTCGCCTCCATCCTCAGATCCTGTCAACCGACGAAAAACTCTTCGAAACGTCCATGAACCTGGAAAATCAGGTACTGACAACCGGGGGTAAACATGACGAGAATTCGAAGCATCCTTCGTTTGTATATCCATCATCTGCTCAAGAACGAAGCGCGAGTAAATAAGAACCATCGACCAAAGGGGGATGCGAGGTATGTAGGTGAGAGAAGCGAAACGCGATTTGGGCGGAATCATAACTTTAAACCCGCTGGCTCCATAAATAGAGTCTATCGGAGACCCCCTTCCAAATTCGTCGCGAACCTGCCCTCTCCGTACCCTCCCGGGCCCCTTGCCCCGCCCCCGCCAGGCGTCTCGTTCGCCACCTTCAGCTGTCCCAGATTCCCCGCATCATTAGGCGAGCCCGCATTGACATACGCACCGAGATAATCGTAGTCGTCATCCTCCGTCGTCGGCAATGGAGGCAGTCCCTGCGACGGCGCTGGCGCTGGCGGCTG
Organism: Lyophyllum atratum; assembly: GCA_014905825.1. Lineage (NCBI taxonomy): Eukaryota > Fungi > Basidiomycota > Agaricomycetes > Agaricales > Lyophyllaceae > Lyophyllum > Lyophyllum atratum. The sequence continues at coordinate 312,988 of JACGCN010000009.1, read as the reverse complement.
CGCAGGGGAGCCTGACCTACCGCGCCGGATGGGGGAGGCCTCACGCTGTTGGGGATATGGCGAGGTTGGGAGGCGCTTCTTGAATGATAGGGGATTTGTGCTGTCTGCCAGCGACGGGGGAAGATCCCCGCTGGGCATGCGCTGTGGCGGGCGCTTGAAGGCTGCGGCGGAGATGGTTCGTGCACCGGCTGGAACTTGCGTGTTGAGCGAGGTGGTGGATTTGGTTATCGGGGAGTTTGAGATCCCAATGCTGCGAGGGTATTCGGGGGGAGTTTGATAGGGTGGGGTCTGGTACGGCGATGAGGGAATCTGAGTCGATAATGGTGGAAGACGTGGGTGATTATCTTGGGAGTTTATCGCAGGTGCTGCTGAGGCGCCTATCCTGGGTGTACCTGGATTCCTTGTGTCGTTGGGGGCATCATGTGCTGGTGGTTGAGGCGGTTGCTGATATTGAGCGGGTCCTTGCGAATACTGAGCTGGTGCATTTGTTTGACTGAACGTTGTGGTAGGGGTATTGTATTGCCCATAGGGTAGAGTAGGAGAGTCAGCGCCGGGATGAGGGGAAGGAATACGTTTGGAGAAGGGCGCAGACGGGGGAGCTAATGGGGAGCCATCGATTTGCGTCACCGGAGGACCACCGTAGCCAGGACCAGACTGGGAGAGAGACGATCCACGTTCTCGGGCAAATTCTGATTGATTATCGCGGTTAGGGGATCTAGGGGGGTTGAAGGTGAGAGCGTCCAATTCTCGGCTGACTTCGCGTGCAGCAGCTGCATTGAGAGCCCGTTCTTCCTCGGCAGGATCAAAAGATGGCGGGGGGACGCGGCGTTGACCCTGGAAACGTGTCTCCATAGTTGGGGAATTGTCGCCCGATCCTCCGTCGGCTTGCCTGGCTTGAGGTGAAAGGTCTAGAAATACCAAACAACAGAGCGTCGTTATCAGCTCAGGACATATATGGCAAATCCTTTGACGTACCTGGTTCCATAGAAGGCGGCAGGGCTTGGTACTGAGGAGGGTGCCCCTCCTGTGGTACTTGTTGTTGCGGTTGGCCCTGATACGACTGTGCTTGTTGTTCAGGCGTAGGCTGCTGCTGCTGTGGTGGTTGTGGTAGATCATTCGAGTAACGACCACGCCTTTCAAGCTCGTTATTAACATCGTTGACCTCCCCAAACCGAACATGTCTCGAAGCGGCATCATCCTGAGGCTCCTCTGAATTCGTCATATATGCTAGCCCACCCTCGTCATCCGACGCCGCATTTCTGTCTTCGTGCTGCAATCCCATCCCCCAACCGCCCGGGCCAAGTTGAGATGCAGCTCCAGGAGGCGGACCCTGGGGCGGTGCGTACGATGGTGCATGGGTAACCTCATACGAAAGTTCTGGCCGGTTGAAACCTGAGAAGCCCGCCTGCGGGACGGTCCCAGGTGGGCTCTGCGACGACGATAGCGCTTGCGCAACGGACGAGGAGAACGAATCACTGTCCTGGCGAGTGGCCAAGGACGGGGGGTCTGAGAGCGAGTATCCTGCGAGACCAGAGGGACGGTTCTTGATGGGGAAAGTTGCAAATCGCCCGCCGCTCCCAGGACCCGGATTATCTATGAGGCCAGGCGACTGCGTATTGACTCCGAAGTCATCGACGCTTCTCGGAGTTCCCTGGTTGGGCAGTTCAGTTTGGGAGTTATATAGAGCTCCAGGTTGGTCGATCTGGGATGGGTAACGTGGGTGGGTAGGTGATCCAGGACCGGCGGTCGGCGAACCAGGTTGTTCGAAGAATTGGCCCGTTCCTAAGCCTTGTGAGGCAGGGAGGAAATTGGGCGGACCTCCGCCAGCGGGGGTCATATCGCTTGAATTATGCGGCAACCATTCGTTCGAAGGAATCGGGCCGCCGTTGCCCGGCTGACCGACACCTTGGAAGGGAGGTTGAGGTGTGCTGAAGGGATTTTGTGCCATACCCTGGAAGCTCCCTTGGAAGCTGGGTTGCGGCGTGTGCTGAGGAAGGATTTGTTGGTTTTGCTGGAGAATGTTCTGCGTGTTCATCGAGTTCGAGGGTACGGTTGACATTACGACTTCATTCATGCAGCCGTGAGCTTCTGTGAGAAGCTGCTCAATTCTTGCGCGACCGTAATATTGACTCCGCGCCATCCCTGGTTGAGTCTGCTCTTCTGGGATTTCCTAAAATGTACCGTCAGGATAGGGAATTGAAAAGAACGAACTGAGCATACGGCGATGATGACCTTTCCATACTCTCCTGCGATCTGCAGAACGCGTGAAAAACATGTTATATGCGAGATAGGTTCGACTCACAGTTCCCTTCTCGGTGCACTCCATGAGGCCACCGAATTTCAACCCCATCCAAGCCCTAGCCGTGGAGCGTTTGAAGTCCCCAAGCGCAGCCTCTTCCGTCATAATCCCTGAATCCATGCTACGGATCTCGGCCCTCAATGCGTTTAACGAATCCGTCTGCATCGTCAGGTTCTTGTGTTCTGAGCCCATTTTGCTAAGTTTCTTCTCTGCAGTCTCGGCTTTCGCAGCGACTGCCTTTCTCCGACGCTTGAAATCATCGAGGTTCTCTTCTCGTGTACGGATCGATTTCAGGTAGTCTCGCATGGGCTGTCCATGATTAGCATATTGTGATATCGAAGATGACCAAAGTGTCAGGAGAGTTGCGGAGGCACCCAGGGTATCCTAGATGGATGGTAGAAGTCAGCATATTTAATAATGGTCACCGAATGGTAGAGCATACGCCTAAGTCGTCCCCTTCGCCCAAGCCCCACACCCTCAGCGCTTCCGCAGCTTTTGCAAAGTCGACGCTAAGCCTCTGAAGTCTGTTACACCGCAGTGCTTCAGCATTATGATCCGAATCAGAATTCTGAAAAGAACTCACGAAGTAAGAACCTGCTTTTCAGCAAGGATGAGGTCCTGCAAGGGCCTTAGATCATTGTTTCCTCCCAAAGATGGGAGTGTCGAATTATGGGCGATTTTGCTCGCAGCAGACTTGAACATGCTGCGGATAGAGTATCAATGGTTATGTGGACGGTGTGGCTGAGCGGAGGTTATGAGCTGTTGGCCGTTGAGGTCGTCACAGGGATCGATCAAGACGCTGCCAGGGTGTGTGTCTATTCGGCTTCAGCACCGCCTCGCACGTAAACATGATATGTACATCATCCATGATTAGCACACTTCTCTCTCTTCGACTACCTGACTCTCTCATGTGCAACTCTTCGCTTCTTGTTTACTCCTACGACTACAACTACAGCTCGGACGATGAAATTTTTGTTACCGAGTCTGAATTTTCACACTATGACACCTTGCCAACATACCCGAGGACCCTGCTGAGGACGATTTAGATTCCAATGTTTACTCTGGCAACCGAAGACGACGAGTTTGCCGTACGCGACGAACTCTTCTGTGTTGGACCGCAAGAAATAACAGATCGTATCTGGGACATATCCTGAACCGCGCAGTATTGGCCTTACATCGATACCTTCCCGGAACACTCAAATTCACAAACCCTTAGCATAGCCGCTAGTCAAAACACTAGTCTTGCGGCAACGCCACAGCGTACTACCTTGTGCCTCCTTCCGTGTCAAAGAAACCTCTGAATATCATAGTGATCAAGTTCACCTTTGTAACTGCCACAAAGGTTTGAGCCATATACCGTGATAGTTCCTGTATCTGATATGTTCTAAACGCGCACGAGGACAACCGTGTCTAATAGAACCCTTAAATCGATACCGACCTTCATATACATGGTTCAAGGCTACCATAGTTCGCGACTCTAGGGACAGCATCGACTCCTACCCTCGCGACTCAGCCGGCGCAGTCCGGAAGGTTTGGCGCCAGGGCATTCAGTCAGACTCATGGTCTGGAAGTCAAGAATTCTTTGGAACAGATCCAACAATGGGAGCTTCCGTCTAAGACGACGCGAGTGTCTGTCGAGTGCGGGATACGAGATCGTATGGACCAAGAGCGATAAGGCTACGAGGGGAACGAAAGGGTCTGGAACACTTCCCTGAAGCGTTTCCCCATGCGATACATAGGGGTCGCACTTCAAAGTTCAAGGCAAAACCATCGATTCGCAGCATAGGACGGTCTGGACCAAAATGTCAGACAATCGGCAAACACGAATCAACCAACCGACCCTTAAAAAAGAACCCAACGCAAGATCAGAATTAACGAGATATAAATCTCATAGCGGCACCAGCACGACGTGTGGCGCGCGTAATAGTAGATAGAACAAATAAGCACGCATCATACACGGAACGGGGATTTACGACGAGGCGGACTGAGATGCTTACATGTAACGGACCCGACGCGTTTGCTAAACCACCCAATTTCGGCGAGAACGTTTGCGTGCGCTCGCGGCTGGGAACGACTTTGGCCATTGGCCAAAAAGCGGAGAACAATGTCTTTAACACGCGCATCAGCTACTAAACTTCCCAAAGGGCACAAGAGGGAGGCCGAAAGGTCAGTTTGTCTCAAAGGTGTTTTGAAGAGATGTCATATTCATGAACGACGTGGCGCCGTTCAACGGTGAATACATCAGCAGTTGGAACATCATGGTTCGGATGGATGGATGGATGGGATGCCCGGGGAGGGGAGGGAGAAAGTGGAGCAATACGAACAGGACAAGAGCGTACCTGCCGCCTGATGTGTGCGTCGCGAAGCCTGACCTGACTGATACAGGTGATATTCGAATCTTGGTTGCTCGCTGTGGTCCTGGAAGATGCCGCCCGGTTGATTGTGACGACGGGGAGCAGATATGTGGTCTATGACCACCGGTTTACAGATCCGCCCAATACCCGATACCGAACGTACAGCTACAATGTCCGACGACGTGGACAGAGGACAAAATGATCGTGTGCGGTCCGGCGATGGAGGCGAAAAGACAAGGTGATCATGGCAAGCAGCGAGTGAGAACATTAACACATCCCGCGGAGAAACGCCTGCGCCCGGCGCGGAAAGAAGGAAGTGCTGGGAAAAGGAACCACCGGTATCTTAACCGGCGCATCAGCTAAACTTCGCAACACGCACAGCGAGAACAGAGCGCGAGTGGAGTCTCTCAGACAGAAAGTGGATAGATAATCATGTTCACGAACGACGCTGGGCGAAGTCCAGATAGTGAATATCTTAGCATAAGTGGTTATGGGATCATCATGAGGATGAGGACGCATGCGGGGAGGCCGAAGGAAGGACAGAAGTGGAGGAGATAGGAAGGAGGACGGGGCTTAACGTACCTCCAGCTGCATATCCGTCGCGTTGGCCTTGAAGACCGCAGATATGTCTATTGTGAGTCCTCTGCGTCAGAGGACCCAGCCTGAACGAAACGACGCGTGAGCATAAATACTGCAAGTGCATGTACATAGGAGAGAAGGGGAAATAGTGACAGAGGTCAGAAAACCCGACACGTGGGTATAATATCATGAACGACTCCCAGAGAGAGCGCGGTTCAAAATAAAACTAGAGCTATTAAGGAGACATCATGTTGGAGGCCCGGGGTGGACTGAAGGGTGGGGAGAGGAAGGAAGTGGCTCACCTCTGTCGGCTTTGATTCGGTTAGATAAGACTGGTCATTGGTACAGCAAGGGACGATGAAGGAACTTCGACAGGAGAGGGTGTCAGTGTCGCGAGACTGCTCAGGAGTGACACCTGAAGTTCTTGTGTCATAAACCACACCGGGGAGCACTGTTCGAGAATACTAGAGCTAAGAGGAGAACCTCATGGGATGGGTTGTAGCCGGAGGGACGTGGACAAATCGTGAGGAAAGGAACAGAGGGGCTAACTTCGGTTCGGTAAGCTTGATCCAAAACAAGTTCGTCTCCGCGTCTTTTGCTGGCAAGAAAATATCGATGATACTGAGAGCGACGGTCCTACGTCATAAGACTAATTAGCGCCGATTGATATTCGAACATTGAAGGATGGTGAGGAAAGGAACCATGAAAAAGGAAGCAGCTCAGCTAAATCAGAAATGGTGTATTCATGCTAGCGCGAGGGCTGTTCGTCTGAATACTTTCACATCATCGCCGCACGTCTTTCAACTTGAACAGCAGGACGCGCGACGTTGCGCGGTAAGAAGGAAGTACGGAGGGAATCGGCGTCGCGAAAGGCGCGGGCGGGAAAACAAAAGAGTGGTGGGAGTGAGACAACGTACCTCTACGACATGACGCTGGTATACCATGCAGGCTTCCTTGACGTTTAGAAGCGCCGGAGAGCATGTGGGCAAGAACACAGCTGCAAAGATGGCCACCAGAAGGCGGGGACTACAGCTGAGGTCGTGTGCGGAGTCCGTGGTTTTAAAGAACGTGCTGTGCAAGTCAAGACAAGATTGGGGATTCACTGTGTCTGAGACTCTGTCTAATGACCCTACGTCACAGACTCACAGTGACTCGGAATGTACGCAGTTGGGAAAAAAAGTTGAGAGGAGGCAGCTACGTAACGACTAAGTCCCGATAGGGGTTCGAACACTACTCTGCGACGAGCCGCTTTCCACAACTGCAAGAAGGAGGAGGAGGAGGAGGAGTTTATTTATACTGACACGGTCCCCAATTGGAAAGGCATCCGTACCGTGACTGATCGCCTGCTTACTAACATCGATCATCTATATATAACTTCGACTCTGTGTGCCTCCAAACTCCGAGTCGGACACGATTGATATACCTCGCTAACTTTTCCACATGCTTTTCTTTCCCTCTCTGTTTGCTCCTACTCCTGATATAGATTCAGATGAACTATCAGATGAAGATACCTGGTCCGCCTCGGAACTAGAGGACGACGCCCAAAGTGATGTAGAGGCGAGCGCTCACTTCAATCCAACCTACGACGATGTTTATGCCGTGCGCGAAGACCTCCGCCAATTCCTACCACTAGAACTGGCAGATCTCATCCTTGAAAGCGCGGCTTACTGGCCTTGTGTCTCTGTCGAAAGCAACAGAGCTTTGGTCGTGGCTGCTGGCTATCAGACGCAGAACAACGCTGCATCATACTACGTTGTAACCCCCGCGATATCAGAGCAGGCTACCCATATCAAACTCGTCAAATTTATCCTCGAGAGCTGTGACCAAGGCTGGGGCGGAGATTCCAATAACTTAGGTATTCAATTTGTGGATTGAGAAGTTGGACATGGACATATAACGAGATCTTTAGACACCTACAACGGGTCATTTACATGGTTCGAGGCGGGAATTGTTCGCGATAGCCAAGAAGGGGTAGTATCGCACCTTTTGCAGCTAGGCCAGCGCCCTGCAGACGAGTTCAATGCCGATGCATTTGGTCGTACTCTCGGGCGGGAAATCGAGAACCCGTTGGAGCAGACACGGAGGTGGGATCTTCAGTGTAACATGCAGGTATCCTCTCTTAAGAGGCGGCATGAAATCGTATGGACCAAGGATGACATTATGAACGAGACAACGGAGGCTGAGGCTAGAGCGAGAGGCGCCAGGACAGGACGCAATTTTGTGAACAGTCTGTCTCCAGGTGACAGGGTCGTGCTCGTAGTAAGAGCTCAGGTATGTTTCGTTTCTGTAGAAATTGCCCACTAAGCCTAAATCCACTGTGGCAGTACCCTGGCTGGGAAAACCATGTCCATCGTGCCAAAGTAGAGATTTTCTACTCAGTAATATGACCAAATGCGAGATAGAATTGACTGTGAGCCTATAAACATCTCCACATGAACTATAATTTAATTACCCAGGTATAGTGCTTCTACCCGGATATATCTCGAATAACCTATCAGCGCTAGCACTGCAGGCAGAATAACAGTTTCATATCAACTCCTATGAGGATGGTCCTATACCAAGGCGTCTTAGATCGTGCTCGGGGAAGCCCACCAATATGATATCCGACATGATCCTCCTTAGTTACACTTACTTACGTACATACAGCGAAACCGACAACCCTGGTTCCGCGTTCGAGTTCGAATATCAGCTTCAATCCTCCGAAAATCTAAATGTTCTCCAAGTAATTTCACAGCGCAAGTAACGGCAGAAAAAATCAGGGATGGACAGCCACAGTAGCCTTACCAACTGCCTCGTCGCGCCATGGCAAATAAGACAAAAAGTCGGGAAGATGATGCTACTTCTCGTAGTCAGAGAACCAGAAGAGCTAGCAGTCGACTCTGTTCCAAACGTTACAGACTTCGACTGCAACGACTTCATTAATTTATCATACAGGGGGCTAGAGCTTTGCAATGTAGTAAGGTAAAGTAAACTCCTACAAGTTTGGACGTACAAGTTTCAGAATTCAGTACAATTATATGGTGCGGTGAGTTATAGTGACATTCTATCCAGGATGTGTCCAATACAGATGTCTTGTGCCAATGTCCATTGCCTATCAACGGCGGCTTTTCCCAGTGCTAGATTGGACTATAAACAGGTGGCAATTCGACTCTCCTGGAGGCATCTGGTATTGCAAGACCGGGCGCCCGTACACCACTATCGACGTGCTGCAAGAGTGAAGTTTCTGGGCCACGGCTTGAAGACGTCGGCGACGCAAGTGGAGCCACTTCAACATCAACATGTAGTTGCCGAGTACGTTGTTTAGCGGGTACCTCGGACTCCGAGTGTTGCGGCGTAGCGTCATGGGTAGTAGCTCCCGCCAATCTACTCGGCTGGCTAGGGACCGGCTCATCAGTAATCGGCACCTCGTAGGTAACATTATCCGCGCGATTACTGATGCTGCCCTGTGTAGAATGACCTGTACCTGGGCGGACAGTGACTACTGACTTGCGAGCGCCCGTGGGAGGCGGCCCCGACACCAACAGCGCAGGATTGAACTCGGTACTAGCAGATGCTGAACCCCCAGCCGAGACATCTGCCATGGTCAGTACGAATGGTTGGACCGTCGTGCGTTTGTGACGGCCTGGACCTGTTCAGCCATGAAAGATCAGTCACAAGGTACGACAAGATCACTAAAATTGCAGCGAACGCACCGGACAAAAATGCCTCACGGTCGAACTTTTCCTCGATGATCTGAATTTGCGTGCGGCGCTGGTACAACACGAAAATAAATCCAACGGCCAGGAGGAAGAAGAGACCGCCGATGACAGCACCGACGATTGCTCCGACTGGGATATTCGTGTGACTTTCAGCTTGCGACGGGGATGGGGTAGGGGTGCCTGAAGATGTAATAGTCGGATCCAATACTAGGAAATAATCGAACCAGACAGTGCCTTCGCCTGGCTGTGGGTCAAAGTTCACTTTGGACATGTTGACTAGCAGTTTGCTGGGAGGGTTGAAAGGATGATTAAACGGCTGGGTCAAAAACATCGAAACCAGCGATACGTACTGCTCTCCTATCGCAAGTGTATCCGACCTCCAAAACTGTTGCCTGTGGGTGTCTCCGGAGCCTGCTTGCGATGTTACTTGAGCGGGGGCAGCTCCATCAACCGAGTACGTTGTTACGACGCCTTTCGAAGTGATATCGAAGGTTCCGAACACCGCGATCGTAGTTCCTAAAGTTCATGATCTCGAATCAGACCCAAACAAGGACATAAATCGTAGGTGATCAGCTAGCCTGTGAATGTAACAGTGAAGGAATCGCCGGCGTTGGTCGAACTTGCAACGGTCTCATTGTACTCCTGCGTGGAACCACCTCTGATCCAGGTTCCAGTGTAATTCACTTTGGAGAAGTCCTGGTCATCGATATACGTCGTCATGGGTGGGAGTAGGAGGGCGATGGGGGCAGTTATCCATCCTCAGGCTGTGTCCCAACGCAGATGATATATAGCCTTTTCTGAATAACGGCGACCCTGGTCCGGTCTCTGCCTGCGATGGCGAGGGTCGTGAATTAAGTATGTAGAATTGACGGTGGAGTTGCGCCAAGGAGTTCCTAGCCGTTCCGATACAGATCTCTCGTTACTGGCCCAGTATGTAGAATGCCGGCATCCAAAATTTTAAAGGGAAACATCGCTATCGGTAGGCGATTTTGAGCGATGACTGGAAGGATGAACTTCGACAACAGTAGCCGGAGTAGGAGCAGATATGTCTTCCGACGTCTTGAGAAGTTGTCCTTTGAAGGCGAGAATTCTGCGTCAGCAAACAATCGGCCAAGATCAACCACGTCCCACGACGACAATGGGAAGGTGGAGCACGAGATCAAAATGCGCAGGGTATGGATTTTTTGAATGGGGCTTGTCAGACCACGTCAAAGTCAAACCAGTGTTAAGTCACCTCGAGGCTGTCAAAGCTGCGCAGCGCGTAAAGATGGTTATCAAGCTATCAGCCAAGTTAAAACGTGCTCACTTGGAGGCAGTTGATTGGCATCACACAGAATTATATGGATGCTGTTTTCAAGCTGTTTGACAGAAGCAGAAAGTTGGAAAGCTTTCATATGAGTTTCCAGTGATCTGGGACGATACATGGTTCAAGGTGACTTGTCATGATGGCGCCTTACAACTTGTCTCGGCTTCGAGGCTATGAGTTGATCGAATGTATCTCGGTATCAGTTCCCCGCTCTTGGAGTACATATCGTGAGTCAGGAGGAATGGGTGTCGTGGTGGTGGCTCATTCGAGTCAGCGTGAGTGTCCGAGTGAGTCGGGAGTCCGGGCGCTCGTGCTGGAGTTTGTTTCCGGTCCTGATGCCAAACAACGGCGACACGTTCTGGCAGTGCTGTACTATTTCCATTGAACCAATCCATTGATCCAACCTCGCATGCTTTCACGAAGATTACCCCCCTCATTAGCCTGGTCTCCCGTGCGGAACTTCTTACGTCCGAAGTATGTAACATCCATACAGCCATATTCTGATCGCAAAAAGCATTCACTGTCGGTTGCGTTAATAGAGAAGCGATATGTGCACAGCACCGAATTCACGTATGAATCAGCACTTGTCTTTCACGCATGACTCATGGAATATCCGTCGTGCAAATCAACCCACCGAATTCACGTATGAATCAGCACTTGTCTTTCACGCATGACTCATGGAATATCCGTCGTGCAAATCAACCAACATGCAAGGTGCGATATATCAGGCTAATTCGATAAGTCAATGGCACTGTGTTCGACACTTATCGTGGACCTTGCAGCCCGTAACTCTTGACTCAGACTTAACTATGGCCGCCAAGCCTCCATTGCTTTAGGACATTTCTACGACCCACGCGACGACAGACTGGACGTTATATCTTCTCCCCCATCTGAGCTCCTCTCGACTATCTCTGAAGAGGTGACTAATAACTCTGCAGCATCTGAATACGACGAAACATATTCTGAATCATTGCCAACAGCCAATTGGATCCGTAGTATCTCTCACGCGTGTCCGCAATGGCGCTATGCTGTACTGTACTGTGCGTATATCTCCATTCGCATACCGGTTTCGTTCCGCCGAGGTGGGCTCAGGGCATGTTACTCCGGTCCAAAATGGCCCGTTTGATCGTCGGAGCGTCCCTCAACCAACATTACGCGTTACTTACGGCCGCAATCGACATCGACGCACAGCCTAGACCGCTTTAGCACAGTTACCGTGCATTGAGGAACTTTGCCCGATCCGACTTGGTTATCATAGCCAAGAGGAATTCATGGAACTCGTCGAAAAATCCTCAAGCGTCCCGCACCCCTCTTAGAAAGTTCGAGATCTCCTCCAACGTCGGCACCCAGAACCCGCTTTCTGGAAATCTGTTCTCCGGCGACCCACTACTACCAGTAATGATTTTGCCCCAAAGTTAATGGTGTCACTACAACTGGCGATCGCCAATCTCCACTAACCTGAGATCCCTCGAAGCCAGCTATTCGCTAGCTGCAAATTGTTCTCCTGTGAATCAGCCTATTTGCGCCCTTCCAAGTTTCTACTATACGTTATATGTCATGTTCTCTTGTTGGCTCATACTTGTTTCCTATCCCAGTAACCGCTCACGTCGATATGCCGGCCTACCTCCAAGCAATCCACGACGATCATACAACGAACCTTTCCTTTGTCCAGTGTGGTTGAAAACCTTGCGGAAAGAATTCAGGGCCTTATACATCTCTCCCTCGCTATGCACGGACAAGATGTCAAGGTTTGTCGGACATCGTCTATGAGTGAGTGGTGTGACCGAGAGTCAAACCCTAGATCATTTTCCATCTGACCCCTCGCCACAACCCGAAGGGTGTCGGCATCCCCGACTCTCTTACGTAAGTGAGAGGGAGGGTTTTGTCGGACTCAAACGTACCTGCTACTTTAGTAGTCAGGTTTTTTGGGGGCCAACTCAAATGTGTTCAGCCCTACCCCATGTGATCGTGGGCGGTTTTAAAAAAGTCCCCGTGACCGATCGTAGTTATTGATAGAATCAATCACCTTTCCTCCCCCTATTTGTCGGAGATTTCTAACCCCCCTGATCAGGGAAGCCATCAGATCAGCCATTTTCAGGCATGGTCCGAATATAATCAGCGCTGAACGGGACAATCCGGGTATGATTATCTAGAGACGTAGATAATCATAGATGATCAGAACTTGCTGATCGGTTGGCACAATGCCCAAGTCCACGACACCCTGCGCTGCTGCGACAACCTAATTGACAAAAACATTGACTGCTCCTTTTTTTCATCGTACATCCCGCAAACCGTATATGCCGAAAGTGTCGTGTGAGTTCTGTGGGAAGGAGTTCAAACAAGGTCTTGGTCGGCACAGGAAGGCATGTGAGAGGAAGCACTTGGATGCTGCGAAAGATGCCGCGTTTGCGCTAGAAAGAACGGTGGGACAGGTGGAAGGTATTTGTCCCTCACTTTTTGACTTCCTGGGACAAGGTTCACAAGACTAATGACCGTTCCAATAGGTAGTCGAGGTGAATACATCTCCAAAATCTGGTTCAATTAACCGTTTATCGACATAGCTTATGCTCTATCAGCTGGAGCCTCTCAATCCAGTATCTCCTTCCTAGGTACGACTATGTTCTTCCTGTATTCATGTAGGCATGTATCATCTCAAACTTATGTGACAGATGCCGAGGACAACGTCAACGCAAGCGATGAGTTGCCGCCACCACATTTTGCCCCGCATGTCAGAGTAGACGATCCCGCTCCGTACCCAGTTGAGAATCACGAAGAGACCACTACTCCACCATCCCGGCCTGCATCGCCCGCACCTATATCATCTCCCGATCCCGACTCATACATTCCCGTACTCAACGATATCAAGACCGAGTATCATCCGTCCTCTCGCATTCCCACCAAAATTGAATCATTTGTCGACTACAATACCAGCCGTGTGCCCGACCCTATACCTCCGGAAGATAAGCCATGGGAGCCATTTCGTTCTCGCCTTGATTTCGAGGTTTCTGAGCTAGCGCTTGAAGCGGCACTCAGTCGGAAACAGATCGATCGGTTAATCGGGATTATCCATTGCGCGATGGAAGGCAACGAGAGCAACAAATTCACCATTGGGAGTTCTGGCGAAATGAAGGATATGTGGGAAGCAGCATCGGTTTTACGCACTCGGGTGTGTTGGTGCCAGCAGGGTCTGTAACTCAATTTATTACTCACTTTTTACGTCCTCGTAGTTCGTGAAGGAAAATATCACGGTCCCGTACAAGGACGAGGATCGTGTCTTTGAGGTTCAGTTCCGTGACCCGTGGGATTGGGCTTTGGAAATTGTACGATCCCCTACGCTTGCTCCGCGGATCCACTGGGACGCTGTGCGACTCTTCAAATGGTCAGAGAAGATCGGCTGGGAGAACTTCGTGGATGAGCCGTGGACTGCTCAAGCATTCTGGGATGCCCAGGTGCGCCATCGTGTTAACATTCTCCTGAACGAGACTTTTTGACGCAGGTATCACAACAGTCTAAATTGCCGGAGACTGCTCCCGGGGACCCTCCTGCAAAAATCTTACCCTTCATCCTTTATGCGGACAAGACGAAGCTGTCCAGCTTTGGTACAGCTAAAGGCTATCCCATCGTTGCTCGCTTCGCTGCTCTCCCCCATGAGATTCGAAATAGCGATGGGGTCGGAGGGGGGAGGGTCGTGGGCTGGTTACCAATCGTGAGGTTTTCCACAATTCTCGCTCGAATCCTTTGATGCAGACTGGTTCCTCATGTGATAGGTCCACGAGGATACTGGCGAAACAAATAAGAAAGGTTTTGTCAATTTCAAAAATGCGGTTTGGCATGAGTCGTTTCTCGCTTTCCTCAGGAAGATTGCGGCGTACTCACACACTGGTTGCTATGTAAACGGCGGCGATGATATCGAGCGGTGGCTTTGGCCTCTCATCCTGCTTTTATGTGCTGACTATGAAGAAATGTAAGGTTTCTTGATATGTCGTGCTTTGATCCACTAGTAGCTGACCTTCTCAAGGTCCGTGATGTCATTGATACGAGGTCTTAAAGGCCATTTTCCCTGTCCCATATGTCTAGTTCCAAATGCGTTGCAATCAGACCTATCGCAGACGTTCATGCTGCGGACACAGCCTGAATCAGAAAGTATCGTTCGAACTGCTCAGTCGCAGGCGACATTAGATGCGGGAGAGAAGATGCTTAGCAAATACAGCCTGCGTTCCGTCAATGTAAGCTATATATACAATAGCTTCCTATTCAGAGTCTGCGGGACTGACAAGATAAATTCAGAATGCGTTTTGGTCCATGGCAAATACTGACCTCCACCGTGCACTCTCTTATGACACTCTCCACTTCGATGATAACGGGCTGTGGGAAGACCATTTTTTCAAGGTGTTCAAGACATTGATCACAGTTCGAGATGTCATTTCGACGATTGATAACCAGTAAGCGTACCCATGTACATTAATTTCGAATACTATGTCTAAAACCATGTAGTTTTGACGGCATGCCACGCTGGAGTGGGCTCAACCATTTCAAATCCGTGATGAACATTACATTCAATGATGGATCGAAAAACCGAGACATATCAAAGGTCTAATTCTATGATATCGCACCAGACCTGTACGATTCTGACTTTACCAGATATTTCTTTTCGCAGCGCAAAGTGTTTTGGCAAGAGACAATGAATCCGAGGCTTATCTCCTCCTCCGGTGCCTGCGGTCGTACCTCAATATCCGAATGTATGCAGATTTTGATCTACATACCCAAAGCACAATTTCTGCTGGCCATCGGGAGCTCGAGGAGGTTTTTACACGGCTGATACAAGTAAGAACACTGCCTGGAGTACATAATACTCAAATCTCAAGCTTCATCATACTTTAGGACTTCATACAATTGGCCTCGCAAGGATTAGACTCGGACGGTTCAGGTTCGGAATCGGATGGCGAGGAGCAAATTCAGGCTACCGTTAAGTCTTGGAATTTCATCAAGCTTCATATTCGGAAGCATCTATTTCCTCATATTCGAGACAAAGGCGTCACTCGCAACTTCAGCACCAAACCCAACGAGAAGATGCATGGTCCTCTCAAAATTTCGTACCAGCGGCGGACCAATTTCAAGGACTTTGGTGACCAGGTAGATTGTCGTGTTGGTACAGGACTACATGAACGTTAACTGACATTTAATTGGTTACAGATCCTGAAGGCTGACCATTATCTTCTGGTCTCTGGATTTATACGGAGCAATCTCGATGCTTTGGACCAACATGTTGAGAACCTGCTGGCTTTTCCTGATCCCGAAGATGCGGAGGTCACGAGCCATCAAATAAAGGGCTTCGACACCAGTGAATACGACCAATACCGTGAAATTGGCTCTCGAGTCAAACCCCCGTGGACTTTTCAGGCGCTTGAAGAGACTCATAAGACTGATAGAGCTTACAAAGATTTTCGAATCAAACTCGGAAAGTTTCTGACGCAATTTCTACCTGCGTATAAGATCGCATTACCGGGGGGAAAGGATATTAGATTCCGTCAAAGTGACCTTGTAAGCCTGAATTTCTCATGGTCGTTCAGCACTAATTTCGCCTCCTATAGATCACCGAATATCGTTTCTTGAAAGTCCGATATGCCTGCTCTGCTGATTGGAGCTTGAAAACGGATTACCTTCGATGCAATCCAAAGTTTTATGGAAGTCCTCGCTACGACTGTGTCCTGGTCAACTCGAATCCTGTGCCGTACTTTGCGCGCCTTATATTTCTTTTCACATGCGTCGTCGAGGAGCAAGAATATCCACTTGCTCTGATTCAACCATTCGCCGGTGTCTATAGGCATCGAAATCGGACACAAAAGGATACAGAACTTGAGCTACTACGGCTGAAAGAAAACCTGCGTGCGGAGTGCGAGTTTGTTTCTATTCACACCATTATCCGAGGTGCTGTTCTTGTCCACTCAGGGGAGACCACCAACGACGGCTTTCGCAGCCGGGACTACTTCCTTTTTGACGTCCTTGATGCTGATATGTTCCTTCGAGCACGTAGCGACGAGCTTGCAAGGTATGGCTTCCTTTCAGTTGTGTGGCAAAATTCCCACCTGATTCCTGTACCAGCCCTTTAGCAAAATGAGGGATCTTCGTACGATAGAAAGGCGAACTTATTGTATCTCTGTAAATGTGTCTAGTGAAGGAATCGGTGGACGATGGACTTGCAGGATTCGGGTTGAGGAAAACCGTAAAAGATAAGATAAAAAATAAAGTCACATGGTCCGATAATTGCACCTGGCAAGTGGAAATCGGGACCTAAGCATTAGACTACAGCCAGTCGACCACGCGACAGCGCTATCCTCTCATGCAACGCACGCATCATGACTACCGGAGATGATATCTCTGCTTTTATTCCCCAGCCTAATAGTATGAAGATCATTTGCACGGCTTGGGCGTAAAAATTCACTGTTGACTCACGGCGACGACATGCGTGGAGTTTGCAACCTGGACCCGTTTGCCTAGGCATGTAAAGGCGATTCTGCTGATGATCGTGAAGATGTGCACTTCGAAGCAAGGATAAACGACGGTCTTCAGGAATGGCTAGCACGGGTGCGTCAGATCAATGTCATTATCACGGATCCAGATCACATTTGCTAACTATTCGCAGGTACCGATTCTGCAAGCAAAGCTGGAGGTTGCACCGTAAACACCATCTTCGCCGCCGACCCTCTCAAAGCCACTACACGTTTGGAGGCGATAGGATGATCAAGCCAGAACGCGGGCTTTTGGAACGACAGAGTTTGGAGAGGGAGAGGACTTGACCAATGCGCGTGAGTTCCAGACTTTTTACCACTTCGCTCCTTCTCACGAATGCCAATTTCAGGCCAGGACATCCCTTTATCCTTTCGCCCCGGCCCAGCTACTCGCTCGCCGTCCAGCACCTGTACCTCAAGCTCAGGCGGAGACGCACCTCCGCTGTCTGTCTCTGGCGGTTTCTCGTCAATGGACAAGGGTCGCAATCAAGCGTTGACCTGTCTCATGTCGATGTTGTCCTGGTAAACACGACGCATCCCATCTCAACAATCGGGCCGCAACAGAATTCGCATTCGTGCCCGTGCAGAGGCCATGGCCATCGCCGGCGTGCTTCCCATGCCTGTGTGCATCGCGGTCTTCATGCCCTCATGGCGATTTCAGACTCTCCGTCAGAGAGTATCGCAGAGCAGTGTTTCGTCACCGGTCTTCGTTCGACTACGATTCAATCATTGACGACCGCCGGTCATCTATGGATGTGCAGCGCCGACGGAGACCCGATCCCGGGACTCCATCGCGTCGCGTCCGCCTCTGACGGTTTCTCATCAAAGGCCGAGGGTTCGCGATCGAGCATTGGCGTTACGACCCCGTCGCATGCGCTCCCGAACCTCATCTCGACCTTCGCAATCTCCTCACGCTCGTATCAACAAGGTCACATGCCGATATCCATCGTTCCGTCGCCACACCTGTCCTCCAACAAGTCCCTGTCTGATGTCAACAGCAATCCCATGTCGGCTGCTCCATCTCTCGAAGCATTTTATACACTTCGTTTAAGTGGACTGAAAGTGGCTTCGTTACAGGCTTGATACACTTTTGGGCTTGCTCCCAACGCCCGGCCGGACGTCCATTCTGCTGCCCGACGAACCGCCTCGGGATGCTCGAAACGCAGCACGGGTACAGGTCACCTCAACCGACCAAATGTGTCGACACACTGGCATCGTCTTCCTCTTATCCCGACTCTTCGTCCACTGGTTCATCGTCGACCTCATCCGAGCACGAAAACATCCAAATTAGATGGCTAGTGTAGTGTATTCGTTTACTGCCTGCGGCGATGACATAGCTGGGATATCATAGGGTTCTCGGCATTCGAAACGACGCGCTCATCTACGATTTGCATCTGGTGCTACCAGGTGTACATGTTCCGGTCCTCGCCGTGCAGGTACTACCTCCACCCTTCGCCAAGTCTGATCGTCGGACCACGGGTTCTACACGAGTTGGTCTGCAACATTAGATTTTGCCTTCATGCACCGACTCGGCCATGCAGCCAAAGGGCGACCCTGATCCACGATGTACCAGATGTTACAGCTATCAGACGAGTCCGCCGTTCAAGCTGCCTAATACGAGGGACATAGTATAGATGTTCTCCCTGTCAGCTCGTATGATCCGTAGACGTCTTGGAAGGTGCGTGTTTCTATTCTATTCCTACAGCCCAGAAAACCTCATGTCCGTACCACTTAGACTACGTCATCAGTAGAGTTCACGACCGATTGCAAAACTCATGCCGCTCTTGACTCAAATGGTCACTTTATTTCACTTTCTAATAGTTCCGATCCCCAAAATCTCGCTCAGGTAACGACACTGGCAGCTGTATTACGTCCTCGTCGCTGACCGCCTCCTTGTAGCCGTTATGTATATGTTTGCAACTTCTCGAGTTGCGGCACTATTATTATGGGGTCTATAACAATTTACCCCTCCCTTTCTTTGGTCCGTGGCACAGAAGGTACTGAACATCTAACTCCCTTTGTACTTTTGAATTGAAGATTGACAGGCATCCTTGCGGTAGCTTCAACTCTCGATTCATGACTGTCTTGACATCACACGCATCCCATGCATGTTAACGGACACCAATGTATTCGTATACAAGCGTGACACGGCGACGACGTAATCATCCTTATTCCTACCTTTGTATACACTACCACTTCTGACTGGCAATGCGCACCGGTTTTATATATAAGCCATCTTGACATATACTCATTCTTTGCTCTTCAACAGCCCCTCGTCTCTCTCTCAGAAACGCACCCTCTTCGCCAGCTATGGCTACTCTGAATCCCAACCGGAATCATACGGCTCTCGAAGCTGCAGCTGTGGCTCTCGACTCAAGTACCTCCAACGTCAACGTCTTACGCAACGTTCGTACTATGGGAATGTCTTCCTATCCTTAACATAGCTTATCTCGATCACCCACACAGGCATTGCGAATGTGTCAGACAGCGCTCGATGCTGCCGAAAGAGATGTTCAGCGTCTTCGGATTGAAAACGCGACGCTCAAAGCTGCAGCCGAAGGTCCTGCCTCCGCATCGGGCCCTACGGCTGCTAAGACTGACTGGATCAAGCATGATAGCCTTCTTATCCACAAGAAGGAGATCACGAGCGAAGCCAAAAAGTTCATGATCTATAATGCGCTGTGGATGCCAGATAGCGCCTTCACATCGAGTGGTTCTATCCAGGTTGACACTGATGTACAATCAAGGTACACATCTGACGAGGCATACGCCGCTTACGTTGCATCTATGCTCTATACACGACTGCCGCCCAAATTTCACTCCTTCCTCGAGAAACTGCCGGCGTTCCACACTGCTGTCAGTCTTCATCTTTTCTTCGCTTCTTTTCTCTGCAATATGATCTCACAAGTTGAATCATCCATAGTTTCTTCATCAACATGGTCAAGGACGAGTGGCTCTCGTCAAGGTGGTTCGAGATCACGCTCCGCTCATTTTCTCGTCTATCCCTGACATCCCGACACAATCTTGGTCTCGCGAATATGAAGGCAGGCGGTCCGACCCGGCCTTCCGTAAACTTCTGCGTTTCGATGTCAACTCGGTCTCCCCTGACATGTACCCTCCTATAATCCATCATGGACTGAAGAACGGGCCAGGACCCACCATGTTTCGGAACCAGGTTTTGATCAAGGTATGTAGCTAATTCTCCTCCTCCGACATTTTTCCCAGGCTGATGCATGGCTTGTTGAAGACCGGCCGTGCGATTCTTTTTGGTGCTGGTGGGATAACGTCGGGCTCGAAAATCCAACGCAACTCTGCTGGCATACGATGGGGGCCACAGAAGGACTTGTTCGGATTTATATCGCTCTGCACGAGCCTGGTGAGCCTAATTCTCACCTCAGTGTTGTTCTCGATGCTCACATCGACACTTAAGGTGGTTCTCCTCGCTTCCGGTGATACTCATTTCGGAGAAGCTGGCAAGCCCGGAGAAATCCAGCATGGCCACGACTATCGTGTACGTAAGCGCTTCCTCGAGAAGAACGCAGGTACCCTCCAAAGCAACGAACTGCTTCGCTTTTGGCATGAACACTTGTATAAGGGTGTACCGGGATCGTTCTTCGATGCACATGAGGAAGGCGAGGTGTTCCCAGAAGATCCCGCGCTGGACGAAGAGGAAGCAGCAATGAGAGCGTTCGCGGGCGACGAAGCATTGTCCGGCAACGGCATCTTCCTTTCCGGTGACGATCTTCTGACGATGACACCTTCCCTGTCTACACTCTCGCTTTCGCAGTCTTCTTTCGAGCCATATTCCGAAGAAACCGCATCAGCACCTCCCCCTTCTGTGTCAAACATTGTACAGCCCGCCAGTTTACCTCACCCTACGTATGGAGCTAACTCCGCAGCGCCTCCCTTGATTCCTGCGGTCCTATCGGCCTTCGCACCCACCATTTCAGCGTCAGAAGACTTGGATCTTGGACCAGCGGTCGAGGATGATGTTGACGAGGAAATTGCCGTGGGGATTGGCGCGGTTTCGATGGAGGATCCAGTATTGTCAGCTGGGAGGGGTTCAGCGTCGTCACGAGGTACTAAACGTGGAGGCAAGAAGGCTGGCGGCGGCAAAAAGAAGGTAGCGACCGGTGATCCAGCACCTGCCCGTGCAACGCGGTCCAATACTAGAACTTAGGTAGCACGTCTTTGTATCACCTGGACCTCCAACTTTATGCATTGTTCATGGCTCGCCCTTGAACGCGAGCCAGGAACATTATCTGACATCTGAACATGCATTGAGGGTGAGCGTGAATTATTATCGACTCAGGTCATTGACATGTCTTGCTTGGGGTCACCTGCCGTTGAGCCCATAAACTGATCTAAATGCGGTTGATATATATGGTCCGTTTGGTATAGTGGTAAGTATGCCAGTCATGAGTATGAAACCCTCGCGCGAGGTCTCGGGTTCGAAACCGCCGTAAGTCAATTTTCCAAAGTTTAAAGCACCTGCTGACTAATCAAATATTCACAGAATACTACAAGTCCGCTAACACATCTAGCTAAGTAACCATTCTATACACCACGGTCAATAGGTAAGTCAATAAAAACCACTACTAACTAGCACTACAGTCAATAGGTAAAGTCAATGAAGAACTACTAGCTAGAATCAGTAACACAGGACTATCGTCAAGGCTCATTGCCACTGATTTATTTGGTTCAGATGCGGTCACTCTGATCAGTCCTGATGAGATTGTTCGGTAGGAACTGGCCCGATCAGTCAGCGTGACCCTTCAGGCCTGATCATTACCTATGCCTGATAAGTTCTGTGGGCCTGATCCGAACGTCGAATCTGATCAGAAACCCGCACAGCCTGATCAGAAATCCTCTCACACTGATTAGAAAACGTCGCACGAATCAGCTCTGATAATCAGGGAAATCTGAACAGTCCTAATCAGGACTGATCACGCCTGATCCCTGTTTTGAAAAATCTCCGACATTGGTAACGAAACATGTCGCGGTCGCGGTTAAGAATTGTCTGGACACATTCTCAGTTTCAGCAGATCGTGGGTTAAGTAAAAGACTGCAACAACATTCGAAGCTAGTGTAATTTACTGGTACATTATTTAATTACTTTGCGCTTAGTCCTTCCGTCCGAATCTCACTTGTGCCGGGCGTTCATGAAGCGACTTCCGATCGCTCAGATATGCGGTGGCAACTTCTATAAATCTTGTACGCGAAAAAATACAGTAACTCTATATCTCTATGTAATTCTATCAGAACTCTTTGGCATTCTGCGATACTCGAAGCGAGTTCCTCTCAACATGATCGATCATGAGGAGTCGCCCCGGGGTGTAGAAACGTGGCTTTTACAACTGATGATATCATTGAGAAAGACGTGGGTTTTACAAGGATTTTACCTTGGACATGTGAGAACGAAAATCGGAACCTATATAAGCCCATGCCCGCAGTGTTACCACAGCGCAATCCTGCATACGGCGCACAAGGCACGGTATCCTAAGATAAGCATTATATTACATTGTCCAATGCCTAAAGAGGAGTAGCAGGCTTTGCGACGGCACGGCGCCCTACGAGTTATGAATTGTCCTGCCAACTCCACATGCACGTCACGTGTTACATAGGAATGTTCTAGGATGTTCTCGAAAGTCTTCCCCTCCAGTGTTTTGATGGAGAATTTGACGAATACACTCTGTTCGACCTAGCTCATAGACGAAGTCGAAGGAAGAAACAGGATTGTTTCTTAATATCCAAGATGTTGTCCCTCTGTGTGATGCCGACGGCATGAGGATGTATCTCGGACAATTTTCCCAAGCCCTCCTGGAGATATGAAAGAAGAATATGAACAGGAACCGTCCGTTGTCCTGTTTTGAATTATGTACAGGTACACAACTTGTATCTTTTAACAATCGTACTTATGCGCGCGTAATAAATAAAATATGCTCAGCACGTACATAGATACACATCAAACACTTATTGGTAGCAGTCTGAGAGTCGGGGATTGGCGCTTGCGCCGCGAGGATGGAATAATGATTGAAGTTCTATAATCATTCCAGCAGCGACACGTAGAGTTGTTACGAACGTTATAGCTGACCTTCTAACCCGTCGTAGTCACACGGCTAGTTTTCATCGCGCAACTGAGAGGGCATAAACCATGTTCGTGTGATCTCGTACCTGAAGGAGGTATATATCGGCTATGCGGAACTATGAAGACCATTAGACTACATGGTAGCACAGGTATCACCAGTTGGTAACGTCTCTTCCAAGACCAACCCATTCTCGGACCCAGCATCCATACGTACTGTCCGTCTGCGTGACAGAGTACTATAAAGACCCCAAGATAAATACCTCTAAAAAGGAAATTTGTATCTCTCTTCAACCAGCCCTCGTTGTTAATGCTCGTCCTTCTTGGAAGACCCCAGGAACCGAACCCAGAATTAGAATAAGAATATCGAAGCCCCTGTCACCGGAAAGCGATCTATCGTGGAGAGGAGAGGGGCTCTCTGAAGATAGAGGATGTTGCTTGATGCGCAATATCTAGATCTTGAACTGCTGAGTGAACCGTCAGGAAAATAGGACCAGGTGGAACGACGAAGGCCTCACTGCAAAGAAGTTACGCCTGGAAGATTGACATCGACCAGACGATGCTAAGTATCATCAGGAGCACTGCTCCGATTTATACGCAGTCCAACCTATCGATCCGTTCGTGAACCTTCTCACCGTCAATTAAGATGAACCGCATACCTTTATTCTGTAAGTACTTGTCCATCGCTGTGAATGCAAACCGCCTCATCTCCCTCTCCAGCAGCCAAACGTCGTCGCACGTGACCACCCCACAATCATGCAGGATACAGATCGCGTCCAAGAACCAAGTGCGTGAGCTGAATTCGGCGGGATGAATGGCAGATCCAGCTGCAGGAATGGCCACGGTCTTGAATATGGGCAACAGACTGTCCGGCCCAACAATATCCTCGTAACTTCCCAAGAACCCTACGTCACCGAGGAGAACGATTGCGACAGCGAGAGGTGAGGAGACGATGTCCTTGGTGATTATTTCGAAATTCCATTCTGTGGCCGAGTCAATGACATGGTATAGTGTGCCAGATGCGCCGATAGGAAAGACGGAGGGGTTGGGAACGTAGAAAGCCCAGTTCCATGCTGCCAGATCCCCTCGATAGGTAAGGACTGCGTATAGGCGATTTGGTACCAAGTCTGAGTCTGTAACACTATCCTGTGAGGCCTCTGGACGAGAGTCGGGGGATTCAGCCATCGTTGAGTTCGAGATCAGGCGTCACTGGGGTATATATGACCCTACAGCAAATCTGCCGCGGTCATCACTTCTCTGAGCTTGAAAAAAATCGGCGCTCTCCGACGAGTCCGAGTGAGCGTGTGTACACCAACTTGCTGAAGGCCTCCGAGCAACTCGAAACCACATGTTATCCTGGCCTGCAGAGCTGTATCTTCTCGCATTCGGCCATCTTTCGTTGTCCTCACTAGTCAACCTCACTCTCTGCTCTCATCAGTTCCGCATATGGGCCTATCCACTGCTTTACAGGAAGGTCGACATCCGAGGCCCCGAACAGATGGAAAGCTTTGTCTCGCGAGTGAGCGAGGAGGAGGGACCGTCCCAGATCCGTAATATCATCGATAACCTACACGTCGCCAAGTATGTGAAGTGCTTGCGCATTGCGTACGACTGTATGGAGGCGCAGCATCCATTAGCCTCTGCCATTCCTTACCTCACGAAACTGAAGAAGCTAGTCTGGGTTGCCTCCACCTCTGAGAGTAGCCATAGCGCTTCGATTTTTATGCTCATAAGAAAATATTGCCTTGACTTCGACTGTCTGTCCATGAACCTTAATTGGATTGGCGTTGAAGAAGGTAAAAATCCTGACTATCCATGCTTTAGTATTGTGGTGTTGATCTATCCAATAGATGAACATACAAATTCTGTGCTCGTCTTCAAAGGTCTACGACACCTCGCGCTGCGAGCTCCCTACTGGTGTGAGCAGCATTCTAGGCGGCCCTTCGATGTTCGTTTTGTAATGACTCCAGAACCTAGATTCAGAAGATGACAAGCGTCCCTCTGCCATGACAAACATGGTTCGCTTCTCCCCGGATCTTGTGACGCTGGACCTCTGCATCACCGATGCATACGGCTTTCCACCACGGGCCTGGAATGCGGACGCATTCTTTGAAAGCATCAAGGGGACTCAATATCCTCATCTTCGTTGTTTGAAGTTGCATGGCGCTACCGGCATAGACCTGCATCGGCTTAGCGATATCTCAGCTATCCCCAGCCCCTTTCATTCTTTTATCGTGCTCAATCACCGTAACATTGTAGCTCTTGCAATGCCTATCCCAATTAACGACTCCGAACGGGGTCTGGACGACCTTCGTCTACCAAAGGACATGTTCCCAAGTCTCCGCGAGTTCGAGGGCACCATCTCTTGGTGCTTTTACATCTCTGGGCTTCACTACCCTGCATCTCGTCTGCGCAGGATGAAGTTCCTTATACAGGGTTCGGCTTACGAAGATGGTGAAGAGCTCGCTTGTGAAAGGGTCCACGGTGCTCTAAAATCATGCTTGGTCCTCACAGAGTTAGACATACGCTGCAACGACATATTCCTGACCGCCGATCGCATAAGAGTATTGTCGGAACACGCTCCAGGCTTACGTTCACTTCAATGTTTTATCGATCTCCATGAGACATTGGTACGTCTATCAGTTTTTATTTGCCGGCAGCGAATAACCTTCGTATAGGATTCTATATCTTCGGCACTGGGGCAATTCGGAGCTCTGCGTTTTATTGCCTTCAATCACTCCTACTTCAAAGTGCAAGAAGATACTGTGCTCTTCACGTTGGCAAAGAAATGCCCAAGCCTGATAGGTGTGAAGGACTCAGTCGAGAGCCATATGCATGAATTACATGAGGTGTTCGAGTATGTATATGTATGATCGTTGTATAAAGCACCGACTGTGGATCTCATCATTCATGTTAGCTATTGAGAATCCGGACTGGCTCTCTGTTGTCGTCGCCTTCTTTGCCTCACACCCCTTACTTCCGGAAAGTCTTTCCGATGCTTCTAAGCCCTCATCTGATGGATATGTCGTCTGAAATCGGCGTGGATGAAGCTTGTGGATACGTTCTCCCTTCAAGTAACGTACTTTTTTCGGTGTGTACAGTAAGTAAAGAGAACACGATGTTAGAACTTAGGACCACTTGAAAGGCTTCTCTGAGCTTGAAATTTTTAGGCGCTGAGTGAACGTTGACTGATGTGGCCCAAATTCCCACAAGTGACTCAAAAACGATCCTGAACCGATCTCGAACATGCTGTCCTGGCCTCCAGAGCTGTACCTTCTTGCATTCGACCATCTTCCGCTGTCTTCACTAGCCAACATCACCATCTGCTCTCATCAGTTCCGCATATGGGCCTTTTCTCTGCTTTACAGGAAGGTCATCCTTAAAAACGACGAACAAATGCTAGAGTTTGCCTCGCGAGTAGCCGAGGAGCAGGGACCGTCCCGTACTCGTAAGATCATCGATAACCTACACGCCGCCGAGTATGTGAAGTGCTTGTGCATTGGCCCAGACGAGGGCTACTACACTACGGACGCGCTGGATCTATTAGCCTCCGCCATTCCTTACCTCACAGAGTTGACGAATCTAGTCTGGGTTGCGTCATCCTTTGAAGATAGCCAGATCGCCTCGACATTTATGCTCATCAGAGAACATTGTATTGAATTCGACTCTCTGTCCATCAGACTCGATTGGGGTGGCGAGGAACAGGGTAACAATCCTGACTATGCATGCTTTAGTATCGTGCTGATAATTTGGTTGATAGATGAACATATGAATTCTGTACTCGGCTTTACAGGTCTACGACATCTTAGGTTGTCAGCTTATGATATGTGTGAGTAGCATTCTGGACTGGTCCTTCGATGTTAGTTCCATAATGACTCTAGGATTAGATACAATCAATAATGAGCTTCCCTCTGCCATGGTAAACATGGTTCGCTCCTCCCCGGATCTGTCAACACTCGACCTCTGCGTCATCGATTCATATGACTTTCCACGACGGACCTGGAACGCGGACGCGTTCTTTGAAAGCATTGCCGAGACTCAGTACCCTCACCTTCGATGTTTAAGATTGCGTGGCGCTGCCGGCATAGACCTCCATCGGCTCAGCGATATCTCAGCTATACCCAGCCCCTTTCATTCTTTTATCGTGCTCAATCACCGTAACATTGTAACTCTTGCAATGCCTAACCCGATTAACGACTCCGAACGGGGTCTGGACGACCTTCGTCTACCTAAGGACATATTCCCAAGTCTCCGCGAATTCGAGGGCACAATCTCTTGGTGCTTCTACATCTCCGGGCTTCAGTACCCTGCATCTTGTCTGAGCAAGATGAAGATCCTCATGCAGCGTGAGCTTGACGACGATGAAGAAGAGCACGGGTTTGAAAGGATATACAGTGCTTTAAAATCCTGCTTGGTCCTAACAGAGTTAGACCTACTCCGCGATGTGTTTTGGTTAGGATATGTCGTGACGGCCGACCGCATAACCGAGTTATCGAAATACGCTCCAGGCTTACATTCACTTGGATGTTTCATCGATGTCAATGAGACGTTGGTACGTCCATCGGTTTTCGATTTGTAGGCAGTGACTAACCTTCGGATAGGATTCCGTATCTTCCGCACTGGGGAAATTCAGAGCTCTTCGTTCTCTTGCCTTCAATCTCTTTAACTTCGAAGATGCAACAGATAATGTGCTCTTCACACTAGCAAAGAGATGTCCAGCCCTGACGAGTGTGAAGGGTTGCACCGACTGGAGTAAACCATATGGGATGTTCGACGAGTATGTATGATCGTCGTGCAAAGCGTGAGTTGCAGATTTGATAACTCATACCCCGAACATTTTTCTATCGAGAAGTCCATACGGGCTCTCTCTTGTCGTCGCCTTCTTTGCCTCACACTACTACTTTCGAGCATCAAGTGCTCTTGAGCACTTCCCTGCTGTACTACATGTTGTCTGAAATCGCCAATGAAGCTCGTGGAAACATTCTCCCTTCGAGTACTGTACGCTTTCAAACGTGTATAGGAAGTGTATTTCTCCCTATTCATTTTACAAAACCATGGAACGAACTGCTCAGTTGCATTCTCTGGCTAAGCATCCAAGACAATGAATCAGAGCGTCTAAATCAACCCCACTCCCGAAGTGTCGCGAGATATCAGGCGGTGTACTTTGGGAATATAGTCCAAGAAAGAAAGTCTGTTGGAACATCCATATCGACCCCACTCCGCTGTCCCTCTCGGAGCCACCCACGCACCACTAACTGGCACTATAATACATCACATACCTACGCTTGTAGATATCTTCGTGATGTATGGAAGCCCACAATCCAGGGGTGCGCTGATATCATAGTATGATATATGGCTTCCATCAATTCCCCCTTGCGGAATACTTTGGGGTCGGGATAAAAAAACAATGATTTGATGAAGACGTAGTTGACGATGAAGTGCGTTCTGTTCTCAAAAAGACACGTTATTCCTGCTTTGAGGGCTGTGACAGCGACGTCTGAGACATACATTGGTATCCGTCGAGTCCTTCAGCATCCTAGTAGCAAGTTCCTGCTTTTCGGTGTGCACATTGGAAACAGTGACAACGAGCTCCTTGTGCATATTTGTCAAATAAATCTCGCTTCGCACTAAGGACCCGAGCTGTAAGAAGGACAACGCAATGTTGAGACCAAGTGAACAAGCGCCGCGGCGAGGCAAATCTTTACCATGAAAGACTGAGAAGCTTCGTCCAACATCCTTTGGAATAGAGCCAGCTGACTTTCGTTCCGGTTGAGGCGCAAGAGACGCGCGATACCTTTCTGGGTTGACAAAAGTTTCATCGTGTCGTGGATTTCCGTGAGTAACCTGTGGTGCGTGGTGAGCTCCAACACAGGTAGATCACACAAATGGATTATGTACGCTTCAAATCGAAGAATCCTGTCCAACATGTCCTTCGAGATATTGGTGGGGTCCGGGATAGCTACGGCGAGGACCTCCAAGATCTCTAGGGAACGTTGAGCCAGCGCTCTCGCCTCATCCTGGTTTGATTTGAGCCTCTAGTATACCGAACCCTCCTCAGCATAGTGTCGGTCCGCGGACGTAGAGAAAACGCACGTCGACGATTTCACAGATAGCCAATACACCTCCAACGGTACTCTTCAGAGGAGGAAATACACAGAGGACTGTTGCAGCGCCTTGAGCCAGGTAAGTGCAAAATCGGTTCCAAGGGTCGTCGAAGAGACTGCGCGGGGTTTGAAGGAACGAGGCTGGGATGAACTGAATGCAAACAACCGTTTTTTCTTCTTCGCAGTCGACATCGCATCAGTACCCCTGAGGCGAGTGTCCTCGCGGAAGCCACTTGCAAAGGGTATGAGGAGTGTGGATTCTGGTGATGGTGTTGGGTAGATGCGCATTATTATATGATGATTACCACCAGTAGGACTCAAGCTGTGCATGTATGCCGTGACATGTCGAAGAACACAGCCGGAGACCCAGTTGAGGGGTTGGATTGAGGATTCTGAACCCCGAATGGAAAACCTGTACGGGCAGATGGAAGGCCCAATCGCTCAACTGTTGCACTAGCACGGCTGATAAGGACAAGTACCGAGATATATCTTCTGCGCAATTCAGAGCATTGAGGCTATGCATCAATTTCTCTAGATGTATATCGAGATTCGACACTCGTTGCCAGGCCGCAGGAACGTAAGGCCGTGCACACATGTCGAAGAACACAGCCGCGGGCTTGATTGGGGGGTTAAATTGAGGATTTTCAACGTGAATGGAAAGCCTAGATATCATCAACTGGGAAATCTAATCGTTCAGGTACTGATAGATATCTTCTGCGCAGCTCGAAGCACAAAGAGCCGCCGCAGGCTATGCATTCCAAATCCTAGATGCATTGACCTTAGTATAAGTGGTCGAACGGCGTAACATCATGATCAAGGCGCACCTGCGGAGCTGATTGTGAGCGAGGTCACATGCGAGGCGTTAAGGCAAGATGTAAAGAACAGCGTAAATGGCTACAGAATGTTACGAGGAATATGTGTACGGATACGTGTTGTCGATGATGGACTATATTTGTAGTCTATGGTAAGTAAATGTTGCAGATAAAGTGAGCGTCCATATCGCCTCGTAGATCGAGTAGGTGTCATTAATAGGGACTCGTATTGTTTATGCAGCGAGGGAAGAGGAAAAGCAGAATGGAAGTGACTTTCAAAGAAGGCGTTCTTTGGGAGAGACGGTCCTGATCCATATCTCACCCGGCCGGCTGAACGAAGAACATTAGTGCAGTAGACACGAGAATGGACAACACCGCCAACCTTTTCTCCCGTAAGATACGGTATACAACCTTGCCCTCTTTCGACATCGCGGATGTCTTGGATCCAGTCACTCCTTGTGGTCGAGGAGGGAACGCGCCCGGGCCACAGCGGTCCTGCAAATCTGCCAGAGATTCGTTCGTCCCCTCTGTCTCCACTACTATGGTCCCATACCAGCCAGGGTCAACGACCATGTTCGAGTCAGGGATCGGAATACGCTGAGAACCTGTCTGAGGGCGATTCTGGGTATACTGGCTAGGAGACCGGGAGACGCCCCTGATAGGCGGCCGAATGACAAAGGAGGAACGATGCACCCAGCGCACAACGTTGTGGTAAGCCCCTTGAGGTCTGATAAGTGACATAGCAAACCGCAAGTCAGCTGGAGAAAGTATGACGAAACTGCAAGACGTACGTCTCTGTTCGCACTCGGTCCTGCAGAAGTTGTAGATTGGCGGCGATTTCCTCACCCCAGGGTGATAAATTAATGTGTACAATGGGATTGGAGGAGTTCGGCCCGGTCCTTATAACCCGATGGAAGTACGACGGCGGGAATCCTAGCGTTGGCATATACTTGGGTAGATCGCCGATGGGGGAATACGTGTAGTCAAGATCCTAAGATAAAGTTAGCACCCTATCAACGGAGGTTCTGACGGCGAAGAGGGGGCTGAATGAGAGCTCACTATGAGATAGCTGCCATCCCAAACGAGACGACCCACGTTTGCTTCATCACCAACCGCCACGTCCCACACCACGTCACCCATACGCATAAGACCCATAACCCCTGCCCGTCGACACTCTCCCTCACACTCTAACACACTCTTATCTGACAGCCAATCCCCATCAGGCGACGGGACGAACACCCGCAGCAGGGGCGCACGCTTGAGGCGGAATAGCGGCGATTGAAACGTCGCACTTGCAGTCCTGGGCGTCGGCGGTCGCTGGATTTGCCCAGACGCAGTACTGTGATTCGATTGGGAGAATGTCGGGGACGGTGCTCGGCTTGGGGGTCGGGAACCTGTGCGCATGTTACCCCGGGCACGAGCGACGGCTGCTTCCTTTTCTGCTTGAGCGCGGAGGCGGAGGACGACGCGGCTGTAGGCTCGGGTCGATGCGGCGAGGTGACGGACGGTTTCGTACAGTGACTGATCCCGATGGGAAGGGTGAATGGAGAGCGAATGGACATACAACGCTGCGACTCGCGCGTACTCATGTGTAGGCGTTGAGACCCCTCGCATATAGTCATTGAGATCCTGGGTCCAAAGAGCCACGGTCAGTACCCGACGAATCGAGGCAATGTTGAAGACATACCTGCAACGACAACGACAGCGGATCTGGTTCATTCCACGCCCACCGCGCATACCCCACCGTCTTCAAAAACCGCTCCAACACTGTCTCCCGTAACAGAGGACTCTGCACAACCATAAACCGAACCTCGCGCGACAGACTCAAGATCATGCACCAGTCATAGAACGACAGGAACGCCAGTAACATCCCCAACAGCTGCGGATCCGCCAAGAACCCAGTAAGATGATCCTGGGCCCCTTCCAAGCCGTCGATCACCGGAGGTGTAACAGTCTGCAGCTCTACTTCCCTCCCTCCCCCGTTCACACGCCGTGTATGTTCTGCCAGCATTTTCTCCGCAGATACAGGTGACGGCGGAGCGTTTGCATGCGAGCTACCTGGTCGGGTGGATTCGGTGCGAGAACCAGCGTCCGAGAGAAGCTCCTCTCCCCCGGACTCCTTGCGACCATCACGTGACTTGTGACGCTTGCCTGCACCAATGCCATTGGCATCCGTTCCTGAGGGACTGGCAGGCCTAGAGACAGGGTTCAACATCTTCACCCCTTCAACCTTCGCGAAGGGGTCGTCGTCGAGAGGGACCCCGAGGGCATCACCGTCGATCTGGATGGGCCCTGCTTGCCCAGGTGATATCGGTGTCGTGGGGCGTGGTTTGGAAGGAGCACGCGGGGGTGGACCGTTAGTGGTGCTTGCGCGCGGTTGTGTTGAGAAATCGCTAGATGACTGCGTCTGTGCGCGGGCTTTGCTCAGCCGTCTGGTCCGTGAAGGTGACTGGCGCGTGGGCACGTGCTGCTCAACAGGTGGTAGGGGAGGAAGATTCCCGTTGACATGAGTTGCTTGAAGAGCTTTGGGTGGTGGAGCGGGGTGGAGAGGGCCCTGGTGGGTGAAAGGGAGTGCAGGTGGGCCGAGGTGAGTGAAGTCGTTGATCACAGGGGGTGATGGCCTAGATTGCGAGTCTTGGGGGTGGTGGTGGTGGAATTCGAGGGACTCATTCCTAGAGGGGCGTGCAGTGTCCCTTGGCGGGGACGAGTATTGTTGTTGAGGGGGTGGTGCCACGTTCGACCATGTTTTGGTTTGAGCCAGAGCCTGGGCTACTGGTGGTGGATTAAGAGGGGCTTCTGGGGCCTCGCTGTCGACACCCGCCATAGCAGAAAAGATCAAAGGCTTTCCTGCGATGACCGGACCATTCATCGACCTCATGCTGGGCGACTTCCGCGGGGGCGTGGTGGGGGCATACGACATGCTCATACGCTGCTGTGGAGAGACGTGGGCTTGTGGAGGTGGTGAGACGGTGCGACGCTGCTTGTTGGGTAACATATCCTGGGATTGCATGCCGTTATATGATTGTTGTAAAGCAGAAACGTCCAGCGCGCTGTGATTGACGCCCATCGTGTCCTCAGGATGATGTGATCCGCGAGGGTCGTCCCTGCTAGGCAGCGGCTGAGTAAAATTTGTGCGCTGTTCTTCAAACGCGGCCTAAAATAATAAAGATCGGAGCGACGTCATCGAGGCTGGATGCTTACCGATAACCGCGAAGGAGGGCTTGTTGATCGCTGTCTTCCAGGCTTCGCCTTTGACAATTTCCGGTTCGCTTTGGGAGAACTGGAGGGAGTCGGCGAAGGCGCGGAATCAAAGCCCTGTTGACAGCGAAGGAACATCAGAGACGAACGAGCAAATGAAAGAGGCGAAATGACGACAAAGCATAAACATTACGTGCTTCACGGGCGGGCACAGCAGAAGGTACCACGCTGAGAGTATCCTTATCTCCCAAATGACGGCGTGATGAAGATTTTCGCGGACGCCAAGTGCTCGTGATGCGAACACCACCCAAGATTAAGATAGCTCGGGTCATAGACAACAGCACAAGACCAATGCATCAATAATTACCTCATTAGATGAGAAACCAGGGGCCATTGGGCCCTGGCGACTGTTGGAACGTGGTTCATAAGACGATTGCGTAGTTCGTGATCCAAAAACATCAGCGGCTTGCCCCTCATACAGCGTGTCGTCGGTCAAGAGCGTTGTTCGGCTGGTGGACGCCCCTGCTCCCAAGCGCAAGACGCTTTCGTCTGCGAGAGAGCCTTGACGTGATAGCGAACGGCTCGACGGCTGAGAAGTCAAAGTTTGAGAGCGGAAGACGTGATCGGGCTCGTTGAATGTGGCCGTATGGCCGAACGACGAGGCGATAGGGGGTGTGGGTTTCTGTGCTCCGGAGGGGGGCTGAGGAAGGGGGTTGGAGCCTGCATATGCTGCCGGACGGGGAGTGGGGACAACGAGGACGGGAGGTGAAGCTAAGCCAAACGCGGTGTGGTTAGATCTTAAAGCTTCCTGGGCAGCTGCTTCATTTGCTTTCCGGGGCACGGGTATTGGATTCGTTGATGGAGATTCTGCAGGTTGGGGTAACTCTTTATCGTCTCCAGCAATTATACTCCAGAGGTGAGCGTATTCCCCTTGAATTGGAGATGGGTGTTCTGCAGAAAGTGGACGCGTGTGACCAGCTGATGATGATGGTGAGGTGTTGGCGTTAGAAGGACTGGATTCAAACGAAGGGGGGAGGGGTTTGTCGAGCATGGGAACACGAGATACTGGTCGCGCACGAACCTGCGTGGGCGACTGTTGACGCGGTGCTGGTGGTCTATTTCCCTGTTCAGTCGGAATATCATGAGCCGTTCCCGCACCATATGACTGAACCCGCTGGGCTCTGGTTTCTGCATCACGTTGAGACTGCACGGCAGCGTGCGCAACGGCCCTGCTTCCCCGACTCTCATTCTGGTTCTGAAGCGGCGCTGCCACCTCCCTCCGGGTGCTAGAGAGCAGCATTGGAGACGATACAAGTCGCGGTGCTTCCTGCGCTGACTTCGAAGTAGTTGCGAACCTGGCAAATAATGGTGTTGTTGTAGGCGGAGAAGGTAAGACTGATTGGGCTGAACTCGGTTTCGTTTGGGGATCCTGCTTGACCTTCTTCCGGAGAAAACCTGCCATATTGCGCCAAGATACGAGCCAGTTGGCCAACCGTTGCTAGAACTACCGGAAAGTTAGAGAAAGTCGTCGTGATGAAGCCGCAAGGCCGTTGAGAACATTAGTAGATTCATTATGTAATTCACTAGAATTTTATTGACAGCCGGCCCGGGCTCGATCAAGCTGCGATCAAGGGTCCAAGCCCATCCGCTCACAAGTCTTTGGAGCAGTCTGGGGAAAGCACTTTATCATTTGCGTACGTACAACATACGATCCAGCAGCTAATCGAAAATGCCTCCATCACAAAAAGTGTGTCTTAGATCAATAGCGCTGGGGAAACTTGAACGATTGTGCGGTGACATGCATGAACTTACATTTCGGGATAGGATTGACCTCACCAGTGATAAATGCTTCGGCGGTGTTCAACTTGATAGCAGTGCGAGTTAAGCAGTTCAAGGGTACGATGCATATAGATAGAATTCAGCAACTAATCGAAGAATATGCCTCCGTTGCAAGAGATCTGTTGCAGATCACTATTATTGAAAAAACAGGAGGAAGACATAAACTCACGCTTTGGCCTGTTCACGCGATAAAATTCAATCACAGGGTAAAAATCGGAGATAGGTCAGGCCTCACCAGTAATAAAACGGGATTCCTTTGACGCGAGGAATGAGACAAGGCCTGCAACGTCTGCGGTGTTTCCATTGAAACCAACAGGTGCTCTCTGACTGAGCTGCATAAAAAAGGCACATCTAGCGTCATATTCTACTTGCCAACATTCACTCACGAATTGAACGAAATCTCCTGATTTCCCCTGAGTCAGTGCTACGTTTTCATCGTCCAGCTGCTGAACTGAAAACGGCCAAATCAGGGTTTCACTTCGAAGTCGAGATCAGAAGCTGCGACACACGAAGAGCTGTCTCTATCGGCCCAGGTGCATATGCGTTCACCGTTATTCCATGTGGACCAAATTCAACCGCTTTTTTAGATCAGATTTTGCTAGATGGACGTTCACGCTTTCACTCACCTGCAGTCTGAGTCAGACCTCTGATTGCAAACTTAGTTCCACTGTAGGCCCCCATGTTCGCACTTCCTGTCAATATCTCAAACGAGGCTACCGACGACATTGAAGTCAAAAGACATACCTCTTTTGCCAGATACTGATGAAGCACCGATGATTCGCCCCCCACGTCCTTGAGCGATCATCTGAGCCCCGGCATATTTATAACATAGGAAGGTCCCTTTGGCATTCACAGCGAATACTTTATCCCAATCGTTCTCTGTGGCTATGAGATGCATCTCCTCATGGTCAAATCATAACGGTCACATCCACACAACACTTACTGTCGAGAAGAGGTTTCAACATCACAATACCCGCATTAGCGACCATCTATCCATCCAAGCATCACTTACAATACTTTCGACTAGAATGCGTGGAAGGACTCACCACATCAAGGCTTCCATACTCTTTCACGACAGCCTCCACCATCGCCCTTACTTGTTCGTCGATTGACACATCCGCCACGTGGGCAGAGGTCTTACATCCTTTCAACTTCAGCTCATTCACCACCTCCTCAAGGTCTTCCGCTGAAATGTCGTTCACAGCCAGTCGTCCGCCAATCGCAGCGCAATCGCCCGCCCGATGCCTTGACCTGCAGACAAGTTTATATCAGTCCGCTGTGGCATATGTTTGGGACTTGCACATCTATGTCACAGCTTACCTGCTCCAGTTACTAAAGCTACTCCCTTCGGCGACATTTGTGGGGTGTTGAGGGCAGGTGTGCCTGCGACGGCGGCTATTTAAGGGGATACACACGGCTTCTCTCGGTTCTCATCTCCAGATAGAGCCAACTTCGACAACGTGACGGGTGAGTTGCATGATAATCACTAAGTCGAATCGTGCATGTGCGCGCTATGGCTCCCCTGCTGTGGAGTCTTCTGGGAGAATGAAGGCATGGAAGCTGAGAAGATTCCCCGGCGTAACTTCGCCCGACAAAGGTATGATCTCCAGAACAGATCTCAAGCGCGCAAAAATATTCAGAGGCTGGTTTCAGGGGGGCGGGTAAAAGATAACGTTTGCCAACCCCTTCACTACATCGACATCTGCGAGCTAGTGAGCGCACCGCCGACTTACGCAAATAATGAACTTGCAATTCATTGTTGCGAGCCATCCTATGAAATGATACCATCTGTTATAATGGCCAAGTCTTGAGTAATTGAGCAGCAATTGAGAACCAACGTACTAGAATGCCCTCGGCTTCCAGGTTTTGAATGGCTGGTAAAATGAGAACTTGAAGTCGTCCAGTTGCAGGCAGCGAAGAAATATTTTCAATGGTTTGAGGTTCTCTCAGGCGAGCTCTAGCAAAGATGTGATATGATGGTCCCAAACATCGCATTATAGCGCGCGATAGCCTTACATTGCGGACAAGTCGAGAACAAGAAGTTTCAAGGCAAAAGCTGAAAGCAACCTCCGGCAACTATGTGAAGTGTCACAGTCACATGTGATCATCCGGTAACTCAACGGAACCATTGTGGCATTGTCCCTCCCCTCATCCTCCACACGCTCCCCATTCTCTTATACCTTTCATGTCGACATCCAGGGCCCGCGTAGAAGACACTTACGAGTCACAAAATGATCAGAGGCTTGATGAACTCCACACAAAGATCCGGACGCTACGCGGAGTGAGTCGACAACGGCCACGCAATCCTCAAAACTGACCACAGAAATAACATCAGATTACGACGGACATACATGAGGATGTAGAGCGTCAGAACCTGATGCTGGACGAAACAGTGAGCTATACATCATGAATGTTCTTGGGTTGTGCTTATGCCATGGCCCAGGGAGACCGCTTTAGTTCGTTCGGCACAGCCTTAACACAAACATCGGACCGCGCCGCACGAGCTTTCGGTATCAAGGAAGGAGGACTGAAGAGCTTTCGTATCGCGATGCTCGTGGTCTTTCTGTTCCTCGCCTTCTGGATAATGTCGAAGCTGTATCATTGGTGGCACCTAGCTGGGACGGGAGCTGTTTGACGGGAAGATAGTTTCGTTGTTCTTATATATACCCAAGTGCGTTATTTCTTCTCAACCGCTTCTTGCTCAGCATAAGCTGAGACGTGAACAGGATTTAATTTGTACCCATAGTGTCTATTTTATTCATGTCCTTGCTGGCTTCCATACCGACTACTTTCTTGTCAGAGTGACGAGTGTACCAAGCTGGGAAAACCCTCACGTCACCGTGTTTGTGTGATGCTCCCTATAGTAATTCAGCTTTTCGGGAGATTGAAGCATCGTATCCCCGAAGTCACTTGATTGTCATTCGCAATCTGGCATTATGTGCGTGTTGCCCGTCACTGTTGTCGTGTTTACGAGTCCCTGATACTTAACTTACCTAGGGTTCGTTGCCCATGATATATCCCTTTGCTACGAGGAAGGTATAGGGTAAAGCGATGTCACGTATCATACACTTGGCTTCTCCAGGTGCTCTACGCTGGCCTTCTCCTTCATCTCCTCCCGTGCGGGCGCGACCTCGGGTTCGGGCGCCAGCACATGGTGTGATGCCTTGAACAACACGAATGCCGCGATGGCCGTGAAAAGTAGCGTGATCCACGGGAATATGGCGACCCATCGCACTGGAGGACACCATCAGTATCCTCACATCGCAAATCGCTGCAGGGGACGACCAAAGTGAATACGCACGGTACCCCATCGTTTTGTACACGCTCGACGTTCCGCTCTGCTTCTCCACCGCGACGATGACAGAGTGCGGCAGTTCCACACCACCCACAAATGCACGGACAATCGCACTGCGCGTGTTGTAGATATACGTGAAGGGAACAGCGCACGCGAATAGCCAGATGCAGCAGAAGGAGAGAGCACAAGCTTGGAGCTTCAGAGTGCGGTTCGTGAGCTTCGCTGTCCATGGAAGGAACATTCCCGCTACGAAGTTGTACGTGAGGATGCCGATGAGCAGTGAGCCTGTCGTCAGCGCGATCCCGCTGTTCGTGGCATCTGAAGTGGGAGATCCAGCATCGTTCAGCTGTCAGAAGAGATGGTGGCATACCGGAGACATTGATGGTAACGACAGTCGGCGGGGGCACTTTGGCTATCAGAGCTCTTTGTGATCGGTTGGACTCGATCAGCGCGTTCAGACCTGAGCGAACGCGGTGGTCGTCAGAACGGCGATGGTGGTGGGGATGGATAGACACTTGCCTGTGCCTGAAGATACTATCGCCCATGCCCAAGCCATCGAAAGAGCAGCGATGCGGGCGGTTTTCATGGGCGCAGCAGCGGATGGCATCGTGAAAGTCGAACACAGACTCTATCAAACCCCCATGTCTGCTTTATAACCATCTCAACGCTTGCACGTAGCTTGGCGTATGGGAAGGATCTCGATCTTGACGAGAAATAACGCGCTGTCGGGGGCTGGCGTGAACTTTTCTTGCTCTTCCAAGAAGTTTCTCCTTATTGGTCAACTTTGCAAGGATGCCTGTGATTCTTTGCGTGCGTGTACCCCTGTAGTCCTTATGGCAGAAGGCGTTTTCGATGCAGGCATTGCTCGCGTGAAGGGACTTGAACGCAGCGCCGCATGCTCAGGCACCTTTTGACGTTTCTCGCCGCTCTAATTTTTCGGAGGTGTCCTGGCACTTCGCGCGGGAGGTTTAAAGGTCATCCTTTCCGGGAATATGCGGGGAAACCTGATGAGATCGTGATCCGCCTGCTTCACCGAGGATTGGTTTACCCTCAGCAAGTACAGGCACGTACTTCTGCAGATGCTTTATTCTCATCCTTGAGAACAGGGCGACGACGAACTGCTGAGACATGCTGCGCGTTCTACTTATTGCTCACGAAAGGAACCTTGGAAAAGCCTGCCAAGAACCAGTAGGTCCTCTTAATACCTTTCCGTCTTCCACAAAGAAAATTAACTTACTGCGCTCTCATTGCATCTAAGGGAAAGAAACAACTCTTCTGTCGAACGTTTGCGTTGATCGATGCGTCCTTCACAATGCAGAAGATCGATGTCAAATGTCTATTCCATTATCGCCGTGATCAGCTCTCAATCAGATAAAAATTAACCTCCCCTCTCCGGAAGTTTTTGGACAGTTCAGCAAAATCCAGCATCCAAACGTTCGTGCGCGCTCCTCAACACCATTCATGCAAATTAATTACTACTTACGATGGTCCCATCTACAGTAGCACTGCGCTTTTTGGTTAATTGATCTCTCAATAGATATTGGACGATGCTACCGAAAACTCATCGCCCTTCAAAAGCGCATCAACCTACTGCAACGTCTCGACCGACGACGATCTATTAAACTATGGTCTCTCTAGGTCATCCTCCTGCATGCGCAGATACCACTGCCATGCCCTCCATATTCCACATCTGTATATAAGGTCTTTGGCCCGCTGAGAAGAGCGCATCGGGACTCCGGGCTCGAGGACGCCACTCTACGTGAGGAGGATCGATCAAGCGCTTGGCTTTCCGATTCGAATTCGGCCCTGTCGAGATCTATGTCGTCCTCCATTCTCTCTCTTGCCCAGAGTGTGCTCCGAGCGATCGAGAACTTGTCTTGAACTGACAGGATCGGTTCCATCGTTTCATCCGATATCTAGGCTTTCGAGGTCCGGTTGCACCAACCGAAAAAGACCGCAACTTGACCGGACCGCAACCGGAAACAACCGGACTTCCGGTTGCGGTTGCAGCGGATTTTCGAAGCCCGCGGTTGCGGTTGCTCGGAAATGGCTGGTGTGCCGAACTGGTCAGGACCGGTCGCGACCGGTCAGAACCGACAAGTCACATGGTGCACATCAACAAACGAGGCCATCGTTGACGCCTGTTGTTGATATCTTGTTGATCTCCTTCCACCACGACTACCCCAACCACTGCCGCCCTCGCGTCCATCCCCTGCAATCGACATCGGCACCGACTGCCACCAGGCAAGGCTTCGCGACGTATCTGTGGCAACAGCAGGAAGAGAGTCACGCGAGGGAATGACTGGGGAGGCGAGCAGGGCAGACCCCAGCTGGGGGAGAGCCTCGAGGTGTGTCTTCGCACCCACAAGTACTGATAACGGACCGCTGACCACCTTGAGATGGCACCCAGGACCCTTAGGCCCCCCTCCAGCCCGTCCCCCCTCCCTTGCACACCCTGCAAACCCCGGTGTCGACGGCCACGTCACCCGACGACGCTCGACGCAGCCCCCTGTGGCTCGTGAAAGGTCCTGACCGCCGCCACGTCACCATGGCGCGCAGGTCATCACTGCCTGCCCACACCCCCGCCACGTCACATCTCCCAACCGCCCTGCCACTGCTCGCCCACGCTGACACCACATCGAACCGCCCTTCCACTGCTCGCCCACGCTGCCACCACGTCACCTCCAAGCAACGCCCGCGTCACCCGACCGCCATGTCATCCGCTCCTACATCATCCAACCCCACGTCACCCGACCGTCGCGCACATCATTTATAGTTGTAAGTCCTCTTCCTCTATGTTTTCATGTCATCCTTCTAATCCACTCTTCAGATCTTCTGTATTAGTTACATGTAGATCCTTCTGTAGTAGTTAACTAATATATATGTGATCTTAAGCTAGAAATTAGTAGTGATTCCGCGGCCATATCATCGGTCACAACCGGTCGCAACTGGCTTGCGACCGGTTGAAACCCAGTTCAGTCGTGACCGGTCGAAACCGGTCCGACAAGTGTGTGCAACCGATAACGACCGGTCGTGCACAGTTCGGTTGTCGGTTGCACGTCCGTTGGAAATTTCCCAACCGGTTCCGGTCGCGGTTGTGGCCAAAATAGGCCAAAAACCGGACCGGACCGGACTTCGAAAGCCTACCGATATCTCGTCGGAAGTCGCAACGCTCTTTGTCCTTTCCTTACCAGTAACTTGAGCTCTGTTGTCTGGTGCGACCACTACCGCGTACCTGATATGCAGCGTCGGCGGCCGGATCTTTCGAATCCTTGACATACGACAACATACGATGTCAATTAGTGGCAGTCAAAGCGGACGATTCGGGCGGATTCAAGGATCTGATTTAGACACGGATTCAGGATGAATCCAAAACCTGTGCGAATCGTGGGAAACGTGAATCATGCATGAATCGTTGAAGCGCCTCCAGAGCCGCTTCGACATGCTGAATCGGATTCAAATGACCGCTTTCTTGCATGACCCACACAAACAACACTAAAATTCATAAGCTCTTGCATGATGGGTGACCCTCAGGTCTTGTGGACGTGCCGAACTGCTTTTCACCATCTCCCACTTCAGTAATCTACTATGTCGAGCCGCATTCGCAAGCCAACTGTGAAGTCAAAAGCAGCCGCGAAGGAAAAAGTCAAACAGGCTGCCAAAGGCTCCAAGGCCAAGACTCGAGACCCGAAGGCCAAAAGCCTCCTCGAGCTGCCCCTCGATAGTGATGATGAGGAGGAAGTTGACGGCAAGGAAGGTATATTTGTTGAGTAAGTATCAAGTTCTATTACAACTGTCCAGATTCTTATTTGCCTTTTACTAGCTGGAAGGACGAGAACTTGAATTGGGCGCTGTTGACCGCGATTTCTGACAGCCCTGAGATCAAACAAGGCC
Source organism: Lyophyllum atratum (assembly GCA_014905825.1). NCBI lineage: Eukaryota > Fungi > Basidiomycota > Agaricomycetes > Agaricales > Lyophyllaceae > Lyophyllum > Lyophyllum atratum. Next base: position 271,016 of record JACGCN010000009.1, on the reverse strand, counting down.
TTTTCCCCTCCCCCGGAAACGACACGCGTCACGGCAAGGGCAAACGCAAGACTGATCACCAATTCGCTCTCGCGACCGTTATCTTTTCGCAACATCCCAAGTACCAAGCCGCGTTTGCGCTTGCAAACACCCCTGCAGCGAAGGCCGTATGGACCAGAAAGATCAAGAATCGGCTTGACACGTAAGTCACATCTGCGCTCAATGAAATATTCCTATGATGGTGACATTGTATACTACTTCAGGATGGTCAGAACATGTCGGCAATACACCAAGGAGATGGGCGAGACCGGCGCGGGAATCACTCAGGAGGATGAGATTGATATGAGTCTGAGTAACGAGTTTACGAATAAATGGGGTGCGCAACTATATCTGTCTCGCGTCTCTGCATACTTATTTCCTCTTATGTTTTAGGTCTCATCAAGAACGCATTCCCGTGGTACTTCACCATGAAAGAACTTATATCGGAGCGCCCGAACATCGTCCCCGTGGGGCTGGGAAATGCCGCGACTGGATTCGATATGGACATCTTACTACCGTCAGCCGACTCCGATGAGCATGGCACCGAGTCCACTGAACCGAATGCCAGTGCGACTGCGACTGATCCTGATGACGATTCCGCTATCGAATTGGCTGCCCGGACTACTGCAGCTGATTCTGACGAGGAACCTGCTGCAACTCCGGCGCTCACCGCTACTGGGCTTCTCAAGCCTGAACCAAAGCCCGAGAAGCGCACGGCTGCGAGACCCTTGATCTCGGTGCCTGCCTCCATCCCTCCGCCCTCGAAAAAACCGAAGACTGCCCACGAGAAGTTCTCAGAGATGGCGGCGAAGGAGGAGGAGACGACGCAGAAGCTTATTGACCTCAAGGTTCAGAAGCTTCAGAATTCGAACGCCATCCAAATGGCCACCATTAACGCGAAGACTCAGATTAGGCTTCAGCGGGAGAAGCTCAAGGCCGATTTGCACGCGAGACAGCTAGAGCAAGAGTTCGAGCTTCGTATGGCATCGATCAAGGCCGCCGGCCACACCTCAGCGCCATACTGGGCATCTCCAAACTCCTACGCAGGTCCCTCGTCACCCAGTCCAGCTGCATGGGATGTCTCGAGCTCACATGTCCCGTCATCGCCTCTCTCGATCCCTTTCCAATTGCCAAATCCAGTTCATAACTCGTTTGAAGCTGACGAGGCTGGTATGCTTTTTCCTTCGACTTCGACTTGAAGATACTTGCTCTAGGTATATGTTCCCCTTCCATTGATATATCATCTGTATATAATTTGTTGCCTCCCTGTCTCGGACTCACACTCGTACTTATGTACTTACAATGGACTTTGACTGCATCATGTTATTGTAAATAGTTCGTTCGCTCGATTGGACTTGTGCCCGTCTGTACCTTTGTAGTTACTATGAATTCTCGCTACTGTTAATGTATACCACGAAGTCATGTTTGAAGTCTCGTAGTACTGATCAATACACGTTGTAATTGCTATTCAAGTATATGTATGAGCCCAAGTCTAAATGAACAAACTATCTACAGACGACGTAAGGATATATGCATATAACTTGCTATAAGAAACGAAAATGGAGCTACTCCTCGTCAGAATCAAGTTGCATAGCAGCCCGACGACGCTCGGCCAACTGTGCCACCTTCCGAGCCTTGTACCTGAAGAGGCGCTCCTTCAACTTCTGCCGACATGCTTTTGCAGCAAGGAGTCTGCAGCCTGACGCGCGGCCAGTCGCTGGAGGCATGCCAGGTGCTTCCACCTCGCTCGAGCTCGACAAACCCTCCAGAATAAAAGGGTCCTCCACATCATCATCGTTGCCCTGCCCCGCTCCCTCCTGTCCAGCTTGCTGGCGCTCGTTGGCTTCGCACTGCAAGGCATATGAATGAACTGCAATGCATGCCGCTATCCAGTACGTCGCGATGAGAATCATGAGATGACGCCGCTTGCTATTGATGTGGATTCGAAGATTCTTGAGGGAGTGGAAGCGACCCTTGAGAAAGCCAATCGCATGTTCAGATCGGATGCGAACCATAGAGACATGGTTATTGAAGACTTCGTTGTCTGGCTCGTCGCGTTCCGGCTTCTTGTATGGTGCAATTATCCATGTGTTGATCTATGTCGAAAGATCCAGTGTCCCGCATCGCTGATGCCTAAAAGCAAGACGTACTGGATATGCTGAATCTGCCCATACCCATTCACCTTCTTCCAACAGCTCTCCATGCTCTCGTGCTAACCGTGTCTCTTCCCATGCAGTAGCGTCGTGTGTGCTTCCAACATGGCCATAGCTGAAGTCAATGATACGGAGATTTGGAAGGGAAACCACCTGGTGAAATGGTAAGCAGCTGTTGAATAATGAGTGAAATAAAGTTCAAACATACCTGGATGTTGAGCGAGTAACGGCTTTTCCGATCAAAATAGCTTTCTCCAAACCAAGTCGGCTTATCCGTGAGAGGAACGAGCGTCCCATCCACCATACACCAGCCACCGCGCCATGCCTTGCAAGAATGCCTTTCAACCCAGAGTTTCGCTTCCTCCTTCTCGCTGGGCGTTGGGAATCGCACGGCCTCGTCCAAGAATGTGGGCCGCAGTAGAGCTGTTATAACACGCCGCGTTACCAGCTCCGCGCTTCCCTTCGAAACCCCAGCCCAATTCGCAACAGCCTGAAGACTGGCTGCATTACCGTCATGACCAAAACGATAGAGAGCAATGGCAAGCTGCTCCTCAACCGGCATCTGGCCATTACTGGAGTTGTTGGTGAAGACTGCGTCTGCTTCAATTCTCCCTACGATGGCGTCGAACGTCGTCGGAGTTACGCGTAGCTGCTCTCGGAATTTATCACTTCGCGCAGTCTTGAGGACCATGAGGAGATGGTGCAGATGGGAGGGTGGGCGAGGAAGGGAGTCTCGGGGAACTTCATATCGGTTGGCATACATCTCCTCGACTTCTTTCAAGACCCAATGCCTCAGCCGCGCCCAACGCCCAATTGAGGAGCTCCTCCAGTACGTGCCATCCTCAACTTCATCCTCCGCTTCCGACATCTCACTGTTGTCACCCCCCAGCATCTCCAAATCACTGTCCTCTGCACTCCCTTGCCAGCCATCTTCGGAAGACAATTCTGACCCGTGCTCGAGATCATCCTGGCTTCCAAATGACGATCCAGTGAGTGACCGAGTGCCTGCAGAATAGCTGGAATACCATCCAGGGCGAAGGAGACTGTCCCAATCACTAGCCTCTGATTCATCCGTTGAGTTTGACGCGTCATCTGACACGTCCATCTCCAAGTCGACGCGTCGGTGGTCACGAGTTGGGAGGTCGAGGCGCCGCATTTGCTGCCGGAGTGCCCTGGTACGTTGGTGAACCCGGGCTGCACGCGACTTCCGGGCTTTCTGGTAGAGCCGCATCAACTGTTTAGTTCTGGCAAGGCGGCTGGGACGTTTGACAGGCATGGTAGTACTAGCACAGGTGGTCTGAACAGATAGGGCTGTGTCGAACACGTCTAATCTTGAGTGTAGTGAACTTGCGTGTATTTTGCCTACTATAGACATACATGGAACGAGTGAATCCTTTGTGAATCCAGGCGGTCAAAGTGAAGCCCGATTCAGGCATGATTCGAGCATCATTCAAGGGTCTAAATCATGAATGAATCCGTGATTGAATCTTGTTTCGAATCCTCCCGAATCGTCCGCTTTGACTGCCACTAATTATGTCTCCGACCATGTCATCCTCGTCATATCGTCCGCGTCATCTGTAGCCACCTCACCTCGATGACTTTACAAAACCTTCACGGGGCCCGGAACGTGCCATATCCAGTCATTATCTCATTACTTCGTGTCAGGTATGCGTATAGACTAATAGACAAGACAGAACCTAAATACAAAATTGCGAAGCATCCCTATTCCTAGTAGTATCCGAGTTATGGGGAATCGATCCGGGACTAAACCATTACAAGCGATATCTGGGGTATGTGGCACGCGTCGTCAGATCAAACAGCGGACTTGCTGGTTGACGCGGCAGGCTTCTCCACCGTGTCGTCATCGAAGTGAATGTCGCGTGCAGTGGTATGGCCTGGCGCAGCGTGAACGCGTCGGGCGGGGGATCCAGCCATGAACAGCACGACGGCTGCGATGATAGTGAAAAGCAGTGTGATCCATGGCAGAATCGCCACCAATCTTACTGCGCATCGTAAGCAATTCATTAGCTTACACATCTCAAGAAACACCGAACATATGGGGACGTACAGTATCCGATTTGTCTGTACACGCTGGTCGAACCCATCGCCTGTTCAGCCTGCTTGATGATTTGTGGTGGAAGCTCGATGTTGCCGACCCTGGCGGAGACCTGGGCGCTTCGGTTGGCGAAAAAGACGGTAAAGGGGACCAGGGTAGCGAAGAGCCAGACGGCGCAGAAGGCGAGAATGGCGGCTTGGATGCGAAGCGAACGTGCCGCGAGTCCGCGCGTGAAGACGGCCATAAGGATGAAGATCGAACACAGGACCGCGATGAGAGCCGCCACTACGGTTAAGATGACGCCGGACTTGAAGACGTCTTGAATGGAGCGATCAATGATGAACGTCATGAATGAAGGTAATCAAATTTACCGTTGGTGTTGATCGTGACGACAGTCGGAGGGGGTACGCCCTTTCTCAGACGGCTCTTCTCTTGGTTGGACTTGATTAGAGCATTGAGACCTGGCGATTCAGAAAGTGAGCCCGCGTTCGTCGAATGAAATATTGCAGTGCGGCTCACCTACGCTCCCCGCGATAACGCCCCATGCCCACGCCATTGCCAAAGAACTAAGGACAGTTCCCCTCATTGGTACCACGGTAGAAGAGTTCGCGGATTTCATGGCAGGGGTTGGTGTGCGAGCAAGAGTGAAGAGGCAATGGGCTCCAACTCCATTCCTGTCTAGAATTTATAGCTCGCTTAAGGTCATCCACCGGTCGTGTGACCCGATCGAGCCACCTTCCCCACGGGAGCGGATGACAAGCAAGCCGCGGAGCCAAAACGCCCCCAGAGTCAGATCCCGCCACCGATGCTTGCGGTCTCTAAGTACCCTCGACCGAGGTCTACCGAGGTGCTTGGTTCTCATTCAAAGAAAAATCGATCACAGCGTTGCACAATCTCGTAGGCCAACGCACCACTCATCAAGACTAATCATCAACTTAAAGGGTGGATGTCATAGTGGATGGCTAAGGGGAGGTATTCAAGACTTGATTCGAAGCCTAGTGGGTCATGCTGATCAAATTCAAGTACTCGCAACCTTTGCATAGAAATGACACTTCGCTACGTATGCGATGGGTCAAGCTTCAAGAGCTGAGCTGGTCAAGTTGAAATCCTGAGGAAGAAAGCCTAGCGGCTGAGGGAAGGTTGGCCGGCTAACGAGTGACCTAATTCTAAGCCCATGTCCTCGTCTAGGATGCAACGCGAGGTGGTCGTCCTTGATTAGTTCAAAATATACAGTGAATGTAAACATAAGTAACGTGTCCGAATCTCGTGGAACGAGCTGCTAAATGATGCTCTGTGCCCGAAGGGGCGGTTCCTTCAGCAGTTGTCCATCGAAGATAGACGACGGCGGTCTGTGCCACGACTCTGCGGTCCGATATAATGGATTCATTTCCCCCACTGGCGGTGGTCGAGCCTGAACAGGCGGCCGAGGCGACGCTGGTGGCTGCCAACTACAATTCACGCCGTAGCTAAGTTCTAAGCACTCGTCAAGAAGCGAAAGCGGAAAGCGACGCACTTCAGTGCCGAGCTCCATCCACAACTTCCACATTTCCACATCGTCTGCCCTGGCCTTCGCGTGTACATCGAAGGTAAGCAGAGGATAGCGACTTTTCAGACCTGCTTCATCCGTTTTAATGAGACTACCATTGCGATAGCAGTTAGCGGCGCCATGCAGTCACTTCGCTTCGAATAGACGTACAGGGATCATGGCAGGAGGGACAAGGTTTTGGGTCCTGACCAGGGGTGTCAACTTCGAAAACTATCGAGACCTCGACTACGCGGCCGATTCGTGTCAGAGGAATGGCAACCTCACGAACGATGGCAGCGGCTCACTGAAAGCTTATTTATCGAGGACTCCATCAGTAACCTGTCAAGACAGACGCCGCTGAAGGACGCACATGGGTATTTCATTCCTGTAAACAAAAATGCGCGCAGCGCGGTTGAAGAGAGGAGCAAGGAACGGGGGTTGCGGAGGTTATGGTAGGCCCGAGGTTGTGGCGTCTAAATGTGCAGCTTATTAAACGGTGGCCGTGCTTGACAGTGTTACCCACACGCCGAACCATGATGGTTGCACAGATCAGGTTCTCGAGAAAGCACACAACCAACTGTTGCTGCGAATACTGTGCGGGGGCATGTCAGTGAGAACCCAAGAACAGGTATAACCACTCTGAAATAGATGACTGGTAGAACGTCACAAATATTAGACAAGGCAGCCTAGAACTTGAAGTAAGGAGGAGAGAAGTAAAATGGAAAGACGAAGCCCGCAACCATCTATTTCCTGCATTCTATCGCATTGTCGAATGACAAGCAAGAAAATAACAGGAAAAAGAGAGAAGGGATCCCCCGACGACGCAAGCCAGTAGTGCAGCGGCAAGGTCATCGCGCCTCCGTGTTGCAAGCAGAGCACAGAGGACAAGGGCGGCAAAAATTAGATAACCAAGAATGGAGGCGGTGCCTCCATAATAGTGGTTAAACTATTAAGAACAGATACTACACTTGATCTAAGCCAAAAGGCCAGAGTGGTAAGGATTCACGATGAGCGCCGCAGCCTTATATACCCCGCCGGAGTGCGCACGGACCATCTCGACAGGATAAGATTACTAATTAGATCTCTGATCAAATGCATCCGCCCTCGGCGGACGCCAAGGACCAGAAAACTCTTGGTCGTTGCATCGTCCCCATGTTCCCGACAGGTCGCATAGATGCCGTAGAATGATATCCCCCTTCTTTTCAACTGCGCAACATCGACCAAGGTTCTAATGCTGGTCAGGCCCTAGAAAGCGCAACTGCCAAGCTCGCGTAGTTGGGAGCCAAACTCCGGTCCTCTGGCCAATACTTCAGTCCTCCTCGGTTTCACCAAGGTTTCATTTTATCTTTGTATACGATCGTCGTAGTACATGTTCTGTGGTTTGAGGCGCTGCTTCGTTCAGAGAACGTATCAACAGGTGACCACACTGAAACGACAAGCGGTTGTCAAAAATATTCTCAGCCTGGCTTGGCAAGAGTCGCTATGGCCAGAGGGACCCTTGCTTGCTGATCTCCTCTTTCTGCTGAGATTTGAGCTGGGCGAGCTCCATTCACACTCATTTACGAACCACCAACACTCGCTATTTATCACCAACATGCGGGTCGGCTGTGTGCGGACCTGCATTGTATTTGCATTCACGTTTCTTTCATCATTAGCGCCAGCTGCCAGCAGCCATGAAATTGTTCGGATACCAACTGTCCGACACGAACTACGAACGGAATCAGGGATTCACTTGCCCATTTACAAGCGGAACACGCCTGCACTAAGGAGGCGGGGGTCGGCAGGCGCCATCGGGTTGGGCGATTTTTTGGACGTGTGAGGAACCGATTCCAATTCGATGCTATTGCGTTTAGTGTACTCACTATCTCTAGAACATACAATGTCCTCGTAACCATAGGCGGGGTTTCTACACCAGTTGTCCTAGGTAATTTCTTCGTTTGAAGCCCGCGGTGTCCGTCTCTCATCATCTGCAGACACCGGTTCCTCCGACCTTTGGGTGATATCGGACGCCTGTGCGTCGTGTTCGAGGGCAGTGCAACTATACCCCCAGAAAACATTCCAATCCGTTGGGCTCGAAGCACGACTCCTGTATGGCGATTCACGGACGGGTACTCATGCCTTTGGGTTGATAGGGAAGGATACGGTGGATCTGGCTGGCTTGACGCTCCAAAATCAATTCTTCGCCGCCATCAACGACACTAACACGAGCGTGGAGGATACTGGATCAGCAGGAATATTTGGCTTGGGATTCCCGGTTAACAGGTGCGTATACTTGTCTCTTCTTCCATCAATGGTGGGGATTAATATCCTTCACAGTGTCATCTGGACCACCGTCTTCATCGACGAGCGTAAATTAGGGAAACGCGAAATTCAAGATACCCAGTACAACCGCCCCAACTTTCCTGACATCACCAGACTCTACGGCGTCGTAGCCCGCCACTTCAGCCGCCTCACCTTCCCAAGCATCTCCGCTCTCATTGGCGAGTCAAACTCCAAGCATGAAGCTCGCCAGACGTCCAGTAGTTTCAGCCAAGCTGTGGCCGAGTCATACACCAGGACAGGACCGCTGCTCGGTCGTCTCGTGGCAACGAATGGCCTAGCCTTACCCCAGTTTTCAATAACCCTGCAAAGAGATACGGTGGATGTCGGTGGAAATGTGGGACTGCTGAGCATCGGCGAGTTGCCGAAGGGAATACAGAAGGAGAGTCTAACCTGGGTTCCGTTGCGTACATATAATATGGAACAGGGAGGCTTGCCGCCCCCTCCAGATTCGCCTAACGAGGTAAGCGTCTGACCTTCCTTCCGTTTGGTAACTCGGGGATCTGACTTGGTTACACGCAGCAATACCCAATAACTTGGGAAATCTTCCTTGACGATGTCTTCCTCGATGGCCAGAAGCTCCCTCGATCCACCCTTTCGCCCCAAACAATCGCCCTATCAGCCTTGGTTGACACTGTGAGCTCATATATACCCTGCTTTATCAATTATTCTGAGCTTGCGCCATATAGGGAAACTCTCTGTTGCGCGGCCCTGCCGACATTGTCCAAGCAATCCGCAGCAAGCTCGGGGCACGTTTCCCTTGTAACGAGCCCCACACCCTCTCCTTCCAAATCGGCGGAAAACTCTTCCCAGTCGATCCGCGCGACTTCGTCAACCAAGAGTTCATCGACAGCGTCACCTCATGCAGCTCCAACCTCGTCGCTACCGACCCGCCCGCCGAAGGCCGATACCTCTACTCCTGGAGTCTCGGCGATCCTTTCCTGAAGAGGTACGTTCTATCTACGCCATCCCTGTCCCCAAATACTCTTCAGCGTCACTGACCGCAATCGAACCTCGCGGCAGTGTCCTTGCATCATACCATTATGGCAACCTGACGCACCCGTCTCGTGATCCGCCTCGCATGGGCTTTCTTTCCACTGTCCCTAGCGACGCGGACGACAAGCTGAGGGCGGCGGTCGTTGATGCTCAGCAGAACGGCGGAAACTTCCCGGGTGAGTCTCATGCGCTTGTTAGCCTTATCCTTGTCATGCGGGACTGATGTTTTCCTCTAGCCTTGTCTGAGCCGGCTCCGACTGGCGTCCCGACGGGAGTCCTACAGACCAACGCGAACGGCGTCCCGAATGTCAAGGCGACGAACGTGCCGAAAGGAAACCCGGCGTCTCGTGCAGAAGTTACGGCGTGGAGGGGATGGGTCGTATCGATACTAACAGTGCTCGCGGCGGCGACGTGGTAATTTGAAGTCTAAATAAGACTTTCTGGCTGGATACGGAGACGACGGACATCGGGTAGGCGGTGCTTGCTGCCGTGGCCATGGGTGTCCATATACCTTATTTTATATTAGCTTTGTTGTTTTATACCAATCGTGTCCTGTTCTCAGGAAGAACAACGTAGACTTCTTACTAGCACTAGCTGACTTAACCATGCTGGATGGTGTCTGGTCTTTCGCATTGCTACGAGAGTCCTGAACCTTGTTTTCTATGTTGACTAAGATGATATCTACCTCTGCTACAATTGTAATAAGGACGATCGTAAGATTCGCCTAGGTAGACCTATAGAATGTGTTCGAGGTCGATCATACCTGCCTGTACCTGCCTCAAGTAGAAGCACAGCGCTGCTCAACGGGCGGTTGTATTACTCTCTAGTCCTCTGTCCCTCTGGAGCAAAGGAACCGTGCTAAACTGTGTTGTTAACTATTTGAAGACCGCATACCGCTTGTGGGATGCTGTAGACATACTCCCCATCTAATCATCTTCCTCGAAATAGGTTCCCTAGAACACGATATTGACCACAAGTTGGCATCATGGGGATGGGAAATGCATGAGTGGAGTGGCCACGAGGTGATGATACCCACTGAGATATCCTGTCTACATCCTATCCTCGAATTACCTTTGGTCAATGTTAGTGCAAATCTGAGAGAATGACCTGTCGATCAGCATCCAGAGTGAACACAACCGCAAAGGCGGGTTGATGCTGATCCTGGCGTGGAAACAAGTGTGTAAAGTTGCGCTCTTTATGAAAGAAGGGGTGACTCGAAACATAGACGCTGCGAAGTGAGCTGGTCTGATTAAAGCGGCGTCCACGTCTGGGGTCCGTCGGATGTCCTACGAAAAACACAGGCATTGATCCGTTCAGATCGCCTATAACGAGGTGACCCGGGGTGGTAGCGATATGGTTACCGCCATATATTGGAGCCATTATTGAGTCCACAGGCGAGTGCGCAAGCTCCGTGGCGGCGGATGGACTGCGGCCATCAAAGGACTTCGAGCTTAGAAAGTGTTCAAGCCGTTTTCATATGCCGCAGGATTGCCCGGGATCGACGCCATGCACGGGGTATATTTCCCGGAAGGAGATGTACAGACGCTCGCAATTCGCTCTTTTTCACCATGCGGACTCTGAAGGTGTCGATGGGTATTCTCATCTTCTGGGTTTAACGATGGTGAAAGTTGAAGCAGCCTCTATCGCATCATGATGGTATGCATGAGCAGAGTTTCGGTTCCCAACTAGCCTTAGAGAGGTGGTGTCAGTCCGAATCATAATCAAACAAGAAAGAAACATTCCAATTTCTTTTCCCTCGAGGATGAAGACAAGAGCAAGAAATCCGGGCCGACTTGCCGGATACAGTGTAGAGTATTTGTGTATGTGTGACATCGGCTTCACCATGTGACCTTCTCCTGTCAACCGTGACGCGGTCGCCAAGGTTGACGACACCGATTTTGCTGCGGCATGCGCTTCTACCTGGACAGCGTCCAGTGTTAACGACGCACACAGCCATATACTCCCACAACCAAGGACCAAGTCAACTACGAATGGGGGATGGACTCGAAGTCGGCGGGGGGGCAGGCTCCAGACTCCCAACGACAGTCCTCGTTTTGGCCGGAGTATCCACTGTGATAGCTGTTGCCGTATCCGCAATGTCAATATATCTGCAGTTGAAGAATTACCGGAAACCGATCCTACAACGGTGCGTGGGCTAATACCAACCATATCGGACGTTGGTCGTGCTAACTACGCGCATCTCACACAGGATGGTCATCCGAATCATGATCATGGTGCCACTCTATGCGATATCGTCCTTGATCTCCCTTTTTTCGTTGGAGGCTGCCTTTGTAATTGATGCTATACGGGACATATATGAGGTGAGCACGAGTTTTACGAAGAATCGACTAACACCATCTGTCATGTTGGTAGCCTGTTGTTCCACGAGATGATATCTATCACGTCCTCCCACTTGGTCATCAATGCCCGCGGCATTAGTGGTATGATCAGTTTTGGCTAGGTCGGAGCCAATGAGTGGCTGAAACGCGTCTGCCTATCTGCTCAAACTTAAGGAGCCTGTTCTCCAACTGGGCTCAATCTCCCGCGTCCTGTTTTCACATATTCTCGATAATGCCATCTTCGAAGTGGCATAAGATTTACGCTATCCCTTTTTCTAGGCATTTGTGATATACTGCTTTTTCTCGCTCCTTCTCTCATACCTAGGCGGGGAGCGATCTTTGCTTATCCTTCTACACGGCCGCCCACCTAAGCCGCCTATCTTTCCTGTCAGTCTCTTCAAACGAGAGATCGACGTCAGTGACCCGTATACTTTTCTGTTTTTGAAGCGTGGCATCTTGCGTGCGTTTCAAACCTCACCTTTCATCGGAGAACTACTAAATGGTCCAGTCTCGTTTCAGAATATGTGCAAGTTAAACCCATTCTAGCCGCTGTTACACTAATTTTGAAGGCAGTCGGAAAATTCAACGAGGGTGATTTCCGAGCCAACTCTGGATACCTTTATGTTAGCATCGTCTACAACACCAGCATTTGTCTGAGTCTCTATTGCTTGGCAGTCTTTTGGCTGTGTGTAAACGATGACCTGAAACCCTTTCGGTGCGTTTTACTGCCTATTCATGTCACCTACGATATTGAAATAATTATCAATGCAGACCCGTTCCCAAGTTCCTTTGCGTCAAGGGGATTTTGTTCTTTTCATTCTGGCAATCAATCGGCATTTCAATACTTGTCGCCGCAGGGGCTATCAGGAGACTTGGACCATATACCGATGCCGAACATATATCACTCGGGCTTACCGACACCCTCATATGTCTCGAAATGCCACTCTTTGCGTTCGCGCACATGTACGCTTTCTCACACGCAGATTACATTGATCCCCACCGGTCTTACGTTGCTCGTATGCCCATGTACTACGCGTTCCGCGACGCTTTCGGCCTTCTAGACGTCATGGAGGACTCCAAGGCTACCTTACGAGGGGAGGGCATGGATTATCGCGAATTCGAACCCGCGGAAGGCTTCATGCATCAAGGTGTAGGACGCGATCGGAGGATACGTGCTGGACTCAGGTACAGCAAAGGTGGTCAGCGGAAATACTGGTTACCCCACCAAGTCGAGACTTCTCAACCACCTGGTCGACTGGAACGAGGCGTCAACCAGGTGATAACCAAAGTAGCTGGTCAGGAGCAAGCGCACGACGTCCATGCGCCGCTCTTCGATAGGGAGGTGGAAGATGTGGTACATCTTGCCCCCGATCTTCAGCCCGACGACGACGAGCCTGCCTTGTGGGACTCTGCAATCACTGAAGCCGGTTATGACTTGCCATTCGGGGACCTGAATGAGGCCGACGAGGAGTTGTTCACTCATAGCAAAAAGTACTTGTTTGGCGACTACAATTACCCGTGTATCGATATTAGCTCGGAGGCGGCACGGTCCACCATGTGGGACGAGGAGGAAAGAGTGCTGAGTGACGAGCGAGGGGCCTGGTTTTCACCACTTCGGGGATCTCGGGGTCAAGCGGCGCTCCAAGGGAGAATTGGGCCTGCTTGGCAAGGATATGGCGCAGTAGCTTCCTCGGACCCAGGGCTGAGGGGTAGAGAGGCGGAGTTTTACCCCGACCCAGTTGATCGCAGCGGGAGACTGATAGACCACGAGGACGTCCGAGCGCCTGCTTCCGACCCTACGCACGTCAAGCTGAAATGGACGAAAGTAAGAGGTCAGACTTCGCCGTCGGCTTTAAAATCCCACTCGCCGTCGCATTCTCCGCACCGTCGTACCCGCCCTGGCTCGAAATCCGAGACGCCATCGGGCCCCTCGTCAGCAGAGACCAGTTCCAACCTGGCGAATAAGCTTCGCATCCCGCAGATACTATCTCGGAAGAGCTCCAGCGCGGGGCAGACGCCTGTCTCACCCTCACCCGTGCTTCCACCGGACGCTGTTGACTTAGTCGTCGAAGATAGTGATGCGGCGCAGGAAGATCAGAGCCGAGAAAAGAGAAAAGGGGAACCGGCAGTCCGTGGATCAGGGCTGCGGATGGTGTATAAGCGAGGGTTTGTGGCAGATTCTGGAGATGGGAGGAGGATGGATGGGGAGATCGAAGTAGAAGAAGCAGATGAGGAGGATCGAGTAGAGGCTGCTGACGAAGTCTTGGAGGCTTTTGGGGCAGAGAGTGGAGATCTTCACGAGGAGAGTGATGGTCGTCAGGTCACACCCGATGCAGAAGGTGTCGTTGCAAGAGCGGAAACACCTCCTATACACGCGCGTGTGGCACTTCATGAGTATGATGATGTTAATCCTTGGGCATAGTCGCTCAGCCTGTCTTTCTGTTTTCACCAGTGTATGAAATATCTGTATTGGTCTTCTTTTCTTCCTGGTATGCCGTTCGCGCTGCTCGTTTTCCATATCTATATATACATTCGTTGTACGTTGATCATGCCCATCACTGTCCTAACAAGTTACGTGGATGACGCTCCTCTTCCTATCATCGCATGATGTTAAAGTTTCCCAAGGACAGCCTCAGCACCAGAAACGGTGACACCTGGAGCCGGCTCAACCTGAGACAGACATGGGTTTAGTGCGCCTGAGCGTATGGAAGTGAAAAGTAAGCCAATGACCTCAAAGTAGACGACTTTCAGATCATCGAGGATGATGGCGTAGCGCGCGGTGCGAGTAATTCCACCATGTTCGATTGACAGGCCGAGAGATTTTGACCATTTAGCTCCAGCATCGGATAAAGTTAGGATCTATGCAGATAAAGAGATTCGTGAACCTGATGTGGCTGCGCGATGAGACGAAATACCTTGTCTTTCACTCCTTCGAATCTTCCCCATCCGCTCATCACAAAGGCGTCATTCGAAGCAAGGACAGCAATCTCATCGACTCCCTTGGCCTTGAACTCATCATACTTCTCGATATAAGGAGGCAGGTGCTTTGCGTGGCAGGTAGGCTGGCGAGAAGCGATGCGAAAGATAATCAGTTGTGATACACCGGTATCAGAAGTCAAACTCACGGTGAATGCACCGGGAACGGAGAAAAGGACGACTTTCTTGCCTTTCCATGCGTTAGTCGATAGCTCGATGGCTGATTAGATCATATCATTGGGTGATGGATCTTGTCACTTTCACGCAGATTACTCACGAACACCACAGGCGAGCTAATGTATTCTCCTAATTCCGGCACTCCAAGAGTGTATGGGGAAGGAACTCACGTTGTTTTCCAACTCGGGGGTGTATGGTACATAGGTGAAGGTGCCTTCGGGAAGGGTGTCGCCGACTTTCAAGGATGGCATTGGACCAGGATCTTCAGAAGCAAAGGGTAGTTTGGTTGGATGTAGAGTGTTATCGACTTAGGCTTCGCGGTCTCTGGAGGTCAAGTACCAGAGAACGAATTGTGAGTCTATCGGATAATATAACGTTGTCCCACTCCACGTGATAAGGAGATCGCATTACGCGATTCAGAACCTATTCTGATTCATAGTGGCCTTGAGGCGTTGTTCATCTAATCGGATGGTCCGGGATGGTTTTAGACCTATCTAGTGGTTTGCCGCGTTGCGAGATGTTGACAGGTGATCCAGGCCCGTACAACAATCCGGCAACCTAGAACGTCAATAAAAATGACTCAGGAGATCAGCAGGGGGAAAAGGGTCCAGAGAATTTCCGAGGGACCATCTTTGTAAGTATCTGTGGACGTACAACAGCTGGGAAAGGCGGTTTGGCGTTTCCTCAGTAAGGCAACAAGTTATGGCAGCGGGATGATGGAGTTATATTTTCCGCGTTACAGCTGAAGTTTTTCACGTCAGGCTGATAATTTACTACCCCCGTGGCCGAGGGGCGGGTCATGGTGCAAGCTGAGTAAGGCCAGAGAGAGTTGCGTTGCAGTCATGGACAGTTACATTTAGGATTGATTTCACTCAAGAGTCAAGATTAGACAGATCAGTGCGCTTGTTTGTCGTTGCTTGGCGGGGCTACCCTCTTGTTGTCGGACTCGTCCCATGCTTCAATGGATATTTCTCAGTCTGTTACTGTCCGCATCAGGCTTCGAGCCTCAAACTAGGGCAAGGATTTGGATTATAGCAATGCCGCTGCATTTACGAAACCCGACCCTAGCATTCGGCGCCGGAAGCCCTGCTGGTGACAACGCAAAATTTCAGTCAAACGCGTCTCTTGAGATGCCCTCCGACTAGCAAGGATCTTCTTCTGGCAGCCCTCGCATCAATTCACTGTGTGGTCGGCTTCCAAATCACGAACTGGAGCGTGAGCCGCATTTGGCTATTACTTCCTTGGGACTAGGGATCACGATCATAGCCGCCAGACAAAACGTCTCCATCATTTGTTGGTTCGTTAATGGATACAAAGTTGCGCTTGTGTAGCTCCTCTACATCACGGGCCGTTGATCAGTATATTAACTTAAATATCACGCGAGACGCTGATACTTACAGCTGCATCAGGGCACCCATCTCAGAGGAAACACGATGTATGTGCGATGCCAGTATTCTTCGAATTTTACTGAAAATGTTCACCACAGGAAACGTTCCCGAGCATCGATATATGTGTACGTCGACTTTAATCTTGCGGAAACCATATTGAGTCACCATCTACTGACGCTTTGCAATTTAGGGCGCCTCCAAGGCTATCTTCTGTCTGTGTCGTCGTGAGCTCCAACGCAGAGCAATATGGAATGGTAGATATCAGCGGCGCTCCGAACGGTCTATCTATCCGAGAACGACTATTATCCAAGGTCTGGTGTTTTATTTCGAACCCAAGCCTTACCAACATGTCTTGCCCAGCTCCGGATCCCAGATGAAAATCAACCCAGTTTCTCGATATACCAGTCTGAGATTGGCTCGTACGCTCTTGGAAATGCACTTTCAGATACACGGTTGTTCGAATTATGCCGCGATTACGGCGATCCTTCTGGCTCTCTGAAATTCTTCGTATCACCATACCCAGATCGGCCCGCACCGCAAGCTCAGGTAAGCTACTCTCCGGTACGTTAATGTTTTCATCGACTGCAATGATTGTCTAGCTAAAGATTGCCCACAGACATTCTATTACCCGAGCAGAGGCAATTGAGAAGTGGGCCCAGCGCCATTCGCCGGCAACTTTTTACCTTGGGGACGACCCGGCATCGGAATCATTCCTCCTCACTCGGCGGGGACGCAGAGCCGGTTGTCAAACTCATAGTCAATGAACGTGTACGATAGGAAGGTGAATGTAATATATTATAAGCATTTCCCGAGGTGTCGTCGCATCGGCTCATCCGTCGAACTTGACAGCCAACATTGAATCCCGTCGTGCGGGCTCAACCTCATGCCCATTTTCATTAACATAGGGATCCTAGCGCAAAATATTCTAAATGTTTCTCGCCTCATTTCCAGTATCACTCCCGCACACAGCAGGTTAGACAAGGTTTCTGCAAAAGTCATCTTCAGGCTGGATATGCCGAAATCCCTGCGGATCACCAGGGCAGATAACAGAGTGGGTCGCCCTGAAAGGGGGATCTTGGGTAATCAGAGACTGGTGAAACACGACTGGTATGGCTGTGCACGGAGACTTCAATGCATGCGGGTGCGCACCTGCCGCATTGGCTCAACCTTAAATTTCAATGCGTCCAAAGCTAACTATGGAGCCTGATTTCGCAGGTCTGAACTGGACACTGGCATGGAATCCGGTTCGAAGTATTCCCCCTCACGCTTGAACTGGCCGGCATCTGCTCCCGTTGATAAACACTATCTTCGAGCTACAATACTTCGATTCTCAGAGAAGGGACAATCCATCTCTAAAGTGGGCCTAAGGCTACTGATTGGTCTATTTGTGGCTAGTAGCCAGGAACCTGACGAGAAAATGAAGCGCGACATCTGTCTGCTTGCTGTCCAGTAGGTTTTGCCCACCGAACGGGAATGTCGGCGCCGCGCCTAGCCACGGTAAACCGACCCTGCGTGCAAGCGGGCGTGGTGACTTGTTTTCTTGATATCAATTCGACAGGCTGTCTCCCCATGGCTTAGAAACGCTGACATTGACTCCGACAGCCTAGCTCGGGGTCGCACAGATGTACGGGGCGATCTAACATGCACGACGCCACGTCTCCGTCGCGAGCGTTTCAACGATTTGTTGAGTTACCGCTGCCTCATACTCGGTAGCTACGAGGCTTTACTTAACTACGCTACCCGAGGAGGCCTGAACTGCCACTAAACGCTTATCTCTTTCCGTCGTTCTTAGGCATAACCCGGGCCCTTCCGTAAGTATGCACCCACTACAATTTGTATTGACTGATCGACAAGGATCTCTACCACTTCTGAATGGCGTCCCGATGTCCCGTTGAATTCTTTACTGATATATAACAATCGCCTCGGGTTTCTCTAGCGCGCGAAAACTCGAAGCGTACACCTGGATCTTGACGCGACGGCTTCGATTCTCTATCAACATCCGTATAACCAATGTTGTCGACGGTCTTCAGTGGGAATGATTGCGGCCAGATCCGGCGGGACGTGGGGTTCACCATCGCCTGCCCCTGGCGTGAATATGCACTCTAGATATCACGGTTTCACTGAGTGACGGTAGGCGAGGTGCGCCAGCACCTCTGGAAATTCGGCGACGGCGGAAGTCTGTCAGGTCGTTCCCTGATTTCGAACGATATATCGTTCCTCACAGTGTTGTGCGATAGTATCCAACCATCTGAGAAATCAAGAAAGACTCCGAGTCCAGTATCCCCTGTTCGGTGCCACTTCCCACCGGTGATGTGCAAGCCTATGCGGCGTCGGAGGAGGCGCCGTATCAAAGCCAGTCCAACCTTTCCAACCATCTGTGAGGAAAGTCTACTCCACTTTTCAGATAGGAGGTTGACTTGCTTTGGCGGTAAGGATAATCATGACCTGACACAAATCTCATCAAGGGACATGGTTCTCTCCTAGTTGGGGGTGACCTGGGATTAGTTTCCACACTTGTATTCGAGGGTCAACGAGTTAAGGAAAGAAATCCTAGATATTGATTTGAATAAGCAACTGCCAGGCGCGATAAAATGATTTACCTTTCCGAACTCTGGCTCCCTGACTCAGTACTGTATGCGATTACTTACCTTCTTTAAAAGTGGTAGTTGTGTTGCGATACTTAGGAAACGCGCTAGGGCATGGTATAAGCTCTCTACTTGAGTTCAAGTTTCAAGTTCTTTGCTAGTATATCGGTTAGTACACGCGCCTGTCATAATACATGGTGCGCGCGAAAGCTGGGTTCGACTCCCAGGCAGAGAGATTTTTTTTACATTTAATTTAATCCCAAATCCCTTTCCATCCAGTCTTCTCAAGGTGAAGACCTCAAGACTCAAGCTAACACCAGTACCAGTTTGCAAGAACAGCAAAATCCATCTACTTCTGCCTGAAGGAGCTGGGACTGGAACGGCGCTGATAGCATGTGACCGGCTGCTCCGGTCCCGGCCCCTCTGTTCCGTTGCCGACTTGCAATTCAAGATCTCCCAAACTACCATACCTCCAGCACCTACTGGGAAGCTTTCTGCTTCTCAAAGTCCTCACATTGGCTTTCGGTAACTCAATTTCGTTCTGTTCCTCAAAAGCCTAGATCGCTCCCATCACCTCCCAAAGGGATCTCACATCGAGCCACCAGCAAGATGACCACACCTGACAAGCAAAAGCCGACTCTCTCTAACCTCCCAGACGCGGAGGACGATCTTGACGATCTCGACGGTATGTTCGCAATGTTCCCTGCCCCTGATTTACACAGTAATCACCCATTGAACGCCACAGACGTCCTCGATCAATTCACCCCAGCGACCCACGGGAAACAACCACAATCTCCCAGTGGTCTCGTATCGCCACCTCCACCGCCCCCAACCGCAAGTATCGCGACCAACTTTGGCCGCCCCCGCACAAATACACGCGTCGATGCGCCGCCGCAGTCTGTGCCTGGCGGTCTGGGAGCGGGCTTAGATGCGACGACGGAGTTGGACGAGGACGAGCTGTCTGCAGAGTTCTCCAGGGAGCTGGCGAAGGGAATGGAGAGTCTGATGCGGGAGATCAGTGGTGGATCGCTTCCTGGAGAGCAGCAAGGCGCAGCGGGTGCAGGTGGCGCGGTGGACGACAAGGAGGCACAGCAGGCGTTCAAGGCGGCCTGGGAAGCGATGTTGGTTGAGGGGATGGACGGGATGGGGAACAACGATCTCGCTGGTCTGGAGGAGTTCCTGGGGCAGGGCGCTAAAGATGCGAAAGGCAAGGAGAGCGCTTCGGAGAAATCGGGCGCGGGCACGAACGAGTTTCAAAGCAAGATTCAGCAGGCGATGAATAAACTCCGAGAGAGCGAATCTAATCTACAGGTATTTGCTTCAGGCGCTTAGCGCATGTTTCTCATCCTTACACCCCATTTGCTTACTCGCTTTAGGCTGATTCGACGCCGAAACCTGCGGTGGGCGCAGGTAGTGCCAATCCTGATTCTCTCGAGGCTCTACTCTCTTCCTTAGGTAGCCTTGGGCTTGGCGAAGGCGAGGGACCAGAAGACGAGGCGGAACTTGCAGGCCTTCTGGAGAACATGATGGGGCAGCTCATGAGCAAGGAGGTCCTGCAAGAACCATTGAAGGAGCTTGCAGATAGTGTATGGCTTTCCTCGTTCCGGCGACTCGCGACTCGCTGATCTCATTTCTCCCAGTTCCCACCTTATCTGGAAAAGCCTCCAGCACCGTTATCCGCAGAAGATCGAACACGATATGAAAATCAGCTAGATTGTGTACGAAGGATCTTGGCGGTGTTCGATAAACCGTCGTATAGCGACGATAACGCCGACGACAGGAAAGTCGTCTCAGATATGATGGCTGAGGTGAGTTCTCTTTGAAGTATATTGCACGATCTACCATTTACAGGTTATTTTACTTTAGATGCAAGGATATGGTTCACCCCCTACTGAGGTCATGGGGCCGTTACCTCCTGGCATGGGCTTGGGGCCAGACGGGCTACCGCAGGGTGAAGGTTGTGTCATCGCATGATGGATTTTCGTTCTAGGCTCTGTATGTTCCAAACAAGTTCCTCTTTTTGTTTTCTACTTCTCGATATTGGATACCATCGTTATTTATCTCTTCCTCTCAATATATGCACAACTATCTTTCGTTCTGGAGGTATAGGCTTGAACTAAAAATAGGCAGTAGTGGCAGTGCAGACATAATTAATTGTGTGCCTAATTTTAAACGTACTCAGTGTCTACACTTGTCTACAGGACCCATGTACTCGTACAACCACATATTCGCGTCCTCAAACAGCGATAAATGGATCCAAAACAAGCGAATCTCGCAGGTAAGATTTGGGGAAGATTCTTGAACCTAATCTGCCCATAATTTCCGGACTCGGAATATAACGCATCGACTTGAGCTACCCCATACGCCTTTCGGCAAGCTTTATGTCGTACTTATCCAGTCAGATTCCTGAAAACATGCTGCGTCAATTTAAGCGTACCGTCGCCTTGTAACTCGAGCCACGTACTTGACAAGACGCGGAACAATAAAATACGCGTTTTGACTCTGCACATTGATTCAGCCCGAGAGTTTCAGTGTCCTTGCTTTTGGGCACTTTTGAAGGTAATTCGCGTCAGGTTACGAGGCTAGAGAAGCAGGAGCGACGTGCGCACCTTTAATGGGCACACACCTTGTATCATCACTGTCCACGCACACGGAAGCCCTTGCCTCGAGCACTCTCCCCGTCCTTCCCTCATCCTAGCGCTAATCTCCCTGATAATCGCAGCATCACATATCTCGGCCCCAGAGCTATCCCACCACTGGACGGTGCCTCTACCTGTACCTTACAGAATGTCATCAGGACTTCACCTGTCAGCGGCGTCCCCCTGCCGTATGAGAGCCTCCGCCGCGTAGTTGTAGTTCGTGGCTAACTCGATGCTTTGACTAGTGTGGAGACTGTCCTGGAGTGGAATGAGCCTGAAATAGGCTTGGAGGGCACCGTGTTGGCCGTTGGTGTTCGCGACTCGCGAAAACCTGCCGATGCTGGTCGGTGGAACGGGCCGCCCACTGACAGCCCAGGAACCAATAAATATGGCCACGTGAGGCATGACCTCACGTTCATTACGTCAAAGTTTTGGCTGGTCATCCGGCTTGTCCTCAACGTTTCGACCTCCAGCAGCAGCTACGACAGATGCCGCGCTGCTACTCGTCAACGATGTGGACCCGTCAAGCCAGAATTCACATCTAAAATCTGTTCCACACCATGTAAAGTTTCATTATTTGTGAGGGCTCTCTTCGCAAATACTCTGACCGTATACCACTACAGCCTAGCCCTCCCTTATTCAAAGCTGCTGGAAAATCTCATGCCGACTACGATATCTTCTCCCTAGGATGTAGACTTGTACTTCTTCCCCTTCAAGTTCGGCTGCAACCATCTATCTCATAAACCTCTCAGAAACGCATGGGTCTATTTTTATAATCGGCACAGGGAACGGCAGCTCGATCAACGCAGAACTATGTCATGACCGGTTATCCTTCCGCTGTCCATGTGGAAATCTATATAAACACAACTGGAGAGGCCATTCCCTCCCCCACGCTCATCCCCGCTTTCACTTGTCATGCCTCACGACCCTGACGAAACAAGTCCGACGCCCACCCTGGACAACGAAGGAAAACATACCACACACGGGGCCACAGATGGGGCCACAGAGGAGTCAAACGACCTCATCCTCGTAGACTGGGACGGCCCCAAAGACCCCGCAAATCCCAAAAAGTGAGTGAATTCAACTTGAATGTACACTACCTTGCCTTATTTTGCAACAGCTGGTCGTATCGCCGAAAATGGGCGGCCACTTTGGTCGTCTCGTCATTCACATTCATATCGCCCGTTTCGTCGTCTATGGTCGCGCCCGCGACGATGCAGGTCGCGTCTGATTTTGGAGTCACAGACAGTGTAGTCATTGCGATGATGACGTCCGTCTTCGTTTTGGGTTATGGTGAGGATTAATTTATCCCTTGGCCTCAATACCTTGTCCTGAACATGACATGAGCGTGTCCATAGCATTTGGTCCTCTTGTAAGTAACGTCTTACCCGCAACCTTCCTCCTGCCGTATTCTAAGGCCGCCGCAGATTTTGGGCCCGTTGAGCGAGATCTTTGGAAGGTCACGGGTCCTCCAGTTATCGAATCTTTTTTATCTCGGTAAGCCGGCAGTCACCTCCGGAAACCCAGGTCTCAACTCCATTGCGTTTAGCGTGGAATCTCGGAGGTGGTTTCGCACAAACCAAAGGACAGTTTATCGCGTTTCGTTTCTTGTCTGGTCTGGGTGGAAGTGCGCCCCTAGCTGTGCGTTTCTCACTAGATATCGAATAACTTGCTTCTAATCTAACTACCTTATTCAGATTGGTGGCGGCGTCCTGGGAGATGTATGGCATGCGGAGGAAAGAGGACGAGCTATTGCGATTTACTCTCTCGCACCTTTACTAGGACCCGTTGTCGGACCCGTCTGCGGCGCGTGGTGAGTTCCTAAAAGACTCCTGGACCTTCTTTCAATATGCGACCTCATTTTCTTCCTATTTAGGATTGCTGCACGGTCCACTTGGCGTTGGGTGGTAAGCTTCATTCCATCTCCAGCAGGTTTGGATACCAACAACGACACAGTTTTGGTCAACAAGTATCGTCGATGCTGCTATTCAAATTTCCGGTCTTTTTTTCCTGCAAGAAAGTATGTTCGTTCTCTCAGTATGCCAATGTTTACTTTCTAATCTCGCTTTCTGTCAGCTTTTGCACCTATTCTTCTCGAGCGCAAAGCCGAGAAAATGAGGAAAACAATGGACGCGGAAAAGGGCCAGCAGAAAGACGTGCGTACTATTTATGAAGCTAAAGGGGAGCGATCGTGAGTCATCTGCGACGTCATACCCGTTACATTCATCTCCAGCTGTGGCGTTCTCTCCATCAGATGGGGACAAATATTCTCCAAAGCTCTCACCCGACCATTCCAAATTTTCGCCCAGGAGCAGATCATCCAGCTTTTCGGGGTCTATATGGCCTTCTGCTACGGAATCTTCTATCGTAAGTCCTGTGCTTCCATCGCTCCGACTTCGAACTCAACGCGAACATCTAGTATTTCTTACCACGATGCCTGCGATATTCGAAGGCACCTATGGCGAGAAGCCGGGTATTGCTGGCCTTCACTATATCGCACTTGGAATCGGCCTTTCCCTTGCCTCACAGACGAATGCGCGGTATATGGATCGCATTTATATACACTTCAAGAAAAAGAACAGTGACGTCGGCGAGCCCGAGTTTCGCCTCCGTAAGTGCTGATCCAGGCGTCTTCAGCAGACGGAGCCTGATACCTGTTGTAGCATCTATGGTGCCAGGCACGATCCTTCTACCCATAGGCCTCGTTATGGCTGGCTGGGCGGCCGAGAAGCACGTCCACTGGATCGTCACAGATATCGTACGTATGTTTCTTCTACGTTGTTGTTGGCACGTCTGAGTTACACTCAGGGAATCGCACTCGTGGGAGGGGGTATCATCCTATTGTTCCAGGCAATCCAAACCTACACGGTTGATGCGTTCACGCTGCACGCTGCGTCCGGTTAGTCAATGTATTCGGAGTGTCGATGCGCCACTAACTTCAGGCTTTCTCCTTGTCAGCCCTGGCTGCCGTCTCATGCTTGCGCTCACTGTGTGGGTTCGGATTTCCGCTGTTCGCGCCAGCGATGTACAAAGCGCTCGGTTATGGCAAAGGTGACACGATCCTAGCAGCGGTGGCGGTGCTTCTTGGATGTCCTGCGTGAGCTCTCCGTCTTTTGACGATTCCTTTTGGACCTGATACTCACATGTACTTCAGACCTTGGTTCTTCTGGAAATATGGCAAGCAGATACGCATGAAAAGCAAATATGCACGCAAGACGTGATGAAGGAAAGTTAGATGGAGCTGGATGGGCCATTTATCATCGCCCTCACGAAGAGACGACATTGGTCTCCTTTACATGGTTTTCTTTCATGCCTTGATGCGTCGCGCCACGACGCTGACGCCACATACACATCGGATTACTCATTATTCACATTTAATACCCTCATCACTGCTTGTAGTCGGAATTGCATTATAGAAGCATTCCATGTACGAAGATTTCAATGCGAGACACGATATTCTCCCGCTACGCTAACGCGACAGGAAGAACCAGTCGACGGGAGAGATGGACCCGACCTCAGGCGGGGAGAGCTCTGCAAACGCTTGGTGGCTGAGGCTGATGTTGAACGAGTGGGCACCCGCAAGGAAGAGGTCCGTGAACGTTACTTCGACATTTCTGTCCTGGTCTGTGTATGAGGGAGGAGTTCCGTTGTCAAGGGCGGATATCAAAGCATCGGGGGACATGGCTTACATTGGACCAGGACCTGGCGGCAGCATTTCTCGCCATTTGGGAAGAGGTCGACGGGAAGTGCGACTCGGAAGTCTGTAGGTGTGCATGCTTGGGGGCAAGGAGTAGTCCCCAGGGAGTCCCAGGAAGCTGTATTCATTTCGTGAGCATTGATAGTCCTTGTCATGCATGAGGACTAATGAGCGCACCTCTTCCCGTGAAGGCGTTGGCGGCGGGGATGACGGTAGAAATGGCAAGGAGGGTTAAATTGATGAGCAACATACTGCGGGAGGCTGGAGCTTGCTTGTTACGATGTCCAGCTTGCGGTTACGGTTTTTATACCTCTTGTCCACGTGGTCGGGGTATGGTTAAACTTATACTGGACATGATATGGTCATCCCGGCTGCTTATGAAGGGAACGGGGAAATAGATGGAAAGCGGGACTGCCGGCTCTTGTGAATGAGAAAAAACGCAATCCATTGCGATATTTGATGCTAATGCGAACACCCCCAACGCCGTATGGTCTGGAGAGCGTTACGCCGGCGGCGGGGATGATACAAAGAGGCATGTTTCTCGGAATCGGGGCCGTTAAACACGTATTGATAGATAGGATCTCTATTGCAGTCGCGTAGTCGAGATTCAAACGACATCAAGAGCCAGGCGTGCAGGTTTGAATGTGGCGAGTGGGCAGCCAAAGTACAAGTTCCATTAGCGCCCGAGGCAGAAATCGTAGAGTTGAGGTCGGATCTGGACGGGGCTACTGTCGGCGGATACTAGAAGCCTGCCAGACCCAAGGGGCTGACAATGCATCACCGCTGTAGAATGAAAAGAGGCCATGCTCTGACCCACTTACTAAGTACTTACGACATGTCAATCTCCGGGTTAGAGAGGACATCTAATGGTGTAAGATACGGACGACGCAGGCTGAGGTACTCTTGGGTTATGATGAAGGTCGCGATAGAAAGGTTGCGGCAATTGCCGGCAGCTTGGGTCTGTGGCATGAGAAGCTTTGGTTGCGGCACACTTCATGACGATATTTTGCGAACAACAGCCCTTCGACTCCTGAAACAGAAGGCTCTCAGCTAGCGCAACAAAAAAGTTCGAACGCGAACGCGCGATGGCGATTTTCAGAGCGTCAGGGGATGCTACGCCTGAAGACATAGGTATTGACAAGTGTCTTCATTCGAATCATTCCCAAATGCGCCCTCAGGCCCTCAGCTAGTCAGCTGCTTCACAGAAGTCTAGTTGGGCCACGCCGAGTCTCTGCCAGCACCGTCAAGCAGGATCGAGGGGTGCACAGCTGCAGGTCGGGACTAGAGCTAGCGCGACGGGCATTGTCACTGACAGGCTTGACCTAGGATCGCGAAACTACTCTCATATAGATTCCAGACTCATTTTCGCAGCGCCGGTTGCCAGACATATCACAAGGTTCCCTGAACATTCTCCGCGGGCATCTGGCTCTCGAATCTGGTCTGCTTCTCGAGAGCTGGACGTCGGTGGAAGGACCGATGATTTATGGAAGAAACCAGTGTTGTACTTGCGGCTGAGGACGGACCATTTGTACCCGAAACTCGCCTCACAGGGTCTCAACCGCGCATGCATGTCCCCTCGCGAGCGTCGAGCTCATTCCAATTATTGGCCTGTCGCTGAAAATATCGTGGTTAAATAAATCATTTCGTCGTTTGCCCGGACATCCATACAGTCCATATCGACCGCCCACACGCGGGAACCATGCTCTCTGACCTCTGGAACAGCCAGTGCAGTAGTGCACCTTCCAACGACATTTTGCCCGGCTTGCGTCACCGGCATGTTTTTTGACACATTTCAGCTGGCTTTCTTAGTTGAAGTCCTTCCACGGCGACGCGGTGCATTGGGATTGACTCATGTCCAGTTTGTTCGATGCAGGGGTATCTCTACAACTGTCGCGCTGGCCTTGCAGGACATTGTTGGCAAGGTAACCTGGACTGAAGCGGATGACGATGAGGATGAAGACGATTGAACCGTTTCCGGTACAACGATAACCTACTATCAACCAGGAGCTAACTACCGTTTTTTTTAGACTGTGGACTACTTCTTCGGCAACATCACAGCATGCCAAATGAATCCGAAGTATCCACCGAAATATATACCCCGATACACTCATCAGTCTATATCCATGTTATCAGAATTCCTACTGCATCCCATATTCATCCTCCCCACTGCAGACGTCATCTGCGTCTCTGCCTCCGATCGACCCCCATTCCTCTTCCTCTTCGCTCCGACGACCGTCGACGGGATACCCAAGTCCTCATTCGAAGAGAAGGTATCGGCGACTGCACTTCCCGGACCCGCGGATCTAGTGGAAGGGACAAGAGGGCGGTGGCCAGATATCGGTCTCAGACGCCCCGCCCTCCTCGGGACACCAATCGGCTTTGGGCTAGGCTTCACCTGATCATATCCGGCTCCAACGCTCGTCCGCCTCGCCTTGCTCTTATACCTATACGTAGGTCGTTTATTGTTAATGAACGCAGTGTCGATCGTCGTCGTCTTCTCAAGCTTTTGACTCTGAGAACGGAGGACCCTTGATACGATCGGAGAGGCGGCGGTTGAAGCCATATAGTGCGATCGCGAGCGCAGGAGGCGGGGGAGCGGAGTAGGTGTGTGCACGGGACCAATGTCATCAGAATCGATACTCTCGCTCTCGCTCCCTGGACCATCGAACGAGAGCTTCCGCTTTTTCAAGTGCCTCTCAGCCGCATCCACGTCCAGTTCATCCTCGTTCTCCTCCACAAGCCGCGCCAGACGCGGGCTGACGAGCGAAGTGAGCTGGCCATGACTCCGACTGCGGCTCGCCAACGGGCTCGTCGGTGGCGTCTTGTCCATCTGGGCCCGCATATCGAACTCCTTGTCGCACGCAGCATCCGCAAGTAAGCGAAGCGCCTTCGGTGCCTGCGGGACGTCCCGCCGCAGCCCGACGATGCGCTCGATGGAGCCGCGGATGAAGCTCGTCGGAAGGACCTCGTCGATGTCGATCGCCATCACGGTGGGGAGCTTGGCGTTCACGGAAAGAGCAACGTCGATGAGTTGGGCGCGCGACATCGTGATGAGGTCCTCGTGGCAGCAGAACAGTATGTCGTCGAAAGCGGTGATAATCACCGCATCCTCCGTGTGGTCTTCGTTTATCAAGGCCACGCGTTCTGCTTGGGGCCACGGTTCGACAGGACGAGTTGGCTGAGCTGGCGGTGGTGAAGGGTCTTTTTTGCGGAAGGACTGGACGGGCTCGGGGGGTGCGGCTTTCTCGAGAGGCGGAGGTGTGGAGACGACTGGATCGAGGTTGCTGTAGTCGTACATCAACTCTGCGCGGCGCTTCCCTAGGAGCTCGAGTTTGAAGAAGAATCGACGGATGCCAGTGGGGGTGGGGGTACATCCCTTTGTCTGAGGGCGACTGGAAGACTTGGGGGCTTTAGGCATGATGACGATCCGTCGGTGGCGAGAGTAAGAAAGAAAGCGAGCTGGAAGTCAGCCCCCATGGCAAGATGAATTCTTATACCTAGACTTGAGAAGGCTGACTGAACACCTTCCAATGTTTTCGCGAACGACCTTTGGTCAGCCACCTCCCTCAGGATTTCAGACAGATACCCTGTGAATATATATACAATCAATCATCTGTACAATGCCCTAAAATTACAATGAATCCCTTCCCATGTGCCCATGAAATCCAAAAAACCGTCAGCCTCACCCTCCAACCCCTCACGACCGCCTTCTATACCTTCCCCTATCCCTCCCCGCCGCAGCCTCAACCTCCCCCCTCTTCTCCTCATGCATCGCCCTCGCCCTCTCATTAATCTCCTCCGCCTCCTGCGTATCCGGAAACCCAATATTCCAATACCCAGGCGGCGTCTTCGCCCTTTCCCAATGGTGCCGATGCCGCGAGATGGCCTGTCGATGGGAGTTGATCTCTGACTGGCGGTTCTCTTTCTCTTTGTGGTGCTTGGAGCCGGACGCGGAGGCGGATGTGGGCTGGTGATGCCGAGTGCAGGGCTTGGCGGGTGAGGTGGGGGGAGAGCGCCATAGGGGAGCTTGCAGGCGAGTGGGGAGAGGTCCGACGGCTTCGTAGTACTAGACAGGAGGTTGGTTTAGCGTGTAGCGTGTGGGTATGCTGGTGAAAGCGGGAGGAAATGCACTCACGTCGCGGCAACATTCACAATCCCCAGCATCCATCCGCCTGCGATCGTCCTTCCCTCTCACGACCTCGTCATACTGGAAATCCAAACCACCGTTCATAGTAGGGTCGATTTCGAATCGGGCGTTGATGGTCTCGTTGGCTCTGTGGACAGGGTGGGGTTCAGTAAAGACAACTGACGTAAGACCAGGTAGGCACTCACGCTCCGCCACCTTTAGCGTACCGCCCACGTCCCTTGAAAGCCGAATAGTCTTCCAGGTGCTTCTGCCCACCTGTGCGCACCGTGTTGGCGGGTGTAGACAGCGGTGCTTGAAGGATTTTGCCCCCGCCCTTCTTGGATAACCCGTCGTTAGCCTGCGGTTTCTTGAGCGTCGGCGTTGCGGAACCCAATGCTGATGAAGGATTATGCTCATCGCTCAGTCTTCGCATCTTGGTGGGCTGTAGGGAATCGATATCGCGGGACACGACCTTCCGGGGTTCACTGAAAGTAGCGCGGCCCGGAAGATTTGGATTCGCAGGTATCAACGGCTTGGGTGGACATGGGGTAGGGTGCGGGAACATGAAGACTATGAAGGATTAAGAGGTCGTCAGGATCACATTACACATTATGCATCGGTGCTAGGAAGGAATTATAATACGAACATTGACTTTGGGAGTCAGCTTCGGTTTGGGAGGAAGGCATGTGGACTGGAGAAGTGGCTGGCGAGGTGGGGACGTTGAATGGGGGTATAGGTGGGGAATGGTGTGCGGCAGCTGGACGGGAAGGCGAGTTAGACTTGATATAGGTGAGGTGCTGACGGGATGGACCTTGGGAGTCTTCCTCGGTGTCGGAAGACGCTGAGCTTAAATGCTGTCTCTTAGGTGGCCTATAAGAAGTAGGCATCGCAGGCGAGGAACTGAGGTACAAATTCAGAAACTATCAAAGTGATTATGAAGCCGGGCTTACCCTATTTCTTGCTTGATTTGAGGGCTTCGTTGGGGGAGGAGGGGATGGAATGTAAGTGGTCTTCTGGTCGAGCTGGAGGATGTTGAATCGTTAAATAGAGCAGGCGACGACGAGGGCGCTGTCGCCTGGGCCACCGTGAACAGGGTTCTGTTATGTACGGACGGCGTAGGGTCCTGTCGTGATGTTGTGTTGAACTTCATAGTCTTGGTGGTATCCGAAGTCGTCACTGCTGTCGCAGACGCGGTTGAAGTGCGCAAAGACGATGTGAGTGTTGACGAGCGCGCTTTCTTCTCGGCTGTGGGTGTAGGCAGATTCTCCTTGTCACATTCCAGATTAGTGACACCTCCCAAGGGCGGTGGGCGCGAATACTGAGTGGGTGTCTTGCCTGCGTGGTATGTTTAAGAAAAGCCTGCTCGATAGAGAAGTCGCTTACTGTAGTCCTCATCGGCTTGTCCGAGGTTAGGTCCTAATTCCATCATCATCTTTTTCTTCCGCATGACACTCGCTATGTACCGATTCCTCTTCTCATCCTCGGTGATACCGGCCTCATTCTGGTCCTTGGCGTGCTCCGCTTCCTCAGTGAATATCCAGTTTCTAAACCTTCGCCATTTCGCGTAGTCGAGCTTGTAGCGTTCGGCGGCACGTTCCTTCACGTCCACGAGAGCGTCAAATCGCTCTTGTAGCTGCTTGAGTTGCTGTGAGAGCCTGGCGATAGCTGATTTGTATTTAGACGCGTCGGCCCTGCGATGGCGACGTGTAAGAAGAACCGAAATGAACGAGGACAAAGACCACTCACTCCTGCCCCTTTGCTTTCGCCTCCGCATCTGCAAGTTCCGCTTTCACGCGCTCTTGATCGTCCTCCAACGCATCCATAAGCAGCTGAATCCTCTCATTGTGCGCTCGCGCCGCTGAAAGCTCCTGCTCGAGGATCTCGACGCGTTCGAGACACTCCCTGTAGGAGAGCTTGCAGTCTGCGATGTTGATCGCGACTTGGGCTTCGTAGATGTTGTGAAATCCGAGAGAGGTTGCGAGAAGGTTTCCACGGGCTTGGAATTCGTGGAGCTCTTTCCTGAGCTCGTCGTTTTGCCAGTTGAGGCGGTCGATCTTGCGGTCTCGGATGTCTAGGTCCTTTTGGTGCTTCTCTAGCATGGCTTTATCGCGCTGCCCGAGATGGGTCTTCGAGTAAGTTTTCGACCCAGCCTCCATTGAGGGAGCATGAACTGGCAGGAGTCGAGGAACCTATGTAAGGGCACCATCAATAAACGAAATTTAATTGCGTATGATGTGTAGCAGTCCCAAGAGCAAACAAGTCCCAATAATCGACCTCAAGCTACGCCGCTTCGCATGGACTCAGCCTTACTTGGTCCATTCAAAACGATATGATATTCGTCGGAATCTTCACTGAAAATAATGTCTTTTTGCAAATTATATGGGCGTTCTCGAGCAGTTCAGAAAGAAACATATGCGTGACTGTGATAATGACTGCGTGACACAACGCGTCTGTCACTTTTCTTCGAACGCCGACAACGTGGTACACGACGACCCCGATGTCGACACCCCTCTCAAGGACGACACCCACACGGGCTATCACGACGACGCTCGCAACAAGATCAGCCCCGTTCATCCCTCCCCCGACCACGACATACGAACCCATCGTGAAGTCTATCCTTCGATCTCGCCTTGTATTCTTGGTCTTTCCATATTCTGCGCTGTTCTGCTGGACCTGCACATCGTTATGGATGATATGGAGTTTAGGAGGCACCTCAAGCTTGGGATTGTCGCGCACGCTTCTTGTGCCGTTCCGGCCGTTGACGATGTTGAGTGCTCTACTCAGTTGGAGTACAGCGGCGGTTCCAGCCATTGTCCTACGCAAAGTATACTTGACACGTAAGTCACCACTGCCTCCAATTCGACTACAATATGGTGCAAACTCTGTGATACAGCAACCCGCACGCCAGCCACCTCATTATCATCGTTGGTGAAGGCATCCTTTACGAAGCCTGTCACTCTTCGTTCGTTGGTGGTGTATGCTATCTCCGCCATAGCTGCTGTAGCGTTGCACATATGGATACTCTATGTCAATGAACACACCACGTATGGGTTGAGTCTTTTCGTGAAATCGAAGTACGTCCCTATGAGTCCATGCCACATTATTCCTCGTTAACGTCATACCTCTAGGAAACATCCATATTACCTGAACGGACGCCTACTTTTTGTTTTGCTCTCTCAATCGGCTGCAGCGGTTGCCTATTCCCTGCGAAACATGACACTCGACAGATTCGTCTTCCGTTGGGCGCGACTATCCCCCGACGCTCAAGTATGTCCATTACTTTTCCTGGTTCGTATTGTATTGAAATCGCTCACTCAAGCCTCCAAACAAACAAAGAAGACGATTCAACCCCAGCGACATCGTTCAAGCCATCGTAATAGCAACGGTCCTCGCAACCTTGGCCATTCCATTCGCTGCCCTAATCTTTGGTCTCCTCCGCTTCACCCTGCCATTGCTACATAAGGTGCCCTTGTTACGCAACGTGCTCCGACCTTTCACGGCCCACTTCCTCCGAGGACCATGGACAATATTCCTCCCCTTCCGCCATCTCTCCTTATTGATGAGAGCGTGGTTCCTCGCCTTTACGACGGTAGCCACCTGGGAGTTCTCCAACACCATATTCGACAGCATAATCTACCTGGTACGTCTCATGCCCTCAACCTCCCAGCTCCCTACCATAACCAATATTCTTGCAGCCAGTCCCCATATCCGACTTCACCCCCGAACCACACGTGACCCTCGTATCAGGCGTATCCTCCTCCGACGTCGGATTCCGCTACCTCGCATACAGCGAGCTCAGGTCTCTAGCCTCCGACGACTCGACAACAGCGACCACCAGGCGTTCCTCCCTCTTCAACGACCAAAAGTATAACCCTAACCCATGGAGCCACCTCGTCCGGGAGAGCCTCCTTTTCCTCGGCAAAGACTACCAACACTTCCTCCGCCGCGGCAAACCCCCACCCACGACTCCTGCACCTGCGCAAGCCGGTGCCTCTGCAGCCCCGGATCTTTCCCATATCGCAACGCCCATGCCTCTCATCCGGGGGTCGGTATTCCGATCAGACAAGCCGTCCTCTCCGATACACACCGTCGTAGAATCGCTGGGCTCGGACGGCCCGCTGGCGCAGGCTCTGGATCAGGGAGCGGAGGCGGCGCACATCCCGGAGCTGTTCAGGTCGGTGGAGGCTGCGGTCCTGCCCACGCCCACCACTAAGGAGGAGGTGAAGGACAAGGTGAAAAAGGCGACGGGCGTGGTGGAACGTGTGCCCCAGAGAGCGAAGGAGGAGATGGGGAGGCTGCTTGCTCGTGTCGTTCCCGCACCAGTCGCAAGGGAAGGAGCGAAGTTGGAGGTGTGGTGGAACGAGGAGCGGTTGGATAAGGTTACGCAGAGTTATTTGCCGCACATTGAGCTTGACGTCGTGATTGTTGAAGGTACCCCCCATCCTTTCTTGTATCTGAGTTTGTGGGCTGATGAAGGTGCCTGCTAGTGCTGTCCCACCTGATCTGCGCGTCTCTGACGGAAGACAAATACGGCGTCGTCCAACGCGACATCCCCAAAGTCCTCGAAGCCATGCTCTCCTTCCTCTCCGCAATCGAGCAGTACCACGCCGAAGTGCGCGCCAAGTACACACCGCCCTCCCCAGACCAGGCCCTTACCCCGGAGCAAATACTGCAATTCGAGGCAAGGCGTGTAGAGGTGGAGAAGGCGGGGGAGATTTTGAGTTATATGAGTGGTGGTATGTTTTTTTTTTTTTTGCGTCGGGGTTGATTGGTGAGGCTGATGTGGGACTGGACATTTGTAGGCTTGAAAGAGGGGGTTGCGAGGATTGTGAGGAGGTTTGGGGATAAGTTGTTGGCGTTTAAGTTTCCGCCGCGGATTGCGCAGAAGTTGCAGCCGTTCTTGGAGTACTGTTGAATCTGATCTGGTTTCAGTGCGAATGGCGCATTAGATGATTGACTGTAATTCATATGAGGACCTCCAAAAAATGCGGTAAAGAGCCTATCTTCCCTTCCGAATTCTGTCATCTACTGCACGCAGGGAGATGTCTATCATATTATTCTCGATAATGGGGGCTGGTGAAGTGTAGACTAAAGGGTTGATTTGCATGCATGCTCAACGGAAGATGAACATTCTCGATTGATGCGGTCCTGGAAGACGGGGAGTTATGTTCAGCATGCTGGGAACTGCTGCTGGGCTTCCACCGGGTTTTACTCGTGCTATGCTGCCGCGAGGGCCGAGGACAATTGTTGGATGGGTTTGGGCAATCGATGTGTGTTCCGTGGGTTCGAAATATTGGTTTCTAGATACCTAGTTACATAAGCTATAATAAACTCTTCCTCCTCCTCCTCCAACGCCTGTTCCGTCCTTACCTAGCTTACCTCCTCACCCTCGTTTCCCCGGGTCAGCCTGGCGGGATGTACTTCGATCTAAATGTAACCATTCCAACCGCGGCCCAATCCTCAACCCAGGCCTCGAAAAAGGGGAAAGGAAAACAGCAACCAGCCGCCTCCCCCGCAACCTTCACCGCATCCCAGATCAGTGGAATGGAAGCCCGGGTCGACCTCCTCGTTCATTGTAAGTTGCGTCTTACCTTCACGAATTTCTGCTCTGACTATTTTCAAGTAGGATATACTGTGATTGCGTTCAACCAGGTTGTGCATAAAAGGGTAGACGCGAAGAGCCATGTCAACACGGCGGATGGTCTGGTTAGCCAGCTAAGGAAGCGGCCTGGCATTGTGTACCTCAAGAGGCTGAGTATAATACTTGACGAGGATAGCGAGAAAGGATTCGGCCTCGTGAGCACCCCTCTCCCCAAATCACATCGCGTCCTTATCTCACCTCCAGACATGACTCTTCCAGACAAACGCAAACGCCCCCACATTCTCCTCATACGACCTCATCGCCCTCGTCCCCCTAACCCAACCCACCTTCTCCCTCGCATGTCTCACCCACTCCCTCCCCTCCCCCCTAACAGCCCACATCATCTCCCTCCCCCTAACCCTCCCCCGCCTCTCCTTCCACCTCAAACACACCCTCATCCGAACCGCGATCAAGAACGGCGCCGTGTTCGAGATCAGCTACGTCGGTGCGCTGGGGGGCGAGAACGAGCCGGTGCTGCTGGGTGCGGGGGGAGCGGAGAATGGAGCGGGGGCGAAGAGGAATTGGTGGGCTGCTGCGAGGGAGCTGACGCGCGTGACTAAGGGGAGGAGCCTTGTTGTTAGTGGGGGAGTGGTTTCGGAGGCAGACCTGAGAGCACCCATAGATGTGGGGAATCTGTATGTCCTCCCTTTCCGCTTCCCTTACCTTAGTAAAGGCTAAAGCACATCGACAGTATCGCTTTGCTAGGCCTCGCTCAGGACGTCACTCACGCATCGTTAACGAAGGTCCCGAAGTCCCTTGTCCTTCGAGCACGTGAGTCTCCCCAGGCAGATCTCACCGTGCACAAGCTAATTCCGTAATAAAATTTGAACAGAAACGCGAAACACGTATCGCGCAGTGTTCTCAGAACCCGTGGTGGTCATCCCCGAAGGCGCAGAGCCCCCCGCACCCCCAACGTCAGAAGGACCCGTTTCCGAAAGCACAGGCCCAACTTCTACCGAAGGTACGCCTGCACGATCTGGAAGCACCCCTCAGCCTTCACAGAAGAAGCGCCCTCGGGAAGGTGGGGGTGAGGCTGAAGCAGGGACAGAGGGGTCGACGGCGGGGACGGGTGATTCGCAGAAGAAAAAAAGGAAAAAGAATAGAGGAGGTCAGCCGGGGCAGGGATAGTGTTTCATCGTGTGTTTCCTACGCCCGTCTGTGTTTTCAACATCGTTCAGGTGTTCTGCGTCTGCTGAGCGTTTTGCGACTCTGCACGTGATACGGTGCTGTAAGTCTTGCCCTATGGCCTCCGGGGTCGTCAATGTCCATTGAACTTGAAGGTCCTCTACCCCGACGACCTCTTTTTGCACCCCACACCCTCACAAAGCATCAACTTGGATGTACTTGGTCGTGGTACTATACAACTCGCGGGCCGTTCACTGAATGCCTCCTTCATGCGTCAATATGTCCGATGCCCTCAGGGGACAGACATACCCTCGATTGAATAGCAGGTACACGTTTCCTCCTCCGACATCAAAGCTCGTGACTGATACCACGGAAATAGACGCTCTCGACAACGGAACGGTGACAGTCGAACCATCGAAGTCCATTCCATCGATAACGAACGACAGGATCCTTCTACATATCGATAACACCTTCCTCATACCCCACACCCCACATCCCGCTCCACCTCAATCACCACCATCCTCTCGGAATCAGAAAAGTTTATTTTACTCTGAAACAAGCATTCGAGGCACGCAACCATGTCGAATCAATCGGTAAGGTCCGTCACGTCCCAGCCCTCCCTCCTTGCCCCTGGCTCTAACACCTATCGCTCCCAAGCATCACCACCTCAGGGGATCCCAACGCCGCAGCCAAAATCCCCGACGGGCTCTACGCGGGCACCGGCGTCAGCACCAAAGACGCCGCACTCAAACCACAAGCCATCTACGACGGCGGCTACCCCACCGCCTCCAAGATCAAACTACGCATCGCGAATGGGGGTGCAGGGCAGTCGGGGCTCATCGGGGCGTGGGCGGACGCGTTTATACAGTATAACGTGCAGATCCTTAAGAGGGAGCCGTTCTTAGTGAGATTCACTTCTGCGGGTCTTTGCTTTTTTTATGTGATGCTGATGGTGAGGGGAGGTTGGGTGGTACCTGGGAGACACGACGGAGAGCCTGGGGTTACTCGCGGCTGGCTCGGTGGACATCGCGGTTACGTATAATGCGGCTGCTGAGATGCAGGCGGTGCATAGTAAGGCAGCTGTGCAGCGGGTGTATGGATTCCGCGTACGTTTTCGAATGTCTGGATTACATGGGAAGGCGCGCTGATAGATGCGTACGCAGGACCATTTCCTGCTGGTGGGACCGAAAGCGAATCCGGCGGGTCTGGATAAAGAGAAGGACGATGTGTTGATGATGTTCAACAAGATCGTTGAAAGCGGGAATGCCGATGTCGCGGTTAGATATCCCGTATTAGTCTCTTCAGAAGGGTAACTCACTTAATCCCAACCTCATTAGGCTCCGCCTGACCTGACGAAACGCCCTGCCACCCGCTTCCTCTCCCGTTTCGATAAAAGCGCTACGAACATCAAAGAGTCCGAGCTCTTCATCACCATCGGCCAGGTACACCCATTCTCCTCTGCCCGCGGACCAGGATCCCACTTACATGCGGTATAACACAGGTCCCCTGGGCACTCATATACTCCAAATGGTACCACCAATACCCGCGCTTCCCCCTCCAAGCCCTCGCCGCCGCCTCCCTCCTCTCCGAATACACCCTCACCGACCTTGGCACCTGGCTCTCCTCACCCGCGAACGTCACCGCCGCACTCGACATATTCATGGCGGGACACGACTTGAAGCCGGCGGACCCATTGCTCAATCCCGCGCATGTCCTGCTGGGAAGTAGGGCGGACCCTGGGAATAGGGAGGTTTCGGAGGGGTTTATGCGGTGGGTGGTGGAGAAGGAGGGGGGGCAGAAGGTGATTCGGGAG
Organism: Lyophyllum atratum; assembly: GCA_014905825.1. Classification (NCBI taxonomy): domain Eukaryota; kingdom Fungi; phylum Basidiomycota; class Agaricomycetes; order Agaricales; family Lyophyllaceae; genus Lyophyllum; species Lyophyllum atratum. The sequence continues at coordinate 233,443 of JACGCN010000009.1, read as the reverse complement.
TTTGTGAAGTTTGGGCAGGTTTTGTATTCGGAGGCGCCGGAAGCGTGAGGACGCTCTGTTGGAGGAGCGGTTGTGTTACGACACTGCATCATCTATAGCTGTTTACTGTTGACATGCCTTCGTACGAGGGCGTTCTCTTTCTTTTCGGAAAGAAGTCTTACGCAGCACGTGCTATTCTCGTGCCCACTGCCAGGTGACCGGTCCTGCTTGACCTCAGAACGTTGTCATTCTCTCCCCCTGCTCAAGCCTGGCCAGTTCTTTCCCCCTAGTCGCCATAGTATTGAGACAGTCAACGATAAGGGAGTCGCGACCTTCGAGTATCCCCGTTCCAGCCCTTGAAGCATCAGTGATCTACGCACAAGGATGACGTCGATATCGTCTGAAACCACCAGCACAGCAGCTAGCACATCAACCCATGTTTTCCCCCGCGACGATGAATATTACATGGCGAATGTAGTCTTCCTGGTAAAGACCCTTCTCGACCATCCATAGAATCATGCCGACCCCCCAACCCACAGGTCGAAGGCCACCTCTTCAGCGTACCGCGCCACTACTTCGCCCACGCCTCCGACATATTCTCGTCTACGTTTTCCCTCCCACCCCGCCCGGACCAGATACAGGAAGGATCAAGCGACGCCCATCCCTTTGTCCTCGAAGGCGTCACCAGAGACGACTTTAAAGGCCTCCTCCGCGTGATGTATCCCCTGTGAGTCGCCCCTAACATCGCCACCATCCATTCAAACCAACCATAAACCTCCCCACACTAGGAAACTCCCGCATCTCGGCACCGACATGGCCCTCCCCCGCAAAGACTGGATCGCAGCCCTAAAGCTCTCCACCATGTGGAACTTCCGCAACATCCGGCACCTCGCCATCGCCAAACTCTCCTTGGACATAACAATCCACCCAGTCGACAAGGTCGTCCTAGCCAAAGAGTACAAGGTGCCGGACTGGCTCCTTGCGGGGTACCACGAGCTCGTGAAGCGGAGTGCGCCGATCGCCCCGGCGGAGGCGGTGCGCCTCGGGCTGGAGACGACTGTGTTGCTGTTCCATGTGAGAGAGGATATATGCTCGTCGGAGTTTGCGTATTATAGTGGGTATAAGCGGAGGGAGGACCAGAACTTCATGGAGCAGGTGAAGAAGGTGTTTAAGAAGGAGCTGAAGGAGGTTGAGGCGGCGCATGCGGTGTATAACTCGTTGCCGGAGTCTTATACAACGGAGGTGGCTCCGCAGAGAAAGGCGAGGTTGGCTTTCGAGCTTTGAGCGCTCGAGTGCGAACAGTCTCGTGTGTGGGATGTTATGAGGAAGCGGAAGCTGCCGAGGATGGGAAGATATATCTTTGAAGAGGTGGAGGGTGATGTTCGGTGCCTTGCATGGGTACGAGCGTACACAAGTTTGTTTCTCTGAAGCAGATCTTGTTCTTGCCCCACGTCACACTAGGCGGTGAAGGCATGATCGGTAGTAGATAGTGGTGTTTGCGAAGTGGGCCTTGGTATGCATAAAGTGTTGCTCGTGACTGTGATGTCTGTAGATATATGTCGCGGTCACAGAGTTTCGCTGCTCGAAGGCGGTGGATGAACAGGTCCAGGAAGAGAGCGTCAAGCAATAGAGGAAAGATCTAGATATCCATCATTGAGTACGGTCTGGGCGATATTTCCAGATGGTACGAGCTCACTCACATCTCTCCATACGCTGGATCCAACGTTACGGCCACTCCTTGTCCTCTAATGATATCCACAACTATAGCTCATCATCGTGGGGCTAGAAACGCACTGCATCATCTTTTCGCAGCGCCTCGTACATTATCAGAGACGCGTAGCAGTTATACGCTGTATTTCCGAGACGCGCTGCCTGCCGTTCGCGACAGCGGCTTTTAGCGGCGTGGAATGTGTGTAGCTCCTACGGATCAGAAGTTACAGATGAAAGTTGGATGAAAGCTGCAAAGGAGGTGCCTCAGGGGCGCAATCAACTAGATATATCATTCAATATTCATTTCAGGGCTCATAACGCGTCTAACACCTACCTCGAACAAGCTATAGAAACTGGAGATAGTATTCGGACCACCATTGGCCGTCTAGTCCCAGTTTATCAAAGTGTATAGGAAGTCAGAAGCTATCCAGTTACTGTCCAAGTGCTTCGGAACCTGGATTCGAGAGGGTGCTATATGGCTGGACCATGTACGCAGAAAGCTGGCCGACTTGAACGGAGGAAAGGAAAAATGTTTATGTTTGTTATGGCGCCGACAACTTGAACCCCCGGCCCGGTCTCCATTCTTCCACTTGGTATTTATGCTCCAAGCTTCGCTCATCGAAGTATCCTTCAGGCAGCGCTCCTTCTAAAGCAGATATCATCGTGGAGAAGAAAGCACGCACTGACAAGGCCCGGTTGGAAGGTCGCTCCCGACAGACAGAAAAAAAATGCATACAGTCGTGAGCACATAATAGGGCCTGACTGGGAATTGAACCCAGGACCTCCTCGATTATAGTCCCAACTGAGGGAACCCTAACAAGGAATCATACTACTAGACCATCAGGCCGGTGTTGGTCCCTTGCACGAGAGCTCTCCAGACAGTCGTCGACATCCAGACAATAAAAACTGAGGAGAAGGGTTGCTTGCTTGCCGTGTAGCCCGGATTAGGCGCCAAAAGCGATGATATCGCGCGAAACATCTCGGGATATCAGTGATTCCTTCCTTGTTCTTTTTCATCGCTCGTCCTTGTGCAAGAAGGTGCATGGTGATCGGCCTCACGAATCGAGCACGAGACGTTTCAGTCTGGTTTGCCTTGCCTTGTATTTTCGCTTTTCGTTGCGTTCTCGACGGACCCGGACATAACCAAACCTCGATCGATCGTGATCGCTGCTGGGACCTCTGGAGCCCGGCTGTGCTCTACTTAATAACTCTGAGGACTCGCGCGGCGCGCGCGCTGAATCAAAAGTAAACGTGACCTAGTCCCCCACATCACGTGTACAAACGCGACTGAATTCGACACCCCGGGTCCTGGGGGAGGTACAACAACTTTAGTATTATTAGCTATTCAGCTATTCGTATCAATAACTATTTTGCGGCTCAATCACTATTTTCGCCTGGAATCACTATTTCCGAGTGAATCACTACTTTCCGAGCGAACCAGGAGAAGCGCGCGATTCCTTTTTCGGTCACCGCCAGCGACCGCTATATAATTCTAGCAGTGAATGGTGCCAGGACGCCCCCGTTTTCCTGAATCCTTCCTATGGACCAACGATGGCAGAACATGAGGAATGGATGTAGCGTAGTCCAACGAAAATACAGCAGTATCATCGTGTCGAAGTCCTCTGTCTCATTGATAAGTGTCCGTACAATGTTGCGTATGTGACGGTATACTTGAAGGATGGATCATGTAACATGTGGCCTTCTTGCCACCTTAGACCTACGCCTGCTAAATGAATAGAAAGTCAGTATTCGGGTACATACATGAGCATTTAATGGACATTTCTGCAAGGTTACATCCCGAAAAAATGTCGACGGCGTCCATAGACGGCAGCTAAGAGGCAATTTGGTGCTTGTCCATCTTTGCGATGCGTCATGCCCTCGACGTTCAGCAAGCCATGTTGGTACCTAATACATGAGGTAACTCCTCAACAGAGTACGGAAAACAGAAATAGTGATTCACTCAGGCAAGTAGTGATTCAAACTGAGTACTAGTGATTCTATTTGAAAAGCTGAATAGCTAATAATACTAAAGTTATACGTACTCGTCCTGGGGTTCGAGGCTCGCGACAAATGGTGTTAGGCTCAACTGCGGGGAAACAAAATATGTCGATAAGTGATATCCATCTGGACCTCCCAAACTGGCTTATATAGATAGCATACCTCACAAAGCAAACGATCCACATACCCCCAACCAACATATAACTTACGTACAAAATACCCATCCCATCTTACCACCCCTCCGACCCGCACACTCCCAAATCATCAGCACACGGCAAGCAAATCCACAACCGCATCTAACCAACACCCATGACAAACCGGTTCACACCCACACCCACCAAAAACATCCAAGCAATCAAGATCGACAGCGAACGGTGATATTACAACAAGAAACTCGGGAGCCAAACTAGCGTATGCGAAAAGAGGATGTATAGGGAGGGACAAAAAAACAAAAACGGGATAGACGCATGAAAAATTCAAGGAAATGGAAAATGGAGAAGTCGTGAAGTATCCAAGGCATCCTGGACCCGAGGGAGGGTACCGATTAAAAGTCCGTATGTAGACATGTATGCGTGGATGGGCAGATGGATGGGCAGATGGAGGGAGGCGCCGAGCTAGGGCGTCAGATGCGTACTTGTAAGAGTAGCACGGGGAATGAGGCACGGAATGTATGCATCCCTAGCTCTGAGGACGAACAGGGGTAGCAAGGGCCGGGTGGGCAGGCAGGAGGAGGACTGAGCGAGAGGGACAAGACATATGATAACACCATGCAGACGGAGAGACATAAAGAAAAGAAACATAGAAAAGAGAGTCCATGAGAGGCGAGCCCAGCACCACCATTCATCCACCCCCTAACACCCCCCGCCCTCACCGCTTCACGCGCTTCACGCCAACCGTCCCATCGACCTCCATCTCATCGATGACCTCCCCCACCTCCTCCCCAACAAGGAGTAGCGCAGGGCTATCGGCCCTCACAGCGCCAGGCCCGTCCCCGCCGCTGCCGCTGCCCTCGCTATCCCCACCCCCACCCCCATGCACATCGAGCATCACATCATCAATGTCATCCGCGTCCGCGTCCTCATCCTCCTCAAACGTCCCCGGCACACGCGTCACCGACATCCTCATCCTCCCACCATCCATCCCCTCCGCCGGCGTCGCCCTTCCCTCCGCCACCGACTCATCGTCCCCCCCTACCCCCGCATGCCCCTCCTCCCCACCGACCCCATCCAGCTCATCCTCCTCCTCCGCATACTCCACCTCCACCTCCACGTCCTCTTCCAGATCCGCAAACGTCCTGCATAGGGGGCACGAGAACGCGGGGTGGTGCGTCTCGAGGAGCGGGCGGATGCACTTGTAGTGGAAGGTGTGGGAGCAGGGGGCGATGAACAGGGCTTGGCGGATCGTCACGGCGAAGAGGCAGATGCAGCAGTCTGGGATTTGGGAGGATTTGGTGGGTCTGTGGCCGGCGTTCGGAGGGGCGGAGGAGGGGCCTTTGCTTGGGGCGGCTGGGAGGGCGAGGGTTTTTAGGATCTTGAGGGTATTGGTGCTGTAAAAGGGTCGTCGTTTTTAGTTAGGGATACGGATGATAGGGTGATGAGACCACCCACTTGAATGCATTGGCACCAGCTTGCCATTCCCGCCCGAGCTCGATCCTGATCTTAACAGACTTGTAGATATCCTCCGCCCCGCCCTGATAATCCACCCCAAGCTGTAATATATCCCCATCCTTCATCTGATACGGGCGGCTCTCCGTGTTCGCAGGGGACAGCCGCACATGGTTGAGGAACGTGCCACTCGAGGACTTCGTGTCCTTGATGAAGAAGCGCCCGCCCGCCTCGACCCAGATCTCCGCGTGCGCGCGGGAGACGACCTTGGATTTGAACGCCAGGCGATTCGTGCCTAAGGCATTGACGGCGGCCAGGCCCAGGCCTGAGCGATCGGTGAAGCGCCCGATGCGGAGGGCGGGGTCGCCTTCCTTGAGGTCGCGGCTGATGGCGTCGAAGCGAAGCGTGCGACGAGAGTCGATGTGGGGGACCAGGCGGACACGGTGGGCGCCTGAGGGTGTTGCGTTGGGGTTGGGGCTGGCGGAGGCGGAGGCTGAGGGGGCGAGGGGTTGGGGTGGTTGGGGTTGGGGTTGTGCCACTGTTGGTGGCATTGCGGGCGGTGGGGCGGTGGGGCCTACGACGGGACTGGCGAGAGTGCCTGCTGAGCGGCGGCGGCGGAGCATGTTGGAGAGACCGAGGCCTGTGGTGGTGGTGGTGGTTGCTTGATGGGAGGCTGAGGGTTGCACGGTTGGTGCCGCTGGTGCGGCTCTGCTCCGACGGTGGCCGCCGACCACGAGGCCGTTGGGTGATGGCGGCTGTGGCGGCGATGGCGAGGTCTCACGAAGGTCGGTGGTGATGATGTGCGACTGCGACGAGTTTCGTGGTCGTCCTCGAAGGAAGGAACCGAGGATGGTGGTGCGCAGTGGAGGAGACTCGTTGCCTGAATCCATGTGGCGTGATGAGCAGGGGCAAACTCTCTGTGCTCTGTTCTATATAATGCTCGTACGCCGCCCTCGTTGCTGTCGTCGCTGTCGTTGTTGTTGTCGTCGTCGTGTGGGTTCAAGATACAAAGCTGATCAGGGCGAAATCAAGCCAAGTATGTCAGCCGAGCCAGCCACTTCAGGTTGGCCTCCTGACTGTCCCACTATCTCTCCTCTTGTTTCACAATTTCTTTGTTCTTTTACACCGCTATCCAACCTTGCAAGGGGCTCGATGCTCCATATTATGCCAGCAGCATTCAAAACGTCTGCAGGTTGCTACCTTACGGGACCACAAAAAATCAAACCACCATCATGATCAGTCACTGACACTGGTCAAGTGCCTGTCATCTCTTCAGTGCATCACGCGTGCATTTCCCTTCCAATGGCCGCCAACATACAACATATAGGTCCCTTCCCTCTATCCTGTCCAGACTCCAAATATCCCTAATAGCGGCGCACCGAATTTCATGCGTCTGCTACTCGTCTCCACTGATCGCAGCATTCCGGACCCGAATACCACCCCCAAACCGCCCTTAGTGTCAGTATACCACACATGATGCACGATACTACTCGCTCCACAGCCTAGCAAATCTCATCGACCCCGGCCTTGAACGTCGGACACACAGCGTCAGCTCGACTCCGGTCTCTCAAACTTCTTGGCCCATTCGACGCGTCCCATCCCACCACGCGCGCCCGGTACCATCACATCACATCACTTCTGAAGCCTGGCAGTGGCATCCAATCATATGGGCCCGTTTATTAACCCTGCCGCGACGCCCACAAAGTATGATCGATTCCTCGTGTAGGACCGGACGCCAAGTTCAAGGCGCGGGCGTATAGCGCATTGATGAAGATGATCAGCATCAGAATCGGATGTAGACTTGCAGTAGCCAAAAGAACGCCCGAGTCCAAGTCATTTGTCATCCCAGTATCTTCACCTTCTACACCTCTACAGCCTTCTCTGCCAGTGTCATCCGCCTCAGGAAAATTTCTACCGCACCCCCTGCTTCCAGACTTACATACGGATTATCCCTAACGCACACCGACACCGGCACCGCACCGAAGCCCCTTCTCAATCCCCAACGAGCCATCCCAATCTCCCCTCCAACGTGCTTTTCATCATGCCTCCCCACCGGATCGGCTGATCCGAGTCGACGTCAGAACCCTTCTGAGAAGCTCGAAGCATACAGTGACTTCCTATATACAGATGATGATTCGCACTTGCCACCCACTTGGAGTTCGGAGCCTGGATACAAAACGTCGAAGTTTGGATCAGGACTCAGGAGTAGTACTTACCCGTCCCGTCCGCCTATAGCACGACATGCAAGTCGCAAGTCATATTAACTTGGAAGTTTCGGGCACGAGGCGCCCGCCCATTACTTACAAAACTGCTCGTTCGGATTCCGACCCATCCCTTGGCTCTGGGGCCTGGGGCCTGACCGTCAACCTGCCTTTTCTACTTGCATATTCGAATCTCCCGCGTACGCGCTGGCCCTTGATCAGGGAGTATTTAATATTGAGCGGCAGCCGTAAGTAATCTCGAGTGCATCATGTCCGTGGATAGGCGAGGGCACTTGCAACAACGCGCCGGGGTACGTAGGCGATCCACCATCGTCATCGAGCCCGAAAACATGATGTTCCAGGATTACGACTCCAGTTTTGGGGTGGACGCGCCTTTCTTTCCGGACAGAAGGCAGTTTCCCGGAACCAGGCTCACAAACGCGGATTCCACGCAATGGGCGAGATAGGACGCACCAATGGATTCGGAACGGGTTCTGGGTGCCAGGCTTGGCTTAGCGTCTCCTGATTCTATAGTACGATGCTTTCACGCGGATTGGATTGTTTTGACACTGGGGCAATGAACGAGGTGCGAAGAATTGAACCATGGTGCATTGGCGTCTGGGACGGCCTGCCCTTGATACATCCCGTATGCATACCCCCGAATCACGGCCCTCCGCCCTTTCCTACGGATGCGGATTCAGATAGGCCTACGCGAGTCATGGACCAGGGTCGTAGAAACATCAGGGATCGCGCTGCGTCCATGCCAAGGTCAATCTCTGAGCTCGAGCTCTCCTCTTCATCACGAGAATACACATCGCGGAGTCAATTTTACACCACCGGAGCAGACACTCTCTCACCAACCCATCCGACATGAACAAACCCTCGCCCCCGATTATGCGGTCCGCGACCGCCACTTGTGCCTCTTCGATCTGCAGATGGATCCCGTTTCACCACGACAAATTGTCTCACACCGGCCTGATGGTCTAGTAGTATGATTCCTTGTTAGGGTACAGGGTGCCCTGCGCGCTCCCAACCGATAATCGAGGAGGTCCTGGGTTCAATTCCCAGTCAGGCCCATTGTATAACTGCTCAGACGATTTTTTTCTGTCTGTCGGGAGCGCATCGTTGTACTGCAGGTTTTGGACAGGACGCGTACATTTTTCTTATCATGATTCATCGTGGACACAAGTACTGCCGATCCTAACCATATCAGGCTCGTCCTTTTTTTATGACGCGGGGGACTCGTGAGGACTTCTTCCTTGATAAAGCGGGCGCAGGGTACTTATAACATTCGTAGGTTCAAGGGGACTCGCCCTCAGCAGTTGGTGTGCATAAAGAGGCGTTCGGGACTCGACATTTGTGCAGGCAAAGAATACGCGTATGTGGATGAAGAATGCTTCGACACGACCTCGACGATAAGAAGGCATATCTGACCTCTAACATCTGCATTATTCCAAGTAAAAAACGCCTCTTAGATTGGAATTCACAGCTTGCTTTCTGCCCGGAATAGATTCTTCGCCGCCATCTCCTCGCCGACGAATGGATAGTCGGTGTAACCCTTGGGATCCGTACTCCCATACTGATAATACAACTTCCGCACACCAATCGTCAACGGCACATCCTTCTCAAGGCGGTATGGCAAATCCGGCTTCAGAAGGTATATCAGCGAAAATCCACGTTTCAAGTAAACGGGAACGAACATTTGCAATAAACGGTCGTCCGTACGCAATCAGATCACCCTTCGCATCCGCCTGCGCTATCCCTAGGGCCCTTGTGTATCCGCCCGCACTGATCAGCCTCCGGTTGCCGCCACTCCAGATGTCGCGGATGAAGTCGTTGGACTGCTCCGCGGGTATGCTCTTCAGGGTGCTCGTGCCGTTCACGCGTGGCTCGATGACGTGGATGTACGAGAGGTCGGGAATGCGCGCGCGCAGCTGCTGCACAACGTAGCTGAAGGTCGGTTTGGGGTCAGTCATACCCATGCCTGATGACGCGTGTCAGTAATCATAGGTGGTCGGAGAACTCTGCAAGTAAGGACATACCTTGTACCGTGGTCCAAGGGCTGAACCGAATCGCGGTCTTACGCGCTCCTACGCGCTTTGCGACGGCATCAACAACTTCCAAGGCGAACCGTGCACGTCTCTGCACATCACCCCCGTACGCGTCCGTTCGAACGTTGCTTACGTCCTGCAGAAATTGGTCGACGAGGTACCCGTTCGCACTGTGCACCTCTACACCGTCAAAGCCCGCCAAATGCACTGCGTTGTGTGCCGCCGTCGCGTACAACTCGATGTACTCCTCGATCTCCGAGACGGTCAGTGCACGCGGGGTCGCTGAGCCCTCATCGGGGAGGGGTACAGCGGAGGCAGAGACGTAGGGTATGTTTGGGTCTTCTGATAGGAGCTGCGAGTGGTTTGCGGCACGCCCGAGTGCCCAGAGTTGGAGGTACATGAAGGACCCCTTGGCATGGACCGCATCTGTGATCTAAGTATGGGTCATCGTTAGTTATGTTATAAGTCGGACAGGCTGAATCTATAAGAAATCCTTACCTTCTTCCATGCAGCTATTTGAGCATCAGACCAGATGCCAGGTGCATTGGGGTATCCTCCAGCCCGTTGTGCAATAAACGTCGCTTCCGATATTATCAGGGTCCCGGGAACGCTAGCGCGTTGGGCGTAGTATTCTGCTACGTGAGGCAATGGGACGTGCTGGGCGTCAGCGCGAAAGCGGGTGAGCGGAGCCATAACGACGCGATGCTGGAGGGTCATGTCGCCGACTTTGATGGGCTGGAAGAGCTGAGAAGTTGCCATGTCTGATTTCTCTGACTTTTCTGGTGAATATCCGCTGAGGAGTTGGGTCAAGGAATGTGTGGCGTTGCAACAGCAAGAGAGCTATAAAAACCTAGTGATGGCGACATGTTGAGAGGGTGATTTGACAGGTTGAGGGTACCGGTTATCAAAGTAACCGTGCGGATTGGTTACGGATTGGTCATGCACTCCTACTAATGACCTTGCCACTTGAGCTAAGTCCAAGAGGTACAACAGCCACAGATACAGGATTTGTGTTCCTTCGGGTGTGACCAAGGCCGGATTCGTCCTTCCAGGAGGTCGTTCTTTAACGCGTCTATTCTGATTTTTATGTCGGACCCCGATGCACCATGCACATGCCCGACTGGTTTAACGGTTTATAGTCTGCGACTAGGGTGACCTGGTTAAATACCTGGAAATGTTTTTGCTCTGCTGCGCATCCTGTAGGTCGATCAAGTCCATGTGCGGGCACAAATTTTTCGCCGATGAATACGACGACCTGAAATATTGTTGCAAATATACTAATACCATTTTCCGAATGATAACTTCTAGTGACGAGTCTATCGTGCAGTATGTACGGCTTGAATTCTGCCCAGAACATTTCCCTCGCAGCCTGCTCATGTCAAATCCAGGCCTTCTGGCGGATGAACGCATCGTGTCTTGTAGCGCCGGCTTCATGATATGTGGTTACGATGACATCGTGTGCTCCTTAATGTTAACTCGTTCAATACAGATAATGTCCTCCTATCCATCCAAAGAAGTAATTCGTCCCTTGATATGCACCTGCGCTTCGTCTGGTATATCCAGCCCAAAAATCTCCCCCAACGCCCGTATCCTTTCGAGGTCGCTGCCCAAATTTCTGATCACCACCGAGCTTCCCCCAATATTCCTCCTCACCTCTCGTCCCATCATCACATACCTGAACATAAATGTACCAGCCACCTCTTCTGGATGCCGGGAGTATTCCGCCTCCGCTTGCGCTTTCGCCTGGTCATCTGAGGGGTCTAAGTCATCAAGAAATGCGGATTTGACGCAGAGGACATTGTGCCAGAATATGCCCTCGGGTTTTTTGGATACGACAAAGGAGGCGTTCTCCGCGTCGACGGGAAAGCACTCATTTTCGGAAAACGAATAGAGTAGCTGCCAGGGCGCGTCGGCATTACCGCTTTTGGAGTGGCATACTTCGAGGTTCCAGACATAGTCCGCTCGAGACGACGAGGCACCAGTGATATCTTTGTTACAGACATTGCCGAGGTTTAGTATTTCATATGCGGAGACACGGAAGTAAGAAGCCTACCAAGGCTCGTTGATGGATGCGTGTCCCGCCTCAGCCGGTGTTTCTCGCTCGGCGTCGTACCTGTAACTATGTTATCCCCCGCGTCGGACAGGAGGATTGGCCACACGAGCCCCGTCGAACCGAAGCCGACGTCTACCAAATATGTCTGGTTACTTCCCTCGAATGGCTGTACGAATATGACCATATGCGAGAGCGACGTAAATATGGGGCTGCCTTTATTTTCCTGGGTGTTAATATTTACTCGCGCAGCGCCAGCGTATGCTCTGTACTGGCATCAGCATCCGTTCGAAATTGCTCGGCGATAGCGAAGAAGGGCTCCGTACCGGTATCCAAGCCCTCGCAGCATGTTCATGAACACTCCATTCTGCCCGTAGCAGTAGGATCCCATCCGATCGACAACCAAGCGCCGATATGCACCTTGAAGGCTTACATCCATCGAATGGTCAGCCGTGCTTTGTACCCAGATTCAGCTTTCAACTGTAGATAATGGCGTCCCCATACGAATAAAAACTCACTAGTGCATCGCGGTGTTCTCGAATGGGAATGCTACGAGGTGCAGTCTCGCCAACGCCCCAAGATTCTCCAGTGTATGAGGGAACGCGCCGCGCGATAGGTTATCCTCGCTGTACGATGTCGGAAACCCGATGCGCGACAGCCATTGCACGATCTGAGTTGGCGTGTATGGCGATGGAACCTGCTTGATGAACTGCCCGTCTTGGAGGGTTCCTGTGTCAGTTGGCATAGTCAATTTTCTCGATGTGAACGATTCAAAGCCTGGCTGTCTTTGTCTCAGAGTGGCGGAAGGCTAGGAAAGTTAGAGAACTTCGGGGTCAGTGTCTGTCATCTCCCCTCAGAAGACTGGAGGTTCAGACATGGGAGACGATCATCCGACACAGCCCTTGAGGAGGATGATCGGAAGTTCGGGAATCGGTACAACCCGAATTGGTCAAAGTGAAATGTATGACCTCGGTCAGCTCAAAACTTTCCCTCGTCCATTGCTTGTCATTACTCAAAATGTAGCCAAGTTACGTGGACCAAATTTATTCTTTGTTCGAGGCGACCGAAGTCATAGTGTGGTACGAGCGTTATAGTACAACTCGCTATGCGTAGCACGAATTCCTGCCGCCCTTTCCAATGACTGACGACGTTACATCATTCTCCTGCACGCCTCATGCTACAAGACCAACGAGCTCCTGTTACTCGGCATCGAGAGCGCGGCGCAGATGGCGGTTCTCGTCGAGAGTGGCCTGCAGGCCCCACGAACCGCCAGGGACCTGTCCGCTCTTGACTTCCTGGTTCAGTTTGGCGTGGTAGGCCGTCTGAATATCCTTATGGGTCGTTCCAAGCACCTTCGCGCGATCAGCAGTAGGCTTCGACCCATCCAAACCCTGCTTCCCGATCTCCGCCTTGATCTCGTTGGGGAGCTTCTTGGCGAGTGCGTGACCCTTGGTCGCGGCCTCGGCGGACTTCGATGTGTGCTTGCCTTTGCCGCGAGCAACGACATTGACGAGCTCCTCGTAGTCGCGGGTGAGAATGTCCACAACGTCCGCGAGTTCGCGACGTGAAACTGCATCGTACGAACGAGACGCGGTAGGGTAGCTATTGGTAAACGAGAGGTGAGCCAAACACTGTGATGCGAGGTGTTATACACGTACGCGAGCGCTGAGCTGGCAGAGGCTGCCATAGAAAGAACGAGGACGGTCGAGAAACGCATGGTGTATCTGGAGATAGCGAACATAGGTTTTTTAGCATGATTGTGAGCATAGTGCCGGAGTGGACTCACAAGATTAATATAGATGTTTTTTATGATAGTCGTCACAGGAGATGGAGCGGGAACGCCCTGAAGTTAGTGTTGTCAGTACAAGAAAAGTGTCGAACTGGGTAGAGAGGCTGACAGTGGGGTCGTCAAGGTAGGTGGTAGTGGGAACTCGTTAGGCCAGCTAGGTGTAACGTTTGAAGCTGAATGGCATACCGTTTAAATACCACATGCGCATTTCTACCAGGTCATTGGAAATAGGTGGTCTCCGTGGAGCTCGATGAGTCAATCTGTTGATTGTATCCTTCCGTGTGTGGCACCTTGAATAATCAAACGTCTAGAATGCATATTCAGTGGTCTCGAGTCGGTAAGTGAGGCAGAGATACCATCATGGATGAACATCGCCTCGAACGATACCGTAAGCTCCACAATAGCTCTGGGTACTCGGCACATAATTGCAAGAGCAGGTGTTGTTTCGAAGTACCTATCTCGTGAAAAATCATCCTCCCTAGCGACTACGATGTGCACAGAGGTGATTGTGATTTGAGGCCCGTTCGATGGTATGACACGATGTTGCCAGTGGCAATGTTCAACAATGTCGGCTGGAAACACAGCTGATTGTACACGTGTTGTACGTCAAGAATTCCCTCCTGTGTAACGCCGACAATATTTCATGACATACACTTTTTCCTGATATTGCATCCTCTCAGCCAATGCCGAAAAAGACAGGGATTTTTGAGAAGGCTCGACCATCCTGTGCTCGGGCAGAGGGTGTGTGATAAAGGCCTATTCAGATGTAGACCTTGCGGTTTACGGACACATCCTTTCGTCATCATCACTATCAGCGAATACTGGCGGTGGTTCATGACTTGTCAAATATACTCCAATTCGGTCATAGTCATTTACGCTCGTGTGGGAAGCCTGACGGAACGTATTGATCAAGTGTTGAATGTAGCATGTCATGAGATGAATAGTCTACCTTTGGTCTGCCTCCTCGTGGATTCTCAACCCCTGCGTGTTCCACTATACCTGCTTCGTTGAAGAGTCCGATGCTCCTTGATGCAAGAAGTTCCGTTTTGGAAGCTAGAATGGAGGTGGACTCGCAAATTGGCCGCGACGTTGACATGGCATCGCCGCATGTCTTCCAGTCAGCGTCGATATCCGAGTCAGTATAGTACCACAAGCAGGGAGATACAGTATAGGGGCAAAAAGGGCATCTGCTGGGACAAAGCATACCTTCAGCATTTCCTCCAAACACTCTAATAGTAACGGTATACGTACCCAGAAATGCGTTTGCTTGCCCAAGCACATGGAAATCAAGAAATGCCTAATCCCATGACGTCACCACATCTTCGGTTGGCTTCGGATTTTGCAAATCGTGTGCAACTCTCTTTCCTACTCCAATGACTGCGCTACTGTACCATTGCCCTCCTGCTCGAACAACCGCTCCTCCCCCTCCCCCCTTTGGCCTCCGAAACGGATGATGGGCGGTGCATGTGAGGCTCGGTAGCTCGGGCCGAATTCCCTGTGTTTTCTCAGAACCTTCCTGGACATTTCGGTCGCGTTTCATGGTGTCGTTAAGAATAGACAACGGATTTTGTCGCCGCGAAACCGGTGGTCAACGATTTCTGTGTTTTAGTGAGCTGTAGGTGTAACGTTATATGACTTTTTTCGGCCGCAAGGGATGCTAAAACTTCGACCCTGTTCAGTGAATCCGGTTTCTCCAACTGTCGTTTGAGGCGAGGTGGGCCGGTGAGGTCACTGTGTCATCGCTTCTCCTGCTGGCCTCTCGCATGGTTAATGTCGCCATATTTCATTCCCCATGCTGTATCCTCAGCCTGTTGATGTGTTGCACCTGCACCCGTTGTGGTCGGAGTTCGGAACCACTAAAATTCCACCGTCAGAATTTGGCCTAATTTGCACTCAACGCCTATCAACTTGCCTCGTATGTTGCGCAAATGTTCTGGAGGGAAGGCCTGCTCGACTCCGGGGAGGGTCTCAGCTTTGTCCACAGGATGAACAGGACGCTTCAATGGTGGTTGCTATTTACGGGGATCGTTATCCGACAAGTCAGGTCACATCAATTCATCGGTCACGTATCACATCGCTTGCGGGCTCTGCGTACATGTCGGCCACTACGCTCCGTCTTATTATCGTCCACATCCTTCCTTGATTTCTCCATCAATGTCCTCTCGACCACAATCGTGGGTAGAAGATTATGCAGAGGTAGAATTCGACCTGCCTTATTCCGATACCACACCCTCTGGTCGCAACTCCCCGCACGAGAGACAACGCATGCTCGCGGACGAGGCAGCACAGCCCACGCGGCCTGTGTACGGACTGGACAACACGCCTGGGGCATCCTCGTCGACTTACGGCACTCGCACCAGCCATTCTACGCCGGCCTCGACGTCCAATGGCTTGCCCAGGTACTCCAGCCAAGAGCCACCGATAGAGCTCTCTCGTGGCACAAGCCCCGAAGCAGGTTCTAGCAGAATACCGCGTGCCGGGTCGTACAGGAGCGTCACGTCGTCCCCCCTGAATCCTTCATTCCCCTCTGGCCCTCCATCATCGCACATTCTTTCGCCCTTTGCGCGCCCAGGTTCACGAGGCAGCGCCCACATCACACGGATACCATCCGAGGAAAGCCGCGCGCTCTCACTAGGGTCGCCGCTCGGCATGAACTCGACCGGTGCCCGTGGCTCGATGATTCTGTATCGCCGCGCAGAAGCTTCGGACGATGCCCTCCTCCCACCCAGCCTACCCCACCGAAGCTCGATGATCTCGAACTCAGGCGATTCCTTCGTATCCCTATCCTCCGACTCCAAGTACCCCGCAGGCATGATGACACCCGAGCGCGGGCTTATAGCATACGCGTATGATCCCTCATTGGACGACGGCGAAGCGATGGATGATATGGATGTTCTACATGATCCTAGACGGAAGGTGGTGAAGGTTGCTGGGCGCCCCATGTCATGGCGTGGGTTCAAAAATATTGCGGCGCTGTTGATGCTAATCGTGGCGCTGCTCACCCTCTTCGTATTCTACCCCGTCTACCTGTTCTTCACGGACAATGGGGTGAAGGCGCGCATAGTAGGCAACACGAGAATCAATGCGACGGGGCAGGCGGAAGCTTTGAGCTTTGACCCGAGAAGCCAGGTACCGTTAACGTGAGTTTGACATGTGCAAAGTTCTTGTGATGCAGAAGTGCTGACAGTGGTTGTCCTGGATCTTTTTCTAGGTCGTTATGGGGCGTGATTGATCCTGCCACGCCAAAGGGGGCTCTGTCGCGGGCGGGTAGGGAAGGGACGTTGTATACCTTGGTCTTCTCAGATGAGTTCAACACTGATGGGCGGACTTTCTCCGAAGGTAACTTGGATTCCTGCCGTGCTCTATGATGTCGCTGATGCCATCATGTTCAGATGACGATCCTGTCTGGGAGGCTATCGGTCGCCCTCTCGACCATGATCCTCAGCATATCACTACGCGCGACGGCCATCTCATAATTCCCTCGTATACTATACCTTCCGACGGTAGCGGTCCCCGGCGGCATGTTAGTGATGTCTTGCGACAGCGGAGTCCGTATTGCTTGGAGGATGGGTATGTGGAGATATCTGCGGTGATGCCTTGGGGCTCGTCTGAAGCTCAGAAGATCTTCGTGAGTGCTTCATGCTGACCATAGTCCCATGGAACTTATGACGAGAAAAATGTTTGTAGTGGACGGGGAGTTGGACGACTGGGAGGGATACCTCCTCTATGCCAGAAATGGGTGAAAGCGCGTCAGGAAAGTTCTCGTTACACTTGTCCATCGGCGCAGGTAAGTTATTACTGCAGAACGTCAATCGTCAGCATTGCTGACTATGCTGCTCATACCAGCCCCTCCATGGCCCATATCCGGTCACTCGAGGCTCCTCATCGACTATGTGAGGTTCTACCAAAAAACAGGCGTACCGGTCAAGTCTTGCCAAGGTGACGAAGTGCGCCATCGGAGGCTGGATTTCTTCGACAAGCTCTGAATACCCCTTCGGCATCGTGGCATGGCGCCATCGACATACAGCGCTCTACTGGCTTCTCAGCATATCTAATACCCACCATCATGGCTTAATGACGATCTCCCGCCTATTAACTCACCTCCGCCCAGTCTAATACCACCCTATCTATATTCACTCGCATTCTACGGACACCCAACTACCCTCACTGGCACTTCCCCTGTTGTACTCCTTTCCGCCTTTCTTCGCCTGCACCATGCGTGACACAGCAGGTCCTTATTTCGCTGTACTATGCTTAGACGTACCTTCATTCCCTCTTGACGGACCTATTTATTTCACCCCTCACTTCATTGAGACTATTTACGATCTTCACGCGCACCACCACCACCACCACCACCATCACATTCCTTTCCTACACCGCTCCTTTGTCGTTCGCTGTTCTCTCTTGCTTTGGGACTTTGTGCTTCGGACGATGGGCTTATGTGTACGTCATAAACTAAATCCACTGGGTTCCGGTACTTAGATTTGCGGCGTGTGCGTATTGTGCAGACTGTTTGATTGCCTTGATAGAATTTGGAATAGACAGGTCGACAAGTCGCGACGGTCGAGGCGCCCAAACGACCTCGGCGCTGTCACTTGACAGTAACCTGATACGATTAATCAGTGGCTGTGCAGCTATTTTCATTTTATGTCACCATCATGGCTGTCCATATGACCATGCGTCGGGAATCGGGATTGGGCCTTATCAATATGTCCTCCAATGTCGTCCACTATTCATGAGCTCACCAAAGGACTTCACGCATCTTCTGGAAGGTTTTTTTCTGCAATCCATTAGAGCCAACCACAGTCTGAGATGCCGGTAGTTTCCTCTGCTATACGAGTACTACGAGTAAGTGTTATCGTTGTCGAGAAATCAGGTCCATGATCGTGATCTGCAGCGACGATCTATCCATCTGATTCTATGTATCTGTTTCAGGACCTATTTCGAATTGGCGGGCGATCTACATGCGAGCGCATATGTCGCCATTCCTTTTTGGGTACTACATGTTGCCAATCGTCAGGGGTAGGCTTGACATCCCGATGCCTCCAGGACAACAGTTGGAAAGTCATGCCGTGTTTCGAGCTCTCTAGGTATCTCAACGTGCAGGAGGCGCCAGTGAGGCGTTGCAGGTCGAAATAGGCCGACATAGCCTCCGTTTACTTTTGGATCGCCATAGGTTTCTCCAGGTAGATATCCAGATCCGAGACAGTCAAATTGTTCAGCCGGGGGCTGGCAATGGTAATGAAGCTAAAATCCAATGGAGCATCAATGTGATAGGAGATCGTTGTCGAGAAGGCACGTTTGAGATCACCACACATGGTTCCCTCTTCTTACAATCATTCCGATACCTTCGCAATATAGGTGAGAAGCTCCACATATGGCTCTAACGTGATTGAGTCCAATTGGTATAAATAGGAGGTTCAGGCAAGAAGTTTCTCTATCGCTCTGCTGGTCAGAACAGTCCATCTCCCCACTCACTCAATCACTCTGCTGGTCGGATCCACCCTCAACTTTATCACTCTCTTTGCTTTTTCTTATCACACCAAGTCATCATGAAGTCTTCCAGCATCGCCCCTGCCGTTATCGCCTGCCTCGCCTCATTCGCCCTGACGAACGCAGGCCCCATCCCTTCCCAGTCCCAACTCGCCGCCCGCGATGTGACGCATTCGGGCATCGATGCGTTGTACGTTCGCGACATCGAGGCTGAAATCTTCGCGCGCGCTTTCGAGCTGGAACGCCGCGGCGGCTCTGGTTCCAAGGAGAAGCAGAAGGACTCTAAGGCCTCGTACCCAGTCGGTAACAACAAGCCAGAGACACCCAAGGGCGAGTTCCGCAAACACACCGCGGGACGTGATGACGACTACTTCGCGTGAGTCTTCTTCGATCTTCTTCGCTTTCATCAGCTAAGTTTCTTTCCAGTGACTGGCAGACCATGACCGGCGGCAAAGGCAAATCTGGCGTCGACAACCCCGCCGCTGGAAAGGGCAAGAAGCAGAAGCGTGACTTCTTCGACGACGATGACCTCTTTGCTCGCGGCCACTCCGGTTCCAAGGAGAAGCAGAAGGACTCCAAGGCTTCGTACCCCGTCGGTAACAACAAGCCTGAGACACCCAAAGGCGAGTTCCGCAAACACACCGCGGGCCGTGACGACGACTACTTCGCGTGAGTCTTCTTTGATGCTTTTCTGATCCAGCCTGCTAACTGACTCTCGCAGTGACTGGCAGACCATGACCGGCGGCAAAGGCAAGTCTGGCGTCGACAACCCAGCCGCTGGAAAGGGCAAGAAGCAGAAGCGTGATTACTTCGATGACGATGAGCTCTTTGCTCGCGGCCACTCCGGTTCCAAGGAGAAGCAGAAGGACTCCAAGGCCTCGTACCCCGTCGGTAACAACAAGCCAGAGACACCCAAAGGCGAATTCCGTAAACACACCGCGGGCCGTGACGACGACTACTTCGCGTGAGTCTTCTTTGATGCTTTTCTGATCCAGCCTGCTAACTGACTCTCGCAGTGACTGGCAGACCATGACCGGCGGCAAAGGCAAGTCTGGCGTCGACAACCCAGCCGCTGGAAAGGGCAAGAAGCAGAAGCGTGATTATTTCGATGACGATGACCTCTTTGCTCGCGGCCACTCCGGTTCCAAGGAGAAGCAGAAGGACTCCAAGGCCTCGTACCCCGTCGGTAACAACAAGCCTGAGACACCCAAAGGCGAGTTCCGTAAACACACCGCGGGACGTGATGACGACTATTTCGCGTGAGTCTTCGTCGTCTTCCACTCTTCCCTGTTTAGATTTACTCATTTACTTTTCAGTGACTGGCAAACCATGACCGGCGGCAAGGGAAAGTCTGGCGTCGACAACCCAGCTTCTGGAAAGGGCAAGAAGCAGAAGCGTGACTTCTTCGACGACGACGACCTCTTTGCTCGTGGCCACTCCGGTTCCAAGGAGAAGAAGATAGACTCCAAGGCTTCGTACCCCGTCGGTAACAACAAGCCAGAGACACCCAAAGGCGAGTTCCGTAAACACACCGCGGGACGTGATGACGACTACTTCGCGTGAGTCTTCTTCCACTTTCTTCCGCTTTGATTTACTCATTTACTTTCCAGTGACTGGCAAACCATGACCGGCGGCAAGGGCAAGTCTGGCGTCGACAACCCCGCCGCTGGAAAGGGGAAGAAGCAGAAGCGTGATTATTTCGATGACGATGACCTCTTTGCTCGCGGCCACTCCGGTTCCAAGGAGAAGCAGAAGGACTCCAAGGCCTCGTACCCCGTCGGTAACAACAAGCCTGAGACACCCAAAGGCGAGTTCCGCAAATTTACCGCAGGCCGTGACGACGACTACTTCGCGTGAGTCTTCTTCAACGCTTCTCTGATCGAGTCTGCTAACTAACTTTCGCAGTGACTGGCAGACCATGACTGGCGGCAAGGGCAAGTCTGGCGTCGACAACCCCGCCGCTGGAAAGGGCAAGAAGCAGAAGCGTGACTACTTCGATGACCTCTACCTTGATTGATCGATGAACATATGTACCGTACTGTTCAAGGGGTGTTTATATACAGTGTATATATGCAAATGTAGCGAACTAGACGAAGCAAATACATACTATCGTCTCAAATCATTGGCCTACTTCCCTCTAACGTATGAGGACACATTTGGGATTGCGGAGTTCGACTCCCGATAGATCGAAAGACGTTGCTTCAGCTTTGCGTCTCGCGAACAGCTTCTGTCTGGACTGGAGAAGCGAATTTCAACCTTGGGGGGTAGCGCACGATAAGGACTCTAGTACTCGTCCTGTGTACCCAGCCAGATGACACCGTTGGAGTAATTTCTGTTTTGTGGATGCGAACTTCTACGAAAATGGGTCCACATGAAGACTGTCCCGAGCGGTTATCAAGCGGTCATGGTGGCAAGATAGTTATTTTCATTCAGTTCGCCTTTGGTTCCTTCACCACTGGATCACAAGCTGAGCGGCCGTATATCAGACTGACAGATGATTGAACATCCACTGGCATCATAATCGCGAGGATCTCAATAAATCCCCCTGGATTCTATCTGTGATTCCTGCATTCTTCGGTAGGTATCCTTCCTTTTTTCACGTTCGATACATTAGCCCTATCGTATTACTTCCTAGTCAACCTTGGTATCATCAAATAAAGATATACGAGTGCTTACGGCGTTGCAGCCTGATGCACTGCAAAGGTTCTCTGAGATAGATACAATAGTCGAGTATCTAGTTCCTGACAATGCTTAATTTTCAGTCATGGGCGCCAGCGCAGTTGAACTTGCTACAACGCTCGTTTGGCATCTGATCCTGCGATGCGCCTGAGGCTATTGAATTTTTGGAGCCAGATGGTCGCCGTTTCGACTCTCGCTTGTGCTAAAATGACAAGCTGCCGCCTACTTCTATTTGCGTTCGCAAGCCCACAGTTTTCTATATCATGGATGTATGGTGCGTAGCACATTGTCGTTACTTACTACTATTCTCCTTATTTACAAATGCATGGTGGGGAGATAGTCCATGTCCCATCTCTTATGCGATAACGCCCGTTTGCGCCTGCACCCTGCACTGTGCAGTGACTCAATTGGCTTTCTGCAAAGATGGCTGGTTCCCAGTACGATTCTCCCTACATTATTACAGCCTACTCCAGCTCATCTTCCTCTGATTCCGACATCCCTAGTAAGTATTGCTCGATTCTGACGGAACGTAGAGTATATAGTCTCCTTCTCCTTAGCTCCCGTTGTGGTCGTCAACAGACCTATTCCATCCAAATAATTCCTCGCACAGCTACTATGAAGGCGACATCTGAGATGTTGACTCGCCTTGCCACATCTATCATGCAATTATCTGCCGTCCTCGCTCCCTCTCACTCTGACTCTGCCAAAACCGCACTTGCGGAAGTCAACCCACTCCTTTTCATCTCGAAGTCAACTTCCCACCAGCCCTTCCGACACTTCAAAGATATCCATCCTCTTCGGGCCTAGGGCGTTGTCCCGTCGTGACATCATAGACTATGGCTTCGATGGCGACTGCTCGTGACGCGCGCCAAGGGCAAAAAGCACCTTGCGAGTAACCTCCTCTTCGAATAGAAGCCGAGATCGAAGGCCCTAGACGGGTCGGAGAACACGCTAACTGGAAGCAGGCAGGCGTCATAAGAGCATTCATTGCCCACACATGCCGCAGTCGGTTGAACGCGAAGATGAAGATAGGAGGCGGGAACGTGAGTGACAGTTTGTGGGGCTTGCAGGAGTCGTATGACCACAGTGGGCACCTGCATCGCGACTTGGAAGTTCCGCGACGGCTGATAATCCATGCCAAGGCAAGAAGACGAGGATGCCTACGGAAGGGCCCGGCGGGAGGCCGCGCTCCAACAGGCATCCCTACCACATGAAAGCCCAGATTGGGAGCCAAGGCCAGGCTGGGTCCAACAGCGCTGTGGACAAGGAGAAGCTCACGAGTACCAATTTGAGAAAAGTTCATATGCATACCTTAGCAAGTTGAATACGGAGTCCACGAGGAGGCATCAGCCGGGAGCGTCTTAGCGCGACTACGTCCATAACGAGGGCATGCGCCAGCAGTAAACGAGGTGTTGGAGTTCTTCGTGCTCGACATATTTGAAAGCTAGGCTGAGATTCATGAGGTTCTCTTGACCTGACATGGATCCGTCAGATATTATGGGGTCAACTAGATAGCCGTGCAACTGTATAAACCAAAATCCATCGGATCTGACAGCTAGAAGGATTAATAGCCATCGTTTTCGATAGCGAAAAGCATACCTGAGCATTCTTGGCGTAGTATTTTGGTGGGCCAATGGCCATAAGGGTCGACTTGTGTACCTTGGAGCTGGTGCAAGTTTGAGCCGCTATCAACTTGGCTGTAGCCCTATGATGCGAACGCGATAGAGAAGGTCGTCCTTCCGAGGAGAAAGAGTTGGAGATAGCAAGTTCAGAGAGACCCCAGGAGGGTGAGAGTCGGCCAGTCGTCGGCACGCGAGCACCAATTCACCCACGATCGTGGGTTGTTCCCAACCTTTATCTCCCTTGCCCCTGCACCTTATAAAGACTGCTGGTATAGCAGAGAGCAGTTCGTCGTTGTAACAGCATTACTATGATAACGAGGCCGCTGCGCGTTCTCGTCGGGGTTGCGAGCATATTGCTATTGGCGGTGCAAGCAGAGCCGGTTGCCGATCAGCACTTCTTAAACCTGCCTCACCAATCGGGCTCAGAGCAACTTCCAGTCGGACAACTATGGCGATTTGATGTTGGGGAGGATTCTGAGGCTCTTAAGCAGGTCCTTGCGCTTGCAGAGGTGCGCGCTTAATATCCTTCCAAACCGTGTTGACGTATTAACCTGGCGCGTCTGTTGATAGGAGCACAACCTGGACCTGTGGCACGTTGCGCACTCACACGTCGATGTATATTCTCCCAGTTCTGCTCCAGCGTTGCCACCAGCGCTACGAGCTATTCCACATGCACTACAGTCCAATATCAGCACTCCAGAGCACACGACGTACGCCGCACGGACGTCTATGGAGTGGGACCGCTTACCACTCAAGAATACGACGTTTCATACGGCGTACCATCCACTATTCGAAATTGATATCTTTATCCGGGAACTAGAGGAGCTGCACCCGGATCTCGTCCAAGTCAACAGTCTGGGGCATAGTGGAACGGGTCGGGAGATGCTGGGCTTGACTATCTCGAAGGGGCGAAATGCAACAAGCGAGGATAAGGGACCTCGCCAGCAGGGGAAGAAGAAGAAGAAGCCCGAAAGACACCCAGAAGACGACGAAAAACTTGCGTTCGTAATCATTGGTGCGCAGCACGCGCGCGAGGTGCGTCCTATCCCTCATCCTTCATTCACATCCCTCAAAGTTTCCTATAGTGGGTTGCAACCGCCACTTCACTCTACCTGGCTCATGCGCTTGTGACGAATGTGTCCGAAGCTCACTCCCTTTCCCGCCTTCTGGATGTTTTCGTACGTCGTCCTGCTTGTCCTGCTTCAGCCGTACGAGTCTCATCTTGCAGTAGGACTTCTACATCATTCCTGTGCCCAATCCAGACGGCTACGACTATACATGGGAGAGCGATCGTTTCTGGTACGCTATCAAGTGCTCCGAAGGTCTATGCTATGGTGCTTAGACCGTGTTTACCAGGTACAAGACGCGCCAAAGGATGGGCTCGAAGAGCAAATGTTTTGGATTAGACATGAACCGGTTAGTATCGCCATCCCTCCCTAGATGTCTGCAACGATGACGCTTTCGAAACCCGACAGAAACTGGGTAAGTCTATAATGCCGACATCAAGACCCACTTATAACGCCTCTACCTTGACCAGGGGTACAAATGGAAACCAAGAGCTGAAGACGAACCGGACTCGACCAAACCTCGAGAGCCAGTCGACCCCTGTTCACACTGGTATCCCGGCCATCGTCCCTTCGAGTCGCCGGAGGTGAACAATATCGCGAACTTGATCAGCACGATCCCCAATGTCGTGGGTTTCATTGATCTACGTAACTACGGGCAGATGCGTACGTCTGCGTCTGCGTCCTACCTAGGAGTTCGGTCAACCTGACTTTTCACGCCCAGTTTCCTCCCCGTTCTCCTACTCGTGCTCCCGTATCCCGCAGGATGGCGAGGATCAGCTCGAAGCCGGGCTCGGAGCAGCGCAGGCTATGGGGCGGGTGCATGGGACTGCGATGATGGTAAGCTAGCGGAATTCTTTCGATGGTTCCGCCAACCTAAATGGTATCACAGACGGGACGACTATGCAACATGCTCTATCGTGCACCGGGGAATGTCGTGGACTGGATGTATAAGCGTGCGGGCATCAAATACTCGTATGTGTTGCACTTGAGGGATACGGGCACGGTGCGTCATGGTTTCTCCCTTCGGGCTGAGTTTCGGGCTGACGTTCCCTGCGTCATATAGTACGGGTTCTCGCTGCCATCAACGTGGATTCGTCCCGTCGGTGAGGAGACGGCAGAGATGGTCAAATATCTAGCCAAGTTCATCGCCAAGAAAATGCACCGTACGTACCCCTTCGCGTCGTCTTCTCGATCTTAGACTCTATAATGACATCTCAACCCGCCATAGGACCTTTGTAAAGCAGTGGTTCTCATTCCTGCGGCACCGATTTCTGATTACGCAATCGACTGATGCTTTGTATTATGCGTGTTCATTCGACGAAATGTTGTATAGACGGACCGCCAATGTATGTGTTCTGCCGATGTAACACCAATTATAGGATTCTGCCTACGAGCACTGTAAATTCTCGGGGGTGAATTGGCCATAATTAGGACACAGTATAGCTAGGAGTTGGGACAAAAGGCGGTCCAGCTCCGACCGAAGTCTGTATTTCCGATCTCGTGGTCGCAATGCTTATCGTCTGGTCGGATAAAGTAAAAGATCAGTTAAAAATGTAAGAAAATCTGACTAGAGAGTCCGTAAGTACGCTATACCATAACACAACCTTGCTGCGATCACCCGTTCGCCTTTTGATCCATGTCCGTGCTCGGTGCGATGCCTGTGACTCGCCTGCAAAATATAACAGACCTCCTTGCCCCACTAGCAATCCTCAGTGCACACCAATGCGCCCCAAAGACCAAGAACTGGAGGGTCATAATGATCCCGATGAAGAAACACGTAACAAGAACACCCATCGGCCACACCTGGAAGGCGACCAAGCCCATGAAGACCATGAGCGCGAGGGCGGAGGCGAACAGGCATATGACGGGGACGCGAGCGGAGAGGGCGAAGAAGAAGTATGATTGGTAGACATCCCGGGCTCGGTGCTAGGAGTTGTCAGCTTCCTGGAGATATTCCATCGGAAAATGAACGCGACGTACGATAAAGGTATGGAGATCTGCCCAGTTGTATCGGAGAAGGAACCAGGCATCGCACGCGATACCGAGCCCGGAAGCAATGCTACTGGCAGCAATGGCGCTGCGAGCATACGACTGGACCGTGAAAATGGAGTCGGGTGAGATGGCGAAGACAGCAGTGCTGACACTGCGGAGTCGTTAGTGCGGACTGGTGGTGACGGCATAGGGATACTCTGACTCACGCAGCGAGGGCGACGAGCTAGCTCGTCGATGTCATAGTCAAGGGACGGTTATGAATGAGGATGTAAAAGGAACTCACCAGTCCGCCAACATACGTCCATTCCATCTGCAGCCGAAGGAAGACCTTCTCATAGTGCGAATCCAGGTGCGCCGCCTTTAACTCGCTGTATGTCGTGAATGTTGATAGCATTCTCTCAGCTATCGTCATGTCGTTCGGCACCTCGATCTTCTCCGTGTACTGCGGCAGGATGGAAGGTAGTATTGACAGCCAGCCCGTCGTCCCCGTCGATACCTTCACGACGCCATTTGGAAGAGGGCGGATGGCCATGTCATCGTCGTAGCAAGGATCAGGCTCTTCGTCGTCTCCATAATACGAATTGTCGTCGAAGAAGGGCTTTTCCTCCTCATAGCTGTCGTCCTCGGCGGAGTAAAGTTCGTCCCCGGACCCCACATCGTATCCCACGACGCGCCGCCGCCGCCGCCTTCTAAGCTGAGTATTTGATGGTGTATCTTCGTCCAGCCACGTGTCGTCGGTTGGTGATGGTGGTGCACTGAGAGTTTCGGACGCTTTGGTCGCTGAGTGGCAGGGCTACATGAGCATCGTAGGTCAGCCGGGTATGTAGCTTCACGTACAAGATTCTGCCTCAGATGACGCCCCGCCGTCAGACTGATCCGACATGAGCAGGTTTCTCTGAGCCGAAGATGGTGGATGAATCCTGAGGAGCAGCGTCGCCCCGTTCTGAGGCTTTCCTCGGCTGGATATCGCGCGCTTAGACGCAGATTGGCACTGGAGTCGAACTTCGACCTCTTCGTGATCAAGGTAGAAGAGGTTAAGTAAGATAAGGACAATATAATACGGAAGGAGAAACGGCTCACCTCGCCGTGGCTCTCTTTCCTGCGTCCTCAGTAGCTCCCCTAACGAATGTGAGGCCGTCGCGACAAGGCTGCGCTTTTTGGCCTTTTTCTTGCTCTGAGAACGGTGCCAGACTTGGATTTCGACTTTAGAGTCTCCAGAGGCCTGATTTCTGTAACGTGGTCAGTCATAGAAGCCCCCTTGAATACATATGAGTACGTACATGTAGAACCGCTCTTTCAGGTTCGGGTTTTGACCATCGACACCCATAATGGTTTCGTGGCAGTGGTGCTTATCGACATCGACTGTGATGATAGGCCGCCAGGATTTCTCTGGGCGCATGAGCCGCAGCCCGTGCGTACGTACAACTTCGGGAGGCATTAGCATCGTGTATCGACGTTGTTTATGGATAATGTTACCAGTGAAGCACCAAGGTCTGGAGTTCAACGTTCAAATTCAGTATGGAGAGCAGCCATGACGTATTGCGGGAAAACTCACTCAGATTCCTCCATAACGGTCTCAATTGCGGGATATAGGCATCGCCAGGTGAGTAGTGCTCCAGTCGTGGTGGTAAAGCAAGTATGCCTTGAGGCATGGCTGCCAGAACAAGGCTGTGCCTGATTAATTGATTCGTGATGTACATCCTCCCATCATTGTTAATTCTTCCGTCTTCGTCGAGAGTCTGCCAACAGTTGACCTCATCCTGGCGTCGATGCAGCTTGATCTGGTAAAAACCGTCGTGAACAGCCCATCGGGTGAAGCAATTCAGCACCAGGTGGAAGCAACGAAAACTCTAGAAGATACAGCCTCGCTCTTGAACAAATCACCTCCTGGCTATTGAACAAATCAAAGGACTTGCTGGAGGATGAGAGGGTCTTGTGGGCACCTTAAGGTAATGTATGTCGACATTTAGGCAAGGGCTTTCCTCAGGATGACACACATGTGCCTACATGTGCAAGTCACTGTCAGAAAGCAAGGATGGCTCTTCAGCTCATAGTGGTTCTCATTGCTTCGCTGATCTCTATATCAATTTTGAATGTGTATATGAATCTTGGACTTGACCTCACTCGATGCATGATCTTTGCATGATCTAAACTCAAGGCCAATAGTCTCAAGATGGTTGTGTGCTGCGCTTGTGTAAGGAATGGCGTGATGCGCCGGAGATGGTGGCCTGTCATCGAGAATTCGAGCCTTGGTCACTGCCAAAGGAGACATCTGTGAGGGAAGCGGGCGCTTCCTGTTAACCCACGTGAGACAGTGCATGGTGGAGAATAATATGGCCGTTTCACTCTTCAGAATTGCTTCAAAAACAACAGATTCGGCATCGCTTCGCATTCACTCCAACCAGCCCACTCAGAATAGATATCGATGATATCACCCCCGAAGAGTAGGCCTGCTCACAGCTCCTGATAACATAAACATTATGATTGTCGTAATACACAGAACAATACAGTTTTCATTTTCTTCTTTCTTCCATCGAGCCATCCTAAAACTGAATCAGAACAGAAAAATTACGCCGAAAGCTTCTCCCTGAGGAGCTTCTTGAGGGCCTCGCCATCCTCAGCGAACTTCTTGATACCCTCGTGCAGCTTGTCGAAGGCCATAGCGTCCTGGAGGAGTGCCCAGCGGAACTCTGGCTCGTTGTCGACGTACGAAACCTTGGGGATGGGGTCGGCTTGTGCGGCTAGAAGATTCGTCAGCAAACGGCCCGATTCTTCCGGATGGGGAATGACATCACCTTTGGCAGCGTCGAGCTTCTTGGGAACGGGCTCTGTCGATTGTTTGAGCTGTTCCAACAACGCAGGTGCGATGGTCAGGAAATCGCAACCAGCGAGAGCCTTGATCTCTCCCGTCTAGAGGGCTTCAGTAAAGGAATAAACAGAATCGTTGACATGACACACGTTGCGGAAAGAGGCGCCCATAACGATGGTCTTGTACCCATGTTGCTTGTAGTAGTTGAAGATCTTCTTTACTGATTGGACACCGGGATCATCGTCACCCTGGTAGTCCTTGCCCGTGTTCTTCTTGTACCAATCGAGGATCTGAAAAATATAAGGTTAGCAAACGTGCATCGGGGTTCGGGATAAGCCCGGGACTTACACGGCCGACGAACGGTGAGATCAAGGTGACACCGGCCTCTGCACAGGCTACTGCCTGCCCGAAGCCGAAGAGGAGAGTCAAGTTGCAGTGGATATCGTCGTCGCGCTCGAGCTCCCGGGCGGCCTGGATACCTTCCCATGTCGACGCGATTTTGATCAGGATACGCTCCTTCTTGACACCGACTGACTCGTATAGAGCGATCAATTCCTTAGCCTGAAACGCCCACGGGTGAGAAAGACACTGTGCACATGACGCGATGGTCGCGTACCTTGGCCTTTGTGGCTTCCTTATCAAAGGATAGACGAGCATCGACCTCGGTAGAAACACGACCGGGAATGATTTTGAGGATTTCTTTGCCAAACTCGACGAGCTAATAGGAGGGATTGGTTACCAAATAAGATAACAGCCGGATACACACTTACCAGACGGTCCAAAGCGGCATTGGCCTTGTCATCGATGCTGCCAGGCTTCGCCTTGCCGTGCGCAATTGCCGCATCGATAAGTTTCGAATACTCGGGCTTGCCAGCAGCAGCCAAGATCAGCGATGGGTTGGTCGTGGCATCCTATTCATGACTAGTAAGAGTTCAAGTTTCCCCCGATCATTTCGTAGATGACTCTACCTGTGGCTTATAGACATCGATCGCTGAAGTGAGGTCAGGGTAAGCGCGTCGTCCCTGTTGATCAAGGATAGTCCTTACAAGCAAAGTCGCCGGAGTCGGAGACGACAGTGGTTCCGGTTTGTTTGAGTTGGTCAAGGGATGTGGTCATGGTGGTGGTTATGGAGAGACCTGTGGTGGAGTTGCGGATTTATGAAGAAACGGACTTTCGCCTTACTCAGAACTGATCAGAGTCGTCAGATTTCGGAGATTATCATGTGACCTCTGAACTCCGTGAGACCGCGCGGAGTTATCGGCCCGTTTACTTGCTATCCTTCCACGCTCACGATCACCCAAGTCCCGATAGTTCTGGAGATGCTCGAGAGGGATACTTGTAGATCTGGCCGCATCCAGATAATTCATCTCTCGAAGGTAGCTAGCGGCGGAAGGTATCGCGGATGTAGAGAACTGGGTGCTGTGGTGACATCTGAACTTCGGGGTGTGTATCAAAACCTGGGCTCAGACTAGCTTGGTTGTGGTGATAACATGGCTGTTGTGTTGCACAGCCTCCTATTCTGGACAGGCGTACAGAGGTCCTCCCTCGACATGCCATGTCACTGTGCATCAACTTACTTGGCGAGGTATTCGAGGCCTTTTGACACTCGATGCGTCTACGCGTCCGTTATATTGCATTCCCAGGATCTACTTGTCTGATCGTCCAATACGCGCAGGATGACTTGCTGCCAGTCATTCAAGACTTGAAGTGAGGCAGTGCTAGCCTGGCCAACGCCACTTAAAGAATCCTACAAGGGCGACGCTACGGACGGGCGTTTGTACGGAAGTCGATCTCGAATATGTCTCAGTCAAACACCACGAAGGCATACACGCCGACACTTCGAGACTCTTAGCACGATGGATCAACCGACTATCCAAGTCAAATCCAATTGGCGAGATGTACATACATATAACCAATTGGCCCATCTATTCCCTTTTAGTCAACGCTTTGATCGCCCTGTTCGGAGTCCTCGGTTCCGCTAGCGGAATGCTCAGAAACTACGTGGCGCAAACACAACACTCGTCCCACCAGCAGTCGGGGCAGTGTGAAGCTGTCACCTACCTTCCTTTATACTATCAAGAATACCTCGCTTGTGTCTAGTCAAAGTCTCCCCTCGCCTTCCCGCGCCATCGCTGTATCTCCACGCGATTCCAATTACGCTCCTTGATGTCGAGAGACGGACCTACACCGCTCCGTGCTTTTTTCCGCTCGGATATACGAAACGCCTTGTCCTTCGATGAACCTCCGTTGCTAGGCACGACGTTCGTGACCACTTCCCAAAGCCACGTTGTTGTTCGACATCAACTGCGATTAGGTCCAGTGTCTGTCGATATCGTCGGCTCCCGTATGATGATGATTATCTGACGATTACGGGCTTATACTCGGACATATATCAGGCGAAGGTTCTCTCGAATCTTGAAACCCGACATCTACATCGTTATCTCTGACCTTTGTCGGTCGGCCGTTATTATTTTCCCGACAGCGGAACTCGCCTGGGCCCGCGCGGAGATCCTTCGAACAATATCCTGATATTTGGATGCTACAATTTTGTGGAGAGGCGAGTTGTGTGCAGAGAAAAACGCTGGCTTGACGAAACAGACTCAGATATCTCCAAAATGTGCTGATGAATTGATACACGCCATCTCGGCTAGGCGCAGACGACGGACAGGGCGGTGCGCAGTGCCTGCGCGTCTGAGCCTGTTCAGTTATCCTCTCTATCTACTCTCATCTCGAAACGTATTCCCCCAGTCATCCGTAGCCAGTATCATGCGCAGCATATGCGTATGCGTATCGTCATCTACCCATACTCGTCGTTCTTGCGCGTTTTGGGGCACGCGCCAATCTCATTGACACACGTGACAGCGCGACGCCATCCCGATACGGAAACCAAAATACACAGCCTTACTTGAAATTCCTTTTCTGCGCGTCCACGCCTCATCGCCTCCGTAAGGACACGGCCACGCATCAGTAGAAGGCGACTGACTCACCTGGGGGACGGGACAAAATGGGGATTAAATCGTTCATTTTCGAGCTGGTAAATCCATTATGCCTTGATCTAAAACCAGATTCTGATCCATCGAAAGGTGTCGTGCGGAGACGCAAAAGCACCACGACAACAGTCGGCGAATTACAGTGCACACCACATCTCCGTGGTTCCGTCTCTTATTTCCCCCCGACGTAGATATTGATACAACGTATTGGGCCCGCGATGCCTATGCAATCTATATAAGGCCCGTCTATCTGGAATGCGCGGTTTGATGACTAGGTGTGACTGACAGCCAGTCATAACATCATAGTTACTACCCCGCACTATTTTGGCTCTTAGGCTGCCGCCCTCATTGACTCAAGTGTTTAAAAAGACGCGACGAGGCAACTCTTTGTCTCCATTTACACACTACACCACTCTTCGTGCTTTGACACAATGTCGCGATATCCATCCCGACCAACAGTATCCCCACCAATAATAACCCTATACGATACCCCTGGGCACACACCACAACCCTGGGCACCCAACATCTGGCGCATACGCTTCATCCTAAACTACAAACGCCTGCGCTACCGAACCGTCTGGGTCGAGTTCCCCGACGTCGAAGCCACGCTGCGCTCCATTGGCGCGCCCCCGTCCTCGCTCCGCAGCGACGGGCGGCCAATATACACCCTCCCCGTCATCGTGGACCCAACGCGTAACCCGATGACGCCCGAGATACTCGCAAACACAAACCACATCGCGGAGTACTTGGAGGCGGCCTACCCCGCGAGGCCCGTATTCCCAGAGGGCGCGCGTGCGGTGCAGACGCTGTTCGTGCACTATATCCAAGAAGTGTTCGCGAAGCCTTTGCTGCCCATCATGGTGCCGCTCTCGCACCAGCAGCTGCAGCTGCGGCACTCCGCGCACTCGTCCAGGGGGGTGCAGCCGCAGCCTGTGTATCTTTCGGGCCCGCAGAGGGAGCAGGCGTGGGGGGCGGTGAAAGAGCAGTTTGATTTTCTGGCGATGATACTTGATAAGAACGCGGGGGACGGGGATGGGACGGTGGCGATGGGGCGGGATGTGAGCTATGCGGATTTCGCGCTGTGCTCGGTGTTGATTTGGATTGAGAGGATGGCCGCGCATGATGGGTGGGCGCGGGTGAGGACGTGGAACGGGGGGAGGTGGCATAGGCTGTGGGATCGGTGTAAGGAATATATGGATGAGTTTTAGGTGCTTTCTCTTCTTCCCATTTTCCTTTTCGTTTTCTTTCTGTTTCGTTGCTCACTATGTTCGGCTGTGTATGATGGAAAGCTTGCAATGTGATACCACTACTACATCCTATATCTATTTTACTTATTAATTCAACCTTCTGTATGTATTTTCGATAGTTACATACCTTTTCAGCTGGAGGCGGGCGCCTCGGACTGGTTGAAGTTACCTATGGAGATCGACAATTATTACCATAGTAAAGAACGATATTGATAATGGACACGTACATGCTCGTATTCGTTTCAATTGGACGGGCAATATAGCCCTTATTCTATTGCCTTGTCATCTATTGAACGGAATGCACACGGAAGGCCAAATTTAGCCATGGTGCCGAGTTTGACGTCTTTGAGCGTCATAGAACCGCATCCGAGTTTCAGCAGTTCATTATTCGGCCCTAGAACTCGAAGTGCTCCTCCAAGAAGTGGGAATGTGCATCTGATCATTGATGCAACACGGCAAGTCGGAGGGGCGTTCACTTGGCGTCTGATGGACAGTGGCATTTTTGCCTTCTGTACTATGTGATTCTCTGTCGGTGGTGGAGGATAAAGCGGACCGTTCTGTGTAGACTGGGAAATGTTGGACCGATGACCATCAAACCTTATGATTTTCGGTCCTTTCTTCAGCGCTCCCTGGAATCCTGGAACCGAGCTCAATAAGTCTTGGAGTTCCCTCCGAGGTCGAAGCAACGCTGCTTACACTGCTGGCGGTATGGCAGATTTGGGAACAAACACGGTTTAGCTAACACGCTTTCGTACTTACAAGAAAATTTTTTGACAAACACTTAGAAGGTTTGTTAATAAACAGTCAGAAAACACGTTACGTGTTTTCTGGAGGTTTGTACCAAAACAGGAAAAAGATTTCCTGTTGTGTTTTTTGACAAACACGCATTCCTTTGTCTGAAACAAAGGAATGCCTGTTCGTCAAGAAACACAAGAAGAAAAAGGTTATTTTATTGGCAGCAAACCTATAAAAAACAGGTTACATGTTTTCCGACAGTTTCTCAAGAAATCTGTTAGGTGTTTGTCAAAATATTTATTTTTAAGTAAGAAAACATGTTTGTTAAACCGTGTTTGTTGCCAAACTCTCGATGACGCCAGCAGTGTTAGGTCTTGTTCGGCGGTGCACCACCTGTGGGACGGAAAACGGCAACGCCATCCCTGTAGGCACCATGCAGCTGTAGTCACGTTCCTTCTCAAGTAGAACGGTTGGACTGGACCAGGTCCTGAGTAGAAGATCTAAAACCAAAAAATCGTCTCAATACTGTTCCCGACGGGACGGGCCAATGTCGCCCAATCGCTGATTCCGAGTCTGACGCTCAAAGCGAGGTCCTAAAATAGCAATGGCGATTAGTTTGACCGTGAAGGCCATGCCCCGCAGATTTGGTCATAGTCGTGGTGGTGGTGATCCCCCGCCTGCGTGGACCTGCGACTGGGGGAACATCGAGGCACGGAAAACGGAAGTACTCAATTTGCGTCTGATTGGCCCGAACAAGGCTCGTTGCTCCGTCTACAAAGTCGACGGGTTGGAGAGAGGATATCAACCGCCTTCGGTATATCAATTTTCCGCGCGGGGAGCATCAGATCTTATGTTTGACGGGAATGCTGCATGAGCGCTCAATGGGACCTCTCAAAACCAAATTCCACCGCTGGGGCCATTCGTAGCTTCCAGCGCCCAGCCACACACCCAGGAGTGTCCTCCCTCAAGCTGCGCTTGGTTCGCCACCTGTCGTCGAGCTGTAAGGCTGGATGGACGAGGCCCTAATGGGGTTCGGATCACCCATTTCTGTGACCAGCAGGCAGCAGTGTAGTAGTGGTAGGCGATTCCGACTGGACGCAATTGCCTATGACAATGGACAATTGTTATTATGATGTCGCCAGTCAAAAGTT
The DNA here is from genome assembly GCA_014905825.1 of Lyophyllum atratum. NCBI lineage: Eukaryota > Fungi > Basidiomycota > Agaricomycetes > Agaricales > Lyophyllaceae > Lyophyllum > Lyophyllum atratum. The sequence goes on along the minus strand of JACGCN010000009.1, from coordinate 198,276 downwards.
AAGGGATAAGGCGCACAGTATTCGTTTCGAACTGAATGGTTCGCCCCTCGTCGTATTTCTGGTGGACGGATTCTGTGAGGAACGTCAAAATTGGTCACGGCGACGCGGCTGGGCTCACAGTTTATATGCAAGCCGTATTGTCTTTCCTTGAGAACGGTCTCGATGATCATCATTGACACATACTGTATTCGTTTAGAATGTGGCGGCCCATATCGCCCTCGAGGCGAGAACAGAGTTGACTACAGGGGTGAGTTCGACGTCTAGTCATAGCGCGCCGATTTATTATTCGGCTAGCTTAGGCTCTAGAACGCAAGATGGCGTCGGATGAGTTGTCTCAATCAAAGCGCCAGAGGAAGGAAAGTCGTATTGGATTTTTGTGTCTCTTTTTGGTAACCTCGGCGGGTGGAGGGAAGCCAGGACCGTTTACCGTGAGTAAATTGTGGTTCTTGGACGCAGGATGATCAAAGTGGCAGTTCATTCGATTTGACGCTCAGGGGGACATTGATTCTGGAGATAACAGTGGCAATAGATTGTGCATGGTGGTGTGCAAGTGGTCTGCTCAGTGCTCGCGGTGACAACAAAGTTAGGAAAACACGCGGTAACAACCGAGTTTGGGCTGTTGTGCCATCACCACTTGTGGCAACGAAATTAATGGCTCTATAATTGCGCTGGCTCACCCCAATTGAATGGCAGCCTCCAACTCATCGTGCTCGCCGTCCTCCTCGGCCGTCACCATCCCCATCCCCGGCAAGTCCATCCTCAAGCGGCCCCCGCCCCCACCCTCCTCGCTCTTCTCGCGCATCACCAGGTTCCTGCCGACCCAAACGCAGTCGCCGCCCGCCAGTGCCGATGAGACAAAACCTCTCAAAAGGGCACACTTCATCCTGCCGCAGATTGCGATAGTGTACCCCATATCCTCGGTGAACCCGCCGTCGACGCCGACGCTCAAGGAGGAGAAGAGGGCTATTGAGGATCGGGAGCTGGAGAGACGGAGACGGGTGGTCAGAGGGAACTCTTCGTCTTCTAATGGGACGACGAACGCCGAGGAGACGGAGGATTGGTGGAGCTTGGATAAGGTGGAATCATTCTATCGCGAGTGCTGTGCGGGATGTGATGAGGAACCAGATCCAGCCATCACTGTTGCGTTCAAGGTGTGTTTTGGGCGTCTGGTGCTGGAGTCGTGTGTGCTGACCGGATGTAGAATGCGTCGCCGGCCAGCCCACGGTCGGTCGACTTTTCAGGCGTGCAGTTGACGTTGACTTCCGCATCCATTCTGTCCGATGTCTTCTCCATCGAGTGGGGGCTTAGGAAGCTCGTGTTTCGCGAATGCGACCTCGATGAACACGTATGTTGCACCTGCATCTCTATGTACCAGATATCTGACAGCAGCGCAGGTGCTCAAACCCATGCTGCATGCCCTACTCATCCCGGATTCTCTCTCCTTCCTCTCGGTGGCGTCCAACCGGAAGCTGAAGACGCCTGCGTTTCGGCTGGTCGGCGCGTATCTTGCCAAGGTAATGCCGCCATTTTCCTCTCTACTTTCTACGCTCGCTCACACCTCAGCGCAGGCCAAAAGCCTGCAGTTCCTGGACCTGTCCCAAAATAACTTGGACAAGAAAGCTATAGAATACATCGTAGCCGCTCTCGTCACCGCCCCAGACCCAGGCCTAGTCTCCCTCCGTCTAGACGACTGTGCCCTCCGCCCCCCAGCTCTAGAAACACTATGTAAGCCCTCCCGCCCTCCCCCCACTTCCCGATCTAACCCAACCCCTTAGCGCGCGCCGTCCGCACGTCCTCCCTCCGCAACATCTCCCTCCGCCACAACCGCATCAACCCCACCGGCGCCGTCGCACTCGCCCTCATGATCCGGGACTACCCCGACATCGTCCCCGCCTCCCTCGCCTCCCCCTCCTCCGCCTCCTCCTACTCCTCCTTCACCACCCCCACCTCCTCCACCAACACCTCCCCCACCTCCTCCGTCACATCCCTCCTCCTCTCCCCCACCAACCCCACGCCACCCGCGACACCACTATCCCCCACTGCAACCCCCACCACCCCGACGCCCCCGCAGTCCGCCCCAGCGCGCGCGGGCCCCATCCTCCCGCCCCCGCGCCACCCGCCCACCGGCATGCAAACGACGTACACGCCGTACATCCCGCGCACGCGGCGCAAGGGCCCGCCGCCTGCCCTGGCGAACCCGCTCTCGGCGACGGGGCACCCGATTCCGCTTATTACGTCGAGCCAGCAGGGCGGGGTGACGACGAGGCATCCGGTGGGGGGGCCGCGGAGTGCGGCGCCGGTGATGATGGGGACGAGCTTTGAGAGGGAGGGGCAGGGGCAGGGGGGGAGGGAGAGGGGGGCGGGGGCGGGGCCGAGCGCGGCGTTGTTGGATAAGGTTAGGGCGTTGGATGCGTTGCCGAGGGTGGGGGCGTTGAGGACGCTGGATTTGAGGGGGAATGATTTGCGCGTGAGTTTTTTTGGTCTTCTTTCTTTTCTTTTTGGGTGTGTGCTGAGTTGCTGGGATGTAGATGGGCGTGACGTATATTGCGCAGGTGTTGAAGAGGAATCGAACGTTGAAGGTGTTGAATTTGAGTGAGAATAAGCTGGATGTGCCGTGTCTTGTTGCTATTGCCGAGGCGTTGGTGAGTCCCCTCCCCACTCTCCTTCCTTTGCGTTGTGGTGAAGATGGGATGCTGACGGGAGTTTCTTCCGTGACAGAAATATAACTCATGTTTGGAGACGCTCGATCTAAGTAAGAACCCCTGCTCCGGACCCGGCCTCGAAGGTGTACGTCCCCCTTCCCTTCCCCCCCCCTCCTCCCGCTTCTCCCGCTCCTCCCGCTAACACCCACACCCCTCCCTCCAGATCCAATCCCTCCGCACCGCATTCACCCTCAACACGGCCCTCAAACGTCTCTTCCTCTCCTCCACGCTCCTCACCTCCGCCGGCGCCATCGCCCTCGCCGAGTTCCTCCCCGAGTCCACGTCCCTCCTGCACCTGGACCTCACGAATAATAATTTGGACATCGCGGCTGTGATGGCGCTGAGCTCGGGGTTGAAGGCGAATCATGTGATGAGGTGTTTGGATCTGATGATTCCGCCGGGGGATGAGGGGTTTGCGAGGTGGGTTTTGTTTGTCTTTGGGATTTCGTTTTGGCTTCGCCCTTCTCCCTTTCACATTTTGCTGCGTTTTGGTTTTGGCCTTGGCTTTTGGGGTGGTGTGATGTGTGCTGATGGTTGTGCCTTGGCAGGATGTGCAGGGATATCCTGAACTCGTGTGTGCGCAATACGGAAGAGGCGGAACGGAGCTCGCAGGTGGGGGAGAGTGGACGGGGGCTTGGGAAGGGCGTGTGGGGGATGATCGAGGAGAGTGAGCTGGCGAAGACTATAAGGCTTGGAGAGGAGCTCAAGGTACGTTCCCCTCCCTCCTCCCTCCTTCCCTCCTCCTCACAAGCTAACGCACTAATCTCGTAAAGGCCGAACCAGACATCCTCATCCGCGCGCGCGAATGCATATCCCAGCTCACCACTCTCCTCTCCAAAAGCACCGACACCATCAAACCCAAATCCACCTCCTCCGTTGTTCTGCCCGCCCTCTTCAGGGACGCCCGCGCCCTCGTCGGCGAGCTCGCGGGGGTGATACAGCGCACGGACGATCCGGGAACCATGGAGGAGCTCCTGGGTGTGAATGATGCGTTGACGGGGCTGTTGAAGCAGGTGCCTGCGCCTGCGACTTTGCCTGCGCAGGGAAGGCCCGTGTTGACGCTGCCGCTGAAGGGGCTGGGGCTGAGTGGTGTGCAGGGGATGAATGGGGTTGGGGGGAGTCCAAGGGCTGGGGCTGGATCTCGGGTGCCGAATGGACACGGGGGTGTTAACGGGGTGGGGGTCGGGGTGAATGGGAAGGAGGAGGGGGAGAGGGAGGAGCTGACGCCTACGACGCCGAGGGTGGATAAAGGCAAGGGGAGGGCGGAGCCTGAGCCGGAGGAGCTAGGGAAGGTTTTGAGCCCGACGGCGTCGTTGCTCCCGGGGCCGGAGGTGTCGTCGGAGGATGAGGATGAGAGGTATTTGGATATGGAGATGGGGGCGGTTACGGGTGTGGCTTCGCCTACTGATCGGTGAGCTTCTTCCACTCCGCCTTCTAAATCAAATGGCCCTGTGGCTGATTTTGGTGATGTGCTGTAGGTCGAGGATTTGGGTGGCGGAGGAGGGGGAGGTGTTCCGGAAGGGGAATGTGTTGCTGGGCCCGGAGGAGATGGAGGGGGAGTATGCGGGGGAGGAGTTGCGCAAAGAGGTGGGTTCCTCTTTCCTTTTTCTGGATCTGGGAAATCGCGCAGTCGTTGATCGTCCTTCACCCCGCCAATAGCTCCTGGATGCCATGGTCGAGCGCGCACCACCGCGGGCTACGATGGGAGACGACTTTTTACTGGACCTTCCCACCGGAACGTCGGAGACACGGAATGACGCTTCCGAGGCGACGCCCACGTCGCCTACTGAGTCGAAGCCCCCTCCACGGCCGTATATCTCCCGCTCGCGCTCGTCCTCCAACAACTCTATCCTTAATGTCATCTCCCCGACGCCGACGGCGGACGAGTTCCTTTTGCATGGGAGCCCGACGGCTATGAGCAGCCCGAGTCCACTGGGTCAGGGACAAGGGGGGAGGTCGTCGTCGCCGAGTGGGATGGGGATTAAGCCGTCGTTGTCGAGGATTGTGAAGAGCCGCTCGGCGGGGAGTGCGGAGACGGAGTGAGAGGGTTGGTGTGGTGGTGGTTAGGCGGTCTTCCTGACCTTTGGATGGAGCGGATTGTTGAGGGCCTGTTTATTGCTCCAATTGTTCGTCAGATGCTGGGGCTCCGCCGTTCTCGAGCCAATGGGTGCATTACCATCCATTCGTTCGGCATTTTTTTCTGTCTCTTCTTTTTTTTAAAGGTTCTCGTCACGTTGTCCTGATATCTCATAATGCCCGTCTTTCCTCCTCCCTCATTTTTCTTTTCATCTACATTTGGATTTATTTACAGCTCGATACCTTACATCATTGTTGATCAACGCTACACTGACATACGTTTTGCTACCTAAAGTACTCTTGCTAATCATCTGCGTGTCAGTGGACCGTGGCATGGATCTATTTCTTGGCGAGGGGTCGCTTAGGTCCAGATAGCGAGTATGCATTGCATGGCTTGAATCGAAGCCCGCCAGCATTGTGCATGTCAGCATGTTAGGGAAAATCTTGCGCACGGACGTCATGATCATGCAAGCCGTCCTTTAGATTCGAAGGTTTTATTTTCGCACACTCAGGCACCTCTTCTTCCCCGACAGCGACCATGCCTCCCCGGAAAACCTCAGCGGCCGCAAGCACCGAGCCTCCCCGGCGCTCGTCGCGGATTGTATCGCAACCCAAGGAGGAGCCGAAACCGACCAAGCCCAAGGCGTCGAAGAAGAGGCCTGTGGCGGCTGATACTGAGGATGCGGCTGCCCCAGAAGACGGCTCTTCGGCGGCGAAAAAGGTGCGTCTTGTCTTTTCGTCCTTGCGTTCGATCGGATGATTGGAACTTTTTTTGTACAGGCGAAATCAGGCAATGCCAAGAGCGATGCGGAGGGCGAAGCGGAGGAAGAGGATCAGCTTGAAGATGCGGACACTGCTACGCTCGGTCCGATCGATGTTGGAGACGTTTTGCCCAGTGTGATGCTCAAGAATGAGAAGGGCGAGGATGTGGATGTGGCTGGATTGGCGGCTGAGAAGGGCCTTGTCGTCTTCCTGGTTCCCAAAGCTGATACCCGTACGTAGTTGGCAGTCTCAGGCGCTTCCGTAGAGCTGACTGTGTCTCTTCTAGCTGGATGCACGACCCAGGCGTGTGGGTTCCGTGATAGTTACCCTGATTTCACGTCGGTGGGCTACGATGTGTACTGCTTGAGCGCGGATAGCCCGACTGCACAGACGAAATGGCAGACCAAGGTCATTTTTTGTTTTTATTGTTTCTGGCACGTCATAACAGATTTCGCCGTACAGAAGGAACTGCCGTATCCGTTGCTGTCCGACCCCAAGCGCGTTCTGATCACGGCCTTGGGGGCTGGGGAAGGAGGAAAGACGAAGCGCAGCCATTTCATCTTCGAAAAGGGTGGGAAGTTGTTGGATAAAAAGGTCCCCGTCAAGCCTGCGGATAGGTCAGCGTCATTTGCTAAACATCCTCGAATACCGTCGTCTAATCCTTACGTTTATGCAGCCCGAAGCTTGCGTTAGAGTTCATCAAGAGCTTGTGATCTCGTTGCCCACGCGGGGTGGTCCATGATGGTGTGTGGTGTATAGTGGGCTGGTTGTGTCTTGGTATCGTCTCCGTTCCTTTTTGTATATATAGTACCCGTATCTTTCCTTTCTCGTTTGCAGACCTCTACCGTCCACTCTCGAAATGGTGTCTACATCTTGGGAATGGAGGGTTCTTGCACACCCACGTTGACGAACCTCAGCTAAATGCGGTCGTTTACCCTACACCACTGTTATCAAGATATCTTCGACATCAAACACTCCAATCCTGCAGCCAGCCAGCGAATGGGTAGGGCCAGTACGGCAGGGGAATTCTCGGCTACCTTCGTCCAACGCCCCTCGTGTATAACACACTCATGAGTACACTGAAGCTTCCATCAATAGGAACTCTCTCGCAGCCTCTCTCCGTCCCTTCTGCCAGATCATAGACAGAATGCGTACGGTCCCTGTGCTAGGGTCCATATGCGCTTTGGGGGTGCTCTGCGACGCGGTCATGGGTCATAGCTGTCCTCGGAACCTTGACATATAACTTGACTCTTTGCGCTCATTACAACTGTCGGCAATACAAATACGACAGGAGTGCCCCTTGTAATGGGTCAAAATGGTAAGACTTTGGATGCTCCGACCTACGTGCATATTGAATAACCAAACCCGCACAGGCGCGACACCGGAGCCACTTTATACGTGACACCGGTAAGTCCACAACTCGCACCCTCATCGTACCCATGAACTCACACTAATTGGACATCGAACCTAGGCATCTTACCTGTATAGCGACTACACGTCGCTCGCGCTCAGAAACTACTCCCTGCGCGCGTTCATCCCCTTAGGCGAGTGGTTCACCAACGCCACCGCGACCCTTGATGGGCGGCCCCTCGCCTGGCTGGCGGGCTAGTACGACAAGCCACCCGCAGCGCAAGACTACAGTGCCATACATGTCCCTTCACAGGAGTTTGCACTGCTCGCGGCGCATGTCATATCTGAGTTATGGGCGCTGTGTCCGGCGGGTTGTTCACGAGAGCAGCTGAAGGTAGTGTTTAATGTGTCGCAGGCGGCGCGGCTGGACTTATTCTTCCAGACTTGAAAGAACAATACCCAAGTGCCAAGGATGGTGGTGATAATGTTACGATTTCTGAATCTTCAGCAACAAGTTGATCAGAGAATGGGAACATATCGGTGGAGCGAGTTGCCAAGTTCATTTTAGTCAAAATATATGTAGTAAAGGCTCAAGGAAAACTCTTTTTACTAGGTGAGTTCTAGTCACCAAAGACTGACTCAACCAGTTCATTCATTTCGCGGTCACGATGATGCTGGTGGTGATGGTCAACGATTTAAATAGATCGCTATATAGTATAGACCAGGCATCTGCGTCCTTCTCCGTCCTCGTCTTCCATCGGACCTTCGGTCGAAATTTTGGGTTTCCGTCCGCATAGAGATCGGACGAGGGCCACATTTCACTGTCATCTCCGTCCGCATAAGGATCGGATCTTAGTACGGCTCCGCGCTCCGCGCTAGAGAGGGGTCCTACTTAAATTGAGAGGAAAGTTGCGTCAAATGTGACCGTGTGTGACTCAGCGATCATGGCAACGTTTGCCAAGAAAGCTTTCAACGCGTCCGTCTACTCGTCCTTCCGGCCAACATACCCCAAGAAGCTTTTCAAGGAAATTTTTGACTATCATCGTAGTACGGAAACTGCACGATGGGACGTCGCTGTGGATTTGGGCTGTGGAACTGGTGTGTAAATTTTTCAGTTGACGCACCATTGCCACGTCTAGTGTATTCAACGATCAACGACGCTCTGAGGCTTACAGTGCTCATTGATTTATGATACAGGGCAGGCTACGACCGAGCTTAAGAGCCATTTCTCATCCGTTACTGGGATCGATCCATCACAACCTATGATTGACGCTGCTCAGAAGAAGCATCAACATGGAGGCTTGACTTTTCGTCAAGGTCGTTCCGAGGATCTGAGAAATGTATTGGCTGATGATAGCGTCGATCTCGTCATTTCAGGTTATTACCCTTCCTTGCCTTGAAGACCCATGGCCTCTGGGTTGAATTTCTCTTCGTAGCACAGGCAGGACACTGGTTCGATTGGGACCTGGTTTGGCCTGAGGTTAGCAGGGTCTTGCGGACGGGGGGTACCGCTGCTTTTTGGGTGAGTACTCCTGACTGCCTGACCCAAATCGCCCGTCTGCGCGGCACCTGATCGTTCTTCCTCGGCTTTCTCCAGACTTATGCTGAAATTCGTGTGTCAGAATATCCGACAACAACATCCCTGATAAGCGCCTATGCGCAGGGAAAAGACCCTGCCACCAGTCTGGGGCCTTATTTCGAACGGCCTGGGAGGACTATTCTGGAGAACATGCTGACTGACGTACCCGATCCCACGCAAATGGAGTCCGTGATGAACACGCGTGGCGGGCTCGTTAATTTTGAGAGGCGCTACTTCGCGGGTGAGCATTCCGCTTCTTACCATCTCCCCTCTGTTTCTACCGGCTACGGAGCGCTCGTATCCCAGATTTAACGTGAATCTGCTCCAGGCACCCATTTCCCCACACAGTTCCCACCTCCATCTCCGACGCAAATCAGGCCGGTGGAGATGCGCAAGACAATGCGCTGGAGGGACCTGCTTGGGTACCTCAGGACATGGAGTGCGCTGCATAATTTCCATGAACGCTTTCCAGAAGATCTGGAGCGGGTCGATGAACGATTCCCTGAGGATAAAGTCGTAGGACCTGCGGGCCACGATCTTGTGACAGGTATGCCCACAGAGCGAGTTGATGTTGATGTGAGCGGTGGGGATATAGCGGTCAGGTTTTGGAAAGATTTGAGAGAAGAAGTGAAGAAGAATGGAGGAAGATACGGAGTCGACGAACTCGTGTCAGTGGAATGGCCGATAGCCCTGCTGCTTGCAAACAAGGTGTAGCGGCCATTCGGTGCTGTGTTGAGGCAGATACCCCACTATATCTCTTAGGTGGACGTGAAGAGATGGAAACTTATGTGCCACAAATTTATAGGCATTTGGACTTCTCACTGCTGAAACCTTTTGAACAAGATATTGCGTTTATCGAGGCTTCGTTTCAAGATGCGCCCACATTTCCAACTCATACCTTCACAAAGACCGTCTTCTGCGACCTCTGGAGCCTTCATCCACCGCTGACTCGTATTGTCGACCTCCTGAAGCGTTCCCATTCGTTGGTAGTGTCTCCCAGACAGAGATGGAAGCAACTTAAATGTTAACGATGATGCCGGAAAGAAGGAAGAATTAACGAAATATCAGTCGGCCTTGCAGTCGGCGTGAAGCGACGGACGGCTCCCAGTCGGGACGGCCATTGTTTGGCAATGCCATCTCGATCATACACTGAACGAAGAGCTGGCCAATGACAACCACTGTTGCACGTCAACCACAACGAGGACTACAGCCTACTACAGCATCGATTTCACGCGCAACCGCCACGGTTATATTGCCTTCGGTGGCCTTCAATGACTTTATCCAGGACAACAGGCTCCAATAATCTTACTAGCATGCCAGAATGCAAGTGGTTCTTACTAAAGTTTCTCCCGTTCCGCCCTCAAGGCTAGATGTGTCTTGAGCCCACTTTGCTGTTGACTGTTCTTCTCTGATCCTCAACGTTGGGGACATGTATACCTTGGTTCAGCGTCGAAAGGCAAGGTTCCACGCTTATAGGTTGTGGCTGATCTGACATTGAGTATATCTAATCAGGGCAAGGTCACGGTCTGCAGCGGTCGCGCAGAATTATGCGGCCGTTCATACGGGAACGTTACCTATGTTGGCGCACAGAACTCCTTTGCGTCGAGTTCTAATCCTTTCGCGCGTACGGTTTATTAATAGTTTACTCGAGAACGCGCTTGCTGGTCGGCTGCTTTGTTTACCACTGGCACAACACTGGCAGCGGCGAGAACGCAAGAATTCGAAATTGCTGCCCGGTTGAAATTTGGAACAAGAATACTGCAAGGACAAGGCCACATGTACCTTTCCTCTCGCTTTTCTCTCGTTGGCAAACGATCATGATATCATCCTTCGTTTGGCAGTGAAGATCAGTACGTTCCTTCGAAGTCCGCTGTCCTAGGGACCCGTATCTGACGAATACCCTAGCTTGTGTAGGCATCGTAACGAACAGGGGACCTCGTTTCACTGACCATGGGGTCTCTTCCACAGCGGCACCGTCGAGGATTATCTCGAGAAAGTCAAGACCTCCCTCGCTGTGGACCCGAGTGAAGTTCTTACATTCATCTTTACGAACCCAGAAGGAGCATTGATCTCAGATGTCTGCAAGCCTGTGTTTGCCAACTCGGGTACATCGTTCATCACCGCTCGAAATTATGTCGCTTCAACGTGTCATCGGTAGGTATTCCCCCACTCGCCTGTGTTCCTCCTTCGCATCCTGTTAAGCGCAGCGATTGGCCCACTCTCGGACAGCTGATCGATCAAACGAAACCAGTCGTTGTCTTTCTCGACGCTGGTGTAGATAAAAGTGCTGGGGCGTCGTCAATTTTATGCTGCCCCGATATCAAACGACATCATCCCCTCTATCAGTATCATTTCTCATCCACGTAGCAATGCTTACACAGGTTCAGTTCTGGGAAGACCCGTTCATCCTGATGGACGGGAAATTCCCTTACCGTCTCGATCATATCAATGGACCGCCATCCACTGACGAGCACCAGAACCTGATCAACCACATCCTCAGCACCAACATCTCAGTCGGCGACGGCTTTCTCATCGGCGATCGCGCGTTGACGTGTCCACTACCATCAGCCTCAACTTGCGTACGTCTGCGCAGCTTCCCGTCTATCACACGGAATCTTAATTGACATCCGATATCATAGGATTCTGGCCCATGCCGGCGGCTGCGCGTCGTTTCCGGCGGCCGTGTGCCCACCTTCGCGCTTCTTGACTGGTTAAGTGTTGCAATTGGCGAGGGACCCGCCGCTGTCAACCGTCTAAACGGGTTCTGATAGAAGCGTTGCGTGTACCGGTGCCTTCGATGCACTTCACTCATACCCTGTCTTGTAACCCACAGACCGGGAATGAGTAATCAATTGTGGACCCCCTTTCATGACTGTCTCGGTCCTGAAAGCCGGATGTTGTAGTTTCCTCACTCTCTATGGTCAGAAGCGCCTAACGCCTGTTTCTGTTCAAATTCGTTCTTATCCGATATTCACGGTACTGATTAACTTCCTATCTGACGCGATGGGAGGCAATGCAGATAGGGTTGGTGGGGGCCCCTGCTAAACTCGGATTTGGCTTGACCTTCCCACACCAAGGCCTACCATGTAAGTATCTCTTCCCCAATTCCCCAAAACTGCAAACGACGACTCTGATCCACGCCTCGTCTCGCCTGAGCGTCGTTAATCTGAATCAAGGTCCCTTAGCGCTTGTGATGGTAGCGGACGCGGCCCTAGAACTTGGCTCGGCTGACGCTGAACGCGGCAATTTGGGTGGAGATTCCACAACGCCCGGCGGCTTCCATTCCATCGCTTGTGCACAACGCAAGCATACTCAGCACTCTACAAGAAGAATGCCGTGTGGTATAGGAGAATTACTGTATGTCCTGTTCTGCACACGCCCCAACTCGGATGCAGGCACTAAATCACATTCCTTTATCTACTCTAGAGGACTAGCTGGGAGCAGATGACACATAATCACTGTTTTATCCTCGTTCATCATGGCACCTGATCTGCAGTGATGTTCGCTTCAGTTGGTCTCCCCACATCGGCAGTTATAAGTACGTTAAGTTGATTGGTTTCGCTCTTTCGTTCATTCTTTCATCCTTTTCTGTCCCCATTCGTCCTTCCCAGTCTGATCCCTAAATCTGACGCGCCCCTGATAGCTATGCTTCTTCATGATGTGTCTGGAACAAAGCCGCTGAAGTCCTAGGCTTGTATGACCCGATATAAAGATCTCTCATAGCGACGTCAGCCACGTTAAGATGACCATGAAATCCCTCATCGCAGTGACGGTCCCGGTATTGGCTCTTTACCTTGTGTTACGCTTTCGATCTTCGCGGCGAAGGTTGCCTCTTCCGCCTGGGCCTCAGGGATGGCCCATAATCGGGAACTTGTCGGATATGCCGCGAGAAACGACTTGGTTGACTTTCGCGGAGTGGGGTAAAACATATGGTGACTCAGTCCTTCGTTACACTCGCTGGTTCTCACTCTCATGTCGTCTTGAAGGCGCAATCTCGTCCGTCACAGTGTTCGGCCAGCCCATTATCATTTTAAACACGGTGGATGCCGCGCTGGAGATGCTAAGCGGAAAAGGACATATATATTCTGACCGACCTACGCTTCCTATGGGCGGCGAACTGATTGGATGGAAGAATACGCTTCCACTCGTGCGTTACGGCGATACGTTTCACCGTTACCGAAAACTCTTCCACCAGTCGTTTGGTACACCCTCAGCGATGAAGACGTTCCATGAGTTCGAAGCGACGGCGGTCCGGAAATTCCTGAGAAACATCCTGACGAGCCCCAAGGACTTGACGACCCACTTGAAGACGTCTGTCACTCTTTATTTTCCTTGTCTTTGTAAAGATTGCCTAACGTTGCGTTCGTTCCATGTAGGCACATCGGCACCGTGAGCCTCGGAATAGTTTATGGATATGATGTCACAGGCAGCCATGATCCTTTTATTCACCTTGTCGATCAAGGAATGAAACAATTTGCCATCGCGACCGCGCCCGGCGCATTCTTGATTGATCTTCTTCCTGCTCGTGAGCGCTATGATGAATGAATTTTATTCCGAATTTATCTCAAGCACATGCGTCACAGTTCGCCACCTACCTCCGTGGTTCCCCGGAGCTGGTTTCCACGCCAAAGCGAAGGTCTGGGCAGAAAATCTGTACGATATGGGGACCGTCCCGTATGAACACGCGAAGACACAATTTGTGAGCTCCTCCCCACTTTTAGTCTCGATTCTAATTTCCCCGTTCATCCAGGAAAAAGGCACTACCAGACCTTGTTTCACATCGACCGTTCTGACTCCCGACGTGAACGCTGCTGACGACCATGTTATCAAATGGACGGCGAGCTCCGTTGCTGCTGGAGGATTTTCAACGGTAGGTCCTGTTGGCAATCACCAAGTCGGAGCGGAGCCAGCTCAGTTCGTCGTGTGACAGCGCCTGTCCTTCCTTCAGGTATTCTTCTTGACGATGGCCTTGTACCCAGACGCACAACAAAAGGCACAGGCTGAAATTGACGACGTCATAGGCCACGGCAGGTTTCCGACCTTTGCGGACCGCGATAGTCTCCCATACATCAATGCTTTGTGCCGAGAGGTGTTGCGCTTCCATTCAGTCGTTCCAACAGGTCCGTTGATTGGCATTGTATCTCGACATGACATTGAGATGCTGTCTTTGAATGACAGGCCTCCCTCATGTGGTTATGGAGAACGACATCCACGGCGGGTATTTTATCCCCAAGGGCTCGATCATTATTGCGAATACCTGGTAAGTCCATTCGCCAGTCGGGCCCCGTCTTCTCCTCTGATCGTCCTGCAGGAATATGCTGCATGATCCTCAGACTTACGCGGATCCAGATACATTCAACCCTTCAAGGTTCATCTGTTGTAGTGGCCATGAGGCCGAAAGGGACATATATGATTTCGTCTTCGGTTTCGGCAGGCGGTAGGTGCTTCACTCTTGTCAGCATGGCTTGAACCCATTTTCTTGTTCCAGCGTTTGCCCAGGTGAGTAGCAACCTTCGGCAGCGATGGATCCATTCCACGCAGCAAGAGGCGCACCAAGAGGCCTAAATTATACACAGGTAGAGTCCTCGCGGATACATCGCTTTTCATCATGGCGGCTATGTCGCTCGCGGTTTTTCATATCTCGAAACATTTGGACGCCAACGGTGAAGTCGTGGAGCCTGTTTTGAAACCACTGAGTGGTTCTGTCAGGTGCGAGACTTCAAATTGGATTGCGACAAGTGACTGATCTCATCGACGTCCTAGCCAACCCACCCCATTCCAGTGTTCAATTCGAGTCCGTTCTCCAGAAGCTCTATCCCTATTAATGTCTGGAGGAGAGCAAGCAGATTGAGCGGGACAGGCCCTCATCTTGAACTGGCTCGACGTATAGAAGTACATCTCCAGCGTCTCGACTTGCGATACGAGCTTCTGTATGATAATCTGAGACTTTGACAGATGATATGGATCGATCGAGAGCAACGGTGTGAGAGGCGAGGGTTTCGTGACGGGTGTTATTAAGTGGTCAGAGAAGCATTAGAACCACTACGTACGCCGATGAACTCCTGTTGAGTGCTGCACTGCTATAATTCTCAATGTGACCAGGCACACATGTCGAAGTGGGGCAAGCACTTCCCGACAATGAGACAACGCTCAAAAGTATGTCAAATTTGTTTGAAAGTTTTGTTGTGATTGATGCTGAATTGCTTGCAACTATTATAGCATTACAATTAGGGAATTCCGAGAAGTATGTGGATGTGAATGTAGAGGAAATGAATGTGTATGGATGCTACTGGAATCAATGAGATGTTTCACCGGTGCTTTTTGATTTTCAATGTCTTCGCCTCCTCTCCCGACTCCGAGACGACTTCTCAAGCTCCTCGAGGCGCCGCCTCAAGTCCCTCAGCTCTCTCTCGGACATCGCATTCTTCCGTGCCTCGTCATGTGCCCTCTCCTCAGCCTCTTCCCTCAAACGAGCTTCCCTCTCCGCCCTTTCTTCGGCGTCGGCAGCCCTAGCTGCTGCTTCAGCCGCTCTGGCCGTCGCCTCGACGGAACTCGCCGCCGCAGCTGCTGCAATAGCGGCCGCCTCATCCCGCTGCGCAACCGCTTCATCAATGATTTGGTGTTGTTCCTTATGCCTCGTGACGCGCGTCGCGGCCTCCTCAATCTGCAAAGCAACAAAAACAACCTCAACCATCACTCCACATCTCAAATAGAAAACTCATACCCTCGCCACCACATCATCCCGACTCGCCCTATACGCCATCACAACATCCCCCACCACCCTTTCCTGTTCCTTGTAAACCGCCTTCGCCTTGAACGTCCCCTGCACCCCCTCCGAGTCCAACACCTCGATCATCCAATTCTGAAACGTGAGCGACGAATCACGATGCGTGATGTGGTGCCGGAAGTCCGCCTGCAGCCCCCGCACGATCATCGTTGAGAACCACACGCACTGCCGCGGCCACAGGTGGTAGTTGTTGTTATCGTGTACAGCCCGCGCCACGAGCGCCAGATCCAGCAACGTCGGCGCGCCATAATTCCCCTGCGACCCGCGGAACGTCGAGCGCTCAATCAGCCGATCGGCCTCGGGCAGTGCGCCCAGCACCCACATCGCATCCAGGCACCCGGTCCCCGCGCCGTCTATGGGCTCGTCGTAGAAGGATAGGGAAGACTGCGAAGAGGAGAAGGATTCGGCGGAGCGTGCGTACTGCCTATGTGGGGCCCCGGGGAACGATACGACGACGTCCATGCCGGGGTCGTCGCGTGCGCGGTCGAGGCGGATGAATCGCTCGCACCCGTGCTGAGGGTCCGCGATGATGGCGATGACGTAGTTGTGCTCTACGCCCGTCGCGGATTGGTACCACCGCAGCTCCTTGACTGTGAGCGTACCCATACGGCGGCGGTGCAGATCGGAGACTTCGGCGTCGTCATGGGAGGCGTAGTGGGCGATGAGGGTGTTGGCCCAGTTGAGGATCGTGGGCTTCCCGCGGGGGAACTCGGCGTGCTCTGCATGTGGGATGCGGAAGGCGCGGAGGATGGGCTCGGCGGAGGTCTTCAAGAAGTGCTTGGTCTTCTTGGTCGAAGAGACGCTGAGGAGGTGCGCCGCAGAGCGGAAGCGCAGCAGCCGGGAAGTGGGCGACATCGGTGGGGATTTCCCAGAGTGAGTGAGGGTGGGACCTTATATATGAAGGGGCGGGATGGGTTCATTTTTGACGCCATGTTGGGTTCCGCCTCGGGAACAGATGGGGTTGATCGTGCATACTCCGAGATTTTTTCCCACTCTGCGTACTTCGTTCTATCTTGTCATCTTTTGTTGCTCCTCGGTCCTGATTCATCACTCTTCCCGCTGGTCCATGATACGACTACTGCCTCCGCCGGCCATGCCTGACTTGACCGTAGCATGACAGGGTAGGAGACATCGCTCGAAGATCCGGAGGAAATGAGCTTTGTATCTCTGTCTTTTTTTGACATATCTGTCAGCAAGGGTCTCGGAGATGTAGAGCGAGAATGAGTGGGGCCTATTGTTGGGTTGTACATATAAGCCATATAAAGGCGGTGGGTGTTGACAGGAAACGAACCCATTAAATACTCCGTATGCCTATTCAACCATCTCTCCCTTCCCTGACAGAGCACGACATACCCAAGGTGCTTCACGTCCATCGTTTGTGCTGGACTCTACTCCTCTCCGATCACCGCCATTGCCAACTCTAAACGATTCCAATTCTGAACGCCTCCCTCCCGTTTGAGTCGATATACCTCGGTCAACTCCTTGCTGGGTTGAGAGCTGCACATGTCACTGGGGACAGCTGTCCATCCAACAACCCTTGGAGGCTCAGGATGCGTCGCAGAGCCAAGACAAACGGAACATCGCAGTCCTACAACGACTAACCTGTTCAACCATTCCGTCCTTGCAGCGCAGGGATTACGATCCTGACGTGGTCAGACTCGCATAAGTAGGATCTAGGCTCCCCGCTAATCTTGGTAGTTATGTATGCTTCCGGGATCTACGTCGCAAATCGCTTGCGACATCCCAGCGCTGAAATATGGTCACTGTCCCTTGGCGTCTTCTAGACCTCCGAGGACCGGTGACAGGGTACGAGAGATGTTCGGCCACCAAAGAGCTGCGCATGCCACTCTTGATAGCTGTCCATGCAACAACCCTCGGAGGCACGAGATACAAGTGGAATGTCGAAGTCCTACAACGAGTAACCATCCTTTCAGCCGTTCCGTCCTTACAGCGCCGGAATCACGATCTTGAAGTGGTCAGGCTCGCCTAGCATTTAGGCTCCCCGCTACCACAGGAGTATTCTTGGTACTTAGTTATATATGCTTCCGGGATCTACGTCGCGAATCATCCCGACGCCAAAGTATCGTCACTAGCCCTTGAAGCCTTTTAGACCTCCGAGGACCGGTGACGGGGTATGAGGAATGTGCGATCGAGGGTCTTGTCACGTCGATGCGCAGGGTATATCCAAGACCGAGATGAGCAGGCGGGGGCGTATTGAAATAGATAGGCAAACTGGAAAAACCCGTGGGCTGCGTGCAGATGTTCAACGGCGTACAGTACAAGGAACAGGGCTTCATGTCGACGTGATTGGGGTCTGAGGGAATAACCACTTTCAACACTGGTTTTCTTCCCGGTGCTTCGACGTGTTGCCGGCATGGGCAGGGCCAGATTTTGACCTTGGAATTCCGTATGCTCGTAGAGGAAGGATTTACGGAAGAGCTGATTTCGTTTCTGTCGTTGGTGTCGGATGATTCGGCGATGAGGGGTTATGGTGACGGTTTGTACGTTGTTTGGTGGTCGGGAACCACTTGTCTTCATTGACACGAGTGAGAAGTTTGTTCGGCCATGTCTTGTACATGAAGACGATGTCGATGCGGCACTGTTGCTCGTGCTAACCTCTCCACTACGCTTTATCATTTGGCACGATAGGAAGCAAACGTTTGCGAAATCAGCGCTGCAGTCGCGCACGCATACGTCAACGCGTTTGATGGGAAGAGCTTCGTCAGAGAATGGGTAGATGTCAAGAAACCGCGAATGTCAAGCTGCAGCTCGGTCAGCTTGGGACGTCGCAACGGGATGATTTACATACTTTCATGGTCGTACATTGCTCCCCCCTAATTTCGTCTGCCCGTAGCTTTCATCGGTCATATAGGCCCAATCCACAGCCTCGCGGGTTTGACTGCTCTGCGACTGTTTAGACTGATTGGATAACTGCGAAGCAAGGTCAGGCAGGAGATTGTGGGGCGATGCTGTATAGGCAACTCACGCTAAGTTGAATGCATGAAGACGGGAATGTGTCCATGTTCCGTGAGTGTCTAATTAGCCTGGTTGAGATAGGTCTTGGTACGGTGACGGGCCGTCGCGCTAAATGTACATCAGTATCATCAACCACGCTCAGATGTAGGCAACCTACTCACGAGATGATGTAAAATGGGCTCTACAAAGCGGACTCGTCTCTGCGCAGGGATGAATGACTTTTGCACGTCACGATGCCGCATAAAGCGGTCCCGTCTCTCCGCAGGGACAAACGACTTTTACACGTCCCAATGCCGCATAAATGTACCTCCGATTATGGGGAGGTGCGCCAAAGGGCTGGTGTTGGGTCCCTCCATAGAATCGAGAGACAATGAGTCCGTGGTCCCATCCTCCTGATGATGGTTCTGAACAAGAGGAAGAAGCGAGGGAGTCGGGGAGTGTGGCTGTGTCGGTGAGAAGTGGATGTTTACCTAATTGGGACAACGCTGAACCAGGACGAGCAGGTCCTGAATACAGCAGCACCTACATACTCCTCCTCCATGGCCTCGTCAGAGATGAACACGATGGATAAATAGTGATCCGGGAGAAGGGTAAATACAACCCCTCCATCCCCTACCCACACAAGCAGTGGATTCAGACTTCCCCTCTGCTATGGAACGACTTCATACCAAGAAATGAAAGGCAGCATTTGTGCTCAACGGAACGGCTTAATCGTCAACGAGTAACCCATCCTACCGACGCCATACCCTTGCAAATTCCTGAAGCCCCCGAGGAGTTCCCTGCCTCCATTCGACACCCTTCAAGCCTACGGACGCTAGACCTTGAAGTCAAGCTCTTACGTTTCAACGTCGAACAGAGAAGTCATATTTGATTACCAGAGCAGATATGATTTGAAATAGTGACGATCGGGACAATGTGTGAAGTATACACTCATAGTAGGTATACTCGAGTCAATCATGACACATGCGTTCGGCGGAGGAAAAAAATGGTTACATTGCCCTCCGCAAATCTGAACCACGCCGGTGCCTAATCAACTGAGCCATGTTTGGAATTGAAAGTCGGACTCCTCGACACCTGAGGATCACATGAAATTTCGATCATCTTCGAAAGCATCATCGTGGTCAGATCACATACCTTGAGCCAGAAGGAGCTCCCGAGCCAAATCATCCGCCTCATTTGGGGCGAATTGAGGTATTTCCTTGTCAGGCATGCCCACACGACCTCTAAAGCGTGCGCAATGGGTGATGATCATACAAAAGATGTTGCCTAGATCCTCTCCAATCATGCTGAGTTTGGCGCGATAAGGCTTGATTCGGTCATTGATGTACATGGTAGCGCAATGGGCATCGTCTATATCCAGCTCCGAGTATTGTACTCCTAGGATGCGGGCGGCCCATTCCTCGGCAGTCTTGTGGGTCATAACATAACCACCAACGCGCCACTCGCGAGGTGCATCCCAGGGTATTGGGAAGCAAGATTGCTCCAGCCTGCCTGGTGGCAGAGTGGAGTAAGAAGGCGTTGTCATGTGTGATCGCGGTGAGGTGTGTCGAAAGAGCGAGTTGGGAGGTGCTGGGCTGACGAATGAGGAACTTCTGAGAAATTTGGAGAGAATGTTGTCGCGTTAAGAGGAGAACCAAGAGTTCCGAAAAGGGAACTTGCTGTCAAGTTGTTGTCAGTTGTTGACATTCCTCACGACTCGAGACGTTTTCTTACCGTTGTTTGTTATCTGTTATGTTAACTGCCCAGTGGTCCAATTTACTGTTGTCCAACTATTGTGGGTCCCACCACCATGGTCGCTTGGGGATACTATGGATAAGATCCCATTGTCCACGCATTGTTCTTGCTTTCACAAAACACGGAGAAAACACGCAACAAACCTCCCCCGAACATCTGGGTACGAGATTACCATTGTTCTTGCTTTCGCTATTGTTCGTTCGATGCCCGTGGCCGCATGGACTCGGATCCAACGTTCGTCGTATTCACAACCAATCCGCTTGATACTTGTGGCAAAAAACAAGGGATCTCCTCCCTCTGATAATGATATGCTGTCGTTCTATTGTTCTTGTGTTCACTATTCTTGCCCTCAGTGTAATTCGGTCGATGATCACCCTCATTGTTTGCCTACATAGGGTATATTGTTCCTATTGTTCAGGGATGGAACGTATTCACAGGGAACCCACATGCACCTTGTGCATTTTGGAAAAAGACATTGTTTCTCCTTCTTCAGACCAGTGTTGCTGTGACAAGGATTGTACGGAACGCTGCAATTTCGTAGCCTAGCGAAAGGATAAAAGCTCACAGGAGCCTCCGTTTCGAACTATACGCAACCAACAACACCGAGTTCCCTCATCGACCATGCCCGACCTTGATTTTCCTATCCTTCAGCCTCCTGACTTGCAAGCTGAAAATCGGCCCACAGTCAATGAACTCAAAGCACGTATTTTACCATGGGTTGCTTACAACTTCCAAAAACAAGTCGGATCCAACGTGCATTACGAAAATCAGCTCTACGGACCGTGGAACAGCTTCCTTTCATCTATATTTCCTCTAGAACGCCAGTTCATGGTCATCCCGCAAGCCATAATTCGCAGAGTGATCACCGACCCAGCCGACATTGACGAGGATCTGGGTAACGTGTCCGCTGGATCTACCGGCGCTATTCATGAGTCGCGTCACATGTGTGAGTGGCAGTCCAACATTATTCCAAGAGAATGATTGATATTTACAATCCTGTCGACACCAGCGGGTACAGAGATCGAAAAAGGGTACCCGGACTTCATGCCCGTGAAGGTCACCTTGGTGGAAGGCAACATCCGGCACCATCATGCCATGTGCATTATCGAAGTCAAGGCGCCCCAAGTGCCTTTATCTGTTGGACATAGGCAGATCTTAGCCTACCTAAAGACCATGGCAGCGCATCCTAGACGCGAAAAACCCCTGTTTGGTTTCCTTGTTGCTGGGAGCATCGTCAGGACGTATGAGCTTCGGGAGGTCGGTAATGGTCGATGCAAAGTGCGTTTTAATATAACGCACGACTATGACTTGTTGGAACCACAACCTGGACCACCCATTGGCGGTGACCGACTCACCTCTCTGCTGTGCTCGATTGCTCGCAGCAAGTGGAATCATTTGCCCCCAGTGTGACCTGTAGCGAAGGAAGAATTTTGATGGGTCCGAAACCACTACTGCTGTTTTATAGTAATAGCTCAGAAAAATAGGCACATAAATACACGTTTCAAATTGATGCGGTCTTGGAATGTGTTGAGAGAGCACGCAAACGCGTTTCCATCTGCAACGACAGGGAAAACGTCGGATGTCCCAAATGAAATCCTGTTCCTTGTGCTGCGGATTAACGAAGATGGTAGTAAAGGGTCAGAAGTGGCAAGACTTTGAGCCTATCACACGCCATGTCTCCGTCCCTCGAAATCAGCCTCTCCAAGAACAAGATCGATGACAAGCCAACACGGGGCGCGATATTACTTGTACGAACCATTCAATCCGAGTCGTACATCTGATTCATGATGAGACCCACCTGCATTCAATGTCGCATGAGACTGGAAGGATGAAAAGAACAAGCTCAACCCACTGTACCTTCCGTCTCACCAGCTTCACAAGGTACTTGCGCTCGGGCTGGCACCTCATGTGCACAGAGGAAGAAATGTGCAACACCCCTCCGGGGCCTTGAAAAAATCGCAGAGCAAGACCAATGGAACATCGAAATCCTACGAAGAATAACCCAGTTAAACCATTCCGCCCTTCCAGCGCCAGAATCAGATCCTGACGCGATCAGACTCGCCTAGCATTTAGGCTCCTCGCTTTCACAGGAGTGAACCTATTGAGACCGACAGACAAACTGAAAAATCGAGGGTGCAGATGCGGGGTATGGTGAGAGGTGCTCGTGTAAAACACGATTCCAATTCTGAGCGCCTCCTGATGGTGAATGAGTCGATATTCCCCGGTCAATTCCTTGGCCGAGTTAAGCGCTGCACATGTCCCTGGTGACAGCTGCCCATGCAACAACCCTCGGAGGCCTTTAGATGTCACAGAGCCAAGGTAAATGGAACATCGAAATCGTACAAGGAGTCACCCTCGGTTCGACCGTTCTCCGGGATCACGATCCCGACGTTCAGATTTTAGGCTCCCCGCTTCCACAGGAGGAAAATCAAATCCTTGGTAGTTACGTATGCTTCCGGGATCTACATCGCAAATCGCCTGCCCCATCCCAACGCCAAAATGTCGTTACTCTCCTATGGAGAACGAAAAGACCAGAACCGGTGGTGGGGCATGCGGAATATGCGATCAAGGACCTTGTCCCGTCAATGCGTAGAGTATATCCAAAACCGAGATGAGCAGGAGGGGACGTATGGACTGCAAAATCGGGGATTGCGTGCAGACTCACCACGGTGTACAGTACAAGAAGCAGGGCTTCATGTCGATGTGATTGGAGTCTGAGGGAATCACCACGTTCAATCACTACTTCTCAGTGCTCTGACGTGCTGCGACGATCATTGGAAGGGCGAGATTCTGGAGTGGAAAATAGTGACGATCGGGACAATGTGTGAAGTATACACTCATAGTAGGTATACTCGAGTCAATCATGATACATGCGTTCGGCGGAGAAAAAACATGGTTACCTTGCCCTCCGCAAATCTGAACCACGCCGGTACCTAATCAACTGAGCCATGTTTGGAATTGAAAGTCGGACTCCTCGACACCTGAGGATTACATGAAATTTCGATCATCTTCGAAAGCATCATCGTGGTCAGCCCACATACCTTCATCCAAAAGAAGCTTCCGAGCCAAATCATCCGCCTCATTTGGGGCGAATTGCGGTATGTCCAAGTCAGGCATGCCCACACGACCTCTAAAGCGTGCGCAATGGGTGATGATCATACAAAAGATGTTGCTTAGATCCTCTCCAATCATGCTGAGTTTGGCGCGATAAGGCTTGATTCGGTCATTGATGTATAACGTAGCGCAATGGGCATCGTCTATATCCAGCTCCGAGTATTGTACTCCTAGGATGCGGGCGGCCCATTCCTCGGCAGTCTTGTGGGTCATAACATAACCACCAACGCGCCACTCGCGAGGTGCATCCCAGGGTATTGGGAAGCAAGATTGCTCCAGCCTGCCTGGTGGCAAAGTGGAGTAGGAAGGCGTTGTCATGTGTGCTCGCGGTGAGGTATGTCAGAAGAGCGAGTTGGGAGGTGCTGGGCTGGCGAACGAGGAACTTCTGAGAGGACGTTGTCGCGTTAAGAGGCGGACCAAGAGTTCTGAAAAGGGGACTTGGTGTCACGTTGTGGTGAGTCTCTACAGCGACGAATAGCTTTGGGACGTCACGAATCACAATGCCGCACAAATGTACCTCAGCCTCCGAACACGGGGAGGTGCGTGCAGCGTAACGGTGTCGTCGTTGGTTCCCCGCACAGATTTGAGACGCACCCTCCTGATAAGTTTCGCAACACGCTGGTTCTGAACTGGTTCTGAAGAATCAGAAGAAGGGGCCGAGAGAGTCGCGAAATGTGGCTGTGTCTGGATGTTTACCTAATGGGGACAATGCTGATCGGAACTAGGACGAGCAGGCCTCTGAAAGCCTATGGTGCGGGCCGACTAGTCACCACTACTTTTGTACAAGCGAAATAGAGGGTCCAAAAAAGGCTGAAATCCTTATTCCTTTAACAAAACGGCTTGGTTTGATGAGCGAGACGAAGAGAACTGTTAAAGCGATTGTCAAAAAAGTAAAAACTGAGAAAGTTATTAATTTTTGACCTGACCGCATTTGGCCACGTCCCCCTATAAGGCAATTAAGGGTCCAGATAAGATAACGATCTGTAATCTACAAAGTCATCGTGCTGCTCCACTGCGTCGCCCCCTTCACAGCATGCTCAAACCACGTTCTAGTGTGCAGAATACGTGTTTTCAGATATAGTTAATTTGCTTGGGTAAGGGTAAGTTTTTCACAAAAATTCTCCAGCCAATTTGGCCGCTGTACAAAAGTAGCGGTGATTAGTCGGCCCGCACCATATTCACAGCAGCAGCACCTGCATATTCCTCCATGGCCTCGTCAGAGATGATAATAGTAATCCGGGAGATACCCTTTCATCCTTATAATTATACATTCCCGCAACAGTCATTCCATATCATTTACAACTTGCCAAGGGCCCATAAACACCCTACACCCTCCACCCCCCGCTGATATAGTAAGTACATAAACACAAAACCATCAAGTAAGCCCTCTACCGCATCCCCAACCACCAACACAACCACATCCCCGCGCCTATCCCCATCCCCCATCAAAATAAGTACCGCCCCCCACTCCCCCTCCCCCCCCGCCCCCTTCCCCGTCCTCTCTACCCCCTCCCCTTCCCCTTCCCCAACCTCCCCATCCCCATCCCCATCCCCATCAAAATCCATCCTCCCAATCACCTCCTGCGACCCCTGCCTCACCAGCACCCCCGGCAATTCCCCAACCCACGCCCCCGCTCCATTCCCACTCCTATCCCGTTCCCGTTCCCGTTCCCGGAACCTGCTCCCCGTACTGGTACTGGTACCCCCGCCCGGACGACTTCCGAGCCCCTCCAGGCTCCTCAGGAACGCCTCGTTCATCCGTCGAAGGCGCACCTCTACCTCTGCTTCGCTCGTTAGCATGAGTCCGCCTGGAGGGGACTGCGCCTGTGCTCCTCGTATGAATTGCATCTGGTTCTGGTTCTGGTTGCGAGTCGCTTCTTCCCCCGGTCCACTTTCCAAACGCGCTGGCACCCCCGCCCTCCCGCCCCCGCCCCCCTCACCAAAAGGCAAAGGCAAAGACGAAGACACGGGCGTCCGAGCCCGCCCCACAAGCGGCTTGCGCATATCAATATCCTGCACGAACAGCGAAATATCCA
Organism: Lyophyllum atratum; assembly: GCA_014905825.1. Lineage (NCBI taxonomy): Eukaryota > Fungi > Basidiomycota > Agaricomycetes > Agaricales > Lyophyllaceae > Lyophyllum > Lyophyllum atratum. The sequence continues at coordinate 173,160 of JACGCN010000009.1, read as the reverse complement.
CGTCCTCCTCCAATTCTCTCCTCCCCTTCCCCTTCCCCTTCCCCATCCCTTCCCCCTTCCCCTCCCCCGCCCCGAACCCACTCCCCATCCCACGCCCACTCCGCACAGGCGCGGGAGAGGCGAACAACGGCGATGCGGCTCGTGCTGGGGGATGAAATAAAGGCGAGGAGGGGGATTGCGACTGCGACTGCGACTGAGACTGAGACTGGGATTGAGACGTCGACGTCCCACCCCCCAAGGAAGGCGCATACCGATGCCCGAACGAGCTGGAATACCGTTTCCTCGGTGCACTCCCGCTCACGCTCCCACTTGCGCTTGCACTCCCACTGGCGCTTGCGGTAGCGTCGTCGGGGCTGCCGCGGAGGGAGAGCGATGTGTGCCGGGATAGCGAGGTGTGCCGTGCGTGGGCCGGCTGGAGGGGTATGCCCCCGCGCGCAGAGGATTGGGACTGCGAGAGGGACTGCGACTGTGATGTGGAGATAAGTGGGCCATCGGGTGGGACGGGAAGGCTGGGGACGCGCTCGCGCTCGTATAGGGCAACACGCTCGCTGAGGCTAGAGGGGATGCCCGAGCCCGTGCCTGTGCCGGCGGGGGAGGAGCTGGTAGAGGCCGCACTGGCGGCGACGGTGTTGGACTTGAATGGGAAGGGGTATTGCGGGCGGCGTGCTGCCGGCGATTGTTGTAGTTCCTGGCCTGCGCTCGTTGTGGTTGTGGGGTTCGAGGTATACAACGAACTCGACGGTGAGAGGGAGGAAGTGGAGGATCCTGCCAAGTGCTGTTCGTGCTGGTGCTCCTGGCGCAAAATATATGCGCGTGTGGAGGAAAGACCGGACGGCGGTGTGCCTGTTACAGCCCCGCCGCCGCCGGAGGAGCTGGGGGGCCTGGAAGAGGATGGGAGGAGGGTGGGCTTCGGGACGCCGCTGAGGGAGTGGCGGGGCTGGTGTTGGGAGGGGCGGGAGCTGATGGAGGATCGGGGAAGGGAGGAGGGGGTGGCTGGGCCCTGGCGGTCGGCGGGGAGCGGGAGTGGGATCCCTGAGGTTCCTGAGTTTGAGGTTGAGGATAGAGATGACCTGATGGCGCGGGGCGGGGAGCGCGGGGGCGAGGCAGAGGCGGAGGCGGACGAGGAGGAGGAACGGAGGTGGTTCTTGGTGAGGGTCGGTGTGAATGGGCGCTGGTCGAGCGAGAGGAAGCGGGAGGAGAGGAGGGATTCGAGCTCGTCGAGCTGGAATGTAGGGGACGCGAGGTATGTCGCGGATAGAGCTAAAGCGCCCATGGGGTGCGGCACGGGTGGGAATGTGTGTGTCCTGGACTCTGAATCTATTTTACGAATCAGTATGCCTTCCATGCAATATATACAACAAAACGCACTTGTCAGGGAAAGGACGTCTGGATCATGTCCATTACGGACCTTAAGCGTGATGCCCAAGCTCGGACCTCCACCCGCCCGTCTCCTCAGGCGCTTCTGGAGCTTCCACGCAGGGAGTATCCGCAGCAGAGTGAACAGGCTGCGGAACAGCGGTATCCCGTTCTTATAGATAGTGGGGAGGGGCACGTCGGCGGGTGCGCGGCCCGGGATGAACTCGAGGACGAATGACTCGAGCAGGACGAATCGGGGGGTGGGGTGGATGCGGACGCGCGAGGAGTCGGGGGATATGTGCACGAGGACTTGGTTGTGCGTTAGCTCGGGGATGGTGAGCAGGACTTGGATCTCGAGCGGGGGTGGCGGGCCCAGGGAGATAGACTTGTAGGGTTCACGTTCCTCCTTCGTGAAGAGTTCGGAGTCGGGGGTTTCCAAGTTAAACTGTAAACGTCTGAGAAGAGGATAAAGGAGGTACAAAGGACGTGGAACTGACCCATTTATCGAGCTTGGCGGGGAGGGGGTGGGTGGTGCGGGCGTGGTTGATAACGTAGAACAGCTTGGTGTAGAAGTGGAATGCGATTTGGTCTGCTCTCTGGGATTCGGACGAGGCCATGGAGGAGGAGTGGGCAGGACTGGTGCTGCTGCTATTCACAGCACTGGGCACACTCATGTTGGCCTGCTGTTGTGGTCATGGTCCTGGTTCACCTTTGTCCCCATTAGGTAATCATCCACTTCTCACCGACACAGCCACATTCCCTTCGGACTCCCTCGCTTCTTTCTCTTGTTCAGAACCATCATCAGGAGGATGGAATCACGTATTCATCGCGTCTCAATTCTATGGAGGGACCCAACACTAACCCTTTGACGCACTTCCACATGATCGGAGGTACATATACATAAGCGGCATTGTGACGTCCAAAGATCATCCATCCCTGCGGAGAGACGGGTCCGCTTTTTAGAACTCCCTCCAAAGTCATTCGACGTCAACTCGTGAGTAACTGTAGGTTGCATACATTTGTGTCGTTGCTGATAATCTTGATATTAACGTAGCGCTCTTATCGTCACCGCACCAAGACCTATCTCAGACTAATAGGTTATGGTTAACTAGACACTCACGGACTCTCGATGAGGACAAGTGGCCCTTTGGCATGCCGCAAGCGATTCGACCATGGTGTGCGGGCCCACAACAGTTTGACAACAGTAAATTGGACCACTGGGCGGTTAATATAACAGATAACAGATAATGGTAAGAAAACGTCTCCGGCTGCGACGACTTGTGTAGAACGTCAACAACTGACAACAACTTGCCAGCAAGTTCCACTCTTCGGAACAACTCTTGGTTCGCCTCTTACCGCGCCAACACCCTCTAGAAATTTCTCACAAGTAGTTCCTCATTGGCCAGCCCAGCACCTCCCAACTCGCTCTTTCGACATACCTCACCGCGATCACATATGACAACGCCTTCTTACTCCACTTTGCCACCAGGCAGGGTGGGGCGATCATGCATCCCCATACCCTTCGGTGCACCTCGCGACCTACGCATCGGTGGTTACGCCATGACCCTCAAGACCGCCGAGGAATGGGCCGCCCGCATCCTAGGAGTACAAGAGCTGTCTAGAGCCCAGACCTCTCGCGCCGTGTGGTCCATCAATGACCGAATCAAGCCTCATCGCGCGAAACTCGACATCATTGGAGACGATGTGAACAACGTCTTTTGTATGATCGTCACCCATCGCGCGGGGTTTAGAGGGCATGTGGGCATGCCTGACTGGGACATACCGCAATTCACCCCAAATGAGAGGGATGTTTTGGCTCGGAAGCTCCTTCTGGATGAAGGTATGTGGGGTGACCATGATGATGCTTTCGGGGATGATGGAAACCTCATGTAATATTCAGGTGTCAAGGAGGAGGACTTTCAATTCCAAACATGGCTCAGTTGATTTAGGCACCGGCGTGGTTCAGATTTGCGGAGGGCATGAACCATGCTCAGACACTGGTAAACCATGCCACGTCGACTTCTGGCAGAACAAGGAAGAACTGCACGGAGCACGGAGGTAAGTTGGCCGAAGCCATGTGCCCAGGGTGAAAAACCTTGCCGCCGAACGCATATATCATGATTGGCTCGAGTTATAGTATACCTACTATGAGCGTATCCTCCACATACACCAGGGGCAAAGCTGGAGGCAGTTGAAATTCAACTGCCTTAAGGGCAGTTGTAAGGCAGTTGACTCCCGGTCAGTAGCCGGTCAAGTTATTTGACTCTGTTTTTCACCTCTCCGATTCCGACGCGCGATCACGCCCTCTCCCAATTCCTTTGTTATACCTACGCGTCGCGCGCCATGCCGCGCACACATGTTCTAGATGTATGAAATGCACGGATTTCTTGCTTGTTACTTCACCATCATCATATCCTATGCCGTCAGACTTAGATATTCAAATGCATCCTCCTCCAGAAGCAGGTAGCTCATCAGGGAACACTAAACGCAAGCGTGCTGGTTCTCTGGATACCCCTGGCTCCTCAAATATAAAGAAACCTCGCAATGTCTTTGCTCCTCGATCCAAGAAGCCAAAGAAACCTAGCGACTGGCATTTAAGAAAGGGAGAGGTTCCGAAGGATGCGGAGAAGACAAAGGTGCATGGCTTTTCCGTTAAATCTATGTACAGTCTTACTCTCTTTAGTTGGCACTTGAGCTTCATCTTCGGGTCCTTTGGGGCCTACCAGACCAGAACGGAATTCCACCCAAGGTCACCGATGCTGACAAAGCACCCTTCACCAGACGTTTCTCCTCCGAAGCACAGGTAAAGACCTCGGTGACTGCCAGCCTGGACGAGAATTCAGCCAACATCCACGATGCTCAAGCCAGAGTGCGACAGTTCTTGAACTCTCTTCCGGATGGCAGCATCATCTCAAACAACATCAAACGCATTGAAGAGGCACATTTGCTATTTATGTTTAGGACTGTGGCGTGCTTTGGACTTCAGCGGTGGGCACCTGATGTCCTGAGCAGTGATTCTCAGTCAATGTACAACATTCTTCATGAACATATCGCCCTCACGACATTTGAGCAGGTCTCAAGCGCCTTCGGGTACTCTCATATGGGCAACAATCTGGCTGTTATCAAGGACTTTGCCATCATGCGCAAATTCTATGGAAGCTTTGTCTACTCCTACATGCACAGCATTGCCAAGTCCGAGGCGAAGAGACCAGGAAGTGTTGCAAAAGGCAAAAAGATGACTGCCTTATGGAAACGGCGCAGCAATGTATGTATCAAACCAGGTCACAGTCATGGTTCGCTGATACGCTTCTTAGCTCACTGATGGCAGAGTTGACGTTTTGAAGGCATGTGGCTTCAATAAGCGGGTTGTTGCCTTGGCCCGTGAGACTGAGGCGCATTCCGACGACGAGTTGGCGGAGGGTAACGCAGACGCAAACAATGCGGTCTACCATATCACGGAGAAGGAGGGTCGGGCATCGAAGGTCACGAAGTTTTTCAGAATGTCCGATGAACAGCGCGTCCGGATGGCTCAGGGGAAGAACAGACATCACAAGTTGACTATACCCTGTTTTCTCACTTCATCGACCGACCATTGATTGTTTCTCTATCATAGATCAAAACGTCTTCGTGTAGACCCCGATCCCCCAAAGCTGTCAGTACTCACAGCTCGGCCAAAATATGTACCAATCGACTGGTTCGACCCCATCTACTGGAACACATACTTGACTGTCCGCGAGCGCGCTAATTATATCAAGGATGGTGTTTATGTTGCGCTGCCTCGAGAGGAATTCTGCGAGACGTGGGCTCAGTGTGCTGCATGGAAGAACCTGCCGGACCAGGAGTTTATGGAGAAGTATGGTAATGTGGTGTTGGAGCAATATCAGCTGCCTTCCGAGGGGGAGTTGGAACAGCTTGAGCAGTGGGAGATGGAGGACAAAGGTTTCCAGGAGTCCAGCGATGAATCATGATGATTAGTCTATGGGCCAGGGTCCATGGAGTATCTTGTTTCTTTACGACGATTGAAGTTCCATACATGAATTATTATTTACTGTGTGTGATATTGGCCAGAAGGCACCATAGCCCATCACTCAGATGAGTGCCATCGACAGCCTGAACAGGTGCCTTCCACTGTGCGGCAGGTCACCATGTCCAGCAGCGAACGCAACAAACGCGCTGTGTCTTCTCCGCCACACCTCCATCGGACGCATACAGAACCTACAGAACCAACGATGGCGGCCCATCGACCACGGAGAGCAGATCTCCATACTCCTGCTGAGCCTCGCCTTCCTCGCCTGTTGGTGGTGAACAGGAGTCAGGCGAACTGGGAGAAGTAACTGAGTAACGCGCGTACCCTGTGGTTCGTCTTCGCCCGCCGGCGACGGCTCGTTCACCCGCTCATCAGTTTACCCCTCCACGGGGCTGTATGCCTGCCTTCCACTCAAATATCCTCGACAGCTGACACTAATAGCGGCTGCGATCGCGTTGTCTCGGACATCAGGAGCTAAACCTCCTACGTTAAACCCCTCCGCCCTCCCATACGGCCAACACGAAAACCCGCCAATATCTCTTCACACCTCCCAAAACGCCGCCTTCCGCTCCTCATACCTGAGACGCCCGAACACATTATCCAGCACACTCGCTGTATGTGCCGCGCACATCAGACGCACCGCCCTGACGACGCCGAACTGGGTGCCTTCGCAGTCAAAGGCGGCAGGGGGCATGGAGGCGGTGGTGGAGGGGAGGAGGGAGGTGGCGCGGGAGACGACGGATTCCTTCGTGCGGACGTCGGCGATGAGGTGAATGGTCATGTCTAATAGGAGGAAATCGCGCTTTCTGGTGCGCAGGATGCCTTCGTCGGCCAGGCCTTTCGCTAGGTGATCTCGGACTTGCTTTCATCGCGTTCCATGTTTCGCCTGCAGAAGTGGGGGTATGGATTAGTTACGGGGATCAGGGTGGTGACGAAGGGGGCTTTGGTAGACGCACCGCCCAGTAGATCAATCCAGCCGTCGACACTCATCTTGCCGTGCTCCTTGGTCTTCATCATTCTCAGCGCGCCATCGAGGATCGTCTCCCCCATCTCCGGCTCGTCGGTGACCTCCGCCAGGCGGTCCGCAGTGGGGTTCCGCCGCCGGTTCGCGTCCTTCACCAGCAGAATTCGCCAGCACAATCCAAATGCAGCCCCGTCGTGGATATGAGATACTGTCGTTCCAGAAGGAGAGGTAGCACTAGATAGAAATAAACACTCTAAATCAGCAACCACGTATAGATCATAAAGGCACGACAATTGAGACAAAAGTCCGAGTCAAGAGAGCATAGGCTAACGGACGAGGGGAGGCAGGAGAAATGACAGCGAAGGGAGCGAACACCGAAAGCAATACCCGTACCTCTTTACCCTTGATATCAAGCAGCGATATCTCCCTCCTCCATGATTGTCAGACGCGGCGTCTTCCCCCAGATGCGCGCCTCCTTGCTCGCATCCTGGTCAAGGTCCCTCGCGCCATACGCGATCTTGCTCCCGCCCGCAAACGCAGACCCCGCACTGCATGCTGCACCGCGCCCCCGCTCCTGTTGGTAGTCGAGCCTCGGTCGAGTTCCTATTGCCAGATCAGAAGGATTGGTAAATTATACGCGGAGTATGCAGAGAGAAGAAGAAATCACTTGTGAGTATTCAATATTCAATATTCACGGCTTGCCAAAGCGCGAGACATGGAGCAGGAGAAATGAAGAGTCAGGTGAGAATAATGACTGATGTCACGATGGGGCTAAGGGCTCAATCAGGTTTGAAGGTCAAATTACATAATTAATTGGAGCGGCTACAAACGGGTACTAGCCAACTGCCTTACAACTGCCATACTACTGCCCTTAAGGCAGTTGAATCTCAACTGCCTCGAGCTTTGCCCCTGGTGATATCATCCGGACCGTCACTATATGGTAATCAAGTATGACTTCTCTGTTCGACGTTGAAACGTTAGCTTCGTCCGTAGGCTTGAAGGGTGCCGAACGGAGGCAGGGAACTCCTCGGGGGCTTCAGGAATTTGCAAGGGTATGGCGTCGGAGAGGACTTTATGTGAGGAGCGTTGGGTGCTACTTGTTGCTTTTTTTTTGTTTATGTACTTATCGGCGAGGGTGGGCATGGAGGGGTTATATATACCCTTGTCTGTGCGCTTGCTGGCATTAGAAATGATATGTCTGTTGCGAGACTGCTGGCGCTGGAAGGCAGAAATCACGATGTGTTGATTATACATGAAGTGGTAATTTTAATCGGGACAGAATCACTATACAACTGTCTGGTGTGTATGCAAAGTTATGGATCAGTCAAAAAAAATGCGTGTAAGATGGAAGGAAAATGTAAGTAAATGCTTGAAAAATCAACGACAGCAATAGGTCCAAGGATCAGGCATAGTTCAGGTCCATGGGAAGGCGTGTTCGGAATAACGCCTCGCTCGTCCTCATGTCTCGTCTCTTCTTCCGAGCTAAAGACAGGGAACCGTACGAGCTCTTGGGAGTCATAGATGGTATCGGCGAGGACCCCGCACTCAAGTCAATGGACGCAGTCCCAATACAATGACCTGCAGGTCGCGCACTCAAATCAATGGACGCACTCCCGATAGAATTACCTGCAGGGTATATGCGGTCTCTCCCAAACGAAGAAGTAGAAGCGGCTGCTGGAGGAATGACAAGCATTGGAAGGTCCCCGGCCCTCGCTCTTGTATCGCGATTGTCTGGCCGACCTGACTCCAGCATTCCTGGATGTTCGGGCACCGTGACTGCCGAGGAAGGAGTACTTGCCATTTGTACATTCGAGGTAGACGCTTCAGGAGCGCTCTCCGCATGTCCAGCAACGAGAGAAGGAGAAACCGGAGAAATAGGTCTGCGGCTCGCTAAGGATGGAGTCGACACCGAAGGCGAGATGACAGGGATGTTGATCTCCAAATCAACGTCTGGCGCGATGGGATGTTCCAAGAGATCTGGCATAGATTCTATCGGCATTAAATGCCCAATGGGTCGGATATGTGGGAGCTGTGGCGGAAGCGGTGGGAGTTGGGGAGGTCGTTCAGTCGCCCTAGAACCAGCGGTGCCCTGATCTTGCCTGCTTCGTCGCTAGATCGTTCAAAGTTCGTGACGTAGCCTAGAAGTATAGACAAGAAAGGTAATACCTTGAATCGGAGGCCTCTGCGTCCAGCGCCCACATTGGACCCATCCTCAGCGACCAGCGTGGAGGCAGAGGAAGACACATTAGAAACCGTGGATATTGGACGCATTCTAGACACCGGCCTGATGGGGACGACTTCTCTCGTTTGAGTCGCCTGCGTGGTGGGCTCCCGGGAGCCCTTGCTATCCGACGCGACATGGAACCCTCCTTCGGTTGAATCGGCACTGGGGGACATCGAGTCGAATTGTGACTGTACCATGTATCCTCGCTTCAATCTTCTCCACAGTGTCCTATTTAAACAGATAACGGCCTGTAATAGCCCAGGTATTAGAGAGACCCGGCGTGAGACTCTGAGGGATCTGACTCACAGAAAGCGCTACCATAAGGCCAAGAATGGCCAAAATACCGACCGTAATCGCAACAACAGCACTGGGCGATAATTTACTGACGCGATGGGATTGTCAGCCGGACGTTCCATTAGATTTGAATACGGCGTACCCTGCTTTACCAACGTTGTCAATACTGCCCGTTACATTTGGGTTCACTGCTGTGGTTGGCGATGAACTATTCAAATCATTCATCGGACGTCACTGAATCAAAGTGAGGGTGACGCACTGCAACGAATCGACGCGAGCAACCATCGCGGAATCGATTTCCAGCCTCGCATTATCGGTGCTGATAACTTCAAGAGTGTGGTTCTTATACCCGAGCCCGCTCGCGTAGAAAAGGAGTGTTTGAGGGGCGTAGGTCGATTTCGTACCTCGGTAAGATTTGGCAGGCTGTCCATCCAGCTGAACAGTGTATCCCCCGTTGTCCGGGCCCACGGTGCCGTATAAAGAGACAGCCGTCCCTTGGATGCAAAATCAGTGTCCCTGCAGCGCAAGAATCTGCGGCAAGGTTGCCCACCCTGGGATTAAATTAGCCTGCATCCAATATTCCAGAGTCGCGTATCTTACTATAAAGGAGTACTTGATGGACGCCCCCGATGTTGAGGTTGTACTATGGTTGCGCATGAGGACAATTTACAAATACCAGATCGAAAAAGACTCACTGCCCGGTGTTACCAAAGAATTTATTCACGTTTGATGGCTTGTTCGACCATGCACTCGATGGTAGGTAATTAAATGCCTCTTCCGTGTCATCCACAAGTATATGGGAGATTGGGCCTCTTTTCGTAGAGCTGATGCTTGACGTCCAAGTTACCTTGAAGTTGGACGAATGCATCTGTCAGCACATGAAGCTCGGCCGCAAAGATAGCTAAGCTACACACAGAGTCGATGTCCAGGAAGGTCGATTGAGTGTTCGTGATGGTCACGACATGGGTACCGTTATTCAATCCCTCGCGACTGAAGAGTGATACCTGATATCCGTCCTCGGCAGAGAACGCGGTCGCAGTCTCGGTTTCTCCGTCGATATCTACGGTGTACTCTCCATGCTGCTGGCTTTTCGCACCCCATATCGTTACGGACGTTCCATTGAACGTGAAAGATGCCGTCGCGCCCAGCTGCTGCGTCCGTGTAAACGTCTCGGCGTAGTATCTGCGTAATCATGAGCAGTGAAATGAGGAGATGGTGATCGCGACACGCACTGGCTTCCGATTGGATCTGTACTGCCATTCGTCTGAGTCCATGCATCCAACGGCTCGAATTCGATTAGAGGGCTGATATCATCAATAGTGATGGGCGAGTTTTCCATAATCCAGATGGAAAGAATGCGGGGGGAAACGGTGTGAGGGATAAACGAGGGTGGCTGTTGGGATGAGCCCAGCGACCGTGTGAGGTGCGACCCCACTGACAACGGTAATTCTAGGCGTTTGGTGAGATTTTTCGAATGAAACGCTATACATAAACACCTTTGCATATCATATTAGGAATATGGACCTGGGTTGGCAGTTTGGGCGACGTTGACGACGAGGTGATGATCAAATCAGTGACTCAAGCTTGAGCTGTTTTGGACGCGCACACGGAAGAGAAGCACTTTTTTGAATGATCGTCCAGCATGTGGGAAGTGGCTCTCGATCAATATGTAACTAGAAAGGATCTAATGATCTGAAAAGAGCCACAATTGTTGGACAGGAGAGCAAACCAGCAATGTAAGAGCGTCACCTAGCGCCGAATCTTCATATTTGATGATCACGGTGATTGCAGGTCTCGTTTTTGGAGCTCGTAGGCAGGAAGCTATTTTGAAGACACTGGTGACTGCTGGTCCATCTGGCGAGAGTCGGTGTCACGTCTATCTCATCTATTCTCAGTTCTTGGTGTCAATACGTTAGTTCCTTATAGTTTCCACGTACCTGACCAGGGACATACGGGGGCTGAGGCTGTCGATCAGATGCGGGAGCCTGTTAGAACCTGTCCAGTAGATCACTCCGTGGTTGTAGTTGGCAGTTTCGGTGATTACAGCTGGGTTAGGCACCTTGTCATGTCTACTTCATCCATCAGCGAGCAGAGGAGCCACGGACAATAGAAATTAGAACCAAGGTATCTGTTGACCGACAACTTGGAAACACCTGAAGCCGGTTGAGGCATCGGACACGTGGAGGCGATGGAGCCGTATCCGGATCATCCTGCGGACCGGACTGATGATTCGGACCTTCAGAGACACCTGTATCGTCCTCGAAGTCTACCACTGGCACTATCGTGACAATTCAACTCGCACCATGGAGCCAAAGCCCAGATCCACACCACGAGTATACTTGTGGATTCGGAGGCTAGGCCCCTGTGAAAGGTGCATGGCATCTGCCTCATGATTCGAACAAAATGTCACAGTTCGAGCTGCATGCTCTGCCTACCCTTCAAGACTTGGTTCTGCCCATACAAACGTTGATTTCCGAATGCTGAGCGAACAGATCGTAAAAGTTGACAAGCTGCTCACGGATAGTCATCGGAAATCAGTCGTTTGTACAGAGATTACGTTAAAACACTGGCATGCGTCGAACAAATAAAGTGTGAAACCATGGAAAAGAGTCATGATCATGCTGAAGATTTTTCGTCGAGGGATTCCTGACGCTTCTCAGTCTGATAGAAGTAGCAACAAGTCAATCTAGGTTCCCATAATCTCGAAAGTCGAGGTAGAACGTACCGGCAGCTGCTTCGACTTCGCGACGACCTCTTCAAGGGTCTTCTTTCCGACATCCTTTCCGATCTTCCAGGCGGTGAAGACATGACCTTGCTGGAAGATTTCTTCGATTTCTTCCAAGGAACGGCCGACAGTCTCGGGGTACATGAAGAAGATATGGATACAAGCGGCGAAGTTGAACGCCGCGAAGACGAAGTATGTCTTCCAGGCGACGTTGGCCAGACCAGGGGGCACGGCCCATGCCAGAGCAGTGTTGAAGAGCCAGTTGGTCGCCGTTGCCAACGAGACAGCCTTTCCTCGGATTTTCAGGGAGTACTGGACGAGAAGCGCTTGATGAGTTTCACATTCTAACGGAAGAAACATCTTTTGAATAAACGTACCAACTCCGCAGGGTATGTCCAGGAAACCGGACCCATGCTGATAGCGAAACTGGGAGCCTGTTAGCAGGAGAAGTCAGGACGCGGTTATTAGACGGCTTACCTGCAGACAAAGAGGTAAGAGCAAACAATAATCGCTTTAGTCGCAGCGTCGTTGTTGGATACGACCCAGATGGCTAGACACGCAGAGATCAGAAAAGGTGAATGAACGCAACCCATAACATGTACTTACTGCTTCCGTCGATTTCTCCCCAGTGTCCAAATCGTCCCTGAAGGCCACCAACCAGGCACAACCAGAAGCCCATGGCCATGGTACCAAAGATCAACATGGGTCGACGACCCCATTTGTCGATGTAAATGATCGCAGGGACTGTGGAGTTGGTATGTATGAGGATTTTACTTGTGAAAGTTGTATTGATCATGACGTACCAGTCAACGCGACGTTGAGGACATATTGGACAGACTGTAAAGCTTGTCAGTTTGCCGAAGCTGAGGTCGGGACAAAACCACTAACGTCGGCGATCAGATTTCCACGAACACCCGTAAGACCGGCACCCTGGAACACGTAAATAATATAGTACCTAAAAGTCATTAGTTCGCGAGGCTGGAAAGCAGCGAGGCAAACATACATCATAACGTTCATCCCGCTCAATTGAGACCACATCTGGAGGCAGCATCCGAGCATGACACGGCGGGGGTTACCGGGCTTCAATAAGTCCATGTAGGACTTGGCGCCTTCCGTGCGTTCGAAGTACACCTAACTCGACGGTCAAGGATAATCCCTGCGGTACAGAAGAGATGTGCTTACCTGCTGCTTGATTTCTTCGTATTCCAAGACCACCAGTTCATTGTTCTTGTCGCCCTGTCCGTGAAGGTCGGCGAGAACTTGCAAGGCTTCTTCTTCCCTGTTCACGATGGGTTATTAGAAATGACCAATGGGAAACGCATCCAGTTACGCACCTTCCCTTGTCGAAGAGGTAACGAGGGCTCTCAGGGAAAAAGGTCATACCAGCGCTCAAAATGAGGGCAGGAATCATTTGCAAGCCCCATGGAATACGGAAGGAGGCGACGCCGTCAATGTACGAACAACCGAATTGAACGAAGTACTGGAGCAAGATACCCCAAGTAATAGACCTGGAAGAATACCGCGAAGACCGCTGTCAGTATCACGGCGTTCATGTTATAGATGAGCGCTTACCATTGTTGCAGTGAGACCATGCGTCCACGGATAGCGGGGGCGGTGATTTCCGATTGGTAGATAGGCACCACAGCGCTAGAGAGACCGACCGAGATACCGGAGATAACGCGTCCCACAACAAGCATGCCACGATTCTGAAGAAGTCATGAGAAGGTTATGACATACTCGTAACCGGGCCGACTAATCTACTCACCACGGAAGCACATTGCAAGATGGAGCCAATAACCCAGACAAGACCAGCAAGGATGATCGTCCTCTTACGCCCAATCCTATCCGCCAACTGAGTGACAAGTAGTGCACCGAAAAGAGAACCAGCTGGCATAGCAGCCACTATCCCACCCTGCGCACTGGGTCCGGGCTATAGATAGGCTTGAGTCAACACGACCTGCAGGGTCGAACATAGGGCTCACAGAATGGAAGGTGTCCAGATATGCCCTGTTCTACGAGGCGTTCCAAGAGTCAGACGATAGCCATGGTGTAGATGGTTATAGTAGACGTACGTTTAGCACACCTGACATGGAGGAGATGTCCAAACCGAAGAGACCTCCACCAATGCACGCGAAAGATCCCACCACATACTAAGAGCTCGTTAATACAGTGCACGATAATTTCTACCACCATCACAACGCACGGGATTCGAGGCGATACGAGCGCTATACTGGGGAAGAGCCGACGCGTATGATCAGACGTGTCCTAACCTTTTAGAAAAACATAACTCACACCCATCTTCGCAGGACGCTTTCCACTAAGGTTGAGTTAGGAAAGAGGCAGAGTGCAAGGGGCAATTTTCTGAAGAAGCAAGAAGCATTTATACAGTGGAGCGCTTCCGTCAAACCCATCACTGACTGCATGCCACCATATGCCAATTTTGAACACCCAGGGTCATGGGACGCGACAGACGGCTTCATGAATCTCATGAGACCACGAGTTCGGGTTGAGATTTGGGTGAGAGGAGCTGAAGAAGCATCGTTCAGGCTTCTAAAAATATTTTGCCCCGCATTCTCGGCAAAAAATTGTTTTCAAATCCCATACTTGACTCGAATCGAGAGTCCGCGCGCAATTACACCACCGTTTGGATTTTTGATAGATTTTATGCTGCCGGAAGTCAACATCAAATGAACAACCGCATCAGCCTAATGTTTATGCTGGCGGAGCATAGAATCCGTATTGTCGGATGATCCTGGGAACCATATTGATCCCAGCATGTTTCTGTAACGCCCGTACATATTTTCGATACTGCGGTCGATGACATTAATTCCACCACATTTCATTGCGGAATCTGGCATTGCGACTACCTCAAAACAACTTAGCCTGCACTGGTCCAAGCGTCGACCGTTTTGCACGTGATGGTTCAAGTTGTACTTAGAACAATTTTGGAAAACTTCGCTTCAACATCCCTTCTCCCAATGCCATTTCCCACAACACATCTTCTCGCGTCGTGTGCACACCACCTCCCTCTGAGTTTTGGACCGACTCTCCCCTTCTGGCCACGACGGTACCGAAGCTGGTCGCATGCTTTTGTTCGCGTCGCCTCCACCTGCGTCGCCTCCGCCTCGGACGAGCTGCCATGTACCCCGAGTGTCATTCGTCGAAGATAGCATTTCTGAACCCTGCGCCCATCGACCTGTCCTTCAACTATGAGGACCAAACCTTCTTGCAGAATCGCAACGTCCTAGCTGCCAGCGATCTTCTTGCCCTGCAGGACGAACATCCTATCAAGCCGCCGAATCCTAGCGCAACATCTTCCTTGGTGCAGGGCTGCGCACTCGAGCTCGTAATCTTCGTTTCGGGATATATTCTGGTTGCGACGCCTCCGACACGACAATATGACGATTTTTGAGACTGACCGGCTGCCAGCGATGTCACCGGCGGGGATCAGCCAGCCACGTTTACTGATGTCGCGCCCGAAGAACAGGAAGAAGCGCAAGTTCTGGCGATACGTCGACGACGATTGGCTGCCATCCGAGCTGGTTATCTTTTGGCAAGCTAGGCTTCGCTGCAGCCGGTGCCGCTGCAGACGAGGACGAGGACGAATAGCGGGGATCAGATCGTCCATCCAGTTTCGTGTAGTCAATAATTCCATGACCTGTATCTATATTTAATTTACATTCTTGTGTCAACGTGCTCTGTAATAGCATTCATCGATTCTCAGGTTTTCAAACAGAATGAGGCGAGAAAAGTGGTCCGGGAAGCATCAGAATTAAAGAAACGAAATTCAATGCTGCCAGCAAAATCTGAAATCTGTGATGATTTCACATAGAAACGAGGTGGAGGAATTCAAAGATTTTATATTCAGAGATGACATGGAATCCAGGCTTACTTATTCCCATAGAATTTAGGCGGTCAGCATCATTGAGGCAATATTTGTTCTTCAACGTGACACATGTGTCCCATCAACATTGTTTCCGCCTTGAATCCAAACGTTGGTGTACGGGATGATCGCAAGCAGAATGACACGAGGATGTATATGACTGTAGAATATCACAAATAAGTAAACCTTAGTGTCCAGACACGGTGTGTAAAGACGACTGGTATTGACCTGTAGAATATCACAAATAAGTAAACTACGAGGTCAATCAGTAACGAACGGTAAAGTAGAAGTAAGTAAGAATGCTCACCCTTAGTGTCCAGACACGGTGTGTAAAGACGACTAAGGGTGGTCTGTGTAGGTACGTCTAGTATGTACACGAAGGAAATAGAGTTCGAATAAAGACTAGCAAATAAGCGCCGGCTTGACTGAATTGAATGGAGGTCTCGATGCACGGCATCGAGGCGTAACGAATAAGCGAGAATCTAATTATAGTGACCGTGGACGAAAAAGGAAATAATATGAGATACGTAGCGTGATATGGGTCTTGGTTAAGTCTAACCTCAACACTCCCCCAGACGACCAAGATCCTAATTGAGGTTGAGGAGTCCGATAAAGCGCTCGTGGAGTAGTCGAGGAAGTGGTTTGGTGAAGATGTCGGAGAGATTGTCGGAGGATGGGATGTGTATAACTTCAATGTCTCCGTCCTTGACGCGTTCGCGAATATAATGGTGTCGGATATCGATATGTTTCGCGCGGGTGTGTCCCTTGGTAGTGCGCGTCAGTGCGATGGCGGAGGTGTTGTCACAACGAAGCGTGGCCGGCAGCGCTTGCGTGAGGTCCACCTCGGCGAGGTAGTTGTGCATCCAGAGTCCTTGTTGCGCTCCACGCGTCAAGGACATGTATTCGGCCTCCGTGGTAGAGAGAGCGACGGTCGGCTGTCGTTTCGAGCTCCAGGAAACGGGTCCTCCAGCCATCATGAACACATACCCACTCGTAGACCTACGGGTATCGTAGTCTCCCCCATAATCCGCATCCACATATCCTATAGGCTTGATGCCGCCCGCCCCCTTAGAGTACGTGATGCTATAGTCCAATGTACCCTTGATATATCCCAGGACATGCGTCATAGCCTTCCAGTGTGCTGGGCCGGGGTTCGATTGGAAGCGGGCGAGCAGACCGACAGCGAACGAAATGTCAGGGCGGGTGGCGACTTGTGCCCACATGAGTGACCCAAGGAGTTCGCGATACGGCTTATCCTTCATGTATAGACGGTCTGCATCTGAGCGAGGGGATTGGGTGTCGTCGAGGCGTAGGCCGGCAGGAAGTGGGGTAGGATGGGGGTTCGCGTCTGTCATGCCGAAACGCTGTAGTACTCGCTCGAGGTAAGCCCGTTGTGAGAGGGAAATCGCACCCGTGGTCGCGTCGCGGTCCACCCGCATACCCAGAATATACTTTGGCTCCCCCAGATCCTTGATCTCGTAGCACCCAGCTAGCTCCTTCTTCGCTACAGTGGACCCGGCGGTGGTGGATGATACCCCGAAGATGTCGTCAGTGAACGTGCAGGTGATGGTTCGCTCGCCGTTGACAATCTTCGAGCGTACGCAGTTGTCAGCGCGTGAGGAGCGGTACCCGATTTTGGTGTAGGCGCGGTCGAGGTTATGCCACCAGTCATACCCGCCCTGCATCATGCCGTACAGGGTTTTGAGGAGTAGGCACACCTTACCCTCCCCCCCACGAAACCCGGGCGGCACGCGCATGTAGACAGTGTGTTCCAAGACACTGTTGAGGTAGGCGGATACAAAATCGACCTGCCAGATGTGGAGACCCTGGTCAGCAGCGATGGCGGCGGTCATCCGCATGGACTCGAGGCGCACGACGGACGCATAAGTCTCATCAAAATCCTCCCCCTGCACCTGAGAGAACCCCTTCGCCACCAAGCGAGCCTTCCGCTTGACAATGTTCCCATCCGCGTCGAACTTGTGCGCGTAGACCCACATGCAATCTATAACCTTCTTCCCAGGAGGTACAGACGACGCAGGCACAAGTCGAAACACCTCCCGATCCTGCAGGATGTTAAGCTCCGTCTCCATCGGCGCGTTCCACAGATCAGGACGGCGCACGGCCTCCCCGTAGTGTTTAGGCAGGTAATCATCGGAGGACGAGGTGGTGGTGGTCAAGGATGCCAAGAACGCGTGCATGTCGTTGGCGGCCTCCGGGTGTGGGGTGTCAGTAGCCCAATCTTCGCCAGCGGCGCGTGCAGAATCCTCCCTATCCTGAGTTTCGCGCGCGGCTATGATCGCAGGCGTGGGATCCGCGTGACGGCGGGATCGTCGCAAGGCAAGGGGTAAGTCATCCGGGGCTGGTGGTGCAGCCGCAGGTGTGTGGGGTTCATCCGGGGTGTGGGGTGCGGGGTGTAGTGGACCATCGGTGTCACGAATACGGGGCGCAATAGGTTGCTTGCGAGGAATAATGGCAGGGGTGGCTGGATCAATGGGTGGTTCGACGTCGGCGAGAAGGTGGTCGTCGCTGAGGATGGTGATGGCGCGGTGTCCGACGCCCTCGTCGAAGATTACATCCCGGCTGGTAATAATAGAACGCGTGCCTTGATCGAACAATTTGTATCCGTTGTCCGAGTACCCGACCATGACGTAACGGATCGATCGAGGGTCCAATTTAGAAACCACGAGCTCCTCCGGGATCTTAGCGAATGCCGTGCAGCCAAAGGGGCGTAGATGTGCGACACCTTGGCGCTTCCCAGTCCATGCCTCCTCGGGAACTACATCGGGGTGACGCGAAGAGGGGATGAGGTTACGGACATATACCCCGGTGTTCCCGGCCTCGGCCCAAAGGTACTTCGCAAGACCGCTGTCGGCGAGCATGCACCGAACGCCCTCTATGATGGTGCGTATAGAACGTTCGGCAAGTCCATTCTGGGGGTGCGCGTATGGGGTGCTGACCTCCAGAATAATCCCGTGCTCACCGCAGTACTCGAACCATAATGCGTTTATCCACTCCCGGCCTGCATCAATGCGGCACCTCAACAACTTCTGACCCGTCTGACGTTCGGATTCCTGGTGGTAGGACTTGAACGCTGATAATGTGGTTACTGCGTCCTTCCTTGACAGATAAAACCCACGCATCCTAGATGTTCCCCCATCGACCACCAGCATCATGTACAGGGCTCCCCCGAGGGATGGTGTGGACGCGGGTCCCCAGAGGTCGATATGACACCTCTCATTCGGTTTGGTCTCCGGTACGACTATGCCATCATAGGGGCGAGCTGCGTGTTTCCCATACACACAGTCCTCGCATAGACCCTCCACAGCTAAGTTCCCCTGAACGTGTAACCCATCAACTAGTCCCTTTCTGACCAGGTTGCGTATGCCAGTAACGCCGGCGTGCCCCATGCGACGATGCCAAGTATCGAGATTGACGGGTATGTCGAGCGAGCGTGCGACCATCACCTGGACAGGCGCTCGAGTGGCTCCCACAGATTCGAGGCGGTACATCCCATTCTCCCCGATGCCCACCATGAAAACCCTCCCCTTTGGATCGGTGAACGTAGCCTTTCCCTTCGAGAAGGTGACGGTGAAGCCAGCGGCATCAAATTTCCCAATGGAAATCAAGTTCGCGGCGAGGTCTGGTGTGTGCAGCGCCGAGCGAAACATAAGGTCTGATTCCACTCCATTCACTATGACCGTCCTTTTCACAGTTCCCTGCCCCATGATACGAAAAGTACCCCCCCGATTCGCTGGCTGTCCTTGACGCGGCACAGCGAACTCCTCATAATCCAAGAAGCTCGATCTCTCTACAAAACAGTGATCGCTCGCGCCAGAGTCCGCGTAGGTGGGGACGTGACTTTTCGCGACCATGGCGGTGGTGAGGAACTTGTTCGCGGCATCGAAGAAGGCGGCAGGATAAAAGGAGGGGATGGAGTCAGAGGTGGGGACAATGGCCGCTGCTAAAGCGTAGGTTACACGCGACGCGTCGGGGTTCGGGGTCGTCGATGCGATGTGGGCCGTAGGGGTAGTGTTGGTGTCAGCGACCGCTGCCACGGGTGTAGAGGTACCGCTTTTCGCCCTACTACGGAAATTTGGGGGAAACTGACCCTCCTTTCCACCACCCGGCCAATAGCAATCTTTGACGAGGTGACCCCTCCTCCCGCAGTTGTTATTGGAGCAGAGAAGGTCGGACTTTGACGACGAAGTTTTGGCTTGCAGGGCAGTCGTGGTGGGTACGACAGGTGTGTCCCCCTTTTCGAGGTCCCAGTGGAGTAGTAAAGCGGCGGTGGCTTCTGCAGACGTTTTGGTGTGGCGCATCGTGGCGATGACGACGTTCCACGATTTTGGGAGTGAACCGATGACGATGGCTCGGAAAGCGGTGTCGTCGATGTTGGCGCCCTTTTGGGTGGCGGTAGACCAAGCGGTGCGTAGTGCTGCTAAATGGGTAGGGAAGTCGCGTCCATCAGTGTACTGGATGTTCCGCAAGGTCTTCTCGGCGGCAGCTGCAGCGAGCTCTCCCGAGGTACCATAGGTGTCGGTGAGTGTCTTCCAAGCCTCAGCGGCGCTCCCTTCCTGCTCGATACCGAGTCCGGTAGGGTTTTTGGTGTTGTAAACGACGAGGGCTAAAGCCCAGGCGTCACGGTTGTCCCACTCCGTAATGGAGGGGGTTGGAGACTGCCATTCCGTAGGCTCGGGAGGTAAGGCGCCTAGCGGTAATGGGGACGGCTTCGGAATCTTGCCCTCAAGGTAATCGCGAGCACCGCGAACCCTTGCTGCCAGCAGGATCCGTTTCCGGAATGTAACGTAGTTCGAGCCGTCGAACTGTTCGTCGGCGGGAAAGATGGGTGGGTTGTTGCTAGTGGTAGCCATGTGGGTAAAGTGAATGTTTGAGTTCGTCTGGTTTGTGTCTGGGTGATTTAGAAGCTAACGGCGGGGCCCATAACCTGTAGAATATCACAAATAAGTAAACCTTAGTGTCCAGACACGGTGTGTAAAGACGACTGGTATTGACCTGTAGAATATCACAAATAAGTAAACTACGAGGTCAATCAGTAACGAACGGTAAAGTAGAAGTAAGTAAGAATGCTCACCCTTAGTGTCCAGACACGGTGTGTAAAGACGACTAAGGGTGGTCTGTGTAGGTACGTCTAGTATGTACACGAAGGAAATAGAGTTCGAATAAAGACTAGCAAATAAGCGCCGGCTTGACTGAATTGAATGGAGGTCTCGATGCACGGCATCGAGGCGTAACGAATAAGCGAGAATCTAATTATAGTGACCGTGGACGAAAAAGGAAATAATATGAGATACGTAGCGTGATATGGGTCTTGGTTAAGTCTAACCTCAACAATGACCAGCTCCAGCGTTTGAGATTCATTCCATAGGAACTTGAAAGCAGTATAGTTATAGGTGGGAAGACCATATGGAAGTGGTGGTGTGGAAGACGGGCCGGTCGCAGTTGGTTGTTGCGCACCACGTTATTTGTTATGTCACATCAACATGACCATCAGCCACACTACGCCTCGCGTACCCAAATCCTCATCATGACCACCGTTTATCCAAAGTCATATGCGCCTGCCCCATTCGCATCGTAGGTCGAGCACGAGTTACCCATGGCCCTCAAACCCGACGGGAAATACTACTCAGTAGTCGGTAGTCGGTGCTCAGCCTACCTTGCTCGGTTTCCCCAACGCTCTGCATTGAGTACCATGCTGCATTTCACACCTTCCCCATTCACCCCTGATCGGCCTCTCAAGCACCGGGCCCGACTTATATTTGGCTTGCAGGTTAAGTTTACATCTCCATCGATGAACCCCAAATCCTTATGTACAGACCCCATGCCCCATACTCGTAGGCGAGGCGGCCCGTTGGCTAATCTAGAGGACTCTAGATGATTGGGCGTCGCAGTCTGAGATTAGTTCCCACCATCTGTGAAGAGTAGAGATCGTACCCAGTGTCGTACTACCGACGGCGCTTGCGGCCATCGTGCTTCTCAGATCACCCTAATCCCTAGCTTCGGCCAACTTCCTAACAGTCCGCCTGAAGCTCCGACCACCTGGCAACGGTGATTCTGTCGCTACTCGTAGATTCCAAGCATCTTCTTCTGTGAACCTGCGTATCCTGCACCTTTCGTCCAAGACCTTATGGCTGATAACTCAGTCTTGCCGCTCATCCGCTTCTCCTCACCTGATCAATTCGGTGAAAATCAGGCATAGGCATGTACATCACCTTCATGATCGGTATCTCATTCAACGTCATTATGTTCGAAGACCCAAGTTCATTTATATCGACAGGTCCTCGTTCCCGCCTGTCTAGATGCTCTGTCGGGATTCTCCTTCGTCAAGATATCACTTGATGAACAGGTCTCGAGGGACTGCAATGATATGTTTGTACAACCTTTTGACTTCGCCCAGCTGCTCATTCATTATGTATATATAGACGGCGGAAAAATCGCCAAGAGGCTCGTTGTATCGGGGAGACCTTCGAATCCATGAAACGCCGTCGATACGCAGAGAGGTCCGCCGTTCGGGATCTAACGCGCTTCCTATATAGGCCTAATATCGTTCTTGTTCATCCACAGCACCGCCAATCATGACCCGCTGTCTTTGGTCTTTCGTGCCGGTCCTCACGTTCCTCACAGCATTTCCTTCTCCAGCTAGGGCAGTGACATCTGTACACACCTGCGGAACAAT
Organism: Lyophyllum atratum; assembly: GCA_014905825.1. Taxonomy (NCBI): domain Eukaryota; kingdom Fungi; phylum Basidiomycota; class Agaricomycetes; order Agaricales; family Lyophyllaceae; genus Lyophyllum; species Lyophyllum atratum. Next base: position 150,993 of record JACGCN010000009.1, on the reverse strand, counting down.
CTTATCCACATAAGGAAAGCGCCCCTTTGATATGGTGGTAGATAATTTGAGGGTGAAAACCTGCCAGAAGTCATATCGCAAGAGGGAGAAAAGACTGTTATTAACAAGGGTCCGGGTTTGATGTGGTCAAGTTCGACTTGAAGATCAGTGGTTCAACTTGCAGATCCGAGCTGGCTGACCAAGCTGCAGCTCAGTTCAAATTCAGAGATAAGATTAGAGATAGGGAAATCTCCTCAGAATACGTGTGTATGCCATTGATCGGTAAGATGTCGATGTAGACTGACAATGACACTGGGTATATCGGCCTCTTACCGCACTTATCCTCTATCAGGAATGGGTAGAACAACAAACAACGCAATGGTAACACATATCGAGAACGCCGCTCAGCAGCGCCAACACCTGTAATGAACCCAAACGCCTTCAGGTTTATGTTGCCGAGTTGGCGCTCAACAGCCGCAGCACCTCCAGCATACAAGACTCCATTCTGCCACAAGTCGCGTTCATATTTGATGAGAACATGAGTTGTGACGCCTACTCGGAACGCTCGTGGAGGGCCGCGAGAAGCTCATCCTCGGGACGCCCTAGGGTTTCTGGAAAGGGTCTCAGCTGCGGAATGCTTGCTTTAGATGGCGTAGGGATACATAGTTGTGACTGAGCCGAGGCTCAAGTTCGCCTGGTCTAGCAATACTTAGATTCACTTACGATGCGCGCACAGCGCCAGGATACCAAGTCTACGCACCTTTTACAGTCCCATCTTTTCACCTCGTTCTTTTCCTTCAACTCAGCCACCATGATGCTTTTGTGCTCGCATGTGGATCCGATCATGTCGCGAGCAAGGAAACGAGTGTGATGACAGTTGTTTGTACACCGCGCCTACCCCACGTGGTACCAGTCCCTGTTTGAGAAATGCAATGATAGTCTCAGGCGAAGTGGCTGTTGCCCACTACCACAGCGTTTCTGCCCTCGGGCACGTTTCACTCTCCACTCTCCAACTGCCACCACGAGATGCGCCAAGTTAACGTCGAGCGCCCCCAGTTGGCGAAGACGAATCGACGCCGGAGCTTGAGTGCCCTCTTTCGCATTCCCCTTTCAACGCGAACACCAGATTGCCCCGCGATTTCAGCGGCTAAGCCCATAGGCTCAGTACCAGCGGACATCATACGAGAAGTGGTTGATCTTTTGGCACCGGCCGACATACTGAGCTTTAGCTTGACCGTATGTCACATTGCTTGCTTCTCGCGTTCATGAAAGATGATCTTTGTCCACAGTCTTCGGCCGTTCAGGCATTCTTGGTACCGGCGTTGTACGATACAGTGTACCTCAGGTCCAGTCGAAAATGCCGGCTTACTCTGACAATGCTCGCAAAACGCCCCGACATATGTGTCCACATCCGCAAACTGACTGTGCGGCCAAACTACTATCTTTCTTGGCCAAAACCAGACGAGCCGCTAGAAGAGAGCTGGGTCGCTTTTATGATTAGTGAAATAGCGGAGAACCTGACCTCCTTGCACACCTTTGACTGGGATGGGCTGGAGGTGCCTTCGGATCGTATGTGGAAAACTCTTCGCGGGTGGTACGTCATGTCTTTCAATGGAGATACAGAGAAGTTAACATCTGATTATAGCTGTCCTAATCTACGGAACATCTTCAGCAATGTTGGTTCGCGTCCGTTGGAACCAAATAGCGAGGTATATACCCCTCTTCGTCTCACCAGGAGGCTAATATATAAACTCTATTGTCAGCTGTTCGAATTTTCTGGCCTCAAAAGTTTTTCTCTAATCGTCCGGTACGGGCTCCACGGCACAGGTATGTTCGTAACCACGTATGTATCCTTTTCTCATATTTCGCAGAACTATTTCCTCCTTTAGAGCCTCTTCCGACCAAGTTTTGGGACATGCTAAGTCATCGCTGTCCCGACCTAGAGGAACTCGCCATATGTAGCTTTTCATCTTCAAGTCGTCTCTTTGATTTCCTACCCATCACGGAAGCGCGATGGCCCAAGCTACAATCACTGACTCTTGGCTCGTTTGGCTACCAGAGCGACTTCACACTAGGCCCTGCAGACGAGTCGTGCTTCTCTGATTTCCTAGACAGCCACCCAACGCTCAAGTACATCCGCTTGCAGTGGAACTTCAAGCGGTGGATGTCACCACCCGACATTCGGATGGAGTTGTCGCCAAAAGCTCTTCCCGAACTCGACACCTTCGTGGGGATCTATCAGCAACTGGCTCAGCTCCCCAACCCCAGTTCGATCGAGAACCTGGATCTCACATGCGAACCGCTACAAGAAAGCCGATTGGAAGTTATCTGTCCAATATTGCGGACGCTCACATCTCTTACTTCCCTCGACCTTTGGACTCATGTTCTACATCCCAACCAGGATAACACTCGTTTATTTTCCTCGATTCTCTCCTCGTGCCCCAAGTTGACTGACCTACACTTCATGTGTACGATGACATTCACCACGGTGAGCTACGTCCTCTGATATCTTTTTCTGACATAACTAACTTCTCCTTCGTTCGAAACCAGAAGCCTTTGAAGCACCTTCTCTCCCAGCTGCACTGGCTACCCGACCTCAAACGGTTTTCGCTGACAAAAGGGCACAAGTACGGCGACGAAAGCATGCTCGATAGCGCCCTCCAGATGCTGCGATCTAAACCCACCTTACAGCAGATCAACATCCGGTGGGCACGAGAGAAAGCGCCCAATCACCTCAAACAGGAGGGCACGTATGATATCACCGCTGATGACGAGGGTAACCCACTACATGTAACGGTGCACGAACAGGGCATTCCCCTTGTAGGGCGCGCCTTCGATCGCCAGTACAAGTACACTATCGGGAAATCCACTATCGCTGGTTCCCTGACCCCGACGAAGTTGGTGCGGATGCTGCAGAAGTGATGATGACATCGTCGGCGCCCAGGTATGTCCGCTTTCGAAGCCGAAGGCGTGGACCTTCTTCTTATACACGTTTTACTGCGATCCCTAGTCTCATAGAATCTCTCGCCGTTCTTCTTACTTCTTGCATGCGATCTGGCTCCGCGCCGACGATTACCATCTCTTCCGTCTGTTATCCTCGCTCGCCTCTATAATGCTCTGACCCTTACCCAATCTCACTCTTGTACTCACTACTCATGGTTTTCTTGTGCTGTATGTAGGTCTAACAAATGTTGTATGTATATGTAACACCACCCCGCCCTCTGCTTCTATGTAGAAATCGCTCCCAGCGTGGGCTTGCTTGTTGCTGTTGTCCATCGGGATTTCCGGGTGCTAATCCGGACCACCTATAAAAGGGTCGTGAACTCTAATGCCATTCGTCATTCGCCCTCTTTCTCACAGTCACCTTGTGAGGATGGATGCGAATATCATGACTTCTCAGTCTCAGATGCCCTCGGCGTCGTTGTCAGTAACATCCAATCTCGCCAGTCCATACATTACAGCGCCAACAGCAGGCAATAAGGTTCAATGCACGATCTGCGCTATCGATCTGCCACTTGGTTCGGCGCGCAGTCATCTTGCTGGAAAGAAACACGCGAAGAAGCTGGCCGCCCAGACTATCGGTCGTATGACCGTGCCCTTGACTTCTCAGACCCAGCCTCCCGCACCATCCGCTGCCACAACTTCTACCCCAGTAACTGCCCGGGCAGACCGATACGTATGCGCCACCTGCCATATCGACATGGGTGTCGCCGACATGAATGATCACTTGATGGGGAAACGGCACGCAAAGAATCTTGGTAGGTAAACCCCAGAATCTTCATCGAACACCGTTGACGTGCATCCTAGGTAAGAAGGCCGCGGGAAAGCGTCCCGGTAAGAATGCAGCAGGGTCCAATTCCAAGAAAGGTCGCAAGCCGCCGCCGAGCCCTGGTTATAGCCCATACTCAGATGATTTCACTCATGAAGATGGGTTGGCGTTACTGAGGGACATAGATACGCAATGGGGGTTACTGCCAGGGGGAGGCGCATACAAGGAGAGTAACCACTACTTCGGACCAGGGATTCATGACTATTATTGACTGTCTCACATCAGAAGAATCACATCACCTTTTTGGGATTTTTTGATTGACTTTCGGGTACTTCCACCTTCAAGGGCCTTACGTGATACTTTTGCGGGAAGTTTTGGCTACTTGGTCGCGACTCTGGCGACTCTCGACACTTCCGGCATTTTCAGTCAAAGTCGGTTGAAAGTCGACAAAAGTACCTTATGATTAGAAGGATAAAGAAGGAGTACTACAACGACATTCGCAAAGGCGGAATATGATCAGCAACCCTAGGGATCTGCTTCTAACATAGCTCACCCAGGTCGCTCCCTGTCAGCGATGAAAGGAACATCGTCGACTTGACTCGGGTCCAAGATGGAAGGTTAAAAAATATGAAGTTCTTTGAAGCGGAGCTTCAATTCTCATCAGCCTCGCTTTACCCTCCTTTACCCTACGCCCTTTGCCCATCATCACCCCGCCGAGCCCTCCCTCGATCCTTCAGGCATCCACGATTCATGTCGCTTTTTGACGCATTTGTTTCTTGTCTCTCATTAAGGTCATTAATGTCCTAGGTGCTAGTGATCGCTCTGTCCGAAGCCTGTTTTGTAGGCACCCTGTGTTGGGCACTAGCACCTTGTCACAAACCGCTCCGAGAGGCGCATGATGCCCATGGCTAGGCCTCATTAACTAACATTTTAGATTCTCGACTGTTTGTAAGATGTAGAGGTCACACAAATCTCTAGTTGCAGGGTTGGTTGGTACGTCGCTGTCTCTGTCCTGTCAGCACACCTAATCATGTTTTCTGCCATCAGATGACTCCCTCCGGGTACCTCTAATCGCGATCTTGTGGGGAGTTCAGTGGTGTGTTCGTAGAGTTATGTCAGACGTAATACTGGTCCTCATTTCATCAAAATACCTCAACGCGCCAGGCCTATCGAAGTTGGAACGATGGTAGCTGTGTTACGAATTGGCGTGTTTGGTATGTGTCATGCTTCTTTCCTCAAAACTGCTCGAAATTGATTACGACTGAGTCCTTTAGTAATGTCGTTTGCTGCGGGTCGCATGGGAGACGTGATTGGACGGAGGCACGCTATTCATAGGGGCCGAAACACGACGCTCGGCGGGTGTTTGACGTACTATACTCATCCCCTGGCTTCATACTTTTGTTAGCATGTTTTACGGTCAGTGTGCCGTCGATAGCAATTAATTCAGTGTTTTTCGTTTCCTTCCTGTGACTCTTAAAGTGCTTTGCGTCGTAGTTTTGAGCAACTTTTGCTACTTTCAAAAGTTGTTCAAAACTTGAAATTAACTTTCGCAAGCAACCCCCCATTGCTTTTGAAAGTTGCGAGGTCAAACAGCTTTTGGCGACTTTTGCTGCTTTCAAAAGTACCAAAAGTTGCAAAAGACGGGCGTGTGATTCTTCTGATGCACCGGCTATGTATTACAAACTGTACAATGAGTTGGCTTTATGACATTCGATATAAATGTATCTCCAGAGACAGAAAGCTATCCAGGGCAGGAGGCTAGGAGTAAAGATATAGCAGTAAATCATCGTAAGATATTCCGCGCTCGCTCGTTCAACCATGGGGCCGTTGCTAAGATTATTGAGTGAAGCATCCAACGGACGTCGGACACCATGACAACCTTAAGGGAGAGGTAACACTGACGATAAGTGTTACCGGCCCAGAGGATGCTGTGATTCCACCCGCGATCATGTACAATTGTCGCAGGCAACTGAAATCGAGTAAGACGTAACGCTTCGCATGATGACAGCCATTACGGTTATAGGCACAATTCATATGTACTATCATTTCGAAAATCGTGAAGAAGGCATGAGAAGCACCTGATACAATGGAAAATCCGCTCAAAATTATTCAGCTATCACATACCGGTCGTAACTACGCTAATCTCAAAGCTGCATCGCCTCGGTTCCATCCTTAGTTTGAGTCCCAACATGTCCCTGTTTCATGTTATTGAGGCTGTCTTCCTGCGCGTCTAGTTTTCGGACGTAGAGCCAGAATACCACGCCGGTGACACCAGCTAACACTGCCATGACACCGTAGTTCCACACGAGCAATGGGTCAGCGGAAAGCGCTGTAGAACGACGACGTCAGTATAAAGTCTTATGCGGCGAAGAAAAGTTGAACACGTACAGACGAAGGCCTCGCCAAGAGCAGAGGAAATTGCCGATGTGAAGAGGAAGACGGCCATGACGAGCGATCGCATGTTGACCGGTGCCTTCGTGAAAGCATATTCCAATCCAGTGATTGATGCGAAGATCTCGCTGAACGCAATGAGGACATAACTGAGGTGAAGGGACGGAGATAAGCCCTTGTAATTGTCAAACGCAGGAACATACTCACGCCCCGGTTTGTATCCAGACGTTCAAGGGAGAGACAAGCGGGACTCCATTGGCATCTGCGCAGGTTGCGGCCGAGTAGTGGCAGGGATTGGTCTGAATAAATAGACGGTTAAGTACGACGTGTGAGGTAAAAGGAAGGACGAAGATCACCTTGTAGATATAATGTTGTACGACTAGCATGAAGATCGTTAGTATCTAGATTGCCAGAACACTATAGATGAAGGTCTACCTGCAGCCCAGATCATGGCCCCAGCACCGGTAACAAAGCCAGCAGTGATCTTCTTGAGGGCACTAAAGTTGACTCCCACACGCCGAAGCCATGGGTAGATCTTCGAATGGCATGTGAGACATCGTTCCGCGGTTGAAAGTCGCAATACGTACGAGGAGGTCGCAAATGGGAATGAAGATGATGAGTGCGAAGGGGTCAAGATTCGACAACACGTCATTAGGCAAACCATGTGTTGACATCGTAGCAGCCTGCGACGTCAAGTTGTTATTCAGCTGGTTGTACGTGAGCCCTGATGATCGTATGAGATCAGATGCTTCGACCGCGAGAAGACATAAAGAAGAAGTGACTGACAGTAAATGGGATACCAGCAGAATACACTGCAGGCCTTCAATCCGCGGTTCACTTCATCGACCCATTGATCATCGAAAGTCATCCACTTCGGCTTGTTATCACCTTGCTTGCTTGGCTTGGCGTTCTCCCAGAAGTCAGGCGCGGTCATTTGCCTGTGCATCTTCACGGGGTTGAGGCTCCAACGGCCCTTGGCGGCAAATCGCCACAAGCGCAAGGCGGTCGGTAGAATAGAGCCCGTGGGTGGGGAACGTACATAACGCTTCCGGCCGATAAGGAGGACGATGGGACACAGGAGGAAGATGATAGTCGGGAGGGTGTAGGCGAGCCAGAAACCCACGTACTAACCAAGACATAAGTTGAACCATGAGAAGAGTGATATTCCGAATGCGCACCTTCTCGGAGTATGTCATCCCAATTTGACCTACGAGGGCGCCGATATTGATGAAAAGGTAGAAATACTTGTGTATTTTATTAGCAAAGGTTTATACAGATCGATAAGAGTACACCATACCATGTACACTCTGGATATCGTAAGGACGGGGTCCACGATGACACGCTCGCCGCTCTTGGTGGTAATGACGAAGAGACGGGTACGCTTGTATTGCTCAGCGACCAAAGGAGAAATGTTGCTCTTGAACAATCCCGTGCCTGCCCATGGTCGGTTATTTTTGGACAGCTTTTGATCTCAAGGCCGACGTACCTAACCCCATGACTATAAGCGCCACCACAAAGGCTCCCACTGCGCTGGAATGCTCAATAACACCCGGAACGGCCGCGACGATAAGGATGATATGGCCTATGAGCGCGATGAATACGGCGATACAAATGGTGTTGAACCGTCCAAGATAGGTGTCCGCGATATACGCTCCAAATAGAGGTGTAATATAGCACCTACAGGCCCGTAAATAAGAACACTGGGACGAGAGAAAGAATGTTCACCAAAATTGATAGAATGTCGTTAGACCAGTAGAAGCACGTTGGCCGAGACCAAGAGCGCCGGATTGTCCATTCGTAAAGCCTGCACCCGAATGCGAGCCCTCAGGAAGCTTTTGTTGGATGAAATTGGTCTGACACAGATGGGCGTAAGTTCGAGCGATGATCATGCAAATAATTATGTACTCACGAAGACAACTGAGGAGCCGTAGAACTTCGGACGGGTCAATCTCCGCACCGACTATTGAGAACGAGAATATCTACGTACCGAGAAGCGTTCCGCCAGTTCAACGAAAGCGATGACTGGAAACTCGAGTTAGCCATCGTGGTGGGGCTAAGTCAGCAATGTGCTCTTACGATAAGCGTTCCATGGGATCTTGTCAGCCACCCTTCTCAGCGTCTGGCGTTCCTCTTCCGTGGGGAACTCTAGCCCATCGTGGATACCGTCCAGCTCGACCGGGTCACCGCTGTGGTCGATAGAACCTGTCCTGTCCACGCTGTTCTTCTCGTCCTTCTCCAACGCGTGGGCGTCGCTGGGATTACTCGCCATAGTCGGGGTAGTAAGTAGGGGCTCCAAGTGAAGGGGGTAGAGTTAATGAAGTAGCCGCCGGATTCTTATAGTAAAATCACAGGCCTATTTAGTATTAAGAAGGAAGGAACCGCACATATCGAGGCATGTGCCCAGGCCCACGACACATCGCTATTTTTAAACGTATACATGGCACCAATGATCATGATGGAGTTTCCCCAAGAACGAAGGCGCGAAGTCCACCCGGAGACGCCTGACCGACTATAGGAGCAATTGGAGCAACCATGTCCACGGGGCGGAGATCTGACACGTCTTCGGTGTGAGAAGAAACGACACAGACACGGAGTTGTCTCGACTTGTCGATAGGAAGATGAAGAATCTCTGATAGAGCACATGAGGTGTGTATTCAAAAATAACTCGAATTTCACCATGCTGTCTGGTTCCGCCAGTACGTCCATCGAAGGTATTAGGAGGCGTCAAGTTCTGGATTCGATGGTTACGTTATGAGGCGAGATATGGGTACAAGGCTGCATGCAAAGACACATAACCTAGGCAGACCGATGAATGTCAGCTGGCATTCCTAAATTCTGCTGCAGATGAGATCAGTTGGTCGAAGTCGAACTGCAACCGTGACGGGTTCAAAAATTCGTGGCCGCCAAAGAAGCTCCTTCCGAGTCGGGAATTACCGAAATAATATCAGTCTGGGCGAGTGGCCACTTCAACCGTGACCTCGACGTTCAACAGCAGGACCATCGGGCAAACGCGTCAGGACGTTTATCTTTGACTGATATGGTCTAGCGCACACACTTGGCCTAAAGGGAAACGATGAACCGCTATTGCAGACTGACATCTCATCTAACGCATGCGTACGTTTGAGTATTCTCTCCGAAAAGCGCACCCATGATCAACAACATCTCCTGTAACAAACCCACCAATGAGAATGGGCTTATCCTTCGCGCCGACCACCATTGGATCTGAATCTACTCCACCGGTGCCTCAATCCTCTGAAATAGCTGTTCTCTCTGCGCGTCACCAGGCACGCGACACTCCATCATCCAGGAACCCAGGTTCTGCGATGGATTCGGATACGGGATGGAGGAGAGAGAAGGGCGGCTGTTGGCGGGGGCGATAGCCAAAATTGCGCTGCGCGTCGCACCCACATCACGATCCCTCGCAGCGTTATCAGTGTCTGTCAAACTCCAACTGCATTCCAGCCCGCGTCACTCCCCGCTCCCAGCTGCACCCCTCCCCTTCTCACTATACCCTTCAGGACCTTCTACAAATGATACCCCAAGGCCCGTCTCCAAATCCTTTTGCTCGGAGCACGAGCCCAAGGTCACAGGTCCAGCGATCTGATTCCGGGGAAAGACCTGACGAAGGAGCCACGTGCAGGCGGACATAAACGCCAGGACGACCATGGAGCAGGTTACGACGAGACCAAGCAAATGAAGGCGTGGTATGGTCGCTGCGGGACTATCCTGGTTGAAGAATACGAGAAGGAGGGTGCTGATGGTGAGGTATGACATTGAGATCGTGAATGCGCATTCCCGGGCTAGGTAGCCGAGGGTTGTGGGTTGTGACCCGGGGTGCTGTCGCGCGACATCGCCATCTCGTGGTTTGTTTTCCCCGGATGCGTCTGGAAGTGAAGCTGGGGGGCCCAGGGAGAGCAGAGTCGTACCCGTGAAACCCGTGCCTCTTTAAGCTGTCCTGGGCCAACCTTTTTCCTCGCGTAAGTATCAGGACGCGGGCTCAAGCTGGCAGGGATCATTTGATGAAGTGCCACTGCCCTGCCAGTTCCTGACTGTGGGCTTCACGCCCACATGACCCCATTCAAATTGCTTCTTTTCTAGCTCCCTTCGTACTGGTTAGGTTCAAGTAGCGGACACGCTTCGTCTCTCGAGTTGGCCTTCTTCCTCCCAAGATCTACCATGCTTTCGACCTTCGATCTTGGAAACGATTACTTTTCAAAAAGTCGTGAGTTCGGATCTCACAGGTGTCCGGAGATCTTCCGGGGGAATTGGTGAGCTGTTCTGGGAAACGATCTCACCCCGAGTTTTTGGAGAGCTGGCGTGAACGGGTGACACTCCGTTTGAAGGTCACCGTTTGACATAACTCGACATTAGGATAGAGACAAGGAGGTATGTAGACGTCGGCGCCGATACAGACCAATTTTGATCCGCGTGTACGCTACATAACCCCAAGTAATCTGGTTCCTCGGAGCCAATGTCAGTCCTTGAAGCTTGTTCATGACCATCGATCGCGGTGTATAAGCTCGCGGCCGCGATTGAGACGTAGCCTTCCATATCCCTTACATGGAACCGTTTTCATACAAAGTTGACCGACTTGGCGAGACCCCACCGGCCCCCGGGCCGCCTCTCCATGCCGGCTTTTCCCATTCTCCCAAACCGAGACCACTCACAACCACATCCGCTCGGCGCGCCCAAGATGCACCTCCCCTGGCCTATCCTAACCCTCCCCCTCATCGGGCACTACCCCGCCCTCCACCAATCCCTCATCCTCGCCCTCCTCCTCCTCATCAGCTACTTCCACAAACGCGCGCGATACCTCCTCTCCGGGCTCGTCCTCCTCTTCCTTGGGTACAAAACGGTCGTTCCGATCGCGAGGGTGGGGTATGCGGTGTTTAAGGGGGTGGCGATGTTGGGGTTTTATGTGCATTACTTTCAGGTGGGGGTGGGGGTGATTATGGCGGGGATCGGAGGGGTAATGATATTTTTGGAGACGGTGGGGCAAGAAGGTTCAGAGCGAACGCGTACGGGGGAGCTTTGAGTTCTGTGCTTGAGACTCAGAGGAGGGGAGGGCAAGGGATAAATGAGGTGCCCTCAGTCTGTACAGGCTGTACCAGTGCGTACGTCTCCATTTTGGCTCTCCTGTCCCGGGTCCTGAACCTCATTTTGCTTTCAGCGCAGGCGTTCCGGCTCGCCACTTTGACTACTCAGTGCGCGTGAAACAGCGCGTTAGCAGATCGAAACGCGACCGTTGGTCGGCATGCCTATAGGCTGTAGCCCACTGCCGTTCCCTCAGGCCAAGAAGACGTCTTGGTTCCTGTGAGACATTCAGGTGTGGACGAACATCGCTCGAGTACTGCAGATACTCAGTACTCAAGCTTCGAGGCCGGTCAGGATTAACATGTATCGCGAACCAGAATATACACGCGAGCTAGGCAGAGGTAGACTGAAAAAGAGACAGAGAGAGAAGACCATTAATTAGTATAAGTAACAGTACTCAAGCTCAAGCTTCGAGGCCGATCAGAATTAACATGCATCGATTAACCGAATCCCGAACCAGAATGACTACAAACGAGGTAGGTAGAGGTAGAGAGAGAAGGAGAGAAGTCCATTAATCAGTATAAGTAACAGTAATACGTGTGTTGTAATTGTGGTTCTGTTGTATGCGCACCGAGAGAACAGAAAACAGTGAATGCCACCAAGATTACTAAGCCAGACAAGCGCCGTGAAGAGATCAAAGAAAAGAAAAGGGGGTAAGGGAAAAGTAGAGGTGGCATGGAGAGGGAGGGAGAGGGAGAGTGGAGAAAATATAATATACATAATAACGCAGGACGAGGCCCACCACATATCATATAACAGTCGTATCATAGTACCGCACCATATCATAACATAACCAATCCATTACACAGGGCCAGGCCGAAAACCGAAAGCCTAAACCCCAAATAGGGGTGGGGGTCGGGGGGCACTTCCCAAACCTCACGCGCCCGCAGTCCCATAAAGCACATCCAACCTCTCCGCCAACCCCCTCCCCAACCCCTCCCTCTCCCACTCCCCACCCACATCCTCCCCGGGCCCAGCACCGCACTATCCCTCTTCCCCCTCGTCGACCCCGCCCTACCAGGCGACCCAAACACATCCCCGCCCATGGTCATAGTGGTGTTGGTAGGCGACATCGCGAACCCGCGGAGACTCGTTCCGGGGCTGGGGCTGGTGACGCCGGGGAGGTGGGGTGGGGGCTCGGAGGCGGAGGCGGCGGTGGTGAGGGAGGAGAGGGGGAGCGTGGATGTGGGTGTGGAGGTGAGGAGGTCGGCGTAGGAGATGAAGGAGAGGCGTTTGGAGGCTGCGTTGGTGGATGGGTGTATGCTTGTGGCGGAGGAGGGAGATGCGGGGTGGGAGGTGGAGGAGTAGGCGGGGGAGGGGAGGGGTGGGAGCGGGGCGGAGGTGGTGGGGGGCGGGGATTGGGGGACTTCGGGGTGGGTGCCATTGACACTTGGATCGGCGCCGGCCTCGGACTCGTCGGCGGAATAGACTGTTGAGCCCGTCTCGGACTCGTCGGCGACGGAGAAGTACGCAGACGTCGGCGTCACGATCGCCGGTGGGGCCGGGGTTGCAGCATTGTTCGTCGTCGTCTGAATCAAAGGTGGTGGAGACCGGGGCGCACCCGGGGGCGACACTGCTAGACCCTGCTGCGCCTGCGCCTGCTGCTGCTGCTGTTGCGGGATACTCAGCAAAAGACTGTTGCGGCCATGTGCAGTCAGGCTGCCAATGGTAGGACTTGGGCTGCGGCTCCTCAAGCTGCCGATGGGGCTCGCGAACCCGCTGCCAGCGAAGGAACCCGAGTAGGATGCGGGGGTGATGATGGAGACGTCGTTGGCGTTCTCGATGGAGGCGAGGATAGCTGCGGCCGAGTCGAGGACGGAGGGCACGGAGTGTTCGATCTGTTCGGTGGTTTTGGAGCGGGGGATGCGGTGAGCGTTGGTGCTGGCGTGGAGGGTGGTGTGGGTCTGGGGCGAGGGCGGGGAGAGGGGCTCGATGTCGCGCTCGAATATGGCGCTGGAAGAAGAGTGCACGGATGTTGGGGAAGAGGGGATGGAAGTTGGCGAGCGGGCAGGCGAGTGTGCGCGCAGGTGCTGGGAGTGACGCGGGGAGACGAGGGTTGGGTTGGACGTCATGTGGCGGAGGTCGCTGGCTGCAGACATAGTGGAGGAGAGGTGATGGTAGTGGTAGTGGTGGTCCACTTTGTGTAATATCTGTCGTCAAACTCCGTGTCAACAACGAAGTCCGTGGCTGTGCCTCTCACGTGCGGGTTAAGCGCGTTGCTTCATCCTGCTTCCACCGCCTTCTGCTCCTTTATCCCAGGTTTCTCCTTCATATCAGCGGCGGTCCGCAGAGCACGCAAATGCACTGAAGACATTGCCTCCACCACGTCGGTTTCCCTACCCATGACCCATCCTCACGGATCATACCGATAGCCCTTGTCTCGACCTCCGGATGCAGCCATCTTACCCAAGGGACGCGCCATTCTGCACCATTTCGGCAGTGGATCACCAGACGTCCAAAAACACGATGACGTCATGCCTTGGCCTACACTCGTTCCGTTCATCCATCCTGTTCCCGACGTCGGTCGGCGGTTTCGAATCCCCCAATCTGACACATTCCATTGAGACTCCAATGAAACAAAAACAAATCGGCGGAGCAAACGTATGCTGACCGCTTTCGATACCCGTCTTTCGTGATAGTAGGGTGCTGTGGAATCCGGATAAGCGCATGTCGTGTAACCCACAGCCCCACTTCACTGCGGTATTCTGCCGTACGGAGGTCTATCGCCATGTGTTGACCCCGATCGCGAAGGATGCTTTCATGAATCACATTGGCGCTGGCCGTGTTCCTTTGTTTCCGTTGGGTCGTTAGAACCAGATCATCAGATCCAGATGTTTTTTTTCGCCAACGTGACCTGCCTTCCCCTGGACACTCGGAGATCGTCAAGTTATGCAAGGTTATGCACGCACCTTGACGGTACGCGACATTCAGCTCTTCGGTGCCTAAAGCTACGCGATGCCACCGAAATATTTGGGCACAGGAAAATCGCCGTGGCAGTCGCACGCAAGCGTGCCACTAGCGTGCAAGCGTGGCACGCTAGTTCCGCAGATGTAGGCGGGGATCCGGGTGTAGGGACAGCTTATCACTTATATATGACTCGGAGAGGGTGCATAGACTACCTACCACGATTATCAAAGCTAGATTTCTGTCCAGAAAGCTCGTCAGGGCTCCCGAATTGACGTCAAAAACTGGCTTGCACGCTAGCACAGCCACATTCGCACGTTACCTGCATGGCACTGCACGTTACCTGCACGGCACTGCACGTTACCTGCACGGCACTGCACGCTAGGTGCACGGCACTGCACGTCAATGCACGTCAATGCACGCGAGTGCACGCTGAGCACGTCAACGCACGCGAGTGCACGCTGATGACAGTGAAGAGTTGTTTGTGAGGCCCGGGGTCGATCCAAGCCCTCGATCGTGTGGTCTGACCCAATGATCAGCGCTCAGCCACGTCAGGTTCAGCTTCGTTCCTTCCTACATTCCCTTATCGACTCTTTGAGCCATGGCCCTCGTAAGTCACCCGCCATCAGCATCTGGATCATTATGTACTCACTGCCGCACCCACAGGGTTTCTTCCGTTATATATATCGTTACTTCAGTTCAACGGAGTCCGAGAAGGAAGCAGTGACGGGACAACTGCACACACGCGAGACACAGGGCCCTGCCATTCACCTGAATGGGCTATTAAACGATTGTGTTCCCGTATATGATCAGACTGGTAAGCAGTTCACTCTCGTGTAGAATTCACTCGCTGATCAATTTGCATGGTAGGTGGAGTGATAGGCTATGTACACCGCGAACAGATTGTAGCATTGAAAATAGATCCTAAGCCAGTCCTAGGTAAGAGCGAGCCGTTGACAAACCTGCCTAAATAATTTTTGACTCTTGATAGACAACATCTCCCACGCAAGCATGCAAGCACCGAAGGCTATGGCGGTAATGAGCGAGGTTTTATATAGGCGTACGACGCATGGTCAATTTGTACCCATTGAACAGCCCGGAGAACAGGCTCCTAAGGGTTCAACCAGTGTACCGAAGTGTATTATTAGATTGTTGAAGATACCCCGGAATTGACACTTTTGAGATTCTGTAGCATCCTCATGCGGGACATACAAGTTCGATGCTTTAAGGGACTCAAATGGATCACATATCCGTGTTTTGATAGTTATTTGACCTTAGCTGTAGACCCCCCAGCCTGCGGAGACAAGTTTTTGCAAGTCGAAGTTTTGCCGAGCTCATGTGACACGGCAGGTTCCTCAGACGTCGCAAGCCATCATTCTTATCTCTGCGCACTACATAGGAGCATGCACGCCAAAAATCAAACCTGCACGGCAGAAATCAGACTTGCACGGCAGAAATCAGACTTGCACGCAGGAAGGTAATTTGCACGCAAATTAGAGGGTTTGCACGCTAATTATCGACTGCCGTGCCACGCTAAAAAAGGTGTTTCGCACGCTTGCACGGCAGTGCCACGGCAATTTCTATAGGCCCGAAATATTCTCTGCGCGAGATCTCAGCTCCATTAAGCTCTTTTCCTTCCTTCATCGAGGTCGATCATCGCAACATCACACCCCTCCGCCCTGGTATAGTCATAAATCCATATGGCTCTCCTGTACTCTGAAGATACATCCCCAAATCTTCGCGGGTTTGAGGGATCAGAGGAGATTACGAAGAAACGTATACGTAGGGTGAATCCCGATTCCTTGTGTTGGCTTGTCTTCGCTTCCGAAAATGCGTTCAAACTTCATGGTGGTCTCAGCTCCCGCGCCTTCGACTTCAAGTCATTTATTCATAACCCCACCATACAAAGTTTTCGGAGGGGGTTACCACGAATCGTTCCTCGAGGTTCGGTCGGCAGATGCCTTTGCATTGCAGCGAGTGCCTAATCAACGACCGATCCATGCGCGTACATTACACGAGGGCGGTAATCGAGCCGCAAGTGTGGCAATTATTTTTGATTGCGACGATATGGAAGTAAGGGTGTATCATTTTAGGAGCGAATACATCCGTACCCGCACCTCCTATCACTATGCCTATCAACCTCCGTGACTCGGATGCACCGGATGCTACCTGGGAATAGCGACACGGGCCAGAAGCACATGAATAACGCATATCCGCACCGCGATGAGCGTCTCGATCTGTCAGGGCAGATAGTGTCCCTATTGGCTATACTGTGAGGGAGTCATGGGGGTGTGTGCTAGGAGGCAGGACGTCTTTTGAGACTTATGGAAGCCGTTATTAGGAAGGGTCTCGAACTCGAACGATAGGTGTTCGTCCGCACCCAAGCATAGTATCAGGTTCCTTTGTGATATTCTTTGATTAGGTCACACAGGAAGCCCGAGACCGTGCTGTGGGGACCTAGCCAAGCCCCCCCTTTTTTTTCCCGGCAAGAGGCGCAAGATACGACGTCCCAGGTCTCCGGGGCGCATAGTTCGCACATGTAAAGGGGAGATAGTAGGTGACTCTGGAACGAAGCTGAATGGCGATCTATGGTGAGAGTGAAAGGGGTGCCGTCAGACATGTTCACTTCTGGTCCTGTTTAACATGCGCTAGAACGGATGCAAAGCGTGACGGAACGATACTGAGAGGCTTGGAATACTATTCTAGGCAGTTGATGATAGCTCGATAGGCCACCCTTCGAGACTATCTAGACCGTATTGCCACCCCTTCAAATACGAAAGAGCTGCCGGAATTCTCAAGTGGAATCATGATTGGATAACATTCGGGTAGAGATAGCTCTCGGCTATAAAAACCTCGGGGAGATTTCACTTTCATGGGACTTGGAAGGTGGGGTTCGGACACGCGCGGATGTCGAATTCGTCGTCGCGCTGTCGCCATCAACACAAATTAAATATCAAGCGGAACCCCCACCACCATCTCTCCTTTCAACTCGGACAGGACTTTCAAGGCCCCTGCTTCCACTCTGCTCGTGAATATCGAGTCAACAAAGGAGATTATAAGGGGTAGGTGAGGGATTGTTCCACCGAAAGTCAGGATATAAGCATGGTCTCCGAAAACAATCAGCAGCGGATCCTTCGCCTACCCTCCATCATCTCGCCACCCTGATGCATCGTGTCCCAAATGGAATTCTTCGCCGCGCGCTTCTAGTCCTCCTCTGTGCTTTGCAGATGCTCGTCCCAGGATGTCTCGGTAAAGTCCTGAAAGGGAGCGAGAAAGCCAGCGTGATAGACACCGGCGACGCCCCGCCACTTCGCTACGACGTGCTTTCGCCATTTCCGTTTATCAGGCCGCGTGATGTACACCCCATAGACAATTTTAGCTACACGGGCGTCACGGGCCCCCTTGGCTGGGCAGGCCTGGACCCACAGAACAAGGCGTGCTCGACGTCCCGGATACAGTCGCCCATCAACCTCGATAGTTCTATCAAGCCGCCGCGAAGCCACCCGACCTTGAAGTTCGGGCGCGTAGAGAAGGCGGAGGTTGTGAATGTTGGGACGACGTTGAAGGTGTACCCGGCAGGTAGGACGACGACGTTTGAGGGGAAGGAATATGTCTTGAAGGAATTCCACTTCCATACACCGTCTGAGCATCGTATCGAGCTGGAGTACTTCCCCTTTGAAGTTCATTTCGTGCACAAGGCAGCTGGTACGTGTGCCCCCCTCCCAGGTAGTTTTCATGTCTTGTTGACAAAGTTGTTCATCTGTAGACAACACGTCGCTTGTGCTGGGGGCGTTGTTCGAACTGACTACCGACGGTTCGACGACGGACTTCCTGATAGTCCTCGCCGCAAGCCTGAGTAAACTGCGCAAGCCTGGCAGCACCACCGAGACGGGTCCACTCGACCTCCGGTCCGTTGAGCACCTCTTCGAGTCGACACCGTTGTTCCACTATACAGGCTCCCTGACTACGCCCCCTTGCACCCCTGGAATCATGTGGCTCGTCGCGAGGCAGAGGCTCCCGCTCAACGTACAGACGTTCCTCATGTTTAAGAAGGTGCTCAAGTTCAACTCGCGGTATACCCAAAATACGTTGGGTAGGACGAACCTCATCGAGGTAGCGGCGAACGATTTGCCGAAATAAAGCAGACATGGTGTTGTTAAAAGCTGTCATTCGGTGCCAGCGAGTCTCTTCCGGGGGTTATTCACAATTATTGTCGAGACATTGTCTTGGGGTTCTTTTTCGTTTGTTTATGGATTTCATATTC
Organism: Lyophyllum atratum; assembly: GCA_014905825.1. NCBI lineage: Eukaryota > Fungi > Basidiomycota > Agaricomycetes > Agaricales > Lyophyllaceae > Lyophyllum > Lyophyllum atratum. Next base: position 132,592 of record JACGCN010000009.1, on the reverse strand, counting down.
GATTGGCTGCACGGGTAGAAGATTCGGAAACTGTTGTATTAGGAAGGAATATTGGAACAAATTAAGCATCAGTTCAGAAAGAGACGAAAGACATTGAAGTTGGACGTGTGTATCCGATGGGTGGCAGAATGCGCGGGATATATGGAGGACCAACTCACCTGCGGATTTTCGAAGAAGCGCGTTATGCGCATACCGACGAGACTGGCGGGGCGATGACTTTGCCTTCGCACCCTGACATGTGTCGTCTTGGGAGTTCCTCTTTCTCTTCGCCGTACACAAGCCGTATAGGTGTCCCAAGCATATCAGTTGATGCCGTGTTGGCCGCAGGAAATGGAGGAGGATCCTTGATTTCATTCATTTGCTGTTCTCATTTCCCCGATTCATAATTTAAGATTACGACGCAGGGGTGAAAGGTGACAGTTAATAGTTTTCTTTTGTCTATCTTCCCGCGGCAGAGGTTGTGGAAAGGCCTGGCCCGTCTGGGAGAAGTATATTGACAATCAGACAACAAACGTCGATGGCGCCCCGATGGCAAGAGTTGAACCCGGGTTCGTGTCGCTGGCCTGCAGCTCTTCTACTTTACTCTCTGTGTCGCCGACATCTATTCTGTCATCTGAACCCTCGTCCAAGAAATCTGCCAGTATCAGCGACCGCAACACCGTGAACGTATCGGCTAGAGTATATCCGGCCGTCTTGCCTAAACGACTGGTGATAGTAACGAGTAGCCGGTTCCATTGGGGGTACCTGTTCGAGTTTAGCATATTCCATGTCCACTCGACGCCCTGTGGGCTGTCGGGATCTGGAATCCAGAGATCATGTCTTCGAAGCCACTTCATTCGGTTTGAATCTAGGGTACAGAAGGAAGCTAGATTAGCAAATATAGACCATATTGACCGTTACACGTACAGGGAAGAATACACTCGACTAACGACGGACATGCCGCTCCCCATGCCGTGACTGTAGCGAAATCCTCATCCAAATTACTCTCGACGGTGTCAATCTTCTCGCTACCGATGCAGTGAAGGTGAAGATGGAGGAGCGTCGAAAATCGAGATAGGAGTGCGGTGATGGCGTTCAAGTATTCCTTGGAGAAAGTAAAGTTATGGACGTTGGGGCAACGTGACGATCGCGGAACACACCTCGCTGGGGCGCGAATCCACGGCCAGGATATTGGTAATAATTAGAACATAGATATTCGGAAGCCACACCGATATGAGGTCGATCAAGTCTAAGTTCCAGCCACGTCTTCGACAGCTGACCAAATTGATGGTGTGGCCACTAGAGCGCTCCAGTGACCTGATGGCATCTTGCGGCGTGCCGTCCACCGCTTCCCAGAAAATGAATGCTGCGCGGAGGGACGCGTCGGGAACCAAGGCGGATACGCCCTCGCTGTTTCCGATGAAATATTGTAATTTTGGCAGAATGACTCGTGGAAGTACACTGCCCATGGATGAGGGAGTCAGAGCTTCGCTTGGTGCGGTTTGGAGATAAATTATTGTTGGATGGCGATTTAAGAATAAAATCAAGGAGTCCGTGAGAGCAAGATAGCATTCGAAGTGTCGGAGCGAATGAAACAGGGCGTTATTAAGGGTTTGAATATAGTTGGGATCGAGGACCATAAGCTTGAGCTCTTGCAGGTGTGGCAGATGTTCGAGGGCTGATCCAAGAATTGAGTAGAACGAAGCGAAATAATGAGAGCTGGCAGGCTCCGCAGGCCTTGAATCTACGATTCAACGGAGGGTGTGAAGACGAGGGATATAACACGCACGTATATATTATCGAAAATTGTCGAACTGCGGCGGCAGCTTCCTTCCTACGTGCCAAGGTACTGCAACACGCCACAACTGATGAAGGAGTATATAGGCAAATAACACGATAAACAGAAGCGACGGTTAAGGAGTGGAAAAGTTTCGAGACACGACAGAGAGAGAGTTGGGTATCCAGGTCGATGATGTCAGCGATTTCCGTCAGGAGCTCTAGTGGAAGGTTCAGAACGGAGAGTTCGAACATGTTGAGCGCTCATGAGCCTCCTGCGGTATAGAACGGACTAGTCTGTCGCAGAAAAGGAGATGTGATAACGGGGTGAGTGAAGTAAGAGAACGGACAACTGTTACTGGTCTCAACTGCTTCTCACAACGCAACGCGGAAAACACGAGTTTGGGCTGATGCCGTGATCGTGCTTCGGTGCTCAGCGCCGGAAGCAGTGGAAGTCGCCGGGTGATAAGGAATCCCGTAAGAAATCGCTGGGGGACGAGAAACGACTGTGGGGAGCTTGTGGGGAAAGCTGTGGAGGAGACTCTCCTGGAACTGGCTGCAGCAATTGTTCAGATCTGAAGCGTCACGCCGTCGGTCACACCACCGTGTCCTGCATTACGCGATGCCATCCGTTGGCACGGGTCCGACCACTGATCCTGACAATCCGATAAGTAGGCTGACCTGACAGCTAGCCCGTTTTGTGCAATCGTTTGAGTCCCTGCAAATAGTCCAGATGCCAGCGAGGTATGATCTGCATTACAAGGGACGCCAAAGAAGGACTCCATCCATTCACTTGCCCGATCTATGGTGTTGACCCCTTCGTCGCCACAAGGTCAGCCTGGGTATCAGCGCTTCAAGCGGTGGGAAGCGTTGAGGTGCAACCGATTAACTTGCTCCCACAGTGACCGATAGCTTTCAGTACTAACATAGGCAAATAAGTGGAAAATCGCCGAGAGCGTGACCTGTCGCGGCAACTTGTCCACTTCAGGCCCACAACTCAGTGGTATACATACGCTCCCGACTCGCTGGTCCCTATCCTATCGCTCGCCTGCTGAGGAGAAGATTCAACATACAAGTGTGAGAAACCACTCAGTTAAAAGCCACGTCTTGCAGCCAGCTGATGACCTTCGAAAACAAGGACTTTGCATGCACGATGGCATGATATGATGTGGTGCCCCAAGGTCTATTTCGCGCTACAGACGCCGTGTTCCAATATACTTGTTCATGTGGTACATCTTAGAAACCTCCGCTCAAGGTTCGCGCGGAGATCACCTTCTGATGGCACAAGCCAATGCCGAAATGCTACTTACAAAGAATCGAAGCATCGTCGACTTGAACGTTGACATCGCCTCTCACATTCTTGGCATATAATAGCCTGCCATAGCTCCGAAAGATCCTCGCTAGCGACAGCAGATTCGATTTCCTCGAATCCTGGCACCCTGCATCAGCCATCGACAACATTCGATATGGCAAGTAGCACGACCCTCAAGAGAGTCGAGGTGGATGGGATCAATGTCTTCTATCGCGAGGCTGGGCAGCATAACTCCTCCACTATACTGCTTCTTCACGGCTTCCCATCCTCCTCCTTTCAGTATCGGAATTTGATCCCAAAATTGGCGAGCACGCATCATGTCATCGTGAGTACGGTATGCTACTGAGAATTTTGAAGCTAATCGCAATTTAGGCTCCTGATCTTCCCGGGTTCGGGTTCACAGGTGAGTAAAGGTAGTGCTCGGAAGAATAACTTGGAATGATATCGTCCACCCTGTTCAGAAGTTCCTGCAGACCTGAAGTACGAATATACCTTCGATAACCTGGCAGCGACTATCCTCGCCTTTACGAAAATCTTAAACCTCACAAAATTCGCGGTCTACATTTTCGATTATGGTGCACCCGTCGGCTTGAGGTGCGTAAAGTTGGTCAGTAGCACCCTAATTATACGTGTTCACTTACGAGTTCCGCCAGACTAGCCCTTGCACGCCCAGATGCTATCACGGGCATCATATCCCAGAATGGGAACGCCTTCGAAGCCGGGTTGAGCCCATTCTGGGATGGACTTCGCAAGTACTGGACCGATCCAACAGCCGACAACCTCGCTCCACTCAAAGGGTTGACACAGCTTGAAGGAACAAAATTCCAGGTAAGATACTTTCTTCCTTTGGCTTCATTCCAGTCGGTTGTTGATATATTCCGTGAAGTACGTTCATGGCGAGGCCCAAGCGAGGCCAGCCCCGACGCTATACCCCCAGAAGCATACTTGTTGCAGAAAGACTCAGTCGGTGTAATAGAACGACTGATATATTCGGTATATACCTGTTGCAGAAAGACTAAAGTAGAGGTAAGTATCATGGTGTGATAAGTAAGTATACTATGGCACGTACCTCAGTCGGTGTAATAGAACGACTGAGGTACATGCATTCGTCCGGTCCGTCCGTATAGGTATAAACTGTACAGTACCAAAAATGCTTCCGTCTTTCTAAGCCTATCCCTCGACAGGGAGAGCGGGAGACGGGTCACGCGCGTCCCACGTGATCCTAACGCGTACACGCGATCCTATCTCCAATACTCCCCCGGACTCGTGTGACGCGTTAGGGTTCGCAGAGGCGCAGCGCGACGCAGAACTGGTGGTGCGCTGGACGTGGTAGTGCCTTGGTGAAAAGGTCCGCGATGTTTTCTGTGGTGGGGACAAGGGTGTACCGGATTTGAACTCCGACACCCCGGGCCGGTTGGTTAGTCCCAGCCCGAGGGCCCAAAAAAAGATTCGGAGGTCACCTAAATTCGGGCAATGTGACGACATATAATGCAAATTTACAGCTTATATTGTCCCAAATGACTCGCATTTGAGTGTCAATAATGATATCAAGCCGTAGAAAGTACCAGAAACAGACATTTTGTAAATTTCACAGTCGAAAGTGCTTTTTGAATTGAAATTCTACTCTACGTCTTATCTGTCCTCGGTGTCAAACAGTAATGGATCCGGGGCGAGGTCCTGCAGCAGGTGCTTCTGCACAGGTGAGTATTAGAGAGTGTGTATAGAGTAAGAGAAGAGACTTACTGTTCATCACATAGGTGCCTGTCGGTGTGCTTGATGCGGAAGGTTATGCCATTTGCCCAGATTGTGGACTGCGAGTCAGATGCGGAACGGCAGGGTTAGCTAACCTGGAAAAAAGACATCAAGGGACAAAAACATGCCTTGAACAGCGGGCAAGACGAGACAAGGCCGCGAAGCAGAAGAAGAACACATCAATCTTGTCGTGGATGCGTCCAAAGGCTGTCCCGGTGAAATCCAAGGTGATGGCGGCTCTATCAGTTGGTGGATCTGATTCTTCGTCAGTGTTAGAGCGTGTACACGAGGACGAAGAGGTCGTCGTATTGCCGACGCTTACCATGCCGGTTTTGCGCCTAAACGAGTCCCCCATCATTGGAAGGTTGCGCCGTCTTGTAGCGAGGATTCCGGACACAGTACCATTCGCCACCAACAACGACACCTTAGCCATATTCGGACGCGATCCTGCAGTCTTTGTCGACCCTGCAATTGCATCAGAAGAGATTTGGGAGGAAATGATGAACCCAACTTTGAAGCGTGTCTTCGGTTGGGGGACGGATGTGGATCCGAAATCTGTCATTCGGCGAGGGCCTTTGGGAATGGACGGCTTCGTGAGGTTCGTCGAGTATTACATAGACCGTGGAGTGCCAGCAGAGCTTGTCGAGGGGAAGCTCGAGTATCTGATTGAAGCCCTGGAAACGATGTGAGTACACGATCCCCTTAAAGCAATGCGAGAAATTAACATACATATGAAGGACGGAGGCCCAGCCCGCACCAGAAGGTCCTTCCTCCGTGGAACGGGTCAGCGAAGCACCGACTTCCACTGCACCCGTTACCCACGTCACCCCATCCCATCACTTCATCGACACACCCCTCTCGTTAGCAGAAGTTGAGCCCGTCGATGTCGATGCGATTTCTGAGACTGGATTTGGTGTGACGAAGAAAATCAGTGAACTAGCGTGCGCCGGATACCTCTTGCCCATACCCGATGGAAAGTCCCCTCACTCTTCCTACCCCTTTGGTCTACACGATAGTCGAAGCCTTCCATGGGACTACTCTGTTGAAAACTCGATCATGACTCTTCATTCGCGCGTATGTGAGAAAACCACTGTGGAGCGGGGACGAAGCTGTCAGGCATGTCGCAATCTCTCGGATAATCGCATCGTTGAAGCAATCGTCGACCGCATGAATGAAGGAGTGCCTGATAATGCCAACTTTGCTTACCATGGATTTTCGGGCCTTGTCGAACTTCTGCATCGCAAGACCACGCAGAATGGGTACTTGAAGTTTCGAGCACTGAACCAAGTGCGAAAGCTTCGTGGACAAGCAGCTGCGTTATCTGATCACAAGCGATTCGCCATGGCCATTGGTAGCGGGAAGTTTGAACGGGTAGATCGTCTCGTTAGCATCGGCTTGAAGCAGAGGAGGGGCATTCGCGGAATTTTGAGGCTGTATGATGCTGCTGCAAAGGGCGTGTATAAGCCAAAGAATTATACAGAGGAGGACGATATGCGAGGGTTGTTGTTGTGGAGATTGGGAGGGAATAGAATCGCACATATCGCTCACCGTGCTTTGGGACTCCCGGGTCTCACCACCCTGCGCAATCGCTCTATCATGCCACGTATGATTCCATCCCCAGGGAAACCGACCGTCCAGGAGGTCCAGAAAAATGTCGCAGCGACCTTCGAGAGTGTGCTGGGGTTGCTTGATGGCCAAGAAGTTGTTCACCAGGTGCTGATGCTCGACGAGATCGCGACAGAAAAGCGGGTGCGCTGGGATTTCAAGACCAATAAATTTCTGGGAGTGTGCCGAGCCCATGGACACAACACGTCGCTGGAGTTCACCACGGAGGATGACATGGAGGAATTGTTTCGGTGTATAGACGAAGGAGAAGTTCACACAGCTGCTGAGGTCAGTGCCTGACTTTTGATCGTGTCTCACGCTGACCTCTATCGCTTGACCCTAGGCAACGATTGGCGCACTAGGTGTCCTGAGCAACAACAATCGCATTTATCCTGCTCGTCCTGTCCTCATCTCGGGCGACTGTAAACGCGAGACTGGCCAACAGCATGCCAAACTAATCCAGACTCTTCTCGACGGCGTGAATAGCCAGCTTCCCACAACTAAACTGCGTATTGTGTCTATAGCCTCCGATGGTGAGACGCGACGGGGATCGTCCCTTGCGATCCTTACCTTCAAGTCAAAACTACCTGTCAGTTCGAAAGTCTTCCCACTCATCTCACCTCTCCGTCTCATGAATCAGCATGTGGGTGATGATGATATTACTGCTGACAAGGACTGGAAGCACGTTATCAAGCGTTTTCGAAACCTTCTTCTTCGAGTGCGAGGCATCGTTATAGCAGGTGTCCGAATTACCCCTTCCATCATTAAGATACACCTGCAGTCTATGGGCCATTCCTCGCAACACATCAATTCTCTCTTCAACCCCGAGGATCAACAGGATGTAAAGCTTGCTTTTGACTTACTGAAAGATATCTGGTCCTTTCCCCCGGCACGCGAAGGCTCGACTCCTGGCTTCCTCGCGGCGCGAGAGTCACTGAGGACCTTAGGGAAACTCCTCTATCACATGGTCTTTCCTTATCTCTGCATCGACCTCACCTTATCCGAGCAGGTCGAGCATCTGAGCGCAGCAGCACATCTCGCACTCGCGCTTTATTATCAATCTCGCCAACAGTTTATCCCGACTCTTCTCTACATTGACCTCATGATCATGATCAAGAACGTCATTTTTTGCATCGCAAAGGCCAAGATCGATAGTCCGGACGGCGCATTCTGGATCATACTCCTTGGTACTGATCGACTTGAAGAGCTTTTTGGTGTCCTCCGCACGATGATCGGAAACGACTCGAATCTCGACATCCTTCAACTCAGTGACCGCATCACTGGTACAATCGAAGTACTTAATATCCTAGCCAAGTACCCTCATTGGGATCGTGCTCCTCGCCGTCTTAAACTCCCCGCTATCACCCGTGACTTACTCGAGCTTCCAGACAGCTCTGACCATATCAAGCCTGGCTCGTGGAAAGGTAATGTATATGTGAAGTATGTCTCCCTTCAGACTTCATGGAAGCGCGGTCGGCTTCTTATAGAGAAGGAATGTCCCTTTGTGATAAAGGAACTCGAAGCCGTCGAGACTTGCCCAAGTGCGGACATCCTGTCACCGTTTGGTGTATTACTAGTCAATATCCCTCTCGATGACGACGATGTTGATGAAAGTGTAGAGCTCCCTGAATGTCCCTCACCACGGGTGCAATCTGCGAACACCGCATCGGATGTGGATGATGTTCGAGTCGAAATTGAAGACGCACTGGGAGAAGACGAAGAAGACGAAATCCCCGAGCATGGTTCCAACTCCCTGACATCATCAGCAGCTTCGACTTCGACATCGTTCGACCGCTTCCTCCTGGTTAATGGCAAAAAAATCCTGAAATCACGCGCCCTTTCCATGCGAAGCAGATACAACAAGAAGGCAAGCTCAACGGACCGTTTGAAACGTGTCCAAGAGGTAGAACGGTACACAAAACGGACGAATCCTGACACCGAGTTCAGCACGTCAGAACTCGGCCAACCGAGTCTCTTTGGCCATGACCCTCTCGCTACACTCGTTTCATGCGAAAACCGGCTCTGGCTCTGCATCGGCGAAGTCAACGGACTCAAAATCGACACCCAGAATGTCAGCCACATTCCTCTCGACGTACTCAATGAATCCACGGTTAGTGTATCGTATCAGGTGCTCGGATTCAGGCCGGCGACCTCAACGGATGATCCAAGCCTCAATCATGACTGGAGGTCGTATAAATTCTCCGACAAACATACATTCACAGTACCCGGCTGTCTCATCGAAGCCATCGACCCAACATACGTGACAAAAGAGCTTTTCCACTCTTTTTACTTGATGGAAAGCGGCACGATGGTCGCGCTCACATCAAGCCTCCTCGAAAAGTTCAAGCGCAGCGACAGGTCAAATATACCAACCTTGCAACGCACAAAGGAGTTTCCATACCGGGAAAGATCTGGTAAGTCTTTGGTATATTCACGAGATAAGTTAGCTGTTGAACTTGTACAGGGAAAGCTTGTTTTCTAGGTGATGCGGAGAACAGTACACTCGAACTATCCACCTCGCATGTTTGCCCAAGATGCTCGCCGGAAGTTCCTTTCGATACCAAGCATCCACAACAAACCTTGGCGCATGTTGGCGCGCACATTCTACACGATCGAAAACCCGGCCTCTCGACAGAACCATGTGGTCTGTGCCTTCGCCCTTCTGCACTCTGTCGATTCTTCTTGACCAAGAGCAAGGGCGCAGACGGCGGCCCTAAGATTGACACGACGCGGTCGCGTGGTTGCCCTAACATGGTAAACTTTAAATATGCTGTGGCGGCGAACTCGACAGCCACCTCACCGTGTTCAAATGTACCAGTTTCATGTCCTCTGTGTCCGGTTAAGACATCACCGGCGGTCTGGCGCTACAATTGGAAGGCCCACTTCGAATCAACGCATCCAACAGTGATCTTCGCTGATTACAGCTCGGTATCGGATCTTTCCAACTTCGAGAAGGCGGCAATGAAGCGTGTCTGGAAGGATCGTCACAAAGTCATCGTTAAGCGCGTGATAAAGAAGCAGCTTCCTCACCTCGAGGTTTCAGCCGCGCATAGCTCGCGTTTAGCACTCGTGTAAGAGAAGTTGTTTCATTCAATCATATTCCGTGTTGACGCCAGGATAGTGGACCGATGGAAGGTGACGATGGCCTGGAGATCGATGCCGCGAGTGATGAGGCTGGAGCCGACTCTGAAAGCGAGTCCGACGAGTTTCAAGCGCAGGAGGATGCTCACAGCGCAGAAGGCGACGGCAGCGGCTTACATGCGAGCGAGAACGAATCCAGAATTGGCGCGGAAGAACCATTTGAGGACTGGGTGAGTGAATTATTATTTAGCATTGGATAGGTACTCACCAGAGAGCTCGATCCCAATTATCCAGCCCTATTCGAATCCACCCAGTCCACTGCATTTCCCTAACGAGTATTCCTGTAATTTGCTGGATAGCTCAGCCTCCTCGCATCCACCAAGTGCCGATGTGCCCAGCGAGGATTCCACGATGCCGGGAGGTGCCTCAAACTCGATGTCTGCCTCGCCGCCTGTCAATCAAGGACAAGAGCCATTGGTACATCCAGACTCACCTACAGGTCGTGTTTCAGTACACCCAGCCGTGGATGAGGAGCCTCCGGCCGCAGCGTCTCGCAACATCTTGAATGCCGCATTTGTCCCGCCACCTGTCAATGAAGCCCAAGGCACGCCCGTGGCTGAAAACTCGCGTTTGTGCCGTAAGCGGAAGCCGACTGCTATTGCAGGCCGTGGCGAGTGCTTGTGCGGAGCGATCGCGGAGGAGTCGATGGAAACTGTCAAGTGCAATAGGCTTGGTTGTGAAACAGGCGTTGTGAGTCATTCCTCGCTGAGTGAAGCCTAAAAACTTACCTTCTGTGTATCATAGTATCATTTAGTATGTGTTGATTTGGAACTAGCACTCCGTGGTTGGGTCTGTGATTCTTGCTCGTCGTCTGGAACGGCGAAGAGAGCAAGAGCCGCTCGACGACGATGATCTCACAGTGGTCGGAAATCGGAATTACTATATATAGACATGTGCCTGATTACGTAGTTGGTTAGTCCCCTGCTCATGGTCGAAAAAATAATTCCGACCCCGGGTCAGTTTTTCACAGGCCGGTACACCCTTGGCTGGGGATATATGTGATGGCCACATCGCCGGCTTCGACGCGTTCGCGGATAAAGTGATGGCGGACATCGATGTGCTTGACGCGGTTATGGTTCCTTTTGTTTTCTGCGATGGAGATGGCGCCGTTGTTGTCGCCATGAAGCACAGCGGGGCGAGGCTGCGGATAGCCGATCTCCTGGAGGGACGCGTACATCCACTGAACCTGTTCAACCGCTCGCCCCATAGCCATGTATTCCGCTTCGGTAGTGGATGTGGCGACGGTTGCCTGGTACTTCGCTCCCCACAGCGTCGGTCCACCGGCCTGGATGAAGACAAGCCCTGTGACTGACCGACGTGAGTCGCTGTCAGCAGCGAAATCCGAGTCGACGTATCCGTGGGGAGTGTAGTTGTCGAACCCATGTCCCCCGTAGCGTAGTTTATAATGTAAGGTCGCCTTGATATACTGGAGGACGTGCATAAGTGCCTGCCAATGCGCTTTCCCTGGGTTCGATGAGTAACGGCTGAGAGAGGCGACGGCGAAGGATAGGTCTGGGCGAGTCCCGATCTGAGCGTACATGATCGCGCCGAGCACCTCGCTGTAGGGTTTATCCTCCATGAATTGTCTGTCTTCGTCGGTAGTGGGCGCTTGCGACTTGTTGAGGACGACGCCAGGTGGTAGTGGGGTGTATTTCGGCGCGCAGTCGGTCATCCCGTGGCGGTCGAGAACTCGCTTCAGATACTCCTCCTGGTCCATCGTGAGGAGGCGCGACTGTCTGTCGCGTATGACACGGATGCCGAGTACGAGCTTGATGGGCCCGAGGTCCTTTATCTTGCAGTTCTCCCCCAGTTCTCGTACCGCTCGCTCCCATTCCTTCTTCGAAGTGGACATGCCGGTGGTGTCGTCTGTGTACGTGCTTGTGATAGTCCTCCCCTCATCATCCATCCTCGACCTCACCGATTGATCCGCCCTAGACCGTATATACCCCATCCTTCCCATGTCCTCGTCCAATGTTTTCCACCAATTGTATGCTCCGTCCATAGTCCCATATATCGCCTTGTCCACCAGCGCCACGAGCCCCCTCTTATCATCCGACGCGTCCTCCCCCTCGATCCTAGTTCCTGACGACGGTGTGATCTCAAAGATCTGGCTGGGTGTGACTTCGTAGCCCTCGGGCTGTTCCATGAGGACCGGTACCTGGTTCGGCGCGTTGAGATAGGCGCTGGCGTAGTCAATTTGCCATATCTCGAGGTCCTCGAGGGCGCCCAACGCGAGGTTGATCCGTAGTGACTCGTATTTCACCACGGACGCGTAGCTTGCGAAGAAGTCGACACCTGGGATCTGGGAGAAACCCTTTGCCACCAATCGCGCCTTCCTCCCGCAGACTTCCCGTCTGCGTCGTACTTCAGCGCGAACGTCCACCTATTCTTCATAGTCCTCGCCCCATCCGGCCTCTCAACCAATCTCCACACCTTTCGCTCGTGCATCCTTGCTATCTCCTCATCCATGGGTCCCTTCCACAAGTCCGGTCTCGTCATTGCCTCTGAGTACGATTTCGGTATCCATCCGTCGATGTCTGTGGTGGCAGAGAGTGCTGTGCCCGTGGGGATCTTGTTACCTCTGGCCCAGTCGAGACCACGGGCCGCCGCGGAGGCCTCGTCTGCTTCTGTGGCAGCTGCGTTGACAGCCGCCGATGATGGGTTTTTGATGCGCGCAGAGCGGCGTAGCTCAGGCTCGGGGGCGGGAGCCTCGATTGCGAGACGGTCCGGACCGGGTGCTGGTGGCGCGATGTTCTCTTGGATAGGCTCGTCAAAGATTAGCTCGACGAGTTCTGGTACATCGTGTTGGGTCTATACTATCCCCGTTTCTTATCCCCGCGTCTGTTCACGTGACTCGTTGATATACCTCCCGGCTTTTGCCCCATCGCATCCTCAGTTGTCTTTCCATTTCCCCTGACACTGAGGATGTACGTATACCTACTCGTCATTCATCTTTTCCTCACTCACTTACTTGATCCTAGCACTGTCGTTTCGCGTGTTCAGGTATAGATACAAAGTTGTCTTTCCATTTCCCCTGACACTGAGGATCACTGTCGTTTCGCGTGTTCAGATTCACCGGGCCATCAGGTTATGGGCGCCCTAGATCTATAACACAGGAACACCTCGTGTCTCGGAACCGACAACTCACTTTTCCATAGGTTTTTGCCTCAGTTATCTCCATCGCCGTTGCCATCGATCAACGCGATCTTAATCGATCACGATCTCTTTTATTGCCTCCGTCCACCAGCATGGCCGAGGACCCATTTGGATCCGCTTTCGATCACCTCGATCTCGGTGGTAATCCCCTCTCCCCGTCGCTTTCTGCCTCGACGCCGACTCACCAGCATATACCTGCATCGGTCACTTCGCCAACACTCGCTCCGTGGTCCCAGACGCATCGGCAACCGCCCCAGTCATCCAGTCTCCATCCTCCGCATTCTTTCCCTGTTCGACCTTGTTCAGATACGTACCTACTTAATAATCGTCCTCCATCTTTAGCTTCGTGGTGTCAGACCCAGGCCCTTCATTACCCTTCGACTTACTCTGAACCTCCTTGTACTCCTGCCCAAGGCATCCCTGCACCCGCATATATCAACATTCCTGAACTCATTCCTCTTCCCCCTTCCACCATAGCATCGAGCAATCCAAATATTCCTGCAGCCCATCCTAATACAATGAATGTTCCTCCAGTAACTCCTCACCTTTATAATCGTTATCCCGCTACTTCTGCTTCTCCATTTCGTCCTCGTTCTACAGTTCAACCTGCTCCCCGTTATCCCCAACAACATCTTTTCTCTCCCATTTTAGATCATCAACCTCCCATTCCTCCCCCTCCCCCTCCCCCACCTCGTCCTCCTTCTGCTGCTCTTTCCCCTCCAAGTTCTGCTCGTCCCTCTTCTGCTGCTTTTCGCCTCCTTCATCACGCTGCATCTGCCCCTCCCCCCGCTCGCGCTACGTTTACCCCCACCCCGCCGAAAGGCTACGTTCCTCCTTTCTCACCCACTCCCAATCGTTTTGCAAACCGAAATATAGATAATCTTACTCCCCTTCCGAAACATCAATTCACGCCTGCTTCGTCTCGTCCCCATTCCGTTTCATCGTCTCGTTCTTATTCTTATCGCTCTCATTCTGTCGCATCTTCTGTTCCCGCAATTCCAAAGCTCTCGTTACCAAACCCACAAATTGTACCTGCTGCTACTGCTACTGTACCCACGTATACTAAGACTGATCTTCCTATTGTCACTCACATTCCTACCCTTTCCTCCCCGGATGACTGGACCCGGTGGTACTCTGCCGTCACGTCGCTGATCGAGAGTGTTGGCCTTTACGGACACATTGCTGCGCCTCCGCCGCCTGGTATGTTTGCCGACCCGTCGAGCGTCCCCACCTTCGCTCCCCAGCTCACCGCTACCTTCACGGACGCCGAACGCACCGCATATCTCGCTTGGTGGAGAAATGATGACATCGTTTCCTACGTCCTCTCGACCAAGGTCTGTCCTGCTGGGAAGGCGATCATCCCCGACAAACGCGACGCTTTTGGCTACCCCCAACGAGTCGCTCGAGATGTGCTCGATATCCTAAGGAAGGAGTATAGTGTTGGAGAAGCTGGCGCAGCTGATATCGTCAAGACTGCCGTCTACCGCCACCAGGCTACCCTCGACACCGTCGCTGCCTAGGTCCTCGCTTGGCGCGATGCTGTTTTGAAGCTCCAAGGCACACCATGGGACTTCTCGGAGTACGACCGCGTTCAAAAGTTCATTGATGGCCTCCCTCAGACGTTCCACTACCAAGCTCTTCGCAACAGAGTTCGGACTGGTTTCGCTCAGAACCCTCCCAATGGCACTGTCTCCTTCGAAGACGCTGCACGTGAAGCCACTACCATTGACATTGAATATCGCCGCACGACTTCATCACTCATACGCAATAAGAATCCTAATCCTCGTCCTGTTCGCTCTGCTCCTACTCCTACTTCTTCGTCTGCTACGCCCGCCGTTAACACCACTACAACCCTTACGACCACAGACTCTCGTCCGGTTTGCTCGAACTGCGGACGCCTTGGCCATCTGGGACCGCAGTGCTGGGAAGAAGGAGGTGGCGATGTTGGTGGTCGGGAGCGTTACTTGGCAAAGAATCGTGCACATCTTGCTACCATCGAAGAATCCGCAGATAATACCGATGTTGTAGAATCTTCCAACGAGATCGTTGAGGCTTATGTTGCGTGTTCCCCTGAATTCATCAAGGACGCCATCGCGGATGCCTCGACTCGCTTCTACCATGAATTTGTCGACGCGACCGAACCAGTCGTCCTCGCATCCCTGTCGGAACGTTTCAACTCGATCCTTGATTCCGGTTGCAACGTCCACATCATCAAGGATAAGCGGCATTTCTGGACATACCATCCTGAACTCGCCACCCCAGTTGGAACAGCGAACTGTGGTACGCTCAAAACCCTTGCGAAAGGGGAAGTCCGGTTTCGCGCCCTTGTTGATGGTGCCCACATCACCATTCGCCTTCAGGACTGCCTTCATGCTCCTGATGTTCCGATCAACTTACTATCTGTCGGAACAATGACTGAGAACAACCTCAAACTCGTTTTCGAGCGCGACGCAACCACTATCCACCTCCCCAATGATGGTCCCTCCATAGACGCCACCGTTGTCCGTCGTTTGTCGTTTCTTCAATGCGACTTCATCCCACCAGTCGTATCTGTCGAACAGGACATCTCGCTCCCAGCCATCGCCCTAAATGATTCAGGTACCACTTTTCCGCGTGTCGAGGCAACACCAGAATTGTGGCATCGCCGTTTCGGACATCTTGGCCTTGATGCGACGCGTGCGGTTTTGACAAAGCCCTATGCGACTGGGGTTGAGTACACTGGTCATTTCTCAACCAGTCATTGTATCCCTTGTCTTATTGGGAAACACCCACAACACCCTTATGATCATTTTGGCCGTCGCGCCGAAGAGGTCTGCGAGCTTCTACACATGGACACCTGTGGCCCTTTCCCCGTCCAAACCCCACATGGCAAGACTGTTGAGGTTAGACTTAACCAAGACCCATATCACGCTACGTATCTCATATTATTTCCTTTTTCGTCCACGGTCACTATAATTAGATTCTCGCTTATTCGTTACGCCTCGATGCCGTGCATCGAGACCTCCATTCAATTCAGTCAAGCCGGCGCTTATTTGCTAGTCTTTATTCGAACTCTATTTCCTTCGTGTACATACTAGACGTACCTACACAGACCACCCTTAGTCGTCTTTACACACCGTGTCTGGACACTAAGGGTGAGCATTCTTACTTACTTCTACTTTACCGTTCGTTACTGATTGACCTCGTAGTTTACTTATTTGTGATATTCTACAGGTCAATACCAGTCGTCTTTACACACCGTGTCTGGACACTAAGGTTTACTTATTTGTGATATTCTACAGGTTATGGGCCCCGCCGTTAGCTTCTAAATCACCCAGACACAAACCAGACGAACTCAAACATTCACTTTACCCACATGGCTACCACTAGCAACAACCCACCCATCTTTCCCGCCGACGAACAGTTCGACGGCTCGAACTACGTTACATTCCGGAAACGGATCCTGCTGGCAGCAAGGGTTCGCGGTGCTCGCGATTACCTTGAGGGCAAGATTCCGAAGCCGTCCCCATTACCGCTAGGCGCCTTACCTCCCGAGCCTACGGAATGGCAGTCTCCAACCCCCTCCATTACGGAGTGGGACAACCGTGACGCCTGGGCTTTAGCCCTCGTCGTTTACAACACCAAAAACCCTACCGGACTCGGTATCGAGCAGGAAGGGAGCGCCGCTGAGGCTTGGAAGACACTCACCGACACCTATGGTACCTCGGGAGAGCTCGCTGCAGCTGCCGCCGAGAAGACCTTGCGGAACATCCAGTACACTGATGGACGCGACTTCCCTACCCATTTAGCAGCACTACGCACCGCTTGGTCTACCGCCACCCAAAAGGGCGCCAACATCGACGACACCGCTTTCCGAGCCATCGTCATCGGTTCACTCCCAAAATCGTGGAACGTCGTCATCGCCACGATGCGCCACACCAAAACGTCTGCAGAAGCCACCGCCGCTTTACTACTCCACTGGGACCTCGAAAAGGGGGACACACCTGTCGTACCCACCACGACTGCCCTGCAAGCCAAAACTTCGTCGTCAAAGTCCGACCTTCTCTGCTCCAATAACAACTGCGGGAGGAGGGGTCACCTCGTCAAAGATTGCTATTGGCCGGGTGGTGGAAAGGAGGGTCAGTTTCCCCCAAATTTCCGTAGTAGGGCGAAAAGCGGTACCTCTACACCCGTGGCAGCGGTCGCTGACACCAACACTACCCCTACGGCCCACATCGCATCGACGACCCCGAACCCCGACGCGTCGCGTGTAACCTACGCTTTAGCAGCGGCCATTGTCCCCACCTCTGACTCCATCCCCTCCTTTTATCCTGCCGCCTTCTTCGATGCCGCGAACAAGTTCCTCACCACCGCCATGGTCGCGAAAAGTCACGTCCCCACCTACGCGGACTCTGGCGCGAGCGATCACTGTTTTGTAGAGAGATCGAGCTTCTTGGATTATGAGGAGTTCGCTGTGCCGCGTCAAGGACAGCCAGCGAATCGGGGGGGTACTTTTCGTATCATGGGGCAGGGAACTGTGAAAAGGACGGTCATAGTGAATGGAGTGGAATCAGACCTTATGTTTCGCTCGGCGCTGCACACACCAGACCTCGCCGCGAACTTGATTTCCATTGGGAAATTTGATGCCGCTGGCTTCACCGTCACCTTCTCGAAGGGAAAGGCTACGTTCACCGATCCAAAGGGGAGGGTTTTCATGGTGGGCATCGGGGAGAATGGGATGTACCGCCTCGAATCTGTGGGAGCCACTCGAGCGCCTGTCCAGGTGATGGTCGCACGCTCGCTCGACATACCCGTCAATCTCGATACTTGGCATCGTCGCATGGGGCACGCCGGCGTTACTGGCATACGCAACCTGGTCAGAAAGGGACTAGTTGATGGGTTACACGTTCAGGGGAACTTAGCTGTGGAGGGTCTATGCGAGGACTGTGTGTATGGGAAACACGCAGCTCGCCCCTATGATGGCATAGTCGTACCGGAGACCAAACCGAATGAGAGGTGTCATATCGACCTCTGGGGACCCGCGTCCACACCATCCCTCGGGGGAGCCCTGTACATGATGCTGGTGGTCGATGGGGGAACATCTAGGATGCGTGGGTTTTATCTGTCAAGGAAGGACGCAGTAACCACATTATCAGCGTTCAAGTCCTACCACCAGGAATCCGAACGTCAGACGGGTCAGAAGTTGTTGAGGTGCCGCATTGATGCAGGCCGGGAGTGGATAAACGCATTATGGTTCGAGTACTGCGGTGAGCACGGGATTATTCTGGAGGTCAGCACCCCATACGCGCACCCCCAGAATGGACTTGCCGAACGTTCTATACGCACCATCATAGAGGGCGTTCGGTGCATGCTCGCCGACAGCGGTCTTGCGAAGTACCTTTGGGCCGAGGCCGGGAACACCGGGGTATATGTCCGTAACCTCATCCCCTCTTCGCGTCACCCCGATGTAGTTCCCGAGGAGGCATGGACTGGGAAGCGCCAAGGTGTCGCACATCTACGCCCCTTTGGCTGCACGGCATTCGCTAAGATCCCGGAGGAGCTCGTGGTTTCTAAATTGGACCCTCGATCGATCCGTTACGTCATGGTCGGGTACTCGGACAACGGATACAAATTGTTCGATCAAGGCACGCGTTCTATTATTACCAGCCGGGATGTAATCTTCGACGAGGGCGTCGGACACCGCGCCATCACCATCCTCAGCGACGACCACCTTCTCGCCGACGTCGAACCACCCATTGATCCAGCCACCCCTGCCATTATTCCTCGCAAGCAACCTATTGCGCCCCGTATTCGTGACACCGATGGTCCACTACACCCCGCACCCCACACCCCGGATGAACCCCACACACCTGCGGCTGCACCACCAGCCCCGGATGACTTACCCCTTGCCTTGCGACGATCCCGCCGTCACGCGGATCCCACGCCTGCGATCATAGCCGCGCGCGAAACTCAGGATAGGGAGGATTCTGCACGCGCCGCTGGCGAAGATTGGGCTACTGACACCCCACACCCGGAGGCCGCCAACGACATGCACGCGTTCTTGGCATCCTTGACCACCACCACCTCGTCCTCCGATGATTACCTGCCTAAACACTACGGGGAGGCCGTGCGCCGTCCTGATCTGTGGAACGCGCCGATGGAGACGGAGCTTAACATCCTGCAGGATCGGGAGGTGTTTCGACTTGTGCCTGCGTCGTCTGTACCTCCTGGGAAGAAGGTTATAGATTGCATGTGGGTCTACGCGCACAAGTTCGACGCGGATGGGAACATTGTCAAGCGGAAGGCTCGCTTGGTGGCGAAGGGGTTCTCTCAGGTGCAGGGGGAGGATTTTGATGAGACTTATGCGTCCGTCGTGCGCCTCGAGTCCATGCGGATGACCGCCGCCATCGCTGCTGACCAGGGTCTCCACATCTGGCAGGTCGATTTTGTATCCGCCTACCTCAACAGTGTCTTGGAACACACTGTCTACATGCGCGTGCCGCCCGGGTTTCGTGGGGGGGAGGGTAAGGTGTGCCTACTCCTCAAAACCCTGTACGGCATGATGCAGGGCGGGTATGACTGGTGGCATAACCTCGACCGCGCCTACACCAAAATCGGGTACCGCTCCTCACGCGCTGACAACTGCGTACGCTCGAAGATTGTCAACGGCGAGCGAACCATCACCTGCACGTTCACTGACGACATCTTCGGGGTATCATCCACCACCGCCGGGTCCACTGTAGCGAAGAAGGAGCTAGCTGGGTGCTACGAGATCAAGGATCTGGGGGAGCCAAAGTATATTCTGGGTATGCGGGTGGACCGCGACGCGACCACGGGTGCGATTTCCCTCTCACAACGGGCTTACCTCGAGCGAGTACTACAGCGTTTCGGCATGACAGACGCGAACCCCCATCCTACCCCACTTCCTGCCGGCCTACGCCTCGACGACACCCAATCCCCTCGCTCAGATGCAGACCGTCTATACATGAAGGATAAGCCGTATCGCGAACTCCTTGGGTCACTCATGTGGGCACAAGTCGCCACCCGCCCTGACATTTCGTTCGCTGTCGGTCTGCTCGCCCGCTTCCAATCGAACCCCGGCCCAGCACACTGGAAGGCTATGACGCATGTCCTGGGATATATCAAGGGTACATTGGACTATAGCATCACGTACTCTAAGGGGGCGGGCGGCATCAAGCCTATAGGATATGTGGATGCGGATTATGGGGGAGACTACGATACCCGTAGGTCTACGAGTGGGTATGTGTTCATGATGGCTGGAGGACCCGTTTCCTGGAGCTCGAAACGACAGCCGACCGTCGCTCTCTCTACCACGGAGGCCGAATACATGTCCTTGACGCGTGGAGCGCAACAAGGACTCTGGATGCACAACTACCTCGCCGAGGTGGACCTCACGCAAGCGCTGCCGGCCACGCTTCGTTGTGACAACACCTCCGCCATCGCACTGACGCGCACTACCAAGGGACACACCCGCGCGAAACATATCGATATCCGACACCATTATATTCGCGAACGCGTCAAGGACGGAGACATTGAAGTTATACACATCCCATCCTCCGACAATCTCTCCGACATCTTCACCAAACCACTTCCTCGACTACTCCACGAGCGCTTTATCGGACTCCTCAACCTCAATTAGGATCTTGGTCGTCTGGGGGAGTGTTGAGGTTAGACTTAACCAAGACCCATATCACGCTACGTATCTCATATTATTTCCTTTTTCGTCCACGGTCACTATAATTAGATTCTCGCTTATTCGTTACGCCTCGATGCCGTGCATCGAGACCTCCATTCAATTCAGTCAAGCCGGCGCTTATTTGCTAGTCTTTATTCGAACTCTATTTCCTTCGTGTACATACTAGACGTACCTACACAGACCACCCTTAGTCGTCTTTACACACCGTGTCTGGACACTAAGGGTGAGCATTCTTACTTACTTCTACTTTACCGTTCGTTACTGATTGACCTCGTAGTTTACTTATTTGTGATATTCTACAGGTCAATACCAGTCGTCTTTACACACCGTGTCTGGACACTAAGGTTTACTTATTTGTGATATTCTACAAAGACCCATTTCCATGTCATACTCGATGATCGCTCGAACTACGGTAGTACCGAACTACTTGCTCACAAGGACGACGCTGTTGCCCATTACAAGTCAACTGAGGCCAAGTGGGAACGGAAGTCGGGTAACAAGGTACACACTGTCAGGTCCGACGGTGCTGGCGAGTTCACTGGTGGAGAATTGCGAGATCATTTCAACACTCGGGGTATCATACACCAGGTCACCGCTCCCTATGCTCACTCGCAGAATGGCAAGGCGGAACGATATATTCGAACTCTAGAGGAAACTGCTCAGACACTCATGGCCGAGTCCGGCCTTCCACCTTCGTTCCATGGCGACGCAGTGCTTACTAGCCAATATCTCCGCAACAGACTCCCTACCTCGACTCTCCCTCCTTCCACTACGCCTTATGAGGTCATGGAAAAGACGAAACCTGACCTCTCCCACCTCCGCGTATGGGGTTGCCAATGTTTTGTCCTGATCCCTTCCGAGCTCCGTACAAAGGGTGGTCCGAAGCGGTTTGAGGCCATTTTCGTCGGCTACGAGGAGCACAGAGTTGGCTGGAGAGTCCGCGACACGAACGGCAAATACCACTTCTCACGAGATGTCGTTTTCAATGAGAACGTTCAAGGGAAACTCAAGCGTGTTCCTACTACTGAGCCCTTGCCAACTACCATCGTCTCCCCACCTTCATCGCCGACGCCATCCACACCTCCCCGTGAAAGTTTGACCCCTCCTGTGGTTCCTACACCTCCTCCTCCCGTACGCCCCCGTCGCAATGCGGCACTTACGGATAAAGGCCGGATGTATACTGAAGCCATTCGACTTCGCGATGAAAACCTCGTCCGTCTCCGTGCTAACCGTACGAAAGACAACGCTGGGTCTGTCCATCCACAGCAGACTCTCCCGGCGATTATGGACTTTCTGGGAATTCTTAACTCCCAGGAATTCAGTCACGATCCTGAAGATCTAGTCTCCCTCGAGATCCCTACCATTCTCGACTTCAAAGCCTTCCTTGCACATCCTGATCCACTTCGGTTCCGCATACCCCCAAAATATAACCCTGATCGACCTCCCGACAACTATACTGAAGCCCTCCGTCGTCCTGACCGCGATATCTGGCAAGCCTCAATGCGCCGCGAATATGACAGCCTCCAAGAGCTTGGTGTTTTTAAACCCACCTCTCTGCCCGCTGGTCGCAAGGCTATCGGCGTTCGCTGGGTATACGATTTCAAGTTGAATCCTGACGGTTCGATCATTCGTGGAGCGGAGAAGTCTCGTCTGGTTGCCCTGGGCTACCTCCAACGTCCAGAAGACTACGGCAGCACTTATGCGCCAGTCGTGAAGATGTCCAGCATCCGGATTGTCCTCGCCTTTGCTGCTCAGCACGACCTCGAGCTCATGTGCTGCGATGTTAAGACTGCGTTCTTGAACGCCCTCTTGTCACATGAAGTCTACTGCAAGCAGATCCCAGGATTCCCAGAATCTGACCCCAACACTGTCTACCTCGTCACTCGCGCCCTTTACGGGCTCAAGCAGTCCTCTCACGAGTGGTACAATCGTTTCCGGCAGGTCATTGAAGGTATTGGCCTCATCCGTTGTGAAGTTGACCATGCGGTTTTCTACGGCCGTTTCTCGTCATCGCCTGATCCCTCGGTCCCCATGCCCAAGTCTGGCGCCGACCTCATCATCATAATGCCAGTACACGTCGACGACTGCCTCACTACCACCAATTCCGTCCCACTCTACAACTGGATTCTTGCCGAAATGAACAAGAGTTTCAAGGTCGTCGACCTTGGTGCCGCCTCCCTTTACCTAGGTATACGTACTAATCGTTCGTGACCGTCCGAACCGAAAGTTATGGCTCTCCCAAAAGCATTTTATTACTGAATTACTTACTACTTACAATCTCCTCGATGCCCACTCCTTATCTCTACCTCTCCGTCATAGCATGTCTGATCTACCCGAGGCTCCGCCCAACTCCCTTCCCGAAATCCCCGACTCCGAGGTCACCGTTCACTACCAGCGCCTGGTCGGCTCCATTCTGTACCTCGCGCTCTGCACGCGCCCCGATCTTGCCTTCACTGCCATGTCGCTTGGACAATTCAACGCCAATCCAACTCGCACCCATCTTCTTGCTGCCAAAGGTGTCCTTCGCTACCTCGCAGGTACCGCCGAATACTCTCTCGAGTACAATTTCGAGCAAACGCCAGTTGGACCGCCGCTGCAACTCCTTCTTCCAAGCAACTGTGGCATGATGGATGCCGATTGGGTGTCTGATGTGAAGACTCGCAGGAGTGTTTCCGGATATGTGTTCTTCATGTACAGCAGCCTCATTTCCTGGAGCTCCGTTCGCCAGCGGACTACCGCTCTCTCCTCGACTGAAGCAGAATACATGGCGATGTCGCATGCGATGAAAGAGGCCCTATGGATCCGGTTGTTCCTCCACTCACTCAGTCTCCCGGTACCTCATCCATTCCCGCTCCTCTGCGATAATCAGAGTGCTATTATTCTTGCCAACTCTGATAATACTTCCTCTCGCTCCAAGCACATCGACATCCGCTATCATTTCATCCGTGAACACATCAAAACGGGATCCTTCGCCACTTCTTGGGTACCGACGACTGCTATGACCGCCGACATACTTACAAAGCTCCTACCTCTCGCTACTCATCTCGTACACTGCAAATCTCTTGGACTAGTCACTCGCGCATGACATATCCCTCCTTCCCGTCCTATATCGTACTTCCCTCTTCACTTCCGCGTTGATGGGGTTGTGTTGGGTCTATACTATCCCCGTTTCTTATCCCCGCGTCTGTTCACGTGACTCGTTGATATACCTCCCGGCTTTTGCCCCATCGCATCCTCAGTTGTCTTTCCATTTCCCCTGACACTGAGGATGTACGTATACCTACTCGTCATTCATCTTTTCCTCACTCACTTACTTGATCCTAGCACTGTCGTTTCGCGTGTTCAGGTATAAATACAAAGTTGTCTTTCCATTTCCCCTGACACTGAGGATCACTGTCGTTTCGCGTGTTCAGATTCACCGGGCCATCACATCGTCTTCGGGCTCGTCGTCTGGCGCGGGCAGTAGGGTGCGGTTAGGGGGTCCTTCCTCAAAGATGACATCACGAGATCTGAAGATGCGTCCGTTCGATCGATCGAGGAGCTTGTAATCGCCGCGCCCGAAATAGCCGATCAGCACACATTTGACGGATCGGGCGTCTAATTTGCTTCCGCCGTCCTCCTCGGGGATCTTGGCGTAGGCGTAGCACCCAAAGGGTCTGAGGTGAGCGATGTCGGGCTTCTTCCCAGTTCGGATCTCGTATGGCGATTTCCCTGGGTGGCGTGATGAGGGGACGAACTGTGACAGATAGACAGCTGTTGCCATAGCCTCCCCCCAGTAGTGAGGAGGTAGTCCGGCATCGACCAGCATGCTGCGTCCGCGGTCCAGGATCGTGCGATTCATGCGTTCCACCACGCCATTGGCTGCGGATGAGTGGGGGGCGACCGTTTCGTGAGTGATCCCGAACCGTTTGCAGTACTCTTCCCACACTGAATTGACAAACTCTCCCCCACCGTCGGTGCGAATCACCTTCAGCTTCAACCCTGTCTGCCTTTCCATCGCCGTGTGGTACGCTGCCAGAACCGCCCCCGTGGTCTCCTTGGTTTTATCCGCCAAGAAGTAACCTTCCGTCCCTGCACCTCCCTGATCGCACCCGAGCATCATGTATTGCTTCCCACCGGTCGTCTTTACGCGTGCTGGTCCCCAGAGGTCGAAGGCTACGCGCTCGATGGGTTCGCATTCCGGTATCACCTCCTGATCAAAAGGTCGGCGTGAATGCTTCCCCATTATGCAATCCTCACAACGACCCCTCGAGGACGCCTTCGTCACGTCGAGGCCGTCGACGATCTCCTTTCTGATCATGTCGCGGAGGATACTCTCCCCGGCGTGGCCCAGTCGTCGGTGCCACGTCTCGATATCGGCTGGTTGTTTTAGGGAGCGCGCTGACATCGCCACTGGTCGGTTGACGAATTCGACGCGATACATGGTTGCGTTGTGCGCGTCGCCACGCATGAATGGTTTCCCGTCGGGTCCGTAGAATGTGGCGCATCCGCCGCCGAAGATTATGGTGCAGCCCTTTTGGTCGAGGGAGCCGATGGATATGAGGTTGTGGTCAAGGTCTGGGGTGTGTAGCGCGCCGTCAAACGTAAGTTCGATCATCTCTCCTTCATGCATTACCACCTTCCTAACACGACCTTTCCCCAAGATAGTGAATTTCCCCCCGCTCGCGGTCATCCCGACACCATCCGCCATGGCTTCATACGCCTCGAAATCTCCTCGGTCAACAAAGAAGTGCTGGCTGGCGGCTGAGTCGGCGTAGCTAAGTCGCGATCCCTGGTCGGCTAGCTCAGCTGTAACTGTGGAGAATGCTAGGCATCGGGTCGTCGCTGAGTTGGTAGCCGAGACGACCGCGGAGTTCGCGACTGGTGTCTGTGGGGTAGCAGCAGCAGCGGGTGCGCTGGGAGCGGTGGTGCGAGGACCTTTCCACCACTCGGGGTATTGACCCGCTAGTCCGCCTCCAGGGCGGAAACACTTGTCGGTGGTGTGACCGGTACGGCCGCAGTTCGGTAGGTTGGTGCATTTTAGTTCGGGGTTGCGTACCGGGTGCTTGCCACCTGGGAACTGAGCAGAGAGTGCATGTGCCGACTTGGAGGTCGCGACGTTCGAGGTGGGGCTGGCTAGGAGTGCATGGGTGGTAAGCCGAGTGATGACCGCCGCTGCCGTTGTTTCGCTGACCAGCGCTCCCAACAGCGCGATCCATGTCGCGTTCCTCGGCATGGACTTCAAGATATACATCCGGAACTTCGCATCAGATATATCGGCCCCCTGCGCGTTCGCTTTGCCCCAGGCAGTGCGCATTTCAGCGAAGTGAGTGCCAATGTTCCCCCCGTCGCTGAATTTAATTGCGCCTAAAGCTTCCTCGGCGTTGATGAGCGCGAGATCGGACTGCACGTCGTGGATGGCGGTGAGTGACGACCATGTCTCAGCTGCGGTCCCGTCCCGTCGGACACCCTGCCCGATAGGATTAACGACGTTCAGGGTGATCAGACCCTTCGCGTAGGCATTGCGCTGGGCCCACTCGTCGGGGGTAGGACTGGTCGAGCCCCAGTAACTAGTGGTGGGAGCGGGGGGGTCGGAGGGGCTGGGGGGGTCGGGGGGGCTGATAGTGCCCTCGAGGTAGCCGAGGACGCCGCGAGCCTCAGCAGCGTCGTGGATAGTAGTTTTAAAGGCGAGCCAATTGTCGCCATTGAATTTTTCGTCGGCGGGGAGGAGGAACAACGCTGGGTTGGACATTCCGGGCAGTAGAAATTTTTAGGGGTGGGTAGGGTGGTGTTTTCAGGTAATTCGCAGTCGTTGTTTCGGTTTCGGTAGTAGCAGCAATTCAGAGTATGTGACTGAGAATTTATTCAAGTGCAACGGGGCCCATAACCTGTTGCAGAAAGACTCAGTCGGTGTAATAGAACGACTGATATATTCGGTATATACCTGTTGCAGAAAGACTAAAGTAGAGGTAAGTATCATGGTGTGATAAGTAAGTATACTATGGCACGTACCTCAGTCGGTGTAATAGAACGACTGAGGTACATGCATTCGTCCGGTCCGTCCGTATAGGTATAAACTGTACAGTACCAAAAATGCTTCCGTCTTTCTAAGCCTATCCCTCGACAGGGAGAGCGGGAGACGGGTCACGCGCGTCCCACGTGATCCTAACGCGTACACGCGATCCTATCTCCAATAATACTATCTCGACCAAGCCCTGCTTGACCGACCAGGGAACGCTGAGATCCAGCTTAAACTGTTCTATGACTGTGCGTGACCTTTTCGGTCTGCAGCCTCCTGCTTAGCTTATGACAGGTGATACCAGATCGTGAGAATCTGGAGTTATATCCTACGTTCCGTGAATATTTCCGCGCGCATCAGCCACCAGTCCTGGCCGTCTGGGGCAAGAACGACCCTATTTTCATGCCGGCGGGGGCGGAGGCGTTTAAGACGGTTCTTCCTAATGCTGAGGTCCATCTTGTGGATGGAGGGCATTTCGCATTGGAGAATCATCTCGAGGAGATCCATGGCAAGATCTCGGAGTTCCTTTCGAAAAACGGAATCTAGCAGCTCATCGTTCTAGTAGCGCGTATTCAATGGATGTCGAATTATGTGGATACGCAATTAAAGGGCTCGAATGTGTAGAGTTGTCACAACATTTTAGTACTACGGCCAGACAGCAATGAATGGGAAAAGTCAAGCGAACCCGTATCAAAAGGGGTGCCCTTCCCGGATCCGGCGCGAGATGTCCATGAGCCGAGAAAGGCTTATTACAGTCGAGTTACCCGTCATGTAGTCACCGTCATCGAGTAGATGTTCATACTCACTGACCTCCTTCCCGTAATCTGACCTTTCCCCGTAATAACGCCCTCGCCTTAACTCTGGATCAAGTCCGAGCATCCGCCTCACCAACGCAAATTCCAAATCATTATTGCACGTCGGCAACGGCACATAGTCCTCGGCATCTGCATGAAATTCCTCGAATGAGCTATCTCCAAGTGGTGACTGTTCCCTGGCCTGGTCCGTGATCGAGTCTAACGCGTGCTCGATCTTGCCGCCTTTGTTGAAAAAGAAGGTCACACCTTCGGCGCCCAAAATGCGCTGTGAGATCACTCCCTGGATCACGTCCTTGCTCAATGGCAGGTCCGTCGCAGTGAGGAAAGCAAGGATGATGGCGAAAACAGACTGATAGCCGACATAGAATGTCTTGAAGACAGACTGATGGAGGTGCGATGGGACATAATCAATTTCAGACAGAACCATGGGATCTGTGTGCGCGACTCCTCTCTTGAACCCTGAATAACCGATCTCCTCATTCATGACATCCCTGGATGATCCGGCTCGGACTATGAGCAAATGTTAATATAACCATAGGAAACCATTCGAAGATCTGATAACTCACCCTCGAGTCGGAATCGCATGCGCTTGGATAACCAACCACCTGCACATACCCCACATGTACACCCCCATTTGCGCTTCGTGACGTATGCCTCCAAGTTATCAGCCAACGTCGGCATACCCATCGCGCGCTTAGCGAGAAACTCGCATGTGAGCTCTTCCGTCGAGTAGCCATTCCATACCCCGGTCATTGTCTCAGCACATTCACGCGTCGACCGCATTTTGTCTGCGAGACCCTCCAGCGGCGTCATACCCCCAGCGTTCTGCGCGTTCTGCATATCATCTGCCACACCGAGGTCCAGGAGAGCCTGTACGGCGTGTATGTTGGTCCTGCCGAGCGCAGCGTAGATAGGAGTTAGACCGCTGGCGTCAGCTTTATGGATAGAAGAGGGGTCGATCTTGTAGTGTGCTTTGATGATATTGACAACATATGCGCCGCTAAAGTTGACGATCGCGAAGTGCAATGGGTACTTCGCTTCGAGTTCTTCTGGTGTGAGGCCTTGGTCTGCGGTTGTGTCAAAATCCCTGCTTTGTTCCTCGGCATCGGCGGTGATGGAGATTTCGCGCGAGGGATGGTTGGAGTTAGGCGAGTAGCCAAAGAAACATGTGCGGCCGATGCGGCGGAAGCCGTTCTGGAGGTGCGTTAGTCCTTTCCTTCAAATATGCTAGGACGGATGACAACGTGCCTTACGGAAAAATGCAACCTGCTTTTGAGTGATGTTCGCCCATTCTGCCTTTTCTTCGACATTAATCGGGGTGGGGCGACATGCAACCGTGTCGCCCTCGGTTACAAAAGCGGCCGCGAGAAGCTTTCCAAGCATCCACGAACCCAAGCCCTTGCCTCGGTACTATTTAGGAGTGTCGGCAAGTCTCACGTCCCAGAAAAGGAGCCTGACACGTACCTTTTCATTCACGTTCATGTCTAATACGTAGATCAGTTGATCATTGTTCAGCTCGCTTCCCCAGCACCCAGTCCCACGTCGATTTCCCTGTTCAAGAAGAAAAGGACGCACGCGGCCGAACTTGTCAAAAAGGGTAATAGAGAACTGATGAAGCTCGTCGCTGTGGTCATCCATGACTTCCAAGAAAGATCCCCGACAAAAGTGCCGTATGATCTTAACAGCAGACAAAGATCCAACAAGACCGAATTCGGGGTGGTTTATGTTGAGCGTGATGTTCTTGAATACGCGAGGATGTTCGCCGCGGGTGGTCGAGAACTTCGGGACACAGTCGTTCATCTGGAGAGAGGACATGGTGGTGGAGAAAAAGGAAGTCAGGCTTACTGCTGGCGCCTCCTTTGCCTTTTATACCCAAACTTTTTAATTCAAAAATCGAGACAAGCTCATGAAGACGCGCTCTGGATTGTTGAATGTCTCCGTTACGTATACGGCATATCGCCGCCACGGAGAACCCTGTCCGAGTCGGCTCTTGACGGGTTTACACTATTCGGTGATGGTTGGCGATTGAAATTCAGAAGTTCGCTCAAATCTGAAGTGAAAAGCCTTGGTTGGGGAGGAGGAGCGTGGCGTTTTGCTGGAAAGCAAAAAGGCGTGAAGATGATCTTTGATCGCCGTTGGAAAAATCAGATTAGATGTGGCTATTTCGGGGAACGTTTCCAGGGTGACCAGTCATCCACTGGACCTCATTTTTCTCTGTCTTGTTCGATCCCTTCGAATGGCAACACAAGGCACCCTTGTTCCTTTCCAGTGTTGTCTAATAGCCTTCTCCTTGTACGGCGCTCCATCGGAAGCTCGCTGTTTCGCTGCGGGCAAGATTCGGTCACCCTCAATCTCCAACATCACAGGTCATCTAGTACCTCGATCGATTTGGGAATGGCAGTCCTCGTTCAAACTAGTATTGTGTTCTCTCCAAGATAGAAACTCCGTCTTGAGACCTTGGCAACAGCCCAGGACTCGCAGATGAGGTCAGTCCACTCATACAGACAACACACTTACATTCCGCTTACGACCTTTTTTGGATTGACAGAATGACCTACTCTCGTTTTGGCCTCTGACCTCAGCGGCCATGATCGGAAATCGCGGGTTGCGCGTACAGCGAAAATCGATGGTTGCCTGTCATGTTTCGGAGAAAATTCTCGATATCTCTTGGCTCATATCATGTACAAGACGTCGCATGATGCTACATTGTGACCCTGGCTGCGATATAAGCTTTAATTCTCAACTCTCCTCCGCCGAACGGGCTCATCCTCATGGCTAGGTTTTTGACTCATTCTTCTGCATCGTTGCGGCGTTGGCCGCTCTTGTCCAGGGTAACCCGGAGAACTTGACAGAACAGCAGGCAGCGAGTCTTGCGTGCTTCCGAAGGCTCATATTGCTAGAGCAACAGACGGCGAAAACGGCTTATGGATTTATCTACTTTACTGGAGAATGTATCTCGAACGGTAAGCACGACTCCCCTCAATCCTCTTTCAGTGCCTTTCATGCCTATATCCCTTTTGTTTAGGCGAGCAACTATACTTCGCCGTCAACAAAACCAAGTCTCGTCTCTTCGAACACTGTAAACGTACTCCTAATGACCACGCTCCGAACGAAAGGCCTTCGCGATCTATACATCATCCGCGACTCCACTCCTCATGGAGCAAGTTCTACATCATTGCGACCCACCTGACGAATGATCCTATTTTCATGCCGGCGGGGTTATAGGCGTTCAATACGGTTCTTCCTAAGGGTGAGGTTCATCTCGTGGCTGTAGGGCGTTTCGCACTGGAGAATCATCTCGAGGAGATCTATGGCAAAATTATGAAGTACCGTTCGAGAAATAAAATCTGACGCGCAGTCAGAAGTCCACGTATTAGCTAGCTTTCCCGCTATGTATGTTACTTTGCCAGTGTTATCGCACATTAATTCAGTAACAACCGCAAGGCTTGGGGCAAGGACTTTGCGTTCCTTCAGCTTGCATTCAGCGCACCAAATTGTTCTTTCAAAGATCTTCGCGCCGAAGCGCACTCCACGTCAAGCCGAGCTTTGACACGGATAGGATGAATCTCTTGCAAGCTTCCTGACTCTTAAGGCGACGGATAGCAGCAGGCAGCCGAATCGGAAGCTTTAACTTGATTTAACAAGTCATCATTCTTATAACACAGAAGATACAAGAAACATCGAACAATGTGGATACGCCAGGGCACGAGTGTGTACAATTACGACAATATTTTACAGCGATCAGACAGAAATGAATGGGGAAGTTCAAGCGACGCATATTAGAAGGGATGCCCTCCCTGAACCCCGCGCATGAGTTCCATAAGCTGAGAAAGGTTTGGAGGTGGGCCACCCATCATATAGTCACCGTCATCGTCTTCATCCTCGCTATCGTCCCCCCAGTGAACTTTCTCTTCGTCGTAATAAGGCCCCCACCTCAACTTTGGATCAAGTCCAATCATCCGCCTCACCAAGTCAAATTCCAAATCATTATCGCACGTAGGCAGCGGCGCATACTCCTCATGATCCTCGAACGTCTCCTCAAATGTGCTATCTCCGAGTGGTGACTGCTCCCTTGCCGAATCCGTGACCGCGTCCAACGCGTACTCGATCTTGCCGCCCTTGTTGAAAAAGAAGGTCACACCTTCGGCGCCCAAGATGCGCTGTGAGATCACGTCCTTGCTCAACGGCAGGTCCGTCTTGGCGAGGACAGTAAGGATGGTGTCGAAAACAGACTGATAGCCGACATAGAATGTCTTGAACACGTATTGGTGGAGGTGCGATGGGATATAACCAATTCCACACAGAGCCAAGGGGTCTGGATGCGCCACTCTGCTCTCGAACCCTGAATATATCTCCATACTCATGTTATCCCTATTTAATCCCGCTTGGACTACGAGGAAAGATTAATATAATCACATGAACCAAGTTAAAGATCTGCTAACTCACCCTCGAGTCTAAATCGCATGCGCTTGGATAACCAACCCCCTACACATACCCCACACGTACACCCCCATTTGCGCTTCGCGACATATGCCTCCAAGTTATCAGCCAACGTCGGCATACCCATCGCGCGCTTGGCTAAAAACTCGCATGTGAGCTCGTCCGTCGAGTACCCGTTCCATACCCCGAGCATCGTCTCGACAAATTCGCGCGTCGACCGCATTTTGTCTGCAAGACCCTCCAGTGGCGTCATACCCCCAGCGTTCTGCGCGTCCTGCATATCATCTGCCACACCGAGGTCAAGGAGAGCCTGTACGGCGTGTACATTGGCCCTGCCGAGTGCAGCATGGATCGGAGTCAGACCGCTGGCGTCAGCTTTATGTATAGAGGAAGGGTCGTTCTCGTAGTGCGCTTTGATAGCATCAGCAACCTGCGCGCCGCTAACGTTGACGATGGCGATGTGCAGTGGGTACTTTGCTTCGACTTGTTCGGAGGTGAGGGCTTGGTCTGCCGGTGTATCGAAATCCCCGCTTTGCTCGTCGGGGTCGGCGCAGATGGGAATTTTGCGTGAGGGATGGTCGGGGTCGGGTGAGTATCCAAAGAAACCCGTGCGGCCAATTCGGCGGAAGCCGTTCTGGATGTGTGTCAGTTTTGTCATTCAAATATGCTAGGTCGGAGGATGACGTGCCTTACGGACAAATGCAACCTGCTTTTTTTTGACGTTCGCCCATTCTGTCTTGTCTCTGACATTGATTGGAGTGGGCCAGCACACAACTGCGTCGCCTTCGTCTACATGTTCGGACGCGACAAGCTTCTCAAGCATCCACGAGCCCAAACCCTTATTTCGGTACTGATTAGGAGGAATGTTAAGTTTCACGTCCCAGAAAAGGAGGTCTGACACATACCTTTTCATTTACGTTCATGTCTAACACGTAGACCAGTTGACCATCATTCAACTCGCTTCCCCAGCATCCGGATCCACGTCGGTTTCCCTGTTCAAGAAGCCAAGGACGCACGCGGCCAAACTTGTCGAAAAGGGCAACGGAGAACTGGTGAAACTCGTCACTGTGGGCATCCATGACTTCCAAGAAAGATCCCCGACAAAAGTGCCGTATGATCTTCATAGCAGACAAAGACCCAACGAGACCGAATTCAGGGTGGTTTAACTCGAGCGTGATGTCCTCGAGCACGCGAGGGTTCTCGTCGTCTGGGCTGGTCGAGAACTTCGGGATACAGTCGTTCGCCTTGAGAGAGGACATGGTGGTGAAGAAAGACAAAGTCAGACTTTTTGCTGGCGCCTCCTCTGTCTTTTATACCCAAACCTTAATTCAAAAATTGAGACATGCGCATGAAGACTCGTTCTGGATCATAAGTCTCCGTTACGTACATGGCAAATCGCCGCCAGGGAGAACCCTGCTTGCGTCGGCTCTTGACGGGCCTACGCACTATTCGGTGATACTTGGCGACTGCAATTCAGAGATTTGCTCAAAGCTGAATTGAAAAGCCCTGTCTGGGAGGAGGACCGTGGCATTTCGCTGCAACGTCGAAAAAGGCGTGAAAGATGATTCGATGATCTTTGCTTGCGGCTGGCAAAATTTACTTAGATTAGATGTGACAATCTAATCTAAGTAAAGGGAAGGCTTCCCAACCAGTCACCACCACTGGACCCCATTTTTCTCTGTCTCCGAGTTCGATCGCTTCGAACTCAAGCACAAGTCGCAGTAAGGCAGCCATATCCATTTCTAGCGTCGCATTATCAAGTCACTTGGAACCAGGTTCAATGTGCACGCGCACAGACGGTCGCGTGCCTTGGAAGCTCGCTGTTTCTCTGCGGGCAAAATTCGGACACCCTCAATCTCCAACGTCATAACAGCTTCTGCTCCTTCGGTCTGCTTATTACAAAGAAGGGATAGAGTGTTTTTCCCAACATCTGAACGAATAGGTAGTACCACGATCAATTTGTGAATGCCAGTCCTCATTTTAACTAGTACTATACTGTTCAATCCAAGGTATAGAAACCATTGGCAGCTTCAACCCAATACTCGAAGATAAGGTCAATCCTCGACAGAACGGCAAACCGTGAGTGTCTTACGCGCTTCGAAGTCTCGTCCTGCTAAGTTATGCATTCAACAGGCGGCGAAAACGGCTTATGGATTCATTTACTTTACTG
This sequence comes from Lyophyllum atratum, assembly GCA_014905825.1. Lineage (NCBI taxonomy): Eukaryota > Fungi > Basidiomycota > Agaricomycetes > Agaricales > Lyophyllaceae > Lyophyllum > Lyophyllum atratum. The sequence continues at coordinate 98,752 of JACGCN010000009.1, read as the reverse complement.
GAGAAGGTATCTCGAACGGTCAGAACGACTCCCCTCACCCTCTTTCAGTGCCTTCCATACCGATATCCCTATCGTTTAGGCGAACAAATATACCTCGCCGTCAGCAAGACTAACTCTCCCGTCTCCTGGGACACCGTAATCGGCGGAAGATCACTCCTAACGTTCACGCTCGGGACGGAAGGCCTTCGCGAGACATATGTTATTCGCGACCCCTCAGGGAGAAAGTTCTACGTCATTGCGGCCGACCTAAAGATGTATGGCTCGGGTTTATCCTGGGATCAAGCCAGTCGGGTCGGAAGGTCCGTCGCCGAAATCATATCGTCCTGCCTCGTAAAGCTAGAACGAAAGTAGGATGCTGTCTCTGTCGCCCCTCTGCAGGAGTAACCCGCTTTGTATACCGATTCGTTTCGGCATGATCCTTACTTTGAACTGTGTCGTCTGTTTCGCAGGGAATATTATCTGGCAAACTTGAAAGAGAAAACAGTAAGTGCTTCGATCGATTCTTAAATCTCGGACTTGGAAGCTCAACAGTGGGCTAAGATGGTTTATGGACTCATCTACTTCACCGGAGAAGGCATATCGAGCAGTGAGTATGGGCGGCTCCCGTCCTCTTTCAAAGAACGCATACACAACTTAAGTTTTTCCATGCGAACAGATATACTTTGTTATAAGGAAGTCCAGTAGCTGGCATGGGTGTGGCATATACCCGGCGCTCGCCTCAGATCGACAGGCCGAGGACGCGAATGAACTACGACCCTGCTTGGAAGCAGAAAATACGAAGATACCCATCTCTGACGCGCGTATGGACCGCCGGGAAGACCTTACGCGTGTCACGTAAGTGATGTAAAGGGGATTAGGGAGTCCATGTTGCTGGACACGCAATTCACCCCGTGTAAGGTAGGACAAGAAAAGATATTCAAACGCAGCGGTCCCACACCTAGGAATGCATGATGCAGAACTACGCCCCCCGATGTGTTACTCAGCGGCCTCACCCGATACATACGAAGTAGGCGTGCATTTCATTCTTCACTACAGTGCGATGGAATTTAAATCGGCAGTGTATGCCTCTATCAACCTGAAACCCATTGTTCGCGATATGACCAAGCAGCTCTTTTGTAAGAAGCTGATACATAGGAGACGAAAAGAATTTTGCATGCGACTCAGAGCCGACGTTACGCGTACGGAAGGGTGGTCGAAGTAAGTTTAAACATGATGTTCAGAAGGACCCTGCGTCGATTCAGACATGATTGAGGCCGCATTATACCAAGTTATCGAAGGCCAGCTCGGTGAGGAGTGGGTAGGAATGAAGCGAACTTGTGGGTCGGAGATATGGTGTGGGTCAAGGTCCATTCGGGTTGACTGAGTTGCCGTCAGGACGCCTCAGCTAGCCGACTGATCTTGTGTGAGAAAATGTTTTGCAGGGCTTCGACGCGTGGTCACGGCACCCTCATTCCTTAAAACCCACCATGGCGGTCGATTCCTTCGTGAATGCCGCTGCCCATTCCGTCTGGTCATATTCTCTATTATCGTCGTCCTCGTCGCCTATTTCACTTACCTCAACGCCAACATGCCCAGCCTCTCCTCAATCCGTGCCGCTAACGCTGCGTTCAATCCTTCCTACACCCCCGTCGCCATCTTCGTGGGCGGCACGTCCGGAATCGGACAAGGCATCGCCGAGGCCTTCGCCAAACACACCAAAGGCAACGCTCACATCGTCATCATCGGCCGCAACAAAGCCGCCGCCGACGCCATCATCGCCTCCTTCCCCAAACCCACCGACACCGCCAAATACACGCACGAATTCGTGCAATGCGACGCGACCCTCATGAAGAACGTCGAGTCCGTGACGAAGGAGCTCCTTACGCGTATGCCCAAGATCAACTTTCTGGTGATGAGCCCCGGGTACATGACCATGAGGGGGCGGGACGAGACGGAGGAGGGCATCGATAAGAAGTTTGCGGTGCACTATTATGCGCGGTATAAGTTTATCACGGATCTGCTTCCTGCGCTGAAGAAGGCAAAGGAGGCTGGGGAGGATTCGAAGGTGTTGTCGGTTCTCGCAGCGGGCAAGGGCGCGGAGATAGACCTTGAGGACCTGGGGTTGAAGAAGACGTTCTCGGCACCGAAGGTTGCGTTCCAAGCCCCGACGTACAACGATCTCATGCAGCAGGTGCGTCATCTCTTCCTCCTTCGTGTTTCATTATTGGCTGACGGGCTGTTGTCCAGGAATTCGCCGCGAGAAACCCCGGTATCTCCTTCATCCACGCCTACCCTGGTGCCGTGCGCACGTCGCTCATGGCGTCTTCGGACTCCAAGTGGATCAGCGCGTCGTCCCCTATCGTCCTCGGACTCTTATACCCTTTTACTACCTCGCTCCAAGAAACCGGCGACTACATGCTCCACGGGCTGCTCAACAGCAAGCCGGGCTTCCTGCGCCTTGGGTCGCGCAGTGAGGACCTTGGGATGAAGAACTATTTCGGAACTGACGAGGCTAGGAAGTTGCTGTGGGAGCATTCAATCAAGACCACACAGGTGTCGTCGTCCTGATTGATTTCGTATTCGCATACACGGATGCTGCTACTTTACCAGCTTGTATTATTTCACTGTTCTAAATCTTATATTGTTATTCATACAAACATCGATTGCACGGCTGACGATGACCGTGTTGACGATGACCGTGGCCTTTCGACAGTTGGGACTGGGCGGTCCAGTGCTAGATAGGCTCGCAGTTTAAGTCCAACATCTCCTGTTTTGCTTTCGTGCTTCTATGTTTTTCTCAAGGCCAGGTCTCCTTCTCTTGTCCAACGTCGCAAACCATCGATTGACCTCTTTCTCGTCTACTCCAGAATTCCAGGGTACCGCGTCGCGCGAGCTGGTCAACACCTTGCGTGATCGATGTCGCATCAAGGGCCGCACCTTAGCTATACAAACTGCCTACGAGGTACTGGACGGGAAGCCTCTGTCGACAAACAAGGCCTCCGTCCTAGAAAGTTCGAGTACTGAACATTGAAGCTACGAGCAGCTCCCCGTCCACCCTGCTGCCCACTTAAGCTTGTTTTCCAAATTGAATTTCGGTATCTGACCTCTCTACTAGACAGGCTGATCGCGGTCGTCCACAAAACAAAATTAGAACAAGGGTATATTCCTAGGAAACTATAAGCGTGTAGGGAATTGCGACATAAGTGAGCGATGAAAAGGAAACAAGCAGCGCAAATCAAAAAAAACAACAAGAGAAAGGAGGAACATATATTGACCGCAACCTGGATCCGAAACTGGCTGCCTCCTTGACCTCACGCTTCGCCAACTTCAACCCTTTCATCAGCAGGAGGGGAGCCACCTGGGTTAGGGTCCGGACTATAGCCTCCTGGGACGAGTTGCATCGGTACATACATCAACTGCCCCTGGCCTTGTCCTGCCACCCCCGAGCCATTCGAAAGTGTCGGTGAATGGTGGATGACATAGACAGGAGAAGGCATATGCGGCGGCGATGATGAATATTGCGCATACGCATGTGTATCTGGCTGGGTGCGATGGCGGTGTGGCCGAGGACCGCGTGGTGTGGATCGTGAATGGGTATGTTGGGGAGCCGGAGGAGGAAATGTCTGGTATGGGTATGGATAGGAATATGGGTAGGGGTAGACAGCGGGTATGATGGGGCTGGCGGTGTGTTGGTGCTGCATCTCGGTCGTGGAGGCGGTGTTTCGGTGATGGTGGGTGCGGTTTCTGCGGCTGCGCTCGGGGATGTATGCTTCATCTGCGCGGCGGCGGTGCACACGTGGGCGGTGACGACGATGATCAGATGAACGAGGCCGTCGTGCGGAAGTTGGAGATGCAAGAGGTGTGAAGGACGGGTCAGATCTCGTTCCTCTGGAGCGACCCCCGGAGCTGAGCAAGTCGAGATCAGCACCACCAGCCTTGGCAGAGAGAACCACGCCTGGCGTGCCTCTATACCACGAGGCCATCGGTTTCTTGACGAATCCCCTCGACTTTTTGTTTCCGCCGTTATGTCCACGTGGATGGTAGTCGACAGTAACGCGCTCCGGTGCGATCCATGGTAGATGGTATAGGCCAAGGAAGAATCGTTTGACTGGGTTGACCTCCGAAGAGAACGATGGGTCCGAAGTGAGTGAAGTTGCGAAAGTTCGTGGTGAAAGCGGCGATGACGATAATGTCATCCTGCGATAGTTGGAGGCTGGGGGAGGACGGGCAAGGACAGGCGATGGTAGAGCTTCCTCAGTCGCATGTGATGCAGATGGTTGGTGGTGACTGCCCGATCGTCGATTTGGTGTCGGGCTTGACAATGGCAGAGATGGGTCTCCGACCGGGAATTCCTCCTGCCCAGGGAGATCATAGATTGTCACAGTATCGGTACGAGGAGGCTCGACCACGCCTTCCCTGAACTCGGGAGGGATTCCACGAGAATCCTGCTGAGAATCTGTAGCATTCTCCTGCCCCGCCATCTCATCCGAAGGTGGTGTCACGCGAAAGCTAGGATGTCGTCGACGTTGGCTGATAGAAGGACCGCGTATGAGTGAAGGCGGTTCCTCTCCCGGGAACGGAACAGGTACATCTGTAGCTTGAATATATTCTGTATTTGAAGGACCAGCAAGGGGTGTTGGAGGGTTCGAGGCGTACAGGGGAAGTGTGTTTCCACTTCTCATGCCTAATGCGCTCGTCGTCGTGCCTCCACTGCCAATTGTACCTGGTCCGACGAATTTTCGCTTGTCTCCAAAAGTTCCATATTTCAAAACAACCCTTGGGAGTCTTCTCAGACCATTTACAAAGCCCCCGACGAACGATCTTCCGCTTCCCTGGCCCTGGTCCCTGATAAATCTGGGGGATGCCGGCGGCGGCCTGGGGCTTCTCCCCAGCCCTAAGCGCTCGGTGCCATGTCCTGAGTCGATCCCTGGAACATCAGCGTCGATGTTCATGTTTTCCTCCTCGTCATCCGAAGGATCAGCTGTCGTTGTACGGACTCCCTGCGTCTGGTGTTGCGGCTGCAGCTGTGGGTCAGGGAGCGGACGGAGAGTCCGGACGGGCGACACTATAGCGTCGCTTTCCTCAGGAGGGGGCGGAGGGTTTTGCTGAGTGGAGAGCACCCAAGACTGAGTGCTTGCATGACTATAGTGTGAGTTTCGCGTTATCGACCTTTTGACGACGGAGTCGATCGCTCGGACGAGAGAAGGTTCACGATTTGGGTCTCCCATGGGATAACGCTATCACCAAAGATGAGATGAGAGAGAAATATGGAGGCGAGGAGGCAAGGTGCTTTAAGTTCGGAAATGGAGGTGAGTGAAAAGTGGTGCTTCGACCACGGGGTACCGCATCCAAGCAATATACAAAACACATGGATCTGCACACGTGTCAGAGACAGCGGCGCCGGCAGTCCATAGTATTTCGGTGATGTGAAGGCATCATGAAAACTGGAAATGAACCGAAGAATGCTGTTCAATCCCAGCAAACGTGCAGGAGCAGCGATGCATAGAAAGCAGTGCGGCGATCGATTCGGGTCCCGGGCTAGCCAGGTAGATGTCAGTTAGTGTGTAAGGTGCCTACGCAGCTCAGAACTACTGGGTGAATTACTGTCAGTCGTGGAACTTCGGGTGAAGTCCGAGAAATCGCTTACAAGCGAGCATTCTTGACTTCGAATACGGGCTGAGAGGAGACTCACAGTGAAAGAAGTAGCCAGGGTCTCAAGGGAGAGCATTCACTGGTCCTGGTCAGGATTCAAAGACTCAAAGATTCCTGTCATGAGCGACGGAGCTGCTGGCGTAGCTGGCGTGAGCTTGGCATTACAGCCATATTCGTGAACGATACTGAGGCTGTCGCTTGATTAGACCTCGGAAGATACACGGACAGGCGGACTCCAAAAATTGGAGTCCGCGTGCAAACTCCGCCTGCAACTTGAAAATGATGATATTACGACGAGAGTCACCAAGGTACGAAATCCAAGAAACTACGATTACTGAAAGACACCAAGGGAAGCATCGGAAGGATTGATATTACCGCTATTAGGCAATATGATAAGAAATTCATGCCCATCGAGAAGTTCACCAAGAGCCCATGCGTTCCGAGCCTGGTAGGCAGCAAGAGCTGCAAGTGGCTCCCCGTGGTCCACGTAAAAATTAGTCAACATGGAAGAGACGGCCCCAGTAGTACAATTTTCTTCGAACAAAGAGCCGCGAAGTGCCATATCCCTAACATAATCGACTGGGGAAGCCGAAAGGATAGACTTGGCATGTATCTTGCAGAAGTCTAAGTCGATACTACCAATAGCGATGTCTAGGCATGTATTGGCAGGCATAATACCCAGCAGAGAAACGATTCGTACCTGTGTACTTCGAAAGAGCGTGGCACGCAGCGGGATGAGAGGATACTAGACCAAGAGCAGTGATGTCGCGGAAGGTGCGATGGGCCTTCAGCATTTGAAGCATGCTGGTCGCGATATATCTCTTGCGCGCATCGAGTCTGACAACAAGTTGGGTCACCCATGCTACTCGTCCTATAGGGGTGTAAGCGCTGAAGACCAACGGTAAGAGATAGAAAGGCTTACCACTGCGGGAGTCATATTGGAAGTCCCATGCAGTGGCGAAAGCGTGCCCAACGAGCTCCGCTTGTGCCATGTTGTCAGATCGAAAATTGCGCTGGTAGCACACAACCAAGACCGTCTTCTCAGGGGCACCTACGCATTGCTGCCGAAGCCTACCTCCAGTCATTTTGACTCGGGAGCCTAAAATTCTTGTCAGTTCACTTAGCCCGGAAACGAAGCTAATGGTATTTATTAACCAGGTTTGGGGCCCTTGGTGGTTCCGGGAGTGGTTCCCCAAATGCCATAGTTCTCGCTGAATAGTTTGGCACAGCGGTCGAGCATGGCGTCGTCGATCTCGTGTCCCTCGTATGTGCGGTAGAGGAGCTCACTGGCAGTTGGCGAAATTGGTACATTAGGTGGGGCGATAGTACGCGATGAAGGAGTTGGAGGTGCAGCTTCAGCAGGAGTAGATTCTTGAGGCATTGTGAAGGTCGTGGCAGTGGTGGGAGAAGGAGACAGTACAGGCGCGTCCGGTGATGTTATCGGATATCCGAGATGGTTTGGACGTATTTGACTATGTCATGTAACGTTATCTGTTGTTTTATTGCCAGCTTGAGAACTTTTGTCGCACTGCATACACCGGGAATAATGAGCCGTGGATGCGAGCATAGTCCGCTAGATGTCGTATAAAATGTGAAATCATGGCTGCATGAGGACAACGTCCGTGGAGAAAAAACAGGTGTTTGTTGGTGCTTGCCAACAGCTTCCACTTACAAGACTTGTCCGTACACAGCGTGGAAACCTTGTGCTCATTCCAAATTTTCTTTGTCCACCGACGGTCAGAAAGAAACATGTATTCACTCAGGAAATCAACTCGGAATTCCCAATATGATCGTGGTTGGCTTGCTCCTGGATTCCTGGAAGTTGAAGTTGATCAACTCGTGCGATCTGACAGAACTTCTTTACCCCATTTATCAGTTCGTACGTTCCTTCACAGACAACCATGACTTCGTCAGTTCTTCGCCACGGATCTCCAGTCGACCTCGAATCCTCTCTTGACCTAGTGGAGGACCAGGTTGCACCGCAGGTAGCTCAGGCGGAGATGCCTCTTCTGATTCAGGAGGCTGATGTCAATCACCCCACGTGTACGAGTCGAGGACTTAGTTTCACGCAAGAAGAGGACAAGCCTGGTGTCGTAGCTGCTCCATCTCTCCCTGAGGAGCTACGAGAGACGACTCTCCAACGTGGTGGTAGCCCTGCCCTGTTCGATGGACGCGTTCATGGGGGGCGATCGACTCCGGTACCCAGTCGCTATCAATACCAGCCATCTACAACCGGGTCCGAGTCGTCCTCATACCTCACAGGAACTGACAGGGAGGGGAACATACCATGGCATGGTGCGCAAAGCTACGTAGCTGTAGACCCATACTTGCCCTCCGTCGCACAAAGTCTGGTCAACTTTACATACCCGGGCGCCAATGGACAGATACCCTCGCACCCACATTCTAGGCCTTCTACACCCATGCCACCGCCGCCTTATCAATCGACAACAGGCGACACTTTGTTCCCCTCGACTTCGAACTACATTCTCGCCTTTCTGTTTGACACGTTACCTCGTCAAATTTATTTACATTTTCTGTTGACGCTGCCATCGCTATACTTCTCGCGTGTCGCCCGTATATTTGAAGACGCTGAATTGAGCATGCCCGATATCAAGAAAATGGCCGTCGTCTCTGCGAAGCAGTGGAAGGAGGGGTCCACCACTATGGTTCATGCGCAGTGGAATTTCGAGCCTTCGATCGTTTCTCCCCATTTCTCGAACCTCAAATCGTCCTGGGAACACTTCATTGACTCGTTGATAAAGGAGTGGAAAACGCTCAATATCATCTCAGCCTTACTATTATCGTAGGTTCCCTGTTTTTGTGAACTGTGTTCAAAAGAACTAAACAACTGGATGACTACTTGTCGAAAAGGGCGATTCTCACCACTCTTCAAATCGACGGGGCCATCACCGATCCTATCACTAGGAATACTGGTCTGTTGTCTCTCGTTTGCGGACTTATGAGCATATTGTACGGCTGTCTGTACATCCTCAGATTCAACACTATGCGTAAAGTTCATAAAGCTGCGGAATGGGCTGAGGTCGGTTTCAAATTCCAAATTAATCTGTAGCTGACTTGTTCTTTTGCGCGATTTAGGAAGCGCAACAGACCAAGACGCTCATCTGGTGGAATGTCTGGGTACTCCTCGCCATGCCATCTATATGGCTTTCGTGGTGTGTCACCTTTTTCTATGCAGCGTAACCACACGAACGAAGTTGGGGAAAATAGGTCTATCATTTTCTATCTGGCTTGTGTCATGTCCTTCGTTTGGCGGACTGGCACGACGCATGATCCCGTACTCCAAGTAACCCCATTGGTTGCGTTCGGGCCACGGATCGCTATCACGTTTGTATTTTTGTTGGGCATTGTCTACCTTTCACTCATTGTCAGCACGTTCCGACGCTATGGAGCTGGAATGGACAAGGCATGGCGAAAGCGGGTCTTGGAATGGGCGGAGACCTCAGGCAGCGCGTACGGCACACCGCATTCCGTGATACGACGAGACTCCACGCTAGCCTCAGATGCAGCTACACCCCCTTTCCGACCGCATTCCCTCCCAGTTCCGCATCCATATGGACAAGCTCAGCCTCTTCCTCCCGCCCGTAGTTATTCTGCGCATCACCCGCCACCCAACATCCCAACGAAGCCCATCCCTGAAATCCCTCCACCACCCTCGTTCTCTAGACCTCATCCTGCTCCCCATATCATCGCCATCATCCCATTCGAGACCGTCAAAGTCATGGACCTACGATTTATGGCCCACGTACCGAACGAACGACCAGGAACCCTCACCTTCGGCCAGCGTGATATCTTACGTGAAGACTGGGATCAGTTCATTGCAGTACGTCTTATCATGAATTTCATCAGCTCGGGCGCTTTAATTCATGGCGTCCCCAGGACGCATCCTTGGCATGGGATGGGAAATATCCTCGACTCCAGATGGAGCTGGACCCCGACGAACCAACACGGATCATAGGCCGTTCTACACCCCAAGAGGTCACGGCCCGCCTCATCGCCCGGTGGAACACCCACTTCTTCCTTCCTCGCGGGGCCCAAGCCGTTCTATGCGAAGAGCACACATTGGATGATCCCGCCTCACCTTCACACGCGATCTATCTCCTCAACATCGGCGCGCACGACGACGAAGACGACTCGGACACTGACCACGATTCTCCGACGGAACACGAGCCGAGCGCGGAGCTGGCTGAGCGCTTTGGATCTGTGCCGGAGGGCTTGGAGCGTATCGATGTTTATGATCCTGTGCCCGACGGGGACCACCGGCGGGGGTCGATGCGGATGGGAAAGACACTGATATATGCGGGACCGCATGCGGCTCGCGTGCACTGGGCGCCGGTCGTAGACGTTGTGGAAGTGCCACATGAGAGCGCCTCTGATATCGGGAGCGCTCGTCTTGGAAACTCGGATGAGGAGAGACCGAATGGTAGTGACGGGCAGACAGACAGAGATGACGCTGTAGCTGGACCGAGTAGCGCCGGTGCGGAGGACGTCGGGAGCGCTCTTCATGGAGACTTGGATGAGGACAGACCGAATCGTAGTGACGGGCAGACAGACAGAGATGACGCTGTAGCTGGACCGAGTAGCGCCGGTGCGAAGGACGTCGGGAGCACTCGTCATGGAGACTTGGATGAGGAGAGATCGAATCGTAGTGACGGGCAGACAGACAGAGATGACGCTGTAGCTGGACCGAGTAGCGCCGGTGCGGAGGACGAGGAAGGCGATGGAAAGAAGGCTTAGAAGAAGCGTACACGTGTGGTCAGAAGGAACGCTGTACCACACGTTAACACCAACAACTGTGTCGCCGCTTTCCTAAAGTAAAACTGATTACTAGAGTGTTGGGAGGGTCACGTCTCTTGGCGCGGACATTCCTGAGCTGAAGCTCCCCAAGCTGCAGATCTTATTGCCCATGAACACCCTGTTCCTCTCGGCATCTAAGCTAAATTTTCACCTGATTCTGATTAGGCGGTGTATCCATCTATCAAGCAGTTGCACTGCAGGGACCAGCGCAGTACGAGCTTGTACCAACTAACAGACGATCATGCGAGGCCTGTTCTCAATGCAATGGCATTCCGTCGACGCTGATAGCACCATTAGAGGACACTGGCTGATTCGAATGGCGCTGGAACAGCTACGTTTGAGCGGGAAGCTGATAAGTTGGTCGGGTCTCTTGAATACGTGCATACTTGGAACAAAGACGGGAGACTTCCAAGATCATTCATCCCTCAATGATCACCGACCGAAGCTCAGTGTCCGGCCTTGGACTGCGTATGAAAATGATAAGATCTACAGTGAATATATTGAGGGTACATAGGAATAGTGATATCGGGTGATACGTGACATGGTAACCAGCTTCCAAGAAATACACGGCATAAGTATCAATGTCCAAAAATACATCGTAAAGGGTACAACAGGCACGATTGGTGTCGAGAGAGACAGAGATAGAGAGAGAAAAAACATACACGTAACCCCCAAAATAAGAAAGAAAAGGGAAGTCTCAATCTTCCCATTTCCTCGTCTTAACCTCCCACAACCCATTCCTCAACCTCACCAACCCCTCAAAAAGCACCCTCCCCCTCAAATAATCCACCCTCTTCACCCCCCTCCCCGCCTCCTCCGCATTCCCCGCCGTCCGAAACTGGAACTGCCGATTCATCTTATCCCTCGTCCCCCCATCCAGCTCCTCATTATACCAATGCCGCCCCATAATCGGCACGTCCAGCTGCATGTACATCTGCCACACCACGTCCTGGATCGTGATCCCGTTTTCATGGCTCTGCACTATGTCGATGTACCACGGGAGCAGGGGGTGGGTTAGGCGCATGCCTTGGGCGGCGGGTTGCGTGGCGAGCTGGGCAAAGTCGAGTTGGTTGTGCGGGCGCCGGAGTTGGAGGAATTCGAGGGTGAAGGTGGGGTTGTAGCGGAGGTCGAAGTAGATTGGGGGTTGTTGGGGCTTGTAGGCGAGGTATTCGTGGGCGATGCGTTTCATTGGGTCGTGCCATTCTGGTAGAGGGAGATCAGCGCTGTCGGATTTGACAAGAATGGAACGGAAAAATGCGGGAGAGTGACGATGACGTCGTTGATGAAAAACGATATAAATATTATGGCTCACCGATAACATCCGACCGAGGCCGGGGTACCCTCGGTATGTAAGAGGCGAGTCCAGCTCGCGGGTCGTAGTCCGCTCTCCAATCGCGCGGGCGCCGGGCTAGGTTCTGCGGGCTGTACTCCTCGCCCTGCATCTGCTGGTACAACGAGAACGGCTGCAGATTCCCACTGCTCTTGCGACTGCGCTGTCCGCCCCCTCCCTGCGATGTCGTGCGATGCAGAGGGGATCCGCCGCCGCCGCTAAGGCCGAGCGCGGAAACCTCGTGCGACGAGGTGCGTTGCAGGTCGTAAGACTCCCACCCATTAAACGCGGGTTGCTCCTGCTTGCGCCTGCTACTCCCCCTCCTGACCAACGCCCCGCTCTGTCCATCCCCACCGAACCCCGGGCTCCCCCCTCCACCAAGCGCCACACCCCCGCCACTGAACCACGGACTCGCCGTGACCGGCTGTCCGAACGCCGACTCTGCGGGGGCGCCTGTTCCTTGTGACTGCTGTTGTGCCCAGGGCGAGTACTGGGCGTGGTGCTGGGCGCTACCAGGCGTCGAGGGGCCCCATGAGGTGGCGGGTGTGGCTTCGCCCCACGAAGCAGCCGGGGTGGGCGCATGCCATGCCGCAAACGGGGTGTACTGCTGCTGTTGCCCTTGCCCTTGCAGCTGCTGCTCGCCGTACGCCCAGGACTGCGCGGTCCTCGGTGGGGATTGGTACCCTTGTTGGGCAGAGAACCACTGCGGGGCTTGTGTGGCGCCGGCGGACCATGGTGGTGCGGCGGGTGCGGGGGGCCAGGCGGAGCTGGTTGGGACGGTGAGTGGATCTGTCAGTGTGGGCGTGGATGGGATCGATCGGGAACTCACGTGGACTGAGGTGCACCAGGGAAGGCGTTGTATGGCTGCCCGCCGTGTGACGCTCCTGGAGGTGGCGGAATGAACCCGCCACCTGGAGCCATCTCGAGGCCTGGGGGCATGTCGTCGTACAGTGTGGTCATTGGACCAGGCGGAAAGGAGGGAGAGGATAGATGAATTTGGAGAGAGAGAAACGCCTGGCCAAGGGTTATATGAGTTTGAGAACAAAGAGCCTGCGCTCTCGTCGCGGTCGTGTGGTTCAAGGGATCTGGAAAAAGCGGTGCTGATACTTTGGCTGATCACACGTCGCGATCGGGACTCGGAAGCAAAACTTGGTTTGATCGATCTTCCTCGTGGCCACATGATCGGACCGCGTCCTTGGGTCCCACATCCCGCCAACATTCGACATTCCAGATAACTTGAACTGGCACACATTGATCATGAGCTCCACCTTGGCTTAAGCGCTGTGTCGAATGTATTCTAGATTTTCTTGGACTAGAAAGTAGAAGCGCTGCAGGTTTGCCATGGTGATTTAGGAAACAAATTGGAAACAAAAAAGAAACACGGCAAGTAGAAAGCGACGTGCGCGAGATACTATCATTACGTTCTTCCGAAAACACCGCTGACTATTATCCGTATACGCCCTTGTAGTAAGGAGTCACATATGCCAGTAACCAGTTCAAATCGCGCCCCAATTTTTTTTGGTGAGGTACCGCGAAGAACGAACCCAACAACGCACACTTGGCAGGATCTGCGCCACGCACGCGAAGTTACATTCATAGCACTGCTCTACACACTCGAGACCAAATCCTAACACCTCACCCCCCCCTCAATCCACCCAAACAACATGCCCCAGCCCCTCCGCCGTCTCAAACGACGCCCTCGGCACATACTTCCCCCCACCCTCATACTCCGCCTCCATCCGCATCTTCACGCTCCTATGCACCTTCACCACCCCCTTCCTCTGCCTCGGCACATGCCTTCCCTCCCCCCTATTCGCCACAAACTTCTTCTCCCACGTCTTATCCGCCAGCTGGTACCGCTGCCTCTGCGGTATGAGCTCGAGGATCCACCAGAACCACCATACGAGGCTGAGCTGGTCGTAGATGGGCGCGAGCGCATCGAGCAGCTCGTGCTCTTCCTCCGTTTTTGGGGAGACACCGTTAGCAGCAGGTGGTATGGCTTCGTACCCATCACGGAGTTGGATCTTGCCGGGGATAGACTGGATGAGAGAGCCTGAGACGGGGGACGGGGCGGGGCGGGGCTGGACTTCGGGGTAGTGGGAGGCGGGGTCGAGGCCTATACCGCGCAGACCGTCGGCTGTGAAGAGGATCCCGGTCTTGGCTTTGAAGCATTCGCGGATCATCCAGCGCAGCGGGATGCGCGCGAGCGTATGCGGGGTGTCGTTGCCTACCGAGCCTCCACCGACGTCTGGGTTGGGTGGGACATCAGGATCTAAGTAAGACGCGGGGAGGTGGTTGGGGGCTTACCGCAGTGACATCCCGCGAACCAGACCTGAAGTACCATACCGTCGATGAGTTCACACCAAATTATCGTATACACAAACCACACAACATACCTCCTCAATATCAGTCGGAATCTCCGCATGCTCCGAGAACTGCCTCTCCATCGCCCTCAACGTCTGTTTCTTCACCGGCTTCGGTCTCGCATCCTTCGGTTTCTGCCCCCCTCCCGATGCCAGCCCCGCTTCCTTGTCGTTCGGGTAGTTCCAGTGGTTCGCCTTGAACTTGGCGCGGCGCTCGTCGAGCGCGATGGCGTGCCGGAAGGTGCGCACGATGGTGTTGGATGTGGTGAAGGGGAGGCGGCGGGGGATGAGCCCGACTGAGTTTACGGTGTCCCTGGGGGGGAGGGGGAGGGGGTGTTAGCTAAGAGGGAGGGAGGGGTAGGGAGGGTGGGGGTGTACGCACCAAACACCGATAAACTCGATCTTGACGTCGACGGAGAAGGTCTTCTTGAAGGCGTTGGATTGCTTCCACCCCAGATCGTCCACGCTCTGGAACATCTTGTATGCGAACGGGATTTGCTGGTGATTGCATGCGGGGAGTAACCCCACCTAGGACGGACGTCAGCTTGGACCACCATGTGACGACAACCACCGAGGAATACCTTGTGGATCATACCCGCGAGCGCTCGTGCGGTGTATGCACCACGAGAGAAACCGAAGATGCAAATTCGATCTCCAGCCTTATCTGTGGACTTCTACTTAGGGACCGCCGTCGCGGGATGAGTGGGAGAGGGACGTACAGTTTTGCATGAGAAACTCGTAACCGTCTGCGAGAGGAAATCAGATACCAGGGGTGATCACAGCAGTACTGGGCTACTTACCCATGACATGCGCGTTGAGGTTCCATGCGATGGCTTCATCAAGCGTCTGGAATGCCAGTTTCAGATGGGACGGGTATTGGGGGAAGAGGGTTTGAATACCTTGGAGAACTTGGCCATCATCGGCGTAGCTATCTCTGGGTTCGTGTACGTGCCGATTCCAGCCTACGACGCGTACCTCCACGTCAACCCCAACTCACGACAAGCCGAGGGAGAGGAGACGGACCTGGTAGTAGCACATCTGGTGCTCCCGGTCGTCCTTCTTTAGCATGGAAAATAGTTCGACGATGTTCGAATTCTGGAGCGGGGGTGAGGTCGGAAACGAAAAGAGGGTGGAGGGGGAGAGGGCTTACGTCGGCGTCGAACCTATGACGTGGTCAGTCAGTTATGTGGTCGAAGAGCGGGGAAAAATGCTTACTGGTCTCCTGTGCCATCAAAGCAGAGAATGAGAGTCCTATACAGATGCTCGGGTGGGACACTGCCAGTCAGTCTCTCTGGCGGAGGGTCCTCCATCTCAAAGCCAAGTTAAGCTGGTTAGATACTGCTGCCTGCGTATGCCGTCGAACGTCGAACGTCGTCGGAGTCCTTTTCAGTATCAACCAGCTGGCGGGACAAAGTCGTCCAAAGCTTTATATATAACGTCGAGAACGAGCTTCCCTGCGGATTGATGGAACATGACACTGACAGGGCAGATTGTAGGCTTGGGAAGTAGCCGGTGGATGGCATGTAATAGAAGTTTGGGTCTTGTACGTCACGATAAGAGGATGCGGAGTGTGGGGGGTATGGATTTTACTTCTTGAGGTCGTCTTCTATTGGGGGAATGGGGAGAGAAGGGAGAAGCGTCGGCGTCCTGAGGTCGGTACTGTAAATTAAGCGTCGCCTTCCATGCTCCAGATGAGATGACGAGTGCCGGTGCAGTGCTCAAGCCGACGTTTAGCTTTTGAAAGAGGAGCCAGGAATGGAGCTCGGAGGTCTAGCTATGTCAATCCGTTGGCGGCGACAAGAGTCAATAGTTTTGTCTGACGCATTCCAACTGATATATCGATGATAACTGAAATTTGACAACGAGGAAGTGGAAGCAAAATCGCGAGGTCATGTGATGATGATGGATTTGTGGACGCGTTGTTGTGTTGTGCTTGGTCTCCCTGTGCCAGCAAACCCCCACCCGCATATTCGAGTCAACGTTACAACCCTCCCATGTTGTGAAAATGACAGTCCTTGCATCCTACGACTTTGCTGTCCCGTTTTCGAAAGAAGAAGATCCAAAAGCAGTCAGAGATTTGAAAGATATCAAGGTTCAGCGGACCCAAGCTGCGCTGGAGACTTGGACTAAATACTCGGAGGACTACGATCCAAAATATAGGGACTAAGGACGAGTCGCGACGATGGGTTTTCTTTTTTGCCACTAGTGAGCCCGTATGAGTGATATAGCGTCTTCATGTTCTAGAAATCAGAGACTTACCCAGACTCGATATATAGCCCTGTATACTTATGGCGCTGCCGAACCTGAAACTCGGTTCATCGAATCTCCCGTTGTCCCAAACCTTTCCTTGCGGAACGCCTTCCGAACTCTTCGAATCTGCGTTATGGGCTTTAAATAACGCATGGTATAGCTTCCAGTTCTTGCCGTGCGAGCAATTGCTTTTGTCGTACCCAACTTCCCACCACTGCTCCAGCCACTGTTCTTTGGTATTCCCATGACGCCGGACCGCGTGTTCTCTGATAAGGTGGTCCGTTTGAAGAAACCCCATCGATGAACTAGTGCCCTCGATGAAGCCCATCCGCCGTGCAAGCCTTATTTTCCTATCTGTCTCCCTCGCCGCTGCAAGAGTCGTCGAGCATGTGAAAGATCTACCCGGCCTGGAGTACGATTTCGTCGTCGTTGGAGGTGAGCCTCACCGTCCCCCGTCCTGAATGATATTCATCCGATGATACGTAGGCGGGACGGCTGGGAATGTGGTCGCCAATCGCCTCACAGAGAATGCACGGCATACCGTTTTGGTGCTCGAGGCTGGTATGTCGTAAGTCGATGTTGCCTGGATTCCTCTTGTTCCTGGATCGTATGAACCCACCCACCCTCCAGAAACGAGAATGTCCTGAACTCGATGGTCCCTTTCTTCTGTCCCCGACTGACGCCCAACACGCCGTTCGACTGGAATTTCACCACAACACCTCAGGCCAACTTGAATGGGCGATCACTGGCATATCCACGAGGTCATTTGCTTGGGGGGAGTAGCTCCATCAGTAAGTCCCCGGAACGATGTCATGTCCACTTCACCTTACACATTTCCGTGGGCAGATTTCATGGCGTATACTCGAGGAACTTCGGAAGATTATGACCGTTATGCAAGGATGAGCGGTGATGATGGCTGGTCTTGGGATAGGCTTCAACCGTATTTCCGAAGGGTAAGCGTCTCTCACAACCTTTTACACCTCATGTTGGTAAACCTTTTCGCAGAATGAGAGATTCTCGCCCCCCGCAGACCATCACAACACAACGGGACAGTTCGATCCTGCTGTCCATGGATTTTCAGGTATCAACTCTGTCAGTCTGGCCGGCTTCCCGCAGCCTATCGATTCGATGGTCATACAAACGACTCGTGAACTGTCTGAGGAATTTCCCTTCAATATCGACACCAATTCCGGCCACCACCTCGGCATCGGTACGTTCCTGTCTGTTTCAACGACGGCAAGCTCATGTTTTGTAAAGGATGGACTCAGTCGACGATTGGGAATGGTGTGAGGAGTAGTTCGGCCACATCTTATCTTGGACCTCAATTCATCAGCCGGCGCAATCTACATGTTCTTCTGCATGCTCAGGTGGCGAGGGTGCTCCGAACTGGGTCTAGCCATGGGAAACACGAATTCAAAGAAGTGGAGTTCACCGAAGGCGTCGGTGGTACGAATACAGTAAATCTTGCTTCGTCCAAAATCGAAACTTACTACTGTTATAGGGCCTAGCCGAAGAGTAAAAGCGCGCAAAGAAATCATTCTCTCTGCAGGGACCATTGGCAGCCCCCATATCCTTATGAATTCCGGGATAGGCGACCCCGCAGAGCTCTCCCGCGTGGGAATCAAGACCCTCGTTAACCTTCCTTCCGTCGGCAAAAACCTTTCCGATCATCCCTTTATCGTCAACCAATGGGTCGTGAATTCAGCCAATACGTTCGAGACGATCAATAGGAACGCCACGATCGCCGCGCAGGACCTCCAAGAGTGGACGACGTCGAAGATGGGGCCCCTTGTGGATGGGACGTTTAACCACGTTGGATGGATTCGTGTCCCGAAGAGTGCTGGCCTTTTTAAACACGTAGCTGATCCCTCTGCGGGTCCTAACACGGCACATGTCGAGTTTGTAATCTCGGTGCGTCTCCATTCTCCAATATTCCCCCTCGGAATGAAGGAATGACGTGATAATCAGAATGGACTTAGCCATGTCCCGCTTCCCACCAACATCGGGAACATGTCCTTCTTTGTGGTCAGTACCGCTGTTCTTACGCCTACTTCTCGTACGTTGTCTTTTTTCTTTTATCACTGTGCTACCGACAACGACCTCATCGCAGGTGGATCAGTCACGCTCAACTCAAGCGACCCCTTCGCCGCGCCACTGATCAATCCCAACTTCCTCTCCTCAGAGCCCGACATCTCCATCATGCGCGAAGGCATCCATGCTGCACGTCGCTTCGCCGCCGCGCCCGCGTGGGCGGACTACATCGTGTCCTCGACCAACAACGCCACCACGGATGCCGAGCTCGATGAGTTCATCCGGGGGAGTGCGAGCAGCTTCTTCCACCCGGTGGGGACGTCGTCCATGTCGCCTAGGGGCGCGGGGCACGGTGTGGTCGACCCTGATTTGAGGGTTAAGGGTGTTGTGGGCCTTCGTGTGGTGGATGCGTCGGTGCTGCCTGTTGTTCCAGCGGCTCACACCCAGGCGGCGACGTATGTTTTCGCTGAACGGGCTTCGGACCTCATCAAAAGTGTCTGGTGAATTGAGAATTTATCGCGACTTCTTCTTGCTTGCTTCCTTTCCGATGCAGGTCTTGATGTCAGCTTTAGTAGTAGTAAATCTGGATCTAACTGTGCATGACTTATTTCATTAGAAGGAGCATTCGTGCTGGTCGTCGCCGTGTGTCTTGATCTCCGTATTTTGATTCCATCTCAAGCGCAACCCACTCCTCTTAGGTTCATATTTGCAAGATCGTCGGATCCGAAGAATCCAAGGTATCGGCGATGCGTACGCCTGTCCGCGATTCGATATAGTAGCCAGTCGACTGTATAGAATACATAGTAAGCTATTTTACGAATATTAATTCCATCATAGAATCAAGAAAGGTGGAAGGTATACACGAGACAATCAAACTGCGTCCGTGATATCAGGAGACGATGGACAAGACGGCATCCCAGCTTAGTATGCAATGCTGACCCTCTTTCCTTTGAACTCGTCCCACCGATTCAAGGCGGCATCTACCACGAAATAGGCGACATCCTTCCTTGAGACCGTCCACCCACCTAGCTCCTCTTCACTGACCCGATACGCTTCCTTCCCCTCCCCACTCTTCACCTTCTCCGCAACACATTCTCCATCGGTCAACAGCGCTGGCCGAATTACGAGCACATCGTCCTTCAAAGACCCTTCTTCAGGCATCCCCTCCGTGTCTCGCCATAGTCCCTGTGAGTCCAGCACCTCGTCTACGGGCTCCCCGTCCTCCAAGGTATTCCAACGCCATCCCGCGACGTGGGAAATGACGCGCTCGGCACCGACTTTGTCGCGATGTGGGGACGCCAAGGCGTACGCGTAAAGTGGCTTGAGTGGCAATGGGAGTGAGGCGTGTGAGGTACGGGTGAGGCCGGTGGAGGATATCACGATAATTCTAGGACGGTGCGACGGAAGAGTGGAGATGGTGTTGAGGAGGGATTGGGTGACGAGGTTAGGGGGTGTGAGGATGAAGCCTTTGAGGAATTGGTATTTCGGCGTGCCACCTGTAAGAGGAGAATAAAGGTCAGCTGAGGATTTGACAAAGCAGCCGGAATGGTACGCACCCACTGTGAAAAGCAGGATATCGACTATTCCAGAGTCCGAGTTGGCCGCGGCTGTGGTCCACGCGTGTTGGACGTCTTCTCTGACGAGAGCATCTCCCTTCACGAGGTGCGCCTTGCCTTTCTTCAGGTGCTCTTGCATTATCGAATTGTCATCGAATACGGAGAGGTTACGGAGAACGAAGGTCACAGTATGCCCGGCCTCTGATAAGGATGTATTTAGCTCAGCTAGTTCAAACATAAAGGTGAAAAACAACTATTACCGAGGAACCGTAGGGACGCATGGTACCCGATATTTCGAGAGCCACCGATGACGAGGATGTTCATGTTCCTTTTGACTGGCTCGTCGCTCTGTCTGGATGATGTTGAATTGAGGGCCTCCGAATCGAATTGCTGATATTTGCAGTGGATTTCACACAGAATTTATACGAGAAACCCGCACTGTTGCCGTGCCGGAGATAGCATCAGGCTGGACTCTGGAGCTGCGATAACCGCGACGATAGGAAGGCGCAGCACCAGCCGGAGCGTCGTGGCTTCGGCATGGTTGCTTGCTGACAACTTAAGGCGTTGTTTGCAGCCGATGGCTGTACATAACAAATTGATGAACGGGAAGGCCGATCTAATCGGAGCTCTTCTAGTTTCCCGACCCTAGCATTCATGACGCTCGCTCTCGGCTGCGACAACCAGCTGATATGAACAGCAAGATCGACCACCTCTAGCCACCTCTTGCTTCACCCCAGCTTTCCGAAACACATATATGGCGTCCATTTCTCAACCCCGCGTTCCACAGGAACTCATCAACACCATTCTCCAAGAGCTCGCAGGAGCTCGGAGCACTCTACAGAAATGTAGCCTTGTTTCTCACTCATTTAGGGACCCATCTCAAAAGCACCTCTTTCATTCGATCACCATTTTTCACGACAATAAAAACCAACCCAGGAATCGCGCTCTCCTTGATATGTTGCTATCTAATCCACGTCTTGGTACATACGTCGAATCACTGACTCTTTTCTTCAACGATGCGTTTGAAGAGAAGAGCCTGTCCAACATTCTGAGCCTGCTGCGACATATCCAAAGCCTTCAACTAGATTGCGAACAGCACACGGCCTCCTTGAATATGATGTACTGGAAGGCTCTCGGTGAAGATTTCATGATTGAGCTCCGGCGCATCCTGCGCTCCTCCCAGCTGAGGAATCTTTGCCTCGGGAATGTCCTCGTCCCGTACGAGTATCTGCTTCGCCTCTCCCAGTTAGAGGAACTCCGCCTCCAACACACGCTACCAATTTCTTGTTTCTACGGCGATTCTGTATCATCATTTCCGCTACCGTTAGAACCGTCAGCCACGAGAAACCAGGGGTATTTGAAACGATTATATGTGGATCAAGCCGACGCATGTAAAGGACTCCTCGAAACATTCCACAGTGCCTCCGCGCTATCTTCCCTCTCTCTCTCCCGCCTTCACCGCTATGAAGCTTGGATACTTGATGATGCGCACGTCCAGTGCTTTCAACAGATCCTCGATGTCGCCTCCGACGCTCTAGAGTTTGTTTCCGTCGTCACCATACGCGGTAAGATTTCGGTGTGTAGAGGCTTGATATCCGTTGACGCTACCTCCTGTTGCTCAGAAGAACGTTCGAAAACGCCCTTGGATCTCAGAAATTTGAGGAAGCTCAACTCACTCGAGCTCAAATTATTCACTGGCGTGCTCGGCCCGTTGGGTAGTCCGTACCTGGGTGCCTGGATCATCCAGGTTCTCGAGAGCGTACCTACCACAAACGAAGTTAAGAAAATTATCTTTGCACCCTGCCTCATCTCGGATCTCAGCCACGAGAACTGGGTTCGATTGGACAACGTCCTGGCTAGCTGGATCTGCAAGGGCGTCCTGCTGCGGGTCACAATTCTCTTTTTCGGAGCTGAAAGCTTGATCCCCGCACGACTCCCAAAACTACACAGCCGCGGTCAGCTCACTTTCGTTGACAAGAATTGGGCGTCGTAGAGCAAAACTGGTATGTCAAGCAATATGCAATGAAATCAGGTGTTCGAAACTGACTGTCGGTAATGAAGGCAGTCGTCAGGTCCCTTTGTATTCAAGTGGGTGAGACAGGAGGAGGAATAGTTTGTAGGGAACCTGTGCGTCAACGGCCTCGATGGCTGCTCACGCGGATAAAGCCTGATATCGGTATCTTGAAGTCCCGAGTTGCACTACCGATTTGTATTTGCTCAAGTCGAGCGGTTGATCTAACAAAGGCATAAAATCCATTGCGGGCTACGTTTTGGTAGAGCGAAATTACAACCCTTGTTGAACGTATCCACATGCTCATCCCATTGCACAATTGTTGAGAAGACCGAATCTGCACCATTAAATCACTGGACTGCGGGCTATATTTGTGATAGCTCGCCTCTATGGCAACGTCAGCCCGAACTGCGCAACCAGGACTCCTCATCCCTTCCTTTCCATTAATGGCGTCGATTGCTCAGCCCCACCTTCCACAAGAACTCATTAACACCATTATAGAAGAGCTCGCAGATGCTCGGGGAACTCTACGGGAATGTAGCCTTGTTTCTGACTCGTTCAGGAACCCATCTCAGAAACAGCTCTTTCATTCCATCACCATTTATCACGACGAGAAGAACCAACCCAGGAATCGCGCTCTCATCGATATCCTGCAATCTAATCCACGTCTTGGTACATGTGTCGAATCACTGACTCTTTTCCTCAACGATGCGTTTGAAGAGAAGAGCCTGTCCAACATTCTCAGCCTGCTGCGACATATCCAAAGCCTTGAACTGGATCTCGAACAGCATATGGTCTCCTTGGATATGATGTACTGGAAGGCTCTCGGTGAAGACTTCATGATCGAGCTCCGGCACATCCTGCGCTCCCCCCAGCTGAGGAATCTTTGCCTCGGGAACGTCCTCGTCCCGTACGAATATCTCCGTCACCTCCCCCAGTTAGAGGAACTCCGCCTCCGACGCGCACTACCGATTCCCAGTTTCTCCGCCGATTCTGTATCATCATCATTTCCGCCACCGGTAACACCATCAGCCACGGGAAACCGGGGATATTTGAAACGATTGTGTGTGGGTCAAGCCGACGAATGTAGAGGACTCCTCGAGACACTCCACAGTACCTCCGAGCCATCTTCTCTCTCTCTCTCTCGCCTGATTCATTGTGAAGCTTGGATACTCGGTAATGTGCGCATGCAAGTGCCATGCTTCCAACAGACTCTCGATGTTGCCTCCAACACTCTACGGTTCGTTTCCATCATCATCGCATGCAGTAAGATGTTCTACGTGTAAAGGCTTTATATCCACTAACACTACCCCCTTTGTTCAGACGAACCTTGGCAAACGCCTCTAGATCTTAGAAATTTAAACAAGCTCAACTCCCTCGAGCTCAAAGTGTTCAGCCTGTGGAGTAAGACATACTCGGGCGCCTGGATAATACAGGCTCTCGAAAGCGTACCTGCGAAAAACCACATCAAGGACATCATGTTTGACCCCTGCTCCGTGTCGGATCTCAGCCAGGAGCAATGGACTCGGTTGGACAATGTCCTCACTAGCTGGACCTGCCAGACCGGTTTCCTGCGGGTCACAATTTCACTTATTGGGGCTGAAGAGTTAATCCCGCCACGACTCCCCAAACTACACAGCAACGGTCAGCTCATTTTTCGTATCAACAATTGGCTATAGAGCAAACTGGTGGGTCACGCGAGATACAATCAAGTCAGGCATTCAAAACTGACGGTCGCGTAGCGCAGGCAGTCTTTAGGTAATTTGGGCACCATCGTATACTTGGAGGAACAGGAGGAGCAGATGGTTTGTAGGAGTTGTACGTCAAAGCTGCGATGGTCAATTGATTTTGATTCTTGAATTACGTTCTGGAAAAGCAAAGCACAAGCCTGGTAAGCGTGCACATATACATGACCTCCAGCGACAAGTTCAGGCATTGTCTGTCAAGATGAACGCCCCTCGATGCGACGCAAGGTATCATTAGTCCGGCGGAGCCGAAAACAGAGGAACAGACGCGCCGCCTGTTGTAAAAACACCTCACGAGAGTTGGCCTATGGCTGCGAAGACGTGAATCATGACACTCGAATTTTAGATGGTACAACAACAGATAAACATAGGTAGTACACGTTCCACCAAGGACCCAACAAGCTGCTCGTGAGAAAACAAAGCACCTCAATCATCATACTACGGGCGGGAGTCAGTCAGGCAACATCGAAGTTAGGATCGAAAAACCTACCACGATGTGAAGCGATCCAGGCCACGCGCTGACCGTCCCACTACGCTGGACGTAGAAGTCCGTGGGCGTCTCATGAATATCCTGCGTGAAGCAATGCAGCTTGCCAGCATCACCCGGCGCCCGGCGGATATTTTTCAGTCTAAACACCACCTTGACGATCTCGGTGATCGTTTGTTGGGCATACGCTGTACCCGGGCAGTTATGGAAGCCAGCGCCGTTAAGGTTATATGAGGCCGCCGGGCGGTTGGGGTTGACTGCTGTGGGGTCCGGGAAGTCCAATGGCTAGGAAAAACATGATTAGAACGATTTTATATTGGCCACGGTCAGACATACGTTGAGGTGGGCATTCCTGAAGCTAGCCCAGATACGATCGCCAGCCTTGATCTCCATGGGTGGGAGGCCGGGGCCTTGCTCGATATGAGCGTCGACAGCAGCCTCTCTCCATAGACCGGGGAACTGGGGCTTAAGACCTACAACAGATACACGAGTTGGTTCATTACAAGGATGGCAAAACCGAGATGACACGCACGCATAGCTTCGCAAACATATCCTCGCACAAGGGCGGTGCTCTGCGTATCCTTGTTCTTGACCAACTCTACGATGTGTTGCCTCTCTTTAGTCCTTGCATCGTCGAGATAGAAATCAACGACATGGACAGCCGCTTGAGAGTAGTTCGTAGAGGCGCCAACGGCGACACCGAGGATGTTGCCGATGAGCTCATCGAGAGGCCGGCCAGTGGCCGCGAGTTTGCTGAGGAATGGATAACACGGCTTGTCGTTCGGCGGCCAGAAGAAGGAAGACGCTTGCATAGCCACCTTACCGACGAAGTTCTGTGTAAGGTTTCTTGAGTAGACGAACAGAAAGTTTATCATGAAAGAGACTAACAGGTGACGAGGATGGGGCAATTTCCATGAGTGACTTGGCGGTGAGTGCGCCGATGATCGTGCCTGCCTGCGTGGCGGATTCGTGGAGCGCGAAACTGGTTTCGGGCTCGTCGAACGTGAGGAACGTAACCCTGAAGAAAGTCAGTATAAGTCAGTATCACGTTTGTAGCATACGCGTCATGACATACGTGAACTAATGCAAATTATGAGTTTCAAGGTGGATGTTAGAGAAATATACACTCACAAGGGTCGTAAGCATATCAAAGAATTCATGTTCGGTGTACATGCCAGACGGGTTCTGCTTGGTCTTCAACGCGATGCCAGTCTACAGGTATGGTAAGCACGTGTTGAACTCTGAAAGGAAACGTCGAAACACTAACCAATTTGTCGGCTGCGACATGGGCAGAGACTATGTTGATGACGTCCTTGACGATATCAACGTAGTTGCCAGAGACATTAGGGTATCTAATAAAGACGTTAACCCACCGTGAATACTAAGGTTGTGGTTTGACTTACTTCCATGACTTCTCCTGGATCTTGGCCGCGATAGCCGCAGAAAACCAGGCCGCATGTTGGTTCAAGGAATCCTTCTCGGGGAACAGTGCATGGAGCACCATCGCCCGATCATTATCGTGCCTACCATCAGCATGAGCACTGGACGGGTGGGTTGATAAGAACAAATGATTGACGTACTTGGCCATCTCATCGAACATGAGGATAGAGCCATAGCCATACTTCTCGTATATGACCTTGAAGCGGCTCGGGTCGCTGAACACGGCCTTGATGCCAGTGAAAGTGTTGAGGACCTTGGCAGCAGGGATGGTGGGCGGGTGGTCGAAGGTGTACTTATGATCCAGCTTCTGCTGAGTCAGACTCTGCTTCATCTTCGGAGGTGTGAAGAAGGGGTAGAGAGCGTAGACCGAGTTCTGATGGAAGATGAATACTGAACAAAAAGGGAGATGTAGAGGAGTATACGAACCCAAGGGAAGTGGCGAGGAAGGTGACGAAGAAGGAGCTTGGGAACTACGGCAAGGTCAGTCGGTGACGTTTAAAACATGACGAAGATAACGTACTTTGGCCGCCGGCTCCGCCGTTGTTCATGTCGCGCTGACAGTCGTGGAATCCCCATGTCGTGAGGTTAATCGCTGGTTACGGTATGTTAGCTGTGTAGCGATGCTTCATATGGTGAACACTCACGTGTGAAGTCACTGGTGTAGAACCTATCACCACGGACTAGGGCAATAGCGTCACCGAGAACACCACGAGTAGTCTACGGTGAGATAAGCAACACAGTATGCAGAAATTCGACACAGGGACATACCGTGTATCCACAGGCGAAGCGAGATCCGTCAGTCTGAGGCATCGTCGACTCCGCTTGCAGACCAGTCTGTGGAAAAAGACGTCAGCCCACGTCTACGTATTACATAGAAAGGGAAGCCGTACGTAGAGCTCCAGGTTATCGACATGACCGTATAGACGACGGGCAGCACCCTAGTTGTACACGTCAATTACTACAAACCATTCGATGACAGGCGACATACAGCAATCTCCGGGTCAGGGTTCCAGTCCTCGAAGGTCTCAAATTCTAGCGTACGTCAGTTAGTGAGGGTTAAGCACCGTTCACCCAATGATAGACTCACCTTTGAGACCGAGGTACTTCCTGAACTCGTTCATCGTGCAGACGCCCCACGCCCTCGACTGCTCGATACCCATGATCTCCACAAGGCGGAGCACGGGCGGCGTACCACGACCACGGAAGGCGCCCGCGGGCTGCTCCGTTGCGCTGTGCAAGATGGCGGCGAGGTCGTCATCTGAGAATTTACCATCTGGACCTCGCTTGAGGCTGTGGTAGTGACATCAGTTAGAGTGATTGCGGAAACGTGAGGCGGACGGCATACCCAGCAAATGTGCGCTCGGCTGGGTTAGCAGCAACGTCCTCGAAGACTTTGGCAATGGTTCCGAGATCTCGGAGGTCGAGCTAAGGTTGTCATATATAAGTTTGGGGCCTCGTCTCGAGAGGAAGATATATACTTGATCGAAAGGCTTTCCCCCAAATGCGCTGTTGAAGACGTCCTCAGTCCACTTCTGGTCCTTTTCGGAGGTGGTTGCATGCCACTATCGACGAGAAAATGTTATAAAACTGTGACCCGAGATTCCAAAACGAATGACTCACGCGGTAAAGAATGTTGAACTCAACACTGACGTGGTTACCTTGACCACGGGGAACCTTTAGGGTCTTCGTTTCGATGGGCTAAAGAACATAGGCGGGTCAACCATTGTATGCAGTAGCGAAGGGAAAGGTCAACGTACGTCGAAAGCATTCATATTCCAGTTGCACCCCTCTGAGGCGCCTAAGAAGCCCGCGACGTAGTCACCCATGATAGCGCTCATGAAGTGTCCACAGCTGTCGGAAGCAAGCCTGATGAGGCGAAGAATGCAAGTGGCAAGCAAAATGACATACTTGACGAGTTTCGCAGTCTGGAAGATCTGCTCATCTTGAATATTTCGTTTGTCGGCATCGCTCGGGGGCGGATCGGACCAAAGCCTGCGCTCGTTGATCTTCAGGATCTTCTCAGCGATATACTACGAATTTCATTGCGTTGTTAGAGGTATACAGAGGAGGCCAGAAGGATGGGCGTACGTTGTGGTTGCGACTGAACAAGACCAAAAGGACACTGGTCGCAGGTGGCAAAAACATGAGACGCTCCTCGGAGAAGGCATCGGGGAAGAGCAAGCCACGGCCTGCAGCCTTGTCTCGTACTTTGTCTTGAGCAGTCTGGGCTGGAATCAGTCGCAACGTCAGTTAGAGTGTATATATATGTCGAGAAACATGACTTACTGTCGCCGTACAAGGGGCTCAGATCAAGGTAAGAGCTGGCGTTGTTGATGTGGATGTTCTTACGGTCAGTACGGAAGAGCGAGTGGGTGACTATAGCGGCAAAAGCAAAGATCAAGCTGGACATCCCTCCGGAGTGTTGTTCGGACTATGGTATTGATGGTCAGCAACGGCAACTTTACAGATGTTGCGAGTTCCTGTACTCACCCCTCTCTTCCGTAGGATGGTATCAAAAATCAAACCAGGATCGGGAAGAGATGTCCTAGGGAGTCCTGCCCTGCCTTGCACACTTCTAGCGTAAGGTTGACCACCGCGTCCCAAGTTTGGATTTTCGAGGTTGTTACCAGCTCCGTCGGCCTGCCTGAAGCAGTTGGCGGGACCAAGGTACGACGCGGGAGGGTGAGGGACGGTGTTATACAGCGTGTTGATGACGTCATTGTTCATGGTCTTGGCCAGATCGCTGTACGGATCGAGGCGGGCGAGAATCCCGAGCCCGGTTGCGAACTATTGGGCAGGTCAGTGAACGGCGTGATAAACATGTGTGCAAGAACTTACAGCGCCTTTGCGGTCGTCCACGGCAGTTGGATTCCTGACCGAATCCAAGAACGCATCCTAACAAATGTTAGTACACAAGCTACGGAAAAATAACCACTACTAACGACGTGGCTTGGGTCAGGCTTGAACCCGCCTTTGGCCTGGAACGCTTGTACCTACAGAATCAAGTCAGTACAATGCTGAAAAGACTAGCGTAGTACACGTACTCGATTGACGAGATTAGAAACAGCAGAATGGCCCTCGCGGTTGTCAGCCGGGTCGGTGGTGATCTGCCAGTCGTAGTACCCAGTGGGAGCGTCTGGAAGTGGGCGCTTCTTGAGGTAGATAGCGTCAGCGCCCATCGTCAACGCTTGTGCGGCAGTGATATCGGCCATGGTGATATCGATAGTTGGTATCCCTGCCCCCTCTCTCGACTGTCGTTTATAAAGGACCTGAAGGCGTGCGTGTATGGGAACAGAGGGCGCTGAGCCGACCTGGGACCGAGATCAGGGAAGTCAGAACTGCCGCTTTCCCATTCTTCCTGTCAGATGCGCGTATATCAACGTAAGGGTGCACATGACAAGGGTAATGCAAACCCTTCTAGAGTCCTTGATTGGCACAAAATTAACTTCAGCCTCCCATTCTCCGCAGCCTATTCGGGTATAAGGCGTCCATCGATCCGGAAGCCTTCAGAAGGCTTCCTTCCTATCGAGACAATGAGTCGGCCACTCGTTATCGATATCAGGCGTCGAGCGTACCATGTTGTCCATCCATTCCGCTGTTTCCGCAGAGCCTACTTAGCTGGGTTGGTCGTTTGACTTGAATTTAATCGATTATGTGTGGTGCAAGTGAGAGGCCAGAAAGCCGACCAAACGTGGAAATGAGTTGTTTGCATATGTTTT
Organism: Lyophyllum atratum; assembly: GCA_014905825.1. NCBI lineage: Eukaryota > Fungi > Basidiomycota > Agaricomycetes > Agaricales > Lyophyllaceae > Lyophyllum > Lyophyllum atratum. Next base: position 69,374 of record JACGCN010000009.1, on the reverse strand, counting down.
TCCCCTTTCGCTTAGTCCTATGAGTCTGACTGGCACTTGTCTTGTTCTGCATCTTCGTATCGATCAGAAAGCTTGGAAAGGCTAGCTGGAACGTCGGGTGAGCCGACATGTGTTGTATTCGGACATATGGGCGGTGGGGCCTCGGTGAGCCATGCACCGACCATGCACCTTGTCAAGATGATTGTGCATGGCGCAGGTTCCAACCGAACATGACGACCCGAACTTAGGAAAGACTTAGTCGTGACTCGCATAATCGTGGCCTTCGAAATGTTATTTCTCGCTCCATTCTTCTCATCTTGTCAAGATCCTTGTGCAATCTGCAAATTCCAGCCGAATACGGCGGCTCGAACTTCTCAGGAAACATCGAGTCGCGACCTACATAACCGAGCCTCAAGGATGGTCATTTTTCCGCCGCCTTGTCCTCGATCATGACATCCTCTCAAATCTTGAACCATGCTTATGAAGCATCCGCTTCCACCCTGCGGAGTGACACACCTACAATCACCGGAAGTCCCCAAGCTTCAACCTTCGCCGCGGCAAATATGGCGTCGCAGTTTCCCAAGACTATTCCTCCTTCAAGCTCTGCGCGGACTCTTGTTCTATGTTTCGACGGGACCGGAGATCAGTCAGTATCGTTGCCTCTTAGTCTTTATTTCCATTCATGAATGCATAATAGGTTCGATTCGGATGTACGACTTGTTCTATCAGCGGCTCTAAGGGCTCTCTAACCATGTCATAGAACTCTAATATCGTCGAGTTCTTCACGATGTTGAAGAAGGATGACAGAGACAAACAGATGGTCTACTATCAGGTATTTAACCAATCAAATGACGCGAGAAGATACCCTCTTGAATATCGTACCAAATGTAGGCTGGAATTGGTACCTATACCTCTCCGCAAATCGCTACGCCTCTCGCGGCGAAGTTCTCAAAGGTACGTTGTGCAGACATGCTACGTTCATTGTGTATCTCAACCGCTCTGTAGACCCTCGACGAGGCTGTCGCGTGGAATCTCTCCTCGCATGTGATGGGTATAGCAACACCTATTCGCACCGACATGGACTAATTGGTGCATCTTTTAGACGGTTATGAGTTCCTTATGCAGAACTGTGCGTACCACCTTCGTTTAAGCCGACTGTTGCATGCCTTACAGATTTCTGTCCAGACAAAGCCGGAGACCGTATCTGCATCTTCGGTTTCTCAAGAGGTGCTTACACGGCCCGCGGCCTCGCGGGTATGATTCACAAGGTACTTATCGACTCGGTACGGTGGCCCCGCATTATTAATAGTCTATCCTAGGTGGGGTTATTGCCCGCCTGCAATCATCAGCAAGTGCCCTTCGCATACAAGATGTTCACGCGTGTCGACGAAACCGGCTGGAAGCAGTCGAACGCTTTCAAGAAAGCTTTCTCCGTTGACGTCCCTATCGAATTCCTTGGCGTGTGGTGAGTCCGATACTCTCCTGACACCGCTGTCCTCGCCATTAACCCTGTCGCCGCAGGGATACCGTGAACTCTGTCGGCCTCATACCCCGCCGCCTCCCTTTCACAACATCAAACACCATCGTCCGCACCTTCAGACACGCGATTGCACTCGACGAACGCCGTGCAAAGTTCAAGCCCAATCTGTGGAACCGACCCAACGCCAAAGAATCTAAGTTGGGTGTCGATGGGCAGAAACCCGACGTCCCTAAGGTACCGAAGGTCAAACCTCCCAAGCCTGACGGCGTACACAAGCCAGAAAAGAAACACACGCTCAAGAAAATGGAGTTCAAATATTCGGAGCACTCGGAACAACCGACTGACATCGAGGAGGTCTGGTTTGCGGGGTGCCATTGCGGTAAATACCAACCATCTGGTCTGTACTCTGCTACGATGCTTACTGATAACGTATTGCAGATGTGGGCGGCGGCTCGGTGGACAACGGAACTCCGAACACGCTCGCGCGTATTCCTTTGCGATGGATGATCCGCGAGTGCTTCAAAGCTGACACCGGTATCATGTTCATCTCAGAAAGCATGCGAGGTGTCGGCCTCGACCCTGCCAGCCTCTACCCCTACGTCCAACTGCGCCCGCCCCCCGTCCCTGTCGCCGGCGCGCAGATTCAGGCCATCCCATCCGCCAACTCTCAGAAGCCACATTTCGCAGACGTCGATACACTCATCGACGTGTATAAGTCTGAAGAGGAGCATGAGCTGCTAGATGCCATGTCGCCGATATACGACCAGCTCAGCCTCGCCTGGTTCTGGTGGACACTCGAACTGCTCCCGATGAAGCAGCACTTCCAGAAGAGCGACAATTCGTGGGATTCGTACCTTGGCTTGAACCTTGGTCGAGGTCGCTTCATCCCGCGGCAGAAGAAGGGTATTGTCAAGGTACATCGGTCCGTTAAGATGCGGATGGAGGCACGTCACGCCGACGGGGTGCTGTACAAACCGAAAGCGTCGTTCGATACTGCGCTTGCACTGGGTAATGTGCAGTGGATTGACTGATTTACCTACAAATTGCTACATCTATGCGTTACATATGTACTAAAATATCATGTGGATAAACTCTGTCGCACGTCGGTGATGCACGCTTTGCGTTAGTCATTCGGCAACCTTACAACATCATAACGAGGACGACCAGATATACTATACAAGGAGAATGAACACGGACGAGAATTGAAGTCGGCGGAGAGTCACTTTGAGGCTCAATCATCGTACTAAGCATACAGCAGATCAGGTTGTGGATAAGTAAAAAGAACCGTCGCACTTTCTTCAAGCTGAAAACAGCCTTGACGATCTCGGCGATTGTTCGATAGGAGACAGTTGTGGAAGCCGGTGCCATTCAGATTGTACGACGCAAGAGGTCGGTTAGGGTTGACCGCTGGTGGGTCGGATAACTCGGCAGGCTGTCAGGGGACATGAAGTTTGAGAATCAAGACAGGGGGAGGGGCATGACATCGGCAACTTGTACGTACGTTTAAATGGGCGTTCCTGTCAGTGGCTCGGAGTCGATCGCCAACTTTAATTTGCATTGGGAGAAGACCCGGTCCCTGGTCAATCGTAGCATCAACGACAGCCTCCCCCCAAAGCCCGCGAATTGCGGTTTCAGACCTAGGCTGGCCAATTAATACCGGCTAAAAGGCCAAATCGTACATGTACGCACGCATAGCCTCGCAGACATACCCACGAAGCAACTGCGCACTCTCCGCATCGTCCTTGCCTACTAGTTCAACGATGCGCTGCTTCTCTTTAGCCCGCGCGTCATCGAGATAGAAGTCAATAACATTGACAGTGCCATGTGCCCAATTCACAAAAGCGCCAACGACAATGCCCAGAATATTACCGAGGAATATATTATACAGGATGGATAGGCGAGCCACGGTAGAGGACGTTGAATCCCACGCTGACATGGTTTCCCTGACCCTTGAGAAGGTTATGATCGTTGGTTTTTATCACCTAAGAACAACATTAGAACGGGTCAGTACATCGGCGTCAAAGGCGGGCGAGGAGGTGGTATGAGAATCCGTACATCGAACGCGTTCATATTCCAGTTGCATCCTTCGGATGACCCTAAGAAGCCGGCAATAATCGCCCATGATGGTGCTCATGAAGTGACCGCAGCTACAGAAAAGCATCAGTTCCCGGCGGAAGCTTGGCTACGAAGAAGAACATACTTGACCAGTTTGGCAGCCTGGAAGATTTGCTCGTCTTGACACGCTTGTCGACGTCGGTCGGAGGAGGGTCCGACCAGATTTTTCGCTCGTTCATCTTCAGGATCTTGTTGGCTATGTACTGACCATGTTGAACAGCTCAAATCCTGATAAATTGGACATGGATAGAAGAACAGGACATGGAAACGGCGGTGCGCGGTTCTTCAAATAGACTGCGTCTGTTCCCATAGAAAGCGCTTGCGCAGCAGTGATGTCCGCCATGGCTGGAAGGCTAACAAGCTAGGTGGGTATGGAAATGTGTCCTCGTTGAACGACTTATGAAACAGGACTCAACGATGCCATAGAGATCAAAATCCACCGGTATATCTCCAGGAAGACAGTATGCTGGGACTATTCTTCCCGAAGCCAACTGTTTGTTTAAGCAAGAATTGATTGGACATAAGGTAAATATAAATGTCTTCTACAGTGACATATGCGCATCTATTTCAGAAGGATTGGTCGTGTGTTTAGCCGCACCGCGTCTGCGCGGATTCCGGAATGATTCTTGATAGCGGAGGCGGCCGCTGGCAGAAAGGATTCGTGGGTCACAGTGTCGAGTATGGGTAGCATGCATGGTATGCCCAGTCTCCGTCTAACAGATGTGCAGTCGATGTCGATGTCATAGGAGTCGTCGTGCAAATACCCAGTAGCCCGAGGTCGTTGAGGACGCGAACAAAACCTGATCAGATCTTTCAATCGCCGCCCAAACTATGAAAATTCATCTTGTCACGAGTCAGAAAACCTATCTTTGTGACTGTCGACGTCGTCTCAATCTGACCGTGATCATCAGGTCATCTGCCCGACTTTACGGCAAAATCATATCTCCTGGGTCCAGATGGAGAGAGGCGCAGGGAACGCAAGGGCCGTAAGGACATATCGATTCTGGCATAGGAAATGTTCTGAAGAAGCTCTGTCACAGTACGCTAAATGAAGGCGGATGGCTTTCGCTTCCCAACACAATTGGATGTTCACAATGGGTATATAATCGCAGGTTCGATTTCCAACCCCTCAACCTGCCTCTCAAAGATGTCCTCTGAACCTGTTAACCACGTTCAGGATGCGTCTTTATCATCGGTCCTGAGTGATACTGCGACGGTCACTGGTAGCCCTCAAGCATCTACGTTTACTGGTGCAAGTGTCGGCGGTTCGGAGTTTCCGAAGACGATCCCTCCCACAAGTCTGGGACGAGCACTAGTTCTCTGCTTTGATGGCACCGGAGACCAGTAAGTTACTTTGATGCTTGAATTTTCGCACCTGCTAAGCACCCCATTCGTAGGTTTGATTCCGATGTAGGTGCATAACGACTAGAAGCGTATCAATTCCTCACTCCGCCCGCAGAATTCAAATATTGTTGAGCTGTTTACGATGTTGAAGAAAGACGACCGCGACAAGCAAATGGTTTACTATCAGGCAAGTCATATTGTGTCATGCTATCGGAATCGGATTCCAACAGTTTTACACTAGGCTGGTATTGGGACGTACACATCGCCACAAGTCGCAACTCCGTTGGCAGCTAAGATCTCCAAGGCATGTGACGTCTATCTTTGACATTTCGACAGTTGCTTATCCGTAATTCTAGACTATGGATGAAGCTATAGCATGGAATTTATCGGCACATGTCATGGGTACGCTAGTGCCTCACTTATTCCGCTCGCGAATTATATTGATGTCCTGCGCAGACGGATACGAGTTCCTCATGCAGAACTGTACGTCTTGCTCCTAGCACACCAGAAATACATCTCACGTACTTCTTACGCTATGAATTTAGACAAAGCTGGAGATCGTATTTGCATTTTTGGCTTTTCCCGAGGGGCTTACACTGCACGAGGTCTCGCTGGAATGATCCACAAAGTACGTTCGCGGCCATCTTCACGTTGCATTTCTGGTGTTCTGATCACGCCACAGGTGGGCTTATTACCGGCTTGTAATCACCAACAAGTTCCATTTGCCTACAAGATGTTTACTCGCGCCGATGATCTTGGCTGGAAGCAATCGAACGCATTCAAGAAAGCTTTTTCTGTTGATGTACCTATCGAGTTCATTGGAGTATGGTAAGCGTGTCCACGTACTTTCAAGTCCTCGCCATGCCGATCACAGTATGTATCAGGGATACCGTCAACTCTGTCGGACTGATTCCCCGCCGCCTACCGTTCACAACGTCCAACACTATCGTCCGCACTTTCAGACATGCCGTTGCCCTCGACGAGCGTCGCGCCAAGTTCAAGGCGAACCTGTGGAATCGTCCTACCGTCCAGGAGTCGACCCTCGGTGTCGATGGACAAAAGCCTGATGTGTCCCATTTAGCAGAGGCAACAAACGCCACACCAGGCCTAGCAGATAAGAAGAAACACGCTGTGAAGCAGAACTCGCTGAAAGCCTTGGAGCAGAGATATGCCGGGAAGTCGGACCGCCCAACTGATATCGAAGAGGTATGATCTTCCATCACAAACGTATTACTGAAGAGCTGACCTCCGTGATGTTCAGGTCTGGTTTGCTGGATGTCATTGTGGTATGTCTACAACGGTGTATTGCATTTAGAAGAGATGGAACTAAATGATACCTCCTATAGACGTCGGCGGTGGTTCAGTTGACAACGGCACCCCGCACACACTCGCCCGCATCACTCTCCGATGGATGATCCGCGAGTGCTTCAAGAGCGAAACCGGGATCATGTTCACCACTGAGGGCCTGCGCGGCGCCGGTCTCGATCCCGCCAGCCTCTACCCATACGTTCAGAAGCGTCCGCCCCCACTCCCCGTCACGGGCTTGCAGCTCCAACAGATCCCCTCCGCTAAGACACAGAAGCTGCAACACTTCGCAGACGTCGACAACCTCGTCGACATCCACATGTCTGAGGAGGATCACGAACTCCACGACGCCATGTCCCCCATCTACGACCAGCTCAGCCTCGCATGGTTCTGGTGGCTCCTCGAGCTCATTCCGATGAAGCAGCATTTCCAGAAAAGCGAAGACGACTCATGGGCGTGGTACCTTGGCATGAATCTCGGCAGGGGCCGCTTCATCCCCAAGCAGAAGAGGACTAGACATAAGATCAAAGTCCATCGTAGCGTGCAGCTGCGGATGGCTGCAGCGTACCCGGGCGGCGCAAAGTATGTGCCAGCGGCGTCATTCCAGACTGCGCTCGACCTCGGGAACGTGGAATGGGTCGACTGATTGGCGCGTGTACCTAACCTCTTGACGTGTAATTTTATTTCATCTCACTGAATTGTATTCGTTCGACCTCGCCCCGAACAACCTGCCAGTCTCTTGATGGACATCGTCGGTTCAAGTCCCTTGATTGCGCTGATAAGAAGACCCACTCCGACTGGTGGCGAAGCAGAGACTATCTCTGGCTATCCTCATGCGTTGGTAGTCCGGGACTATAATTCTAATATGTACAATGCTCAGGGGCGCGTGAGCTGTTCACATGTCTGAAAGACTCAACTTCATTCTCGACATCCGCATAGTAGGTCGAGACCTCGTGATTCTCAATCCATCAAACCAATCGCATAAGCCTGTCCATCTGTTCAAGTTGGAACCCTGCATCTCACGAGAACCAACGCGACAGGCGCCCAAGCCTCAAAGGGCTTAAGTACAGGCAAAACTTCGCGGCTGATGAGGCTCCGTTAGGGTATATTATTAAAATAGCGCAGGAGGAGACTTACCATAACCTCACACGACGATCATTCCCTAACCTTTTCGTCTCAACGTATCATGAACCACGCCTCTCACGGCCCTGGGAGAGCGGATGGGCCTCGGTGAACTCATCAAATCCGTTTACACAGGTCGTGCGGTAGACCACGATCAAAATATGACTTTCAGCTGCCTTGCGTGGCTTGATGGTGTCGCTCACCCAAAACGGCTTCGAGCGCGCATACTCAAGATCTCATCACTTCCCATAAGATCAAGGCCGGACAACGTAAGTACCAGTGTCCAGGAAGACATAGGAAGGACTTGGGGTTAGTTCGGGCTTTAGATGACAGGATTTGAATTACAAGATTCCCAAGGCCACATCACAGGCAAGGTCTGAAGCTAGAGAACGCCAGCTACGCTATGCAGGGACAAGTCACTATGGTCCGTCACACTTTTCCCGAGTCTGTGGTGTGGAAGACATGTGAATCCACTTGGTATCGATCGCAGATGAGCTCTCACCCCAGCACATACTGTATATCCCACTTTACTCCTTCTTCCGACCCTTCGACTGTTCAGCTTCTCCGCTCAACACCCATGGCGCAACAGCACCGGCTGACAGCATCGGAGTCGCGAGGGCCATGAAAGCCCTGCTCGTCGCTCCGTTTGTCCCTTTATCATCTTCACCTGAACCGCTGAGAAGTGACCAAGCCGCGAGCGACACGGTAGTCCACACGACGTCCCAACCGATTGACGACTGTGCTGGGTGGTGATCCTGAAGGGTCATCCAAGCAACGTCGATGAATGAGCGCCACTTTCCTACATCAGCTACATCATTTAGAAAGGAGGCGAGGGTACCATGGTTAAGGCTGAGGAAGGCGAGGAGGGTGGCGCGTGAGTGGAGGAGCATCGACGTGACGGAAACCAATGCAGCAAGGGTGCTGATGGGTACACTGGGTAGCAATGAGATGGATAACGGGGGTACGATAAGCGGAACAACACTAAGGGTGTGCATGAGCAGGAGGTTGGGCAGGAAGGTGCCGCTGGCCACGGAGGTATATGGGGAGTATCCGATCGTCGCAAGCGAGAGGAAGACGGGTATATAGAGAGTCGGGGAGGCCAGAGCAGCCCGCTTCGGCTTTGTCTTGGACTTCTTTGAATGACCGACGCTCGACGTAGAGGCAGGGGCGAGGAGAAAGGCTAGATAGAAGAGATTGGAGGCGACCGAGATAGCAACGAGCTGTCCTAGTAGCATGTACGCCCATACATGTGGGACGCGGCGTTCTCGGCCTCCGATATCCACTTAATGTGCAAGCAAGAAATATACAACATAAGAACATACCTTTCGTTGCAAGGAGGACTGTCCATGCACCAACCGTATACAAGCATAGTTGCTGACTCCACCACCAGTTGAAGGGGCCAAAACACACGGCAGCCCAAGCCTGCTCGAAGAGAGCCGTGTCGATGAGCCATAAAGTGAGTCGATTGAGCGCAGATGTGGACTCGATCGCTGAGATTTCTAGGGTAGCCTCGTACGCATTGAAGCTCCACTGTGGAAGGGTGTTATTCGTCAATTAAGACGAGTTCTTCGAGCGTAAAATAGGCGTACAGCCAGAAACCTAAACATGTCTGTATATGGCGGTATAGCAGCTGCAAATTCTACGAAAGGTGTAACGACTTACGTAGCCATGTATGCCCCAATGACGCAAGGGCCAAGAATCCAAAGGTCCAATGTATCTTCGAACGATGGTTCGTATGGGATGCTTTCAAGCCATTTATTGAACGTAGAATGAGGGTAAAGAGGCCGAGTATGATAAGGAAGTAGGAGCTAAAGATTCCTAGGGCTACTGAGTGTTCCCACCCCATGGCAGCTTGTAGTTTTGAGCCGACTTTTCAAGTGCGTGGGTGGAGGCGGAGCCTGTCAGTTGGGATCGGAGATACGCGGATTTGATCCTGGCTGTCACCATGGTGTTATGTTCAGTGGCTGTGCCAACCAACGGACCGCCAACACTCTCCGCTCCGAGTCATGAATCGCGATGTTGCCAGTGCTACTGAGCGCTGGCTCTGGCTAATACATAGATCTCTTCAATGACCAACCCATCACCGTGCAAGACGCACAAGGATCAGCCAACCGGTGCCCATCATGATGCATGATGCTTCGTTTAAGTTACCTAGTTTTGATGTTTTTAACCCGGTCTGTTTCACATTCCTGTGATAGGACGCGACGCCCCATGCTCGACTAGATGCCAGCCCAGAGATAACAGCCTCGTAGCCATCCAGCGACGCGTTTCCTTCCATCCCATGACACCCTCCGAGCGGTCACTTCTCCAGCAGGTCGGCACTATAACTCTCAACAACCTAGCCAGGCTCAGCATCTACACTCTTCTCTATGGTACTCTCAATCGCCCTGCCTTTCTTATCGCAAAGTCTGATGCGGTCCCGTAGGCGTTTTCATCTTACTTACCGGGATTTCCGTCAAGACATTTACGTGCGTACTCGTTGTATTCTTCATATACCCGTGATTTGACGATCAACAGTCATGGAGGCCTAATGTCTCTCCCGAAAAGAATGATGCTGGGCGTAACAATTATCTGCTTTATCCTCGCAAGCTTTTTCTGGGGTGCATATCTCGCAGGATTTGTGATTCAGATCCGGAGGATACTCGTGGCCGACGCCTTCCCAGACGGAGCGGGATTGGAGGCGATCAATAGAGCGCTTTTCCCGCTTGAGGAAACACAGTACTGGACGTTGCTGATCGCGGTGCGTATGTCAACTATGCAGGGCGATATGGGTAACACTCTGAAAAGTTATCTCCCGTAGCCGCTTATCAGCGACGGTGTGATTATCTGGCGAGCATGGGTCATCTTCGGCCAGCAGAGATGGCTCATGGCCGGCCCGTTGACTCTTCTTGTTGGAACGACAGGTGCGTTTCCTCGAGCCTTTCCACGGACAGTACGTCACATATAGTCTATCCAGCAACAAGCCTCGCATATGCGGTCATCACTTCACGTTACTCGATGATAATTGCCGACCAACTAGGCCACAATCATCACACGGTCAACCTGTACAATGCATTCTTGGCCCTATCGCTAGCGACGAATATGAGCGCCACCCTACTGATTCTCTACAAGCTATGGTACGTTTGCTTACTCGCGCCATGTTCATTCACTGATATTTTCCGAATAGGATACTCCGAAGGAAATGCATGGATTCGAATTGAGCCAGAAGCCGACGCAGGTGCAAACGGTCTTGATCGTGATCGTGGAATCAGGAATCGTCTTCTGTCTGCTCCAGGTACTCACAAACCCGCGTTCACACATCCATCCCTGCTCACCCACGGTGTGATATAGGCACTCAGCTTGATTCCCAACTTCCTCAGATTCCCTCTCGATTCGCCGTCCTACATGGTAGAGACGACCATCGTGGCTGCTTACACGTTCATCACCGTCAGCCTCCCCCCTTCATCAATGTATTCACATTTTATCTGACGGGGAATGATAGCCTATGTATCCCACCCTCGTCGTGGTGATGGTTAATCAACAAAGTACAGTTGTGGAAACCTTCGGGCTGAGCACGGCACTACAGAGCGACGGAGGCTGGAACATCGAGGATGGAAAACCTCCCTCGGCCAATTCCACGTCTTCCACCTCAACGCGGTATGGTACGACGCCGACGGGTTCACTACCAACACAAGAAACTCGTACCTATCTGTCGATTGACGGGGATGCTTCCGAAAGGAACGCGAATTCACTCGACGAAAAGAGTGAGCCACACCTACAGGCTTTACCGTCGTAATCCAAGGTATCTGTTGTTTCAAGAGGCCCTGAGGCCCGAACAGGTTTTCGACAATACAAATCTTTGAAGGTACATAGCATACCTACATGGCAATCGCCTCCTCTCACTTATTGAGAATGTCAGGCGCGATAAAACGCGCCTTAGACGTAAGTATCTGAGACTTGAACATGACCTTCAACGGCGACGAACCGACCTTCGTAAATTGAACCCCATTTCGCGGACTTTACAACCATGTGACTACTGGATGCAGCCGAGCGCGGTCGCCGGCCGACTTCATCTGTTCGACCACTATGCCACATAGTTTCCCTTCAAGCCGTCCAGAAGATCATGGCAGAACTCAACGGTGCGATACAATATGCCATTCTACCGAACGAGAACTGATGACCAAGTGGGTTAATCACGATTCATTCAGTACACAAGACGCCATCGATATCGCCCAGCAGCAGATCGATCAGCAACTTGCAACCCTCCTCGACATGGTCAGCATTCTGAGACAACGACGCAATGCCCTTTCTCTCGTCTCTCGTCTACCAGCTGAGATTCTCTGTAGAATTTTCGAACTCGCTCGCGACGAGGATGAGCTGCATAACACCAGCCCGAAAATGTGTATATCTATCTCCCAAGTCTGTTCTGCGTGGCGAGAAACTGCGATGCACTTCCAGGGCATGTGGAATTTCGTTCATTATAACTACAAGCTAGAGTGGGTGAAGGAGCTCCTGGTTCGGTCAGGGACAGGCCCACTCCGGGTGGATTTGGACGCTGAAGCCAATGAGAGTATGATTCCGATGGTTTTTCAAGAAGCGGTGAACAAACGATTTCAGGAGCTCAACTTTGGCGGATTCTCACCTCTCGAATTCGAGACGCGTTGCCGTAGCATATTTGGAGGCCATGCCCCGCTCTTGGAGACCTTGCACATTTCATTCGATTCTGACCACAAGTCCATCATGCACGAAAGCTTATTCTCGGGGGGAACCCCGCGTCTGCGCGACTTGACCCTGCGCAACTGCCCCTTGCCTTGGAATTCACCGATGCTCAAGAGTCCCCTGACCCATCTCATACTCGAGCTTCCTATCGAAGCAGCTGCGACGACATGGACTATGAGCCAACTCACCGCCGTTTTGGAAAACCTACCAGCCTTACGGGAACTTGTCCTGTGCAATGTCTTGGCCCCCATGGAAGAAGCCTCAACCGCTCCTGGCGCTTTGCCGCGGCGGAAGATCCCCCTCCTATACCTTGAAGATCTTGCTATCATTGCAGACACGTTCCCCCAGTGCACCTACCTGCTGGATAGGCTTTCCCTAACACCCACACCATTTATTCGCCTCGACGGCTCGTTCAAGAAGTCTCAGAGTTGGACAGTTCAATCATTTGTCGACTCGCTTTCCTCCATTCGCAACATGCTATGCCTCCAGCATAGCGTAGATGCGGACGCTTCTCCCGGGCCCCTCCGCGCAGCATCTTTCATCTCCAATTACGCTTATCATCTAACGTTTGCCGCCTGGAGCAACGTAGAGCCAATACCCCACCTATACCGGAAGCCGGTCGTAAACCTGCTGCTCCCGGGGTATACACAAGACCTATCGATATCGGGCGTGATGGCCGCGCTTCCTCTGCGAGGACTACAGAAGATCAAGTTCCACCATGATTTACCGCAGGAGTGGTTGCAGGCGCTCGTGTCGCTGGAGCATGTCCACACCATCCGCATCGCGAACATCGCACATGGAAGTAACATCCTCGAGTGGCTTGCACAGGAAAGTCCGGCGCCATTGCCTACATTCCCGTTCCACGCTTTATCGAGGTTGGAGATGATCTCATGCACTCAAGACTCGAGTCGACGTACCGCGGACTCCACATTTACATTGCTGCAGACCGTGTTGAGGAGGCGACATAGGCACGGACACGGAATCGCCGTGCTTTATCTCAACGAGTGTGACGTGAAGGAACAACAGCTACTAGAACTTGGTCAGTTTGTGGGCAGGGTCATTTGCGATCCATGGTTGAATACCGCCGTTCCACGGTATGATTCAGATGAAAGTGACCACTGAGACCTGATTAGGCTTTCGACTTGAATAGTGATAGTAACGATAGTGGTATTACCCACGGGCGGTCCCGACGTTCACGTAGGCCACATCTAAGTAGGGATTCAGTTCACAAGAAAGCGCGGTTTGTTGAGATTCGTTGATTGACTAGGTTGTTTTTATCGTCGACTATGCTTCATTATCAATTTGTGATTGTATATCGGTCGTACTTGTAGCCGTTTGCGTCTGTAGCTCTTTATTTTCAACTTCTCATGCTGAACGTCCCGGAACTGGCAGACCTGCCTAAACATAGCGATAAGATAAGATAAATGCTGAAACTAGCACCGCCACAATTGTATCTTGCTCTTTTCCGCGTCACCTTCATCGACTCAGCCGATCATTCACTCATCCTAGAACATCCTGGTTCTACCCATTTAGGACCGCTATGATACCTCCTCCCTCGCACGTCAGCTGCGGATTCCTGGAAGATGCTATCATCACAGCTTTCAATCGACCGACTCCACTCGCAATTCCCTTGCTCTTCCTCAACACGGAGATTTTACGATTTCTGACATGGAATATCATCATACCTTTCTCTCGTCACGCTCGTATACAGACCAAATGATCGTGGCGCACCCTAAAACGCGTTTCTGGGGAACCGAGTAGCGCGCGTGAATTTCCCTCATGGAGGGTGTAACGTGTTGATTGGTACATAACTCCACAGGCATTATTTACCGCCTCCCCACTCACCCAATCGCATATAAACATGCGAAACTTACACACAGGAACGAACTTGCACGTTCACGACGCATCTGTCCCGAGCGACAATGCCACGATGATTAATGGTGGGTCCGACGACTCTTGTAAATTGAGTCCGAAATGATCCCGACGCGCAGGCCTGGTCGCGACCTCGTCGATGGGACGGGAGACCAGTAAGTCATTCCAAGTAACGCTTCGGTATTACACCGATGCTCAGAACGATTCAGATTTGACAAGTTCGATGTGGATGGCTCGAATCCGGGCAGATCATGGTATCTCACATACATCCTGCACAGAACTCAAATATCGTCGACTTTTTAGGGCTACCCAAAAAAAGAAGACATCGATCAGCAAAGGAGTTACTACCAAGCACGTCGCGGTCACCGCGAGCAGTCGCCTAAATAATAATATTCGTAGATAAACTTCCATCGGATCTGTCCCGAGCGACAACGCCACGATGATCAATGGTGGGTCTGACGACTCTTGTAAATTGAGTCCGAAATGGATCCCGACGCGCGCTCGTACTCTGCTTCGATGGGACGGGAGACCAGTAAGTCATTCCAAGTAAAGCTTTGTTATTACACCGATGCTAAGAACGAATCAGGTTTGACAAGTTCGATGTGGGTGGCTCGAATTCTGGGGGATCATGGTATCTCATACATCCTGCACAGAACTCAAATGTCGTCGACTTTTTCGGGCTACCCCAAAAAGAAGACATCCATCAACAAAGGATTTACTACCAAGCACGTCGCCGTCGCCGGTTACAAGCTCGCGAGCAGTCGCCTAAATAATAATATTCGGAGATAAACTGTGTACAAAGCCTACCGGGCGAGCGAGCACCGAGCGGCGAAGGATAGGAAGCAAAGAAAGGCGGTGGCTGAGCGAGGTCAGGGTGTGGATAACTACATACTTACTTACTTAGAACTACATACAATAAAGATACCCAGCAGTCCCTCGACTTCTCATCATAACGAGCGTACGTATATTAAGCTAAAGATCAAGAGGAACTACAAAGCCGAACGCCGTATGTCGGGGTACAGTCAACAGTGGTCGGAAACCACGATGATCAATGGTGGGTCTGACGACTTTTGTAAATTGAGTCCGAAATGTATCCCGACGCGCAGGCCTGGTCGCAGCCTCGTACTCTGCTTCGATGGGACGGGAGACCAGTAAGTCATTCCAAGTAAAGCTCGATGCTGATTCAGGTTTGACTTCGATGTGGGTGGCTCCAATTCTGTCTCATACATCCTCCCCAGAACTCAAATATCGTCGACTTATTCGGGCTACTGAAAAAAGAAAACATCCAGAGTCAGCAAAGGATTTACTACCAAGCACGTCGCCGTCACCGCGAGCAGTCGCCTAAATAATAATATTCAGAGATAAACTATATACAAAGCCTACGCGGCGGCTGAGCGGCGAAGCATAGGAAGCAAAGAAAGGCGTCGGTCAGCACGTGGATAACTACATACGAACTACATACAATAAAGATACCCCGCACTCCCTCGACTCCTCATATATAACGAGCGTACATATATTAAGCTAGACAGAGAGAGGAAGAGATGCTGCAAATTGGAACCTCGTACGGAGGGGTCCATCAAACAGTGGACGGAGAGACGCAAGAGATCGAGCCGCCGTATACAGCGGGGATACATCCCTCGGAGGGGTCCATTAAACAGTGGACGGAATGCCGCAAGAGATCAAGCAGCCGTATACAACGGCGGCACATCCTCCACCTCCACCACCACCCCCTCCCCCTCATGCCTCCCCTGCGGCATCCTAATCCCACTATCCAAATGCACCACCGCCCCCCCCACCCCCCCTCCCCGCCCCCACAGCCTCCTGCCCCTTCCGCATCGCCCGCGTCTGCGCGACCGTCCCAAGTGCGTACCCGCTCGCGTCGGACGCGTCCATGCTCGTGTTGGTGTTGTGCGTGTGCGTGGGGTGGGAGATGTTGTTGCTGCTGGGGGAGAGGGAGGAGGAGAGGTGGGTGTGGCTTGGGTTCGTGTAGTATGCATGGTGCTCGGAGTGTAAGGAGGCAGGGGAGGATGTGGGGAAACCTGGCGCGCGGATAGGGGGCGGGGCGAGGGGGGGCGGGGTGGGGTTGAAGTTTGAGGTGGAGTTGAAGTTCGAGGTGGAGTTGGAGGCGGAGTAGGAATGGGGAGGATTGGGATGGGGACCGGGCCCGGGGCCGGGGCTGGGGGAGTGGTACGTCGACATGAAGGGCGTTACTTCGTACGGGACGCTGGGGCCAGGCACGGACGTGACGCTCAGCGCGCGGTGTCGCCTGCGCCGCCACCACAACACGAGAAGGAGGATCAGGGCGATGAGGGCGAGGCCCCCTACGACGCCGCCGACGATCGCGCCAACCGGTGTGCCCGGCTTTTTGCCTTGTTCAATCCCGGACCCGCCGTCCGCGTCGGGAGAGTGCGAGCCTGTGCCTGGCGCGGCGGTGGAGCCTCCTGAGGACGGGCCCGTATGCGTCGGGGTGTCGGGTGCGGTGGTGTTAGTGACGAACAGATAGTCGAGTGTGAGCGGCGTCGCTGGGCCTCCATCGGCGCCGTTGTACGTGACGAGGAGCGTGTGCGGGCCGGGCACGAGATCGGGGGTAGTGAAGAAGGCTTGGTTGTATGCGGTCGTTGTGCCTGCCGGGGGGAGACCGGGCAGCTTGAATGTGGTGGGTGCGCCGCCGTCGATGGAGAATGTGGCGGATGCGGCGGGGTGGGGGAGTTCGGTTGGGACGAAGCCGACCCAGGTGACGCTTTTGCCTGGACGAGGGGGGGATATGTTCAGGGGGATGCGTTTGGGAATTCAAGGTAGGGAGGGTGAGTGACGCACCGACAAAGTCGAACTTCGCCTGAGACCCCTTCACCGTCGTCATATTCGCCGTCCCACCCAACGCTTGCCACTTTGAATCGAGAACAACGCCCGGGTCGCTATTATCCACCTGCAGCACGGCTTCATCGAATGAGGCACCTGGGGAAGGGGTGAAGACGAGGTAGTCGAGCCAGAAGGTGGTGCCGGTGGAGGTGATGTTGATGGTGAGGTCGTGCGGGCCGTCGTCAAGGATGCCTTGGGAGCACAGCCCCCAGTTGTTCTCGGCGAATGGGAAGGGATCGGCAGGGCGCCCGCCTATGCTGATCTTGTCGACGAAGCACTCCCAGCCCGGGTCCCACTCTCCATTGATCCTCGCGAGGTGTGTGGTCCCCACAACAGCTATGGACGTCCCTACACAGGGATCGTGGCTATGGTTAGGAGGACGAAGACGCGAGGTGAGAAAGACATGGGTGTACGGACCTTTGAAGGTGAATGAGAGGCTGTCGTTGCCGTTCGTCCCGTGCGACGTCCTTAGGTACGTGGGCCCGAAATTCCCATTGGCGTCCTGGCTGCCCTGGTCGCGGAACCAGCCTTGGCCCGAATAGTGGATGCGACTGTCGGTATCGTCGATGACAACTTTCCGAGGAGGGCCCATTGCGCCAGGCGGACTCTTGGCTGCGGAGGGAGGAGATGAAACGGGAAGACAGCAAAGAGCGTCGGTGAGAGGGGATGGTTGGCCGAACAAATGATTGGTGTGGAGGGTAATATCGGTTGCTAGGTTCTTGATCGAAACTGGCAATCTTTTGATCATTGCGCAAAGATCTCGAGACGGGTCACGTCCGTCGTCATCGGACATACTTTGGTTGAGGGCGTGAGTGTAGAAGGAGAGTCATGGCCAGGCTAGGATACCGCGCTAGGTGTTGGGAACTTCAGCGGAGAGACCCTTCATATACATAGGTCGTGGTTGCAGTTCGAGGTGGAAACAAAAATAGAAACAAATTCAGGCACATTCGGGCAGCACCCGCCGGGCCGAGCGGGAGCACATGGCTGAATCCATAAAAAAAACACGGACAGGCAAAATTGGATATCCTGAGAATCCTCTGCCTCCTCGAGCTCTGGAGTACTTACCACGACGCTTTGCCATCTATGGTTCTTCATCGCCCCTCGTTCCACTTTTCGACGTCAAGGGCGGCCCTCCACGCCTACTGAGCCCAAAATAATTCATGAGCGAGGACTTTCACGATCGGCAGGCTGGAGGACAACTGGAGAAGGTGGAGCGTCAGACAGACTTGGATGAGAATCGGAGACAGCGTGTGCACACCTGTCAGTCGTGGTTCACTCCTTCTTCAGCGGCGAACACGGCGATGGGTGCCGCTAGGAGTACAGGGTCCAGGACGTTCGGCTGTGCGCAAATATAACTCTAGGATCTCTTATGCTGAAAAGAGTGGCTCTAACTCGTCCGAAGCGCTGCTTTTGTCCAAGGATCGCATTCTACGCTAAGGTCTGGTTCGAGAGCTTCCTATCCCTGTAACGTAGCTCGCGCCCAAAGCAAAAATCGGCGTTCTTGTGAACTGGATCCCTACGTAGATGCGGCCTGCGTTGACCTTCCTTGTCTACAGATTTTCGACGCTCCTTAGGTGCAAAACTTGGTTATTATGAGACGCGTCGAAGGATAGGCTATGAAGATGCGTCCCGATTTTGCCAATTTTCACATTCACAGGCGAACGGGCAATATCGAGCATCTAATAGATGGATAAAACACAAATTCGAGCTCGACGCAAGTGATCGCGACTCATCACTACGAGATCCGTCTCATGTTCAGCTGCCAGTTCAAACCCAATACCTCTTCCCGTCCTTAAACCCCGCATCCATTCGCATCTCGACGCTCCGATGGATCATAATCCGCGTCGCCAGATTCTGCCGGCCCCTACCAAGATGGATTTCACACCGATGCGAATTTGCCCACGTATCGTCCTCCCCCTGATACCTATGACAAGCTCACGGATCCACTACACCGAGCTGGTCGTACTTCGGCGACAGCGCTCCTGCTCATCCTCCGACCTGTCCATGTCTGCGTGTTTCTCAGCGCACGGGCCTATAGAAATTGCCGTGGCACTGCCGTGCAAGCGTGCGAAACACCTTTTTTAGCGTGGCACGGCAGTCGATAATTAGCGTGCAAACACTCTAATTTGCGTGCAAGTCACCTTTCTGCGTGCAGATCTGATTTCTGCCGTGCAAGTCTGATTTCTGCCGTGCAGGTTTGATTTTTGGCGTGCATGCTCCTATGTAGTGCGCAGAGATAATATTAAGAATGATGGCTTGCGACGTCTGAGGAACCTGCCGTGTCACATGAGCTCGGCAAAACTTCGACTTGCAAAAACTCGTCTCCGCAGGCTGGGGGGTCTACAGCTAAGGTCAAATAACTATCAAAACACGGATATGTGATCCATTTGAGTCCCTTAAAGCACTGAACTTGTACGTCCCGCATGAGAATGCTACAGAATCTCAAAAGTGTCAATTCCGGGGTATCTTCAACAATCTACTACTACACTTGGTTGCTACACTAGGCTACGTGCTTGAAATGATTTAGAGGTACAATAGGGTACGGCTACGTCTGTTTCTTTCTCCTGGGAACTGGGCGCGGCCGTTCGACATGTTGATGAACGACTGGCTCGATGGGAGGAGTTATTTCCTCATATTTGAATCCACGCTGTCAGGCTGAGTTAATCGCGAGATTCTCATGACCCTGATAGCAATCACCACTTACCTCAAGCTCGGTCTCGCTACCAATCCGGTCTCCATGGCACCAGTCCTCTGGCAATCCTGCGTATGGGTCCCAGCCGTCCTGGTGATCACCGGCATCCAAACCCCATTGGAAGTGACCTGCTATTCCTGCCGCAGACGATTGCTCGAACATTTGTGCCTCGAGCTTCTCCAACGACTCCCGGTCAACGTCAACATCAATCAACAACTTGTCAATGGACGGAACATCTGTGAACTGCAGCTCCCACGCTTTTTCAAGCCGAGCATCCTCATCACAGTTCTCGAACTTCGGCTCGTGCTCCAGGCGACTTGCAATGAGTAAGGTATGAGCATGGGCTATCGCGAGCCTCCCCAGCCATTCATGCCGGCGCTTTTTGTCATGGCTGATGTTCTTTTCAAACCAGTTGGCGACTTGCGCTCTCTCGATGATGGAAAGGCTACCAACATATGGGATCAAGGTGGTGGAGGGATTCTTCTTTGCAGAGTCGATGTAAGCTTTCACAGGTACTTTTGAACTTGGCACAGTAGCAGGTGCATCTAGGAGCTTCCTTAAAATGTCTTTGTGTAAGGACAGTGCATCGTCGACCTCAGTTGTGAATGGGACTGTCGAAGGATCGGCCAGAATATCTTCGGATGTTGGTATCGTGTGGGCATGGCGCCATTTACCGAGCTGTATGAAGATTAGCACTAATTGTTATGTCTAAAGATTAGGGCGTACCCGAATTTTCCTTCGCCCTGTGCGATCCATCCATAGCGAATCCACGATTTCACTCAGAGGAATAGTGGAATCGGGACCGAGACCAGGCATCGCAAACGTGCACTCCCTCCACCATCGTACTTTCCAGCCGCTCTTCGAATCCACTGGCCGTTGGATGACACGAACAGGGTACCAGAACTCGCCTCGACGGGCCAAAGCCCCTGTGCCGGGTCTACACATGTGGTGTGAGCATGTTTTCACGATTATGAACGTTTGTATCTTACTTGAGACGTTCTTGCAACGGTTTATGTAGCCTAGTCTCTGCTTCTATCTTCCTACGTGAGCCGTAACAGATTAATAGTGAAATGGCATTGATAACTAAATGCCGCTTACTTTCGCTTTGAGGTCCTAGTAGGTATTTTCTGAGGTAGAAGGTGTTGTATATCACAGAAATCACACTCAAACGGAGCGTTCTTTCCCAGATCGCTCGCCCTTCCTCCCCGCTGACAAGCAATATGTGACCAATCCTTACACTCATCGCATTGGATAGATACACCGTCTTCTTGGCGATAGAGTATGTTACCATCACCACGAATTCCACAGCGACAGTTCAAAGAGAACAGAGAGTCCGGGGCCGAGGATACGAAGGATTGAGAGCGTGGGGGTGGCGCCAGAGGAGCCTCTTGGTCCTTCGTCTCGGATCCCGAGTCGTTCCTGTCCTCCGATTCGGGCGAGTTTGATGAGGGGGAGGAAGGCGGAGTGGAAGGTGGGGCAGTAGTAGTATCTGGTTGCGTAAGGTACTCGGTGGTATGTGCTCTGAACGGGTTCGTCGTCCAGAATCTGTCCTTTTTGCTCATGATTATGAAGTCTGCGTGGTTATAGGAAACCGTGAATGGTTGGGAAAGACTTGGTTCCGAAAGGACGAGGTGGAATCGAGTTTGGTACGCCTTCTTTCGAAGCGAAAAGAATTTCTGTTGAGCCTCGAGGCCACCACGCAGGCGATAGAACACCTGGTGAATCGAGAAATTATTCGCTTTCGTCTCAAAATCTTCCGTAGTTTCTCGCGTTGTTTCTTCAGTACAGAAGATGATGACTTGTCAGTCTCGTCTAAGGTCCGCTGGAGGTCTAGTATGGTATATAGCGTGTGTAGTCCAGACTCGGGAGGGAGTCCTTTGAATAATCCGGCGAATTCATCGAAGTCCTTAGCTGTCAGGATGTATAGAAGTTGCAATGATGTATCGAGCCAGCATGAGTTGTTATGCCAAGCATAGCTGATGGGGCCGAAGACGAGTGAAGGGGCTTCAGATATCACTGCAGAGCGTTTTGGCGTCTTCTTCGGACCCTTTGGCTTAAGTAGCTCCTTTACCGTATCAGGAGGGCGCCCATCGTTTGCTGTTCTCTTCTTAACCTCAGGCCTCTGCCCTCGAGTCGGCTTTGTCCGCCCAAGGTTGTTAGCCACGACCTTCCATGGTTCCTGTTGACCATAGCGAATGAGAGCTCCCTCTAAGTGATGATCAGCAAATGCGAAGGCAATATAACACGATGTACTTACTGGAAGCTGCGCTGTGTAGTCGTTCATAATATATGGCTACTGCATGTAGTGCCCGCATGCCTTCTAAGAAATCGTGGTCACGACCGCACCCGCTGTAAAGTTTCCAATGCATGGCCTCTTCGGCGTTCGTGGTACTCGGCAGAGATTCCCAGATGTCCACATCCATCTGGCGCTCTGATTCGAAAAGCATAGCCGCATGTGCCGGACGCATCCACCACGCAAGCCAAGATTCGAGTTTCGGGAAATCACGAGTGAGGAGTGATGCGAGGGACAAAAACTCCTCGGAGTCAGAAGCATCCAGTAAGCCTAACGCGCGCGATACAAATACGTCGACCATTTGAGGAGGAACCGCACCGCTTATGCGACTGACACGGGTAACACCAGCTCGGAAATGCTCCCTACACCCTCTCAGCAGACGTCCTGCTGCCTCCTCGAGCTCTCCATGAGAACGCGAGTCTTCTGGCCGTGCTATCCAAAAAGCGATGAATGCTAAGGTAAAGCCTTTACGCTCCGCTTCACTGAAGTCCATGACCTACATTAAGTTTTAGAATAAATAAGTCAAGACCCACTCAGTTACTATGGAACGTACGCCAGCAAACATGTGATCCGTGATCGGTATCTTCTGCCGTTCAGCTTCCCGAGCTGTGCTTTGCATGACACCGTCAAAATGATGTTGATAGTGTTCGGCACTGGCTCCATTGGTATAAGAGATCAGTGCAGGGACCCAGCAGAAGAGTGTCGGGCAGTAGGTAGACGTGATCATTAGCAGTGAATTACGTTCTTTCCACCATCCATGGGCGGCATCGTTTACTGTCCCGTTAATCGGACCATCGAGGAGTTCTTCTTTCACTATCTGGGAACGCATGAACAGTGTTTGAACAGAGATGACGGTGACTGGTCCAAAGATATGGTTGATGACGAAGTTAGGGCGCTCGGTGCAGAAGATTGAAAACGCAGCAATGAATCCATCGCCACCAAGTTCTGTCCCTCGTTTGAGCTTCGAACGCTCCTTGCTGACCCGATCCGCATTCAGAAATACATCAGATATATCTGCAACTGATTCCCCTGGCCCCTTGATTCCAGGAACCCCGATGATAAGTCCAAGCGGTCCAAGTTTGGGATGCGTCTTCACGAGATCACGAAACCGCCGTTCTTCGTCAGGAAGGAGGTGGAGAATGTGTGTAGGACGCTGATGAGCATGGAAGCCTCCGTTTGAATAGTGAACACCGCCGGACCAAGTCCATAACTGGGATTTGACGCCACAGAGTTCGTGGATGAGTTTCGCACCACAGCTGGTGCATGGGCCCTGAAGTTGAGTGTCGATGGCCTTGGGTGTGGTCTTCGGGCGAGTTATGACTTGACAACGGGGGTTATCGCACTCGAGGACACCCAAACATTGTCGGGTAGAGCGCTTCCCACCCTTCCAATCCGAAGCGAAGATGTCGCCTCTTCGATCTCCACCGCCAACCCTCACGGCCCAATGAACTTTCAAATGGTCACTTTCCTCGAAGTCTCGAAACGTAAAATCCTTCTCGAACTCTCCATCGGGCCAGCCGTCCCAATCCATTGCATTTGCCGATTGCTCTGGTACACTGGTTGAACCCTTAGGAACCTGTTCTCCGGGCTGTTCAATGGGTACAAATTGACCATGCGTTGTACGCCTATATAAAACCTCGCTCATTACCGCCATAGCCTTCGGTGCTTGCATGCTTGCATGCGAGATGTTGTCTATCAAGAGTCAAAAATTATTTAGGCGGGTTTGTCAACGGCTCGCTCTTACCTAGGACTGGCTTAGGATCTATTTTCAACGTTACATTCTGTTCGCGGTGTACATAGCCTATCACTTCACCTACCATGCAAATTGATCAGCGAGTGAATTCTAACCGAGAGTGAACTGCTTACCAGTCTGATTATATACCGGAACACAGTCGTTTAATAGCCCATTCAGGTGAATGGGAGGGCCCTGTGTCTCGCGTGCGTGCAGTTGTCCCGTCACTGCTTCCTTCTCGGACTCCGTTGAACTGAAGTAACGATATATATAACGGAAGAAACCCTGTGGGTGCGGCAGTGAGTACATAATGATCCAGATGCTGATGGTGGGTGACTTACGAGGACCATGGCTGTTGATAAGGGAATGCAGGAACGAACGAACCTGAACCTGACGTGGCTGAGCGCTGATCATTGGGTCAGACCACACGATCGAGGGCTTGGATCGACCCCGGGCCTCACAAGCAACTCTTCACTGTCATCAGCATGCACTCGCGTGCATTGACGTGCTCAGCGTGCACTCGCGTGCATTGACGTGCATTGACGTGCACTCGCGTGCATTGACGTGCACTTGCGTGCATTGACGTGCAGCTAGCGTGCAGTGCCGTGCACCTAGCGTGCAGTGCCGTGCAGGTAACGTGCAGTGCCGTGCAGGTAACGTGCGAATGTGGCTGTGCTAGCGTGCAAGCCAGTTTTTGACGTCGATTCGGGAGCCTCGACGAGCTTTCTGAACAGAAATCTAGCTTTGATAATCGTGGTAGGTAGTCTATACACCCTCTCCGAGTCATATATAAGTGATAAGATGTCCCTACACCCGGATCCCCGCCTACATCTACAGACACTAGCGTGCCACGCTTGCACGCTAGTGGCACGCTTGCGTGCGACTGCCACGGCGATTTTCCTGTGCCCTCAGCGCACGCTGGAGACGTGAGTCTCGACAGGACGGACTGGTTGTGGATTGGATGCTGTATCTGTACGTACACGCCTGTATATATACTCGTTCGTAGCACGGACCATGCCTCGTGGAGGGCAGTATGCCCTGTTCCAACGCGTTCTCCTTGGTCGGGTTAAGCCCCTTCGCCCCGGGCGGGACGCGCAGGATATGCATGTCGACGTACGTTCTTGTGATCTGGATCCCTACTTAGATGTGGCATGCGTGAACTGTCCTTGTCTCACCTTCAACGCTCCTTAGGTGCAGAAGTTGGTTATTATGAGACGTGTGCAATGCCAGTACTTGGGTTTGTCGAAGAAGAATAATAGGCTACGGAAATGCGTCACGGTTCTGTTAATCTTCAAGACATACGTCATCCACAGGCGAATGGCCATACAGAGTATTCCTCTGTTGACACAATATAGATACAGGTAATAAATGGATTGACACACGAAGCCGAGCTCGACGCAAGTGATCGCGCCTCATCACTACGAACTCAGTCGACCCATTCGACATTATCATGTTCAGCTGCCACTTCAAACGACGCCTTCGGCGTATACTTCTTCCCGTCCGCATATTCCGCATCCATGCGCATCTTGACGCTCCGATGGATCATGATCCGCGTCGCCTCCTGCTTCGGAATCGAACGGCCCCTTCCAATATGGACGCACCGATGCGAAGCCCACATATCATCCTCCCTCTGATACCTATGCTTCGCAGGCACAAGCTCAAGGATCCACCACACCGGCGCGAGCCTGAGCTGGTCGTACTTTGGCGATAGCGCGTCCAGCCGCTCGTGCTCTTCCTCCGACTTGTCCATGTCCGCGTGTTTCTCGGCACAGGCGTTCTCCTTGGTCGGCTTGCGCCCCTTCGCGCCGGGTGGGACGCGCCGAATGTGCATGTCGGTGAGCACGGGGAGCGACGGCCGACGGGGCTTGACCTCCGGGTACAGCGTGGCAAGATCCATCCCGATGGCGCGCAGCGCCTCCGAGATGAAGATGATACCGCTCTCGGCCTTAAAACATTCCCGGACCATCCACCGAAGTGGGATGCGCGCGAGACTGTGCTGGGTACCATTTTTAACGGAGCCCCCACCGACGTCTTCGAAAACGAGGTACGTCAAGAAACGAAGGAGAAAGGAGGTGTGCCAGGCGGAACGTACCACAGTGGCAACCAGCAAACCAAACCTGAGCGAAGATGATAAGTGATGAGCTCTGATTAATCAGTGGGGATCCATGTACCTCCTGGATATCGACCGAACCAGGCTTTCGCGTGTGACGATTCTCCTCGGAACCGTCAGATGTTGTTGGACGTAGCTTCGCGTCCTTCGCGCGGTTCCATAGGTTCGTCTGAAACTTGATCCGCCGTTCGTCGAGGGCAACTGCATGCCTGAAGGTCCGAATGATGCTGTAGGAAGATTCGATTGGCTGACCTCGACCGTTAGAAAATTGGCCGACGGAGTTGACGGTGTCCCTGTTTCACAGGTAGCGTTGAGGTAGGGGTCAGGATTAGGGCCTTAACATCGTCCAAGATATCCAAATAGACGCACCACAGGCCGAGGAATTCAATGGGAACGTCCATCGAGAACGTCTTCTTGAAGGCTCTGGATTGTTCCCCGCGAGTGATATCTTCGTACATCTTATACGCGAAGGGGACCTGTTGGCGATTGGACACCGGGAGCAGGCCCACCTGACGGAGACATGTCGGTTTGACATATATCTAGTTAGACATGAAAATGAATACCTTGTATATCATTCCAGCAAGGCAACGAGCAGTGTAGGCGCCTCTGGAGAAACCGAATATGCAGATACGGTCGCCTTCTCGATCTGAAGGCAGCCGTTAGCGAATAGAATGCTTGGCTTTGCGGACTCACAGTTCTGCATCAGGAACTCGTATCCATCTGGTGGGGTTTCAACGAGGTTTATCGCGGAAGGACAAGTTCGTGTTACCCATGACATGAGCCGACAGGTTCCATGCTATGGCTAGGTCCAGTACCTGCGCATCGAGGATATCAGTATTCCAGGTCTGGGTGGGTGACGACATCGCGGACTTTTGCTATCTTGGCTTTCAAAGGACTGGCGATGGCGGGAGAGCAGTACGTGCCAATTCCTGCCTGATGAGAAAACCTCGATTTCGATGCTCGTGAGCTTGTTACGGGCGACGGCGACGTACTTGGTAATAAACCCTTTGCTGATCGATGTCTTCTTTTTTTAGTAGCCCGAAGAACTCCACGATATTTGAATTCTGTGAAGGATGTATGAGATACCATGATCTGCCAGGATTCGAGCCACCCACATCGAAGTCAAACCTGAATCTTCCTTAGCATCGGTGTAACAAAGCTTTACTTGGAATGACTTACTGATCTCCCGTCCCATCGAAGCAGAGTATGAGGTTGCGACCAGGCCTGCGCGTTGGGATACAGTTCGGAAATTTACAAGAATCGTCAGACCTATCATCGATCATTGTCGCATTGTCGCTCGGGATAGATCCGATGGATGCGTCGTGAAGATGCTTCGTTCCTGTGGGTAAGTTTGGCATGTTTATATGCGATTGGGTGAGTGAGGAGGCGGTAAAGAATGCCTGTGGAGTTATATACTCGCGACGCGCTCCATGAGGGAAATTCACGCGCGCTATTCGGTTCAACTGGAACGCGTTTTATGGTGCTCCACGGTCATTTGATCTGTATATGCGCTTGACAAGAGAAAGGTATCATGATATTCCATGTCAGACATCGGAGGTCCGGAAGCAATTAATCTCCGTGTTGAGGAAGAGCAAGGTAGAATTGCGAGTGGAGTCGGTCGATCGAAAGCTGTGACGATAGTATCTTCCAGGAATTCGCAGCTGACGAGAGAGGGAGGAGATATCATAGTCCTGCCAAATGAGTAGAACCAGGATGTTCTGGGAGTTGTGAATGATCGGCTGAGTCGTTGAAGGTGACGCGCAAGTTACAATTGTGGCGGTGCTAAGTAGTTTCAGCATTTATCTTATCTTATCGCTATGTTTAGGCAGGTCTGCCAGTTCCGGGACGTTCAGCATGAGAAGTTGAGAATAAAGAGCTACAGACGCAAACGGCGATATACAGTACGACCGATACACAATTACAGATCGATAATGAAGCATAGTCGACGACAAAACAACCTACTCAATCAACGAATCTCAACAAACCGCGCTTTCGCGCCTCTTCGAAGGACGCCTGAGGCACGTACTTCTCCCCATCCTCATACTGTGCGTCCATGCGCATCTTGACGCTCCGATGAACCAGGACCTCATTCTTCTCCTGGTGTGGAATGACTCGGGGTTTCCCGCGGTTCAAACGCCTGCGTGTCACCCACGTGTTGTCGTCTTGTTGGTACCGCTGTGTCAAC
This sequence comes from Lyophyllum atratum, assembly GCA_014905825.1. Taxonomy (NCBI): domain Eukaryota; kingdom Fungi; phylum Basidiomycota; class Agaricomycetes; order Agaricales; family Lyophyllaceae; genus Lyophyllum; species Lyophyllum atratum. The sequence continues at coordinate 41,588 of JACGCN010000009.1, read as the reverse complement.
GGGAGGTACTCGAGTAGCCACCACATAGGCGAGAGCTTAAGCTGGTCGTAGATCGGAGAGAGGGCGTCGAGCCTCTCATGCTCCTCCTCGGAGAAAGACTGCTCAGCGATCCTCTGCTTCTTCCTCTCCTGTTTCGCCTTCTTACGCTCTGGTTTGGGCAGCTTTTTAGGGTTCGGCGGGATGCGCTGAACGTACATGCCGTCGATGGGGAGCGCAGGTGGGCGATCTCGTACTTCTTGATCGTCGAATGGCACTGATGGGTCGTAGAGAGACGTCGGATCCAGCCCAATTTCGCGTAGTCCTTCGCAGGTGAAGACTATCCCAGTCTTGGCTTTGAAGCACTCGCGTACCATCCAACGAAGCGGGATGCGGGCGAGGCTGTGCAGGACACCATTTTTGACGGAGCCACCACCGACATCTGGATGTTTCACCTTATCAGTCTAAGCACAGAGCACACTTTTGGGACGTACCGCAATGACATCCAGTGAACCAAACCTGGGAAAGAACGATAAGTCGTAACAATCGAGTCAGGTCAGACAAGGCTCTGCCCACCTCCTTGACGTCCGTCGGCTCATCCGTATCCACGGAATGCTTCTTCTCAAACTTACGCAGCTTTTTCAACATCCTGTCTTTCTTCTTCTTCTTTCGGGCGACATCGGGCTTCTGTCCTTTGACTCCTTTCATTTTCTCTTTTTCGTCGGGACGGTTCCACACGTTAGTCTGGAACTTGATACGGCGCTCGTCGAGTGCGATCGCATGCCTGAATTTGCGGATGATAGTATTCGATGTCGTGAACGGCAAGCGACGGCCTGCGACGAGGCCTACGGAATTGACCGAATCCCTGTAACCCAAGGTCATTTCGGTACCGCATCAAGATTTTCGTTCTTGTGTGGATTCTAGACGCACCATACACCCAGAAACTCAATAGGGACGTCGACGGAGAATGCCTTCTTAAACAGATCGGATTGCTTCCAACCCCACTTGGTGCCGTCTTCGTACATCTTATAGGCGAAAGGTACTTGCTGCTTGTTGCTCGCAGGAAGCAAGCCGACCTAAACGACGACTGTGTGAGAACGATCGCGCATGTAGTTGGGTCCTTGGGAACAAACTTTGTGAATCATCCCAGCAAGGGCGCGTGCCGTATAGGCACCTCGAGAGAAGCCGAAAATGCAGATGCGGTCTCCTGCTTGGTCTGTGCGAAATTATTATAGGATGCGCGACGAGTTGTCGATCAACTCACAATGTTGCATAAGGAACTCGTAGCCATCTAGACAGACTTAGCACTTAGAGATCCCCGAGGCTAACAATGCCTTACCCATAACGTGAGCGGACAAATTCCACGCAATAGCTTCGTCCATCGCCTAGACAGGCATTAATTGATCCAAACATCCAAAGAATGCTTCGGAACAGCATACCTTCGATATTTTAGCAGCCAGAGGTGTCGCGATCTCTGGAGAGAAGTAGGTACCGATGCCGGCCTACAAAACGGGTCTCAAACACAGGGTCTTGCTCGAGCTAGTGGTATAGCAAAACGACGTACCTGATAATATACCAACTGCTCCTCCATGTCATCTTTCTTGAGCATGGTGAAGAATTCGACGATGTTTGAGTTCTGTGAATTACAGTATGAGAAACCTCCGGTGAAGTGGATACGGAACACTTGCATCGGCATCGAATCTACAAGCATTTGTTAGCGAGAATGTAGAGCGTAATCAAATCACCCACTGGTCGCCTGTCCCGTCGAAGCACAGTACTAAATTACGAGACGGGGATTCTTCCGTAGGCAGCGTGCTAGGGATCGACTTGGGAAATTCAATCGATCCACCATCTGTATCGTCGATGACTGTAGCGTTGTCACTCTGGGAAGATCCGGTTGATTTCTCCAGAACGTGATTCGCATTGTTTTGTCCAGGGGACGACATGGTTATGGTCAAAAAAGCATGGAGAGACTTGGGCTCGTCGATTTATATCTTTTTCGAGATGCTCCGTGTGGGAAAAGAAACGCGTTATTCGGTTCATTGTGGTATGTCGTTCTGCGAGCAACTTGTCCGTCCACTCGACATGGATAAATTGCGAAGAATCATCCCTGTCAGAAACGGCGTATCGACGGCCGGAAACAAAAATAGTGGCCTATCAAACATAATGAAATCATGAGTGGAGTACCTTGACTTCGAACAGATCAGCTGAATGGCATTGTTTTGCTGTTGACGTCGAGTGACGTCACAGAACATATGGACGCCTCATGTTGATCAAGTGACGACTCACATTGGCAGAAGTAGGCTGGATGTCACCTGGGCAAGGATATATAGGTGACGGCGCAGCGGCATCTGAGTGGCCATGTTGTAGTCCTTCGAAGCGTCAAACATCGAAGCCACCTAATGGAGTAGTTTTGTATGTCAGACTCGAACACAGAAATATGTGCGGAGTGTATTCTGGAAGGCGAATCCACTATACATCAGCCTCAGGACAACATCCAGACGTTGAACCATAATGTCGCTCTAGACCACGTAGAGCCTAGATTCCTTCGCTCCCAGACAGCCTTGACATGAATCGCGATGACGGGGGCACTGACATTGCCCAGAAAGGTTCGTGACCGGTTGTAGAGCCACCGTTTCGATGACTGGGGTGGAATCGGGCGTCCCAGTTCGGTAACTTTCGACGGATAGCTTCCGTCCACTGGACCCGACGATGTCGAGACTGAGTGCGGAACTAAGACAAGATATCGAACATCACAAGTGTCAATATCTGTCAGAACGGACGACTTACTGCGATGACAAGCGTATAGACCGCGTTGAAACCAGACGCCTGAACGGTGGTACGCTAAGGATCAAAAGAGCACCGTATCCAAGCTTAAACCCGCAATTGTCTAGATATCGCCCGGATATATGATGAAGCTTTGAAGTGGCTTTGAAGAAGCGTAAGGTCGGAAGCCCTGAACTCTGGTTCGCGAAAACAACCGTAAGATGAAGGTTATGACCACTGACATAATGATGTGTGTTGGTGGTCAGCCGTTTGTTGTTCCCTTGGATGCCAAACAATGTGAATCGCCACACAGCAAGTCCCGTTTTCCGTTAGTTTTCCACCAACACGTTACTTCAACTCGAGCATCGCCAGAAATCACGACACCGATATGGATATGCACTACGACTAGGAAAAAAGTCAAGGTAAGAGAAAAGAGGACAGCGGGGCCTTGCGAAACACTACCGGGATTTCGCCGGCGGCCGCTCGGATCCAATCAACCAAGCTCCCAAAGGCTCCCAAGCAAGTTGAGGCAAGTTGCAACCGCCTCTAGTACTTATCACAGTCAGAACATTTTACGATGAGTCTAATCTCTCTGAACGAGTAGAAATGCCCCATATCCTTCTCCAAGAGCTCTCCTGCGCCATCGTCGACAAGGACCTTGTGCGAAATGTTATCCGAACGGAGAATTTTACAATATGTGATGGATTCTAGGAACTAAGGTATGTGACGAAGCCCGACGTATTGATTTACTGTGTCTCAAACGCAGGATTCGTAAGCAAGGCCACTCTCATCATATATAACGCGAGAAAAGGGGAAGGGTTTAATCCATGACTCAGGGAACGAAGACGTGGGTGAGATAGAATGAACTGAGAACGTGCACACTCAACGGGAAAGACAGAAAACAACAATGAAAAGGAAGCCCGCCCTGTCAAGTATACGTCGAAGGAGAGACCGCGAACCCGACCGTCACTGCTGGATATTGGTGTACGCTGGTGGAAGTTCGATGGTCTGGACGTCCCTTCGATCGGTAGGTCGTTTACTTGGCCCCGCATCATCGTGTTGAATGATGTTAACCGGGGTCTCTACTATTTGCAGTTTCTCCAATGCGTCATGCGGTTCACCCGGACCCGCTTCATCATCCTGGAGGACATTCACCGACCGCATTTGTCTCAAGAGCCCCTTCCTCCCGGTCCCTGATAACGACGAGCTTCCATCAGTATTGGCATACTCTAGAGTTCCGCTCCGACTGGTCATAGTATGGCCGGAAAACGGTCGATCTGATCCAGGGCCAACATCGCTAAATTCTCCACTGTACGTTGAGGCGACTGTAGAGGGTGGTAAGGAGAACGGTACGGGCAAGTAGCGTCCTGGGAAAGTGCTTTCGATCTTTCCCTGGGCGTCTCGGTACGTTTCATGTCCAATGTCGGAATCGATGAGGTCGATCTTTGGTTTCTTGTGGTTGCGCGAACGGCGATTTAACAGGATAAGAAGTACAACCATAATGACCAAGGAGACGCCGCCAACAACGCCACCCACTATTGCTCCAATGTTGGGGCCGCCGCGGTGGCTTCCCACAGAAGAAGCAAGTGAGTTAGTCGGGACTGAACCACCGACGCTAGCGCTGCTGCTCGTACTGGTGATCGAGGTGCCAGTCGTGTAGGGTGCGCCTGCGGGACTCCCTGCGGTAGAGCTGGGGCTGAGATCATTGATACAGTTATTAGGCCCAGGTTTTATGGAGAAAAATGATCTGCCCCCCGTTCCGTTTCCTCGGCTGTCTCCGCCGACGATGATGAGATCCGTTGTGCTACGAAGAGAAGGCGTCCAAGAGAAACCTGTACCCTGGGAATCCACATCCGTGATTTGAGATTGAGGAATTGTGAAGGATTGGCCGCCGAGTATGATCCCAAGGAAGTCGGGTGTTCTGAGATGTGTAAGCATGGTGACGATGTAAAACGGACTGAACTCACCCATTGACTTGTGGTAGGGGTACATTGTAATATTTGATTTGTAGGTGCAGTGTTGAAGAAGAACGCGGCGGGGGATTTTGCTCCTGCATCAAAACAAGCGCTGTCAGCCGAGGGGCCGACCTCAATGGTGGTGCTTGTTCCTCCGGAGTTGAACCCCGTCGCATCGCTGACCTATCATGGACTGAATGAGCTGCTCGTTCTATGGAATGTAGTGGTAAGGAAGGGGGAAGGCGCTACATGCAAGAGTAACGCATTGAACTGGGGCGAAGCCGCTCGCATTTCCATCCAGAGGAGCAATGCAATTGAAACCCTGTTCCGAGGAATGTGATGTATACAAAGGACTCACCACAGCTACGAATCGGGAGCCAGCTGGATATTCGAGCTGAAGGCTGACACTTTTAGCTTCGCCAAAAAATGACTGGTCGACAATATCCCGTGGGTCGTTCTGCTGACCATCGGGTATGCGACTCGTTGGGACAAGTAAAACACGATACGGTGGTTTTCCATCAGAGCCGGACACAGAAATGGTGAAATTGGCACATTGGACTGGCGGTGTTTCCAGTTTCCATGTGTAGGCAGCAGCGAAATATGGGAGATGAATTAAAAGAACAATAGCGAAGGGAAGGAATGTGGCGCCCATGGTTTTCCCCACCACGTGGAGAGGAGAGACGAGATTTCAGCAGCAGGAGGAAACTAGGTGCAGAGACACCTTTTATGAGCTTAAGATATCCGTATTCGACATCTTGATGGCGAGGATAGTTACAGATCCCGTCACAAAATGGCAAAGCATGGGTTATCTTGCCCTCCGTTCTTGTGATGTCGCTGAGTCGATAATCATTTGACCCTCGGTGAAGTCGGGGTTCTGGAGAGTAGTAGTGTTAGGCGGTGGAACACCGCTGGGAATTCATCAAAGATGTGTCGATGGACTCACAGAATCCAAGGCCCAACTTACAGCATGGCATTCTGATATTTCGATTCATCCTGAAAGCTATGAGCCTGACCAATCGTTTCACTCTTCTTGATCCCTGCCGAGCGCCATCAGCATTCTCGCGGACATCTACGGAGATGCCAAAAAGCTCAGAAAGATGATGCCAATCAGAGTATGTAGTAATTTTCCCGCTTCAAAGGTGAAGTTTTCGCGATCTAGCATCTCGGGTCTGTCGCAGGAATAAATCTTTCAAGAGCAATATCTAGCGAGATGGTACAAGATGCGGCGTCGCGAAGTGGCCGACGAAAGAATTTCAGGCAAATTCCGAATACCAGACTGATGATCGCAAGGACAACCTTCTGCGCTGCGAATCAGGGATCATGAGTCTCATCAGTTCCATGATGAGGCGGAGTTTATCGAACACAGAAAGGCAGTGTGGGCTATGCGTACTTCACCCACTCAGTCCACTGCGCCCCGTTGTGATCATCGCACGGAAGAACACGTGGGCAGCATCGCGGTGTAGATGGAGCGCGCCTAGTAGGAGGATCGTTGTTTGCTCGCTGTCGTGTTGTAATCCCGAGATCAAGCGTTTGCGTGCCATAGGAAGGCGGATTTTCCCAGTTTCGATGAAAGCACTAAGTTCTGGGTTCAGCGGGAGTATTTGGTGAGCCCGAGAGTACTAAGACTATTGAGGAAGACGATCGCCGAATGGACCATCGAAGGCCTCGATGTTTCTTAGTGCCAGTGAAGAAGGGGACATCGGGGTTGATTTTAAGAAGTATCAGTGTCTTTGATGACTCTCGAGCGCACAAAAGGATAAATACGCGGGATGGAGTACAGCCCTGCTCAAGTCCCACGCGGAAAGTTGGCAGAACTTTATAGCATGAAGATCTCGAGAACACATCTTTAGATTGAATCCTGATGGGATCTTCTAGTGGTTGGCCGGATCCCACCCTGTTGACCATGTTAGATAATTCAATTCATATTCAATGAGAATGCTTACCCAAGATGCGTGGTGCTGAAGAACAGACATGCACTATTACTGGCTTTGAACCGTCCACCCTGTCAGAGAAGTTACCTTCCTTCGAGCAAGACATGAAACGTCAGGCGGTTCGGAATCCACCACAACATAGCGATACAGATACCGTAACAGTGACGTGCTGTTGTTTTCTTGTATCTCGGCCATGGCAAATCAGTGCCTGTCTCCGTGCATCAATTGGGACACACATACCAAGAATCAGCTTTACGACACTCTACAGCAAATATAGCTAGCCAAATCTTGATCGACCCCGACGCCGCCCGCAGCTCGCCCTCAACAACAATCGTTACCCCCGTAACGACTTGGAAGATACACAGCTTTCGCCGTATTGATCGGTCAACCGTAAGGCGTCTAGTATAAAGATCGCTCATGTTGTAGGCGTGCAAGATCTTCATCTCAAAGACCCCACGCAGTGTCAGCCTGAGGGCATAACGAAACCAACGCGCCCACGTACCCTGAGCTCAGGCAGGCGTAGCATTGCTGGAAGGATACAAGTCAGTAGTACCCCGAGGCCTGATACGTAGAGAAGAGCTCCCACATTGAAGTTGTTTTATACGAGACGAGCAGCAGGGTGATGAACATTTCTAGCTCTCGCAGTTCGGAAGCATCCAGCCCTTGCATTTATGTTCCATTACCCTTCATGTCAATCAGTCAAGTACTCCCAGGAGACAGAAGAGAGCGAGAAGGTGACGCACGGACCTATGTTCCAGAGACTGCTCACCTTCCGGGGATGATATCGCTAATAATGAGTATGGTGGTCAGCCCCGCTCCCGGCGAGCAGTAGCATGTCAAGAGGAAAGTGTAGCACAGTGAGCATAGATGGACAGAAAGACGAGAAGATAGTCGGAAAGGGAAAACCAGGTCACATTCCATAACCCTACTATCTATCTCAATCGTGCATCTAGAAATCGAAGTCTCCCGAATCAAGGGAATACAGTTCAGACACGTCCATAACCCCCATCTGCGAGGAACGCACTGACGCGCTTGACTATTCCATCAAGGCCGACCAGCCACCGCGCCAGTTCCGCGTCAAGTTTCTCTATAGACCCCCCTTGGGAGATGCGGGCATAGAACTGGGCGCGATGGGGTACGGCACGTATGGCAACCTGCGGTGCGGCGAGGATGGTGGTTAGGACAGAAAAGACAAAGTAACGATCGGACGAGAAAGGATATCGGGCAGGTGTAGTGATGATGCTAGGACGCCACGAAGGGATACCAGACTAGCAAAATAACGAAGAATGAAGCACTTACCGAAACGACGGATCGGATAAGGAAAGTGTGGTGATGTCTGAGCACCGTGTCGTACGACCGCCTGAAGCAGACATGGAGCTCCGCAGACGTGTCGGATTGCATATTCAGCAGCGCTTGGCAAGTGAATGCGAGACCCCTGAGTAGATATCATAAGTGATATGACGTGGAGGAGACGGAAGGAGACCAAGAGGATAGCCACAGAAATAGTCAAGATGGAAAATCATGGTAGTGCCATGGGTCGATGCCCCATCCATTGGTAGTCGTTCACCCAATCCCGGGGAGAAGCGGGCGCGGCATGTGGCACGCAAAAATGAACAGAAATAGGAATAGAAAGGTAGAAAGACGTAACAAAGACAGCGCGTAGCAGGATCACCTACCTCGTCAGCCGAACCAAGCAGGGTATCCCGTGTTTCTGAGACTCCTGAGCCTCCGTTCTAACGAGACCTTCCAGCGTGCCCGACACATCGCGTGTGGCTTCGTACCGGGTGCGTACCCCCTGTAGACCAAATACCTCATGAGCCGCCGAAACGAGACTTCATGGAATGAGGCGAGGACAAGACTGACGGCAATGTTGCTCCGTATGTCTGATTGCACGAAGCCGAAGACGCCGGATCCGAGGAGATCTATGGATTGAAGGTGAGTAGGCGCACGCCAATAGAATATAGGTTCGAGAAATGATCTTCAAGAAAGACAAGTAATGCATAACGAAACAATTGCGGTAGTGAATCAGGTCGATGTTGAAGCGCAGCCGGAGGTCCCACGTCCTCGGTTTGGTCTTCGCCGCTTTGGCTACTGATGTGCAAGTACTTAGGAAAACTGCTCACCGAACATTTGTACAAGCCCATCAGATGCTTCCAAGAACGCCTGAGTGTCGATGCCCTCCTCCGTGATAGGTACATCTGCGAAAGACTGCATGATCAATGAACAATCGCGAATCAGCCCACCATCGCAGATCACACTCCCTGCGAGAGATGCTTACCTTCACTGTCTCGAAATACGGCGCCATGGATCCTAGATGGAGACTGGTAAGAAAGATTCCAGGACTGAGGGCGTGAAACACGCTCTCCCCATGAGGAGGAAAGAGGCTAAAACTTAAAGTGGAACGTTGTCCGAGTCTGATCAGCATGTGACAGATCATGTGACCGCGACGCGAGCCTCGAGGGTCGACGTTGACGCGTCGGTTTCATCAGGCAGGTTGACGAGAAGAGCCCAGCCCCTAGTACGAACAAGACTTTAGGAGGACTGCCACGACCATGTTCAGTGGCTACGTGATAGCGTATCACACTAGGCTAATCGGCCGCGTATGCATGGAGGCCCGGATCGGCGATGATCGTCGTGAGCTGAGAAAGTTGGCTAAGGTCAGGTGGGAAGTAGAGGGAAAGATACAGTGCAGTGATATAACGCTATGAAGTGACGGTGACCAATTCACGAGCTAGTCATGGAGAGGAAGCGTAAAGAAGTTGAGCAATAGTATTGGAAGGACGGTTGAAAGGAGTAGGAGTCGATAATAAGCATAAGAAGTGTGAATGGAGAAGCGAACCAAAGCATCGACAGAGAAGGGCTCCCGTCAACAACTCCGCGATAGAACCTCGGAACATGAGTCACCCATACGAGAAGCGGGCAAGCAGGACAGGCGACGCATAGGCCCGAAGGCGAATAGATCACTCTTACATCCATCAACGCCATTCTCAACAGAGCGCAAACCCTCCAGCTCGAAGAATGGAGAAAGACGCTAAAGAACCATCGGCACCAATAGATCACACCTGGACGACCTGAGAAGACATGTCAAAGGTGTTCATACCGGCTTTGACCCCGTAATCCACAGGTATCTCGATCATTGGACGAGGAGCCTGTAAAGATTAGTTCAGAATGATAATGAAAGGGAGAGGGCCAATTGACGTACCCCGAGTCAACCCTGACGCAAACGCAGGCACCTGACGACCACGCCGAGGAGGCTGGGCTGATCGGTGAGCGAGGTGACTGGCGTCCTGATGGCCTTCCGCCGTGGAGGTCAGTCGACGACGTTTATTACATGCAGGTGGCCGTGACGCGTTCCCCGTCCTTAAATCAGCGATGCTGAACACTTGCGGAACTGTCGCAGCACGGTAGGGGTTCTCCCTGGAGATGAAATCGCGTGGTGTTATGGTTGGGAGACGCGATGATTCAAAGGTCTCAACTGGGGCTCGTGCTGTAGAACCGAATAATTGAGTATATGCGCCAGACGAACAACGAGGATACGCACCTGGTACCAAGTAGATCCTTTCATTTCCGACCCGCTCTATCTTGCTCACTACACGCTAAACCAAGCCCTCGGACCTTCTTAAAGATCCCTGGTTGGAAAGAGGTGGAGCCATCCAATGAAGGGAGCTTAAGTTGAGACGATGCAGTGATAGTGGTAGAGAAAGGCGATCAGAAACCAGTGTCTGACGGGTTGAAAGCTGGCGGGGGAGGAAACGCGTAGATGAGTGTGCGAGGAAGACAACAACACAGTCATGGCTCACCCTGGAACGGAAACGTGTGCAAGTGCGAGTATTCCTCGTTCGAGTTGCCAAGGAACGGTTCATCGGGGGACACTGGGTGATGCGAGCGTGGTCCGATAACGGAACCGTTTGTTTGCCAATGCCCCCGAGGCCAAAGTTCATGATCACGTCCTTGTCTAGCCCTCCCTCACCAAGACGTCGTCTGTGCCAGCCCGTCGTGAGTGGCATGAGCGCAAGTTATCACGACGACGCACGGTGTCCCAGTTCAAAATCTAAGGCCGCGAAGGACCAGTCCCGGCGGCCCCGCACACGGAAGGTATCCGGTATCGACCTCCCGGGTCTGGGAAATCGTGCGGAACCCAAGATCAATGACGTCGCGACAAACGGCGTTCTTCGGGGCTTGTGGGGAGGACGCTGATACGCGCAGGGATGGACTTGTGGTGGACGCTGCTGGATTGCTGGTGGACGTGGTTGGACATTGTTCCCAATCCGGTGTGCCCTATGTCTTTTTTCGCACGTGCCGATCTTTGCTGATCTTCTGAAGTTATCTCCGGACTGGAAGATATCCCCCGCCTTGTATACATAAACATGTTCGAAAGCATGGATTCCAGTCACAAACCCTGCAGGTAGTACAGCGCCATGAACCCTACCGACGCCTTCCTCCTCCACATGGTCGGGTACCACTATCTGCAGAACACTACGAGGCTGGTGACCACAACGTTTCTCTACGGTACGCGCTCCAGCCTTGTCTCGGAGCTCTAGACTTACTGACCTCATTCAGGCGCTGCTGTGTTACTATTCGCATTCTCAACATCGATTCTTTTGTGCGTCCCGCTTCTTCTTATGAAGACTCGAGTCTCATCATCGTGTCCAACGTCTCCAGGAAACGTGGCCTGAAGTCGCGGCCGACGATCATGATGTTCACGGCAACCCTTACCAGCTTCTTGCTTCTCACAGCCAACTGGATCTGCATCGTGTCCATCGTGGTGTCGGAGATACGGCTCACTCTCATCAAGCTCGACGAGAACACATTCAACGGCACAACCATGGCGCAAGTCGACACGGACATGTATCCCTTCCGCGTTGCCGAGGTCTGGGCACAGCAGCTGCTGGTATGTGCTTCACCGAGGCGTCCTGGGAAGACTCACCTAACGTCGCGCTCCCAAGCTCATACTGAGTGACAGTGTCGTTGTATGGAGAGCGTGGGCGCTTTTCCAAGACAACATATGGGTTCAGATGGGTCTCAGTCTTCTATTACTCGGCGCAAGCGGTAAGTCCTCCGGCCTCGTATCCCCCGAATGCGATCAAGCGCCTTAACCTCTCCTGGGCCCAGGCGCCAACTTCGCATTCATTGCTCTGATATCGACGGATATCTGGGTATTGATCGTCAGCTCCATCTACAAAGCGAGCCCTGTCACCCTCGTGTTCAACTCGTTTATGGCGCTGTCGTTCGCGACGAATGCTATCGCCACGATGTTGATTGTTTACAAACTCTGGTTCGTTCCCTTATTCGGATCATGTCCACATTCCCTGATCGGTCCCTTCTTCTTCTTCGTCTTCGCACAGGGCCCATCAAAAGTCCCGCAACATACTCGAACTCCACAACACGCAGTCTTCAGTCCAGAAAATCCTGATCATAATCGTCGAATCGGGCCTCGTGTTCCTAGCGCTTCAGGTGCGCATACATACCAATAATCCTAACTCACGCCCATCTCATTCCACGACAGCTAGCCAACCTCATCTCGAACTTCGCACCATTCGAGCGCTACTCACCCGCGGACTTTTTCCAAACCGCCATTTTCGTGATATACACGGCGTTCGCGGTATGTGCCCCGTCCCAGCCTTTTTGCATTGTTACTACACCCTGACCCGCTCCGGGGTAGGGAGTATACCCGTCCATGGTCGTGTACCTCGTTGCCCAGCAACGCTCAATGGTAGAGACGTTTGGGCTGGGTACATCCACCCGGAAACACAGCGTGGCTCGCACGGAGAGGGTACGCGATCGGCCGGCCACTCTGGGACATCTCTCTTTCGTGCGCGCCTCTCGAGACGAGAGCACACTTAGCCAGGATTCGCGGGATACCCCAATCGGCTGCGGTCGAGATTCGGATGAAACAGAGAAGGATAGCACGGGGAGAAGCGCTGTGTGAAGGCTGATAGGGTTTGAATTTTTGGAGGAGGGTAGAGTGCGTTTATTTCGACTTCTTCGCCGCGAATCACACCCTAAGGAGAGGATCTTCTAGGTTCCTGGACAGTTGGACCCTTATGGTAGGCGATCCACCCACGGCGAAGAGGGTTAACGCCGATATAAATGCTGCCCTCGCAAACCGGGTTGGGCGCGTTACGAAGGTGGAACGTTTTTCACGTGTTGTCTGCACTCGGGGAAGGGGAAGCGGGCACGCGGGCAGGTAGAAAGCGCTGTATGTAGTACGATGTCCGTGCATGGGCTTGCGCTGCTATGCGGTACGTGGTACTCGAAATCGCATGCACATTCATTTGAGAGAGGGTCGGCAACTAAATATAATTCTCATCCTGGTGGTGTATGCTCATTGGGTACTTCGAAACCAAGCTCAAGAATGTAACCTTCGGTTTCGATTATGGGTTTACTCAGTTTCGTTGATCCAGCAATAATCATCAAGTATTGCTAGAAGCGACCATGTCATGTGGAGTAAATATCCGGTTTTATTCTCCCTCTACTGTAATTTCGCTTGCCTCTGCTATTATAGAGGACTACTCTGAATCGATCAATGCGACATGTCCTTTGCAACATATGGTATCATAATTAATACGCACATGGCTTGGTTCAAATGATAATCCTCTCCCGCGGACGCCGGAGAGATATTCAAGCTAGTAGCGTAGGCTCCTCGACCTCAGGTTGGAATCGAAGTCTCGCCACCAATATTGTCTTGCTTTCGTTCCTTCCTGTCGAGACTTTGCACGCGTAATGCTATCCTGGCATGTCATCTTCTTCCGAGGGGATCGTGAAAGATCCCCACGGTTCTTCAGTACCAGGAGTAGAAAATACGTCGAAATAGCCCTACGTAGCGAGTCTGTTAAGAACACCAGCGGAGAGGGTGAAGGGAAAGCGAAACCTGGTCGTCTAAGTGGCCGTGGTTGACAAGTAGAGCATAGTTCTGCGCTGTCAGGGTTTCAACAACTGCATTCAAATGGTTTTGAGATTTTCTTCCAACCGTGATCATCTGAAAAACAACTAACTTAACATAAGGTCCTCCTTTTGTAGTGCATTTTCACTCCCGAACTCGCGTAGGATCCACTGCCAATGGTCCTTTAACCACTGCTTGCAAGCCTTGGAATCTTCGATATAATTATGGGTAGTTTTCTCTGCACATAGAAAGGCCGTGCGCGCCCCGGACAGCGAAAAAGTATGCCTTCGCTTGACGCGATCTCTGGCATAAAAAAGATGAGGAGATCAGCAATCGAGTGTTTAAGTTTGATTGAATTGTACTACAATGGCCGTCCGTCTCCCGGAGACATGAACTTCGAAAAAGCTTCGAGTCCCTTACGAACGAGGTTCGTGTCACGCTCCTGACGACGGGCGATCGAAACACGTCCGAAGTGAGATATCCCATGCATCTCCTTCAACCTACCACCAGAGGATGATCCTGGATTGATCGAGTTGAACAATTTGACGAAGTGGCCGTCACGAGTAAGATAGCCGATATCTCCCAACGCTACGTCCCCTGGTGTCCAGAGAGGGACGTTAACTATGATGTGGTATCAGCTCTCGAATCTAGCTTCACGCAGTCTGGACTTACCCGAACGAGGAAATTCATGAGAAAGACATACACGGTATGTAAATTCGAATCCGTTGTCTAGGATCTCCTGACGGACTTTAATAGTCTCGGCGTCATTCATCATGCTTGGAGGTGGTTGCGTATCGTCGTCCACTGTATCAAACAGGAGCAGGGAATTATCCAAGGGTGATGTTGTGTCACTTTCGTCGTCGAAAACGACGTCTGGAAGAGAGTCATGCTTTGGGAGCACAGTGATAGACGGAGTGGAGTATTGTGCTTGGGGGGATGAAGGAGACTCCGAGAGGCCTTCACTATCTAAGACGAAGATAAGGTATTTGTAGCTTCAATTTGGATGTAGACAAACCGGGGCTGAATTGCAGTGATGAAGCGAGATGGTCGATGTAGGTGTTTGGTTCAGAAACGGTTATGCGAGGCGATGCGAGGGCCGGAGTTGTCAAGACACGGACTTGGGCCCTGATTACCTCCAATGATACGACTAGTTTCTTGAAAGATGGTCTCTCAGACGGCGCCTGGTGCCATATCGATGGTAGAAACTCCTCAAGCCCGAGCGAGTGGACCAGACTTGCCGGATAAGGGGGCCGACCTTGCTCATCTACAAAGAAGGCTGAGTTGAATGTTGTAAGAAGACTGCCTCGATTCTCACTTATAACGTGTTCTTTCACGGCATCATCATTCATCGTTGGCCAGGGAATACTACCCATAGTCAATATCTCGACACAGCACATTGCGAAGGCATAAACATCGCTTTTCTTGGATAGTAGAGAGCGGCCGCCCATTAACTCTGGAGCCTGCCATCTCACCGCGTCTTAAATATCTCCGTCAACGGAAAAATCTTGCAATGATGTTGGAAACAAACACGAACGATTGGGGAGCGGATTCCCTTGCCTTATATCGGCCTTCCACTTGCTTTGGCCAAAATCTGAAACGACACATCGCAGATTCTCACCTACGAGGACATTTGCTCCCTGTAAGCACGTCGATATCAATTCGAGATCATATAGATAGAACGAAGAGAAACCGTCACCTTGAGGTCTCCGTGATATACACCGCATTCGTGGAGGTAATTCATCCCCTCAGCGATATCATGAATCATCCTAAGATGGTTCACCTTGTCCTTCATCGACATGGCCGCAGCGACCCCATCCCCTGCTTCCCTATAGCGTTGCACTTCCCAATCAACCCGCTTCAGGTAGTCAGTCACACTCCCATGTCTCATGAGAGGGCTGACCAGGAACCATGGCATGGGGCCCTCTGCGCTGCTAGCACCGTACATCTCCAACACGTGTCTGTGGGTCAGCATCTTCCAAACGTTAATCTCGTTCACAAACGACTCGTTAGAGGTATGAACTTCGAGGACCTTGACCGCCACAGAACGCCCATGCCAAGAGCCGCGATAAACAGTAGAGAAAAAACCGCGGCCGATCAGCTCATAGAGGTCGACTTCGAATCTGTAAACTTTAGATCAAATCACTATGCCGCCGGATAGAGAGCTTACTTCGTAATTGTCCAACTGGGAAGGACAGGTAGCACTCCCTTGTAGGCGCTTTGCAGCGCTCGAAGTTCCCTCTCAATGAATGCGCGGTCCAGGAGGCCAAGCTCTTTTGCTTCAGGCCCATCGACTGGCCAGGTGGAGGACCTGGGTGGCGAAGGAAGCGAAGTTGAAAGCCTTTTGAAGACGTGATGTGATCTGAGTTGCTCGAGGATTCGAAGAAGCGTTTTCACGGCGTCTGGTATATCTGGCTTCTCGATTCCCAAAATCTCCAGCGCCTCTGCATCTGTTTCCGCCGTCTGCGCTTTCACATAGATGTACTCCAAGTCTGCAATGTCGCCCGACCTATCACGCTCGTTCTGTCGCTCTTGTATCTCTCGAATCCTCTTATGTATCTCGTCCGTCGACTACAGGATTCGTTTCATGGTGAGCTCGATAGCGTTCAACTCTGATCAAAGACACGTACCTTTCCGGCGCTCGGGCTCTCATGGACCCCGGTGACAACATCGAGGATCTTAAGCTGGATAGATCGCTGCCAGAAATGTATCAGAGGATCCATTAGATACTCATTGACAAAGACGCACATCGAAGTGACCAAGAGCGTCTTGGAGGCTTGTATTACAGTCTGCGATATTCGCAAGGTCCTCGTCCCTTTTCAAGAGCCGCTTAACAAACGGTCGGTGCATCTGGCTTTGGAGTAGTTTCTGGACTTGTTCAAAGGCACTGGAAAATGATTTCCTCGTTTAGAAGGGATCTCATCAGATGGTTGATTTGCATACTGTTCGAGATTTTCCAACGGTTCACTCAGAACTCTCGCCACTGTCCTTCCGGCACGAGAAACCTCTTCATAGATCGCACTAAGAATATCAGCGCATCGTTCTGCGAGCCGCAGGCAAGCCAACCAATTCGCCTGCAACGAGAAGGTTGTGGTTTCATACCCAAGTAAAGAGGATGACCCACCTCGACTTGCTGCAAAGTATTCCAGATACCCAACAAAAGCTTAGCGACACCTTCGAGCCCAGGAATTGGGGAAAACTTCAACAGCTCTGCTCCATGGGCAAGCACTTCATAGGCTACATCCACCGCGATATCGATCATAGGACTGACAGCGCGAGCAACTCGCTGTGTTTCGAAGTGGAGGTGAGGCATTGAGATACACGCCAGGAATGAAGACTTTAGGGAGACTGACCAAACGAGTATGATGCCATCCCTCAGTCTGCTCCTTCGCGGGAATTAGCTTCTTGGGGGAACTCGTCCACGGCCTGGGACTCCTTTTGATTTTGTGAGCTAGCGAGTTCAGATGTTCCCCCATGGGCGAACTCGAACGAGATTCAGAGCTGTGTGGAGCCCCGAGTATCCGCTCTAAGGAAGATGTTCGAGAAATGGCTTTCTTTGGTTTACTATAAGATAGGACAGGCGTAGACTGTGGACTTTGATGAGGACTTGACTTCGCGGAGGGAGGGCCGGATTTGTCGCTCTTCGAATGCCCTCCTGGTATTGCCGAAGCGATCCGCTGCCCAACAGTCGACATGAGGGAGGACGAAGACGACGATGACCGAACATGCTCCTTCGTAGGTCCAGTGTATTCCATTTTATGCAAAGGAGGGATAACGATGCGTATGCTGCGAGGATTGCAAGACCAGAATGTGTAATAAGAGCGAAACTGGCAGGCAAGCGAGACGCGGCTTGACCACAGCTACGATCCACAGCATGGGAACAAGGGAAGCTTGGATTTGCTTAGCAAACTCGGGTGCTGATATGTGTAACCCATGATCTTTGTCAACACTTCGAAAAGTAAGACTGCTGTGGTGCGATGACATTGACAGATTTGTGCACGCCATCGCGTCCGAACACTTGATCATGATGGTGGTGTCTTAATAGATGAGTCCGAGTGATGCCGGCAACTGAATTGTGGCTTCTCGGGGGAACTGTTCTTCGCGAGTAAGAAAGTCGCTTGATATCAATATGAAGTCGCGAAAAGAAGAATGGTAAGTATAAAACTGTCAAATGTGGATAAACACCTGATCGTAACACGTCAAAACTCCAGATTTGAATGACTGTAGAACATCAACGATTCCACTAGGGCTCGTCGCATCGTATCCGAAAGAGAACACAAAGATGTTTGGATACTAAGAGCTGAAACGCGGCACGGCCGGTTCCTTCCAAATACAATGTGCGACCACCCTCGCGACCTATTCAATAGCAGCACGACGTGTTCCTCAAGCTTCTCCTCCTATACCTGTTGTTGCGCTGATTCGCATTCGCCATACCTGAAAACGAGCACTTGTGCGGTCGCTGCCGCCGAAAATCGTTAGGGGCGAGAAGCGGGAGGAAGTGCGCGGCACACCTGCCGAGGAGCAGTGGACTACGCGCCGACATGATGTCCGTTCGGGCGGGGTCCAACGAGCTGCAGAGTGACATAGGCGGGAATGACAATCCCGAACGGCTTGGAAGCTGAAATGAGTAGTAGAATGTCGTCCTGGATTGGATCTGTCTTGGTTGTGGAAGAATAGGAGTGGGAGGGGGGTCACCGGATTGGGCGTTGAGGCCTGGCGGGCTTAGAGGCGATGGGGAGGCATGGGAATCTGTGCTAGAACGACTGGGTTAGTGGAACTAGGGAGAGAGAAAGAGGTATGCGTACCTGCGCCCTCGATCCTTGTCTGTTGATTCCTAGTAGCCCAGCCCTTCGTTCGCCTATATTATGTGCTTTATCATGACAACGCTCTGCTCATGAGGAACGGTCTAAAAGCATTTTGTAGAAGTGGCTACTCACCCTCGCATGATACTTCACATTATGGATGGAGGTCAGAGGTCACTGAGGCGGCAGGTGGTGGTGGATGAAGCTTTCGAAATTCGAAGAGTCGAATCTCGATACAATTTCAAATAATCACAACCCGTGACGTGACTCCGACATGAACGTCCCGCCATCCGGGATTTGTCGTCCAGCTCGTCCCGCCTCTCTGCAAAAACCGTCACAAAGACATCCGAACCACATATGGTTTCGGATTGATCCATGCGTGTCGAGTTTCGGTAGTAGCCCCCAGATGACAAAAAGGAAAACGAGATAGACCAATCAATTCGACAACCATGTGCCACCAATGTACCCCCAGCAGAATATAAACATGAACCCCTATGATACCCAACGAAATCTACGGCCCCATAACGCATTCCGATCGCGATTGCGACGCGCCGCCCGTCGCGGCGTGATACTTCGCCACCTAGATTGTCATCCGATTAGACGGTGACAGTGACCCATCCATCCCTAGATTCTAAACCCCCATCAGCGATCCATTCCCGAAAACATGGACACCAGAGGACTTACAGTAACCACGAATACGATTATCCCGTAATATTATATGTATTCTTCTCCCACTCCGTCCACTCGAACACCGGCAGCGGATGTGCCTCAGTGTTGAACACCCATTTCGAGAACGGGTAAGGGTCGCCATCCTCAAACAGTAGGTAAAGGTACTTGAGCGTCTCGGCCAGGAAGAAGCTATAGGGGGCTATATGAGCGGGGCAAAATATGCAAAGAGGGGATGATATATACCTCGGCATATCGTCGATCTTCCGCACCACCTCACGATCAACCTGATCGACGGAAGCATAGCCAAACGCCGTCTTCGCGTTCCGTTCGATCGCAGTGAAGATCTCATACCCCCGTTCGCGCCACTTCGCATCTCCTGTCGTCTTCCACAACACATAAAGACTCTCCACGGTCTATCAAACGAAATCCGCCGTCAGCCTCGGGTACCATCACATCATACCAGGATAAAAGAACGAACCTCGGGCCTCAACAGGTATACAGCCGACGCCAGCTCATAGTCCAACCCATCCCCATCCGCACCCCTGCCCTCCCTCTCCACATACCCCGGCGGCCCCGACCCTCCTCTCCCCTCCTTCTCCCACTCCTCCAGTACCTCAACCCACCGTCTCCCGGGCTTCATCCTCAGCCCATCCGGCCCCAGCCCCGAACGCTGGTCCACATACGAGGTGTAGCATGTATAGGCGAGACCCTCCGCAGCCCATTGATGGCGCTCCCGTGTCTTCTTATCCAGGAGGGATGGCGGAATGGCATGCGCGCCGAGGGCGAGGACACCAGGGAGGAAGCAGGCGAGATGCTCGAGGTTGTGGGAGACGACCCCGCGGTTGGTGGAGGCGACGTAGAGCAGGTGGCGGTTCGGTGTCACGTGGAGGAGTTTGTTGATTATGCCGTCCATTGACTTGAGGTCTGTTTTCCATGGGTATGTTAGCGGGAACAGGAGGAGGAGGAATGGGAGGAGGAGTTTACGAACATTGAGTTAGGGCTTTGGTGTCGTTGCTGAGAAGGTATTGCTTGAGGAGGTACTCGTACCCGCTATCAGCAGAGGCGCCGACGGAAAAGTGTTCTGATCGGGCTGCGATGAGCGAAAGTTGGGCTAGATATAACTGAAATCGTGTACCATCGAGAGGTCGCCCATTCTGCGACCATGTAAGCGGGAACAGGCCATCCTCGACGTTCGCATCGTACATCCTGTTCATGATGTTGTCCACCTGTATGTATGTCAGAAACATAAAAGCATAGGCTACGAGGACCAGGCATACCGCGGCGTAGTAGTCCTTCCGCCCCGTCAGCTTCGCGAGGTACTTGAATTCAGGCTGACAGCTCGTGGCCTCCGAAAAAAGGACGATGTTGCCCATCCACCCACCCGCCGTGCTCCCTCTATGAATTATAAGCCGGTGCCATTCAGAGGGGGAGGATGCAGGCTCACGAGTCGGTGTTGACGGAATATGCAGGTAATCCAGAGGACGTCGCCGCGAACACGGGGAGCAGAAGTGTCCCAAGATCGTCTGCACGAGCGAGGAGGATCGGCTCCCCGGAAAGGGCGTATGCGGAGAGAAGACCCCCCAGATAGCGGATCACAGTCTCGAAAAACGGGGCATATCCCTTCGCGGCTCTGTCAGCTCATCTTCGAACACATGAGAAAACAACGTTACATACCTGCCCCGTTGTGAAATTCTGGCCTGCTACTACCTCAACCGCATCCGCAAACTCATCGTACAGCCCCATTATCCACATCGTATCCATCGAGTCCAGCAGCGTGACGCTCCAGCCGTTAAACCTGGTAGCTCAAGGTGAGAACGACGGCGCCCATGAATCGTGATCAGGAACATAGGGCTTACTTGTTCGATTTTCCGCCCGAAAGCGCGAGCAGCTCATCTGCCGGAAAGGCATGCTGTTTATACCCCACCAGTGCATGGAGGTACGCCCTCCGAACCTCGTCCTTCCGTTCATCCCAGATCGTCGCGTCCTGTCCCGTTCCCGGCCGCGAGGGCGGTTCTGGGTCCGTAGGCCCAGGTCCAAGTCCATGTGGTAGAGGGAGGTGGTAGGAAAGCGGGGCTGCGAGCCAGAAGAGTGTTACGGTGGCGAAAAGACATAGGAAGGCGATCCAGCGCCCTGAGATGCGTCGGAACGGGATCCGGCCGAGGTGGCGGGGCGTGCTGGGGGGGTCGGTGGTATGCATGGGGAGCATGGTGAAGAATTGGGCTGGGCCCAGCGAGGGGCAGCTCAGCGGTGGTCGGCGTTGACTCTGGAACAAGCGGTGAGAGGTAGAAGGGCCCGGGCAGGACAGGCCGGCAGAGGAGGATGCCAGCAGATCTTTGAAATGATGTGATGCCAAGCCATTCGCTGACGAGAGAGGTTCAGATATCTGGCCATGGTGACATCGTGGGCTGGTATGGATGGATGTCGGTATTGATTGAAGTTACAAGTACCGTCCGGAACGATGATAATAGATGAAGGAAGGAATCATGAGCGCGATCTACTGCCTAGGTACCACTTGTTCAGTGATCGACGCAAAAAACGGCTGAGATCAACTTACCTTTTGGGTCTATGTTTTGATTGAAACCCCGTGGAATCATGAAGTCACTATCTAACGTTTGACGCCGGCCGTCTCATCGCCGCTCTTCCGTTCAGTGAAGGATCTTGCTTTGAAGTGGCAAGAGGTGGATTCACCAGACAGGAGGCTCTGTCGTCGTGAAGCCAATATTGGATTTCCCGAGATGGAGCGCAAAGGCCTGCCAGAATATTGAACGATGCCAACTCCTGTCAGTTCAGAGGGAGTTTCGTACGATTGAGCCCACCACGATCGTGTGCTCGAAGGTGGCGAAGATGGTTGCTTCCCAAGAAAAGTGGACGATTCGTGCTCGTCATCGTTGAGAGCATTGCCGTGGGCTTGGGGAACAAGCAATCACAAACAACGTCTTTTGAACTTCAACGACGACAATCAATTTCCTGACCTCACTTTGACACGTTATATCGTATGAATCACTCCTTAGAATTCCCCTGGAAAGCCACAAAGATTTGTGGACTCGATGCATGACCAGGTCGCGAACTCCCTGGCAATTGAAGATCACTCACATCACCTGGAGCAGGAATGACGACACGTATAGTGCAGCCGAATTCTCGTCTCTTTCCGCGCACTGCTATTCCCTTTAAAATTCCGACACGCCTGGTCCTGTTACGCATGCCTTGCGACACCGAGAAACCCACTCCGTATCCACGATGTAGATGTGTAGAACGTGAAGGAGCGTAAAGCCTGGCTCCTATCGCACTGATCCCCGCTGCTGTCTATCCTTGATCCTGAACGAAGTATTATTTCCTCTTCCTTCCCCAATACAATACTTAACAGCAGCTTCCGGTCCAGACCGGCGTGTGTGCGCGGCGTCGGCCCCAGTGAGTCATGGAAGTCGTGCGTTTGTCAGCGGCCCTGGATGGAATTCTCGTGAAGGGTGAAGGGTGTAGGGCGGGCGAGGAGGAGGAATCGAAATGGAGGGGTCTGAAGAGAATGGCGGGCAGGAGACGATGGTATCTCTCTCCTTTGCTTCGGAGTACGTCGTAATCATGCACGGTTCTAGGATGCTCTGGCAAATGCAGATGGGATGAGGTGTGGCCTCGGCTTGGAACAAAGGTGTGATGGACAGTACGAAGAGAACCGTTGGGCGATATTCCCCGGTGGGTCGTTTGGTGCGCGGGGATAGGGCAGCATGACGGACGATAAACTTCACAAAATCACCCGTCTAACTGGCTCGACTATTTCTCCATCTATTTTCTGCCTGATCATCACCAGGAGTCGGGCTCTTCGATATCGATGACCCCTACCGCGACGAATACCTACTGTCCAGTCTGAGGTTCGTGGAGAAGTCAACATCGCTTCCCGTCGAGTCCTATCGCCCCTGTACCTTCCACTGGGGACGTGGTCGAACAGAATGCCGATTTTACTCTCGATGTCCGGGACTACATGGTGAGATGGCCGAGCGGTCCAAGGCGCCAGACTAAGGTAGCGCGAATGCAGAAACCTGTTATCTGGTCTCTCCGGAGGCGGGGGTTCGAATCCCCCTCTCATCATGAAAGCCACCTTGCTGAGTATTTTTGTTTGTACATTTTGACGCGCTATTCTGGCATATGGAAGGTCCAGCCTGTATCCCTCCGAGAGTTCGAGATGAAGTCCAAAGGACACAGCAACAGGGAACGCGGTCTATCACGCACGGAGCCCAGTGAAGAAGAATTTGGCACACACCGTAGTCCTGAAACAATCGAGCAGCCGGCGTAGGATAGCCAAGACATCGCGGTTGTTGCTGTTCGACAGGGTCAAGTCAGGTGGCAGTTACTGAGCGTAGCGAGCATCCAATTAACGTCGGTCGCGTCTAGTACGCCCAGGCCTGTATTTCGGCAGGTATCGTCGAAAATCCATGGCACTACAAACAAAATCGAGAAAGATCGCATATGTATCTAACCAAATTAATATCCTCGGCGTGCAGAACATGTCGAATCTCGAGCGGGCGGCAGCCGCACGAGTAGTCCGGAGTCGAAGGCCAACAAAGGTAGAGTTCGTCCTGAGAAGTCGGTCGGTGCGACAGCGACGGAAATGATGTATCCCGGCCAGGTGGAGCAACAAAAGTGCCGTCAAATTACAGAGGACAAGGAGGAGATATATTGAAGAAGATGCACATGGAGAAGTATTGGTTCACCCGGTGATACATCGAGGACAAGGAGCAGAAAAAAAGAAGCGGAGATGCCGAAGACAGGAATATTACGATAACTAAAGCAGCGTGAAGAAGCGCCATTGCAATCGTCAATACTTGCGAGCGACACCACTGCTATAGTTCGCGAAAGCTTGTGGAGATTCGAAGAAGATGAATGTCAGAGGCAGTGACAGATTTGCAACTTGAAATCACCCCATCACGCCCACGTGCTCCCATGGCTCACTAATCCAAAGCGTCAGCCCAACAACACATAAATAGTCTTCCCATCCTCCCAATCTCCGCCCACTTCCTGCCCCACCTCCCATCGCAATGGCACACACCCTCCCTGATCTCCCCTACGCCTACGATGGCCTCCAGCCGTACATCTCCCAGCAGATCATGGAGCTGCACCACAAGAAGCACCATCAGACCTACGTGAACGCGCTCAATGCCGCCGAGGCTGCATATGCAAAGGCCTCCACACCCAAGGAGCGTATCGCACTCCAGGCGGCACTCAAGTTCAACGGCGGTGGTACGTTCGAGTGTTCCTCTTGTCCGATCCTTATCTTATCGCGATCTTATCCCGCCAGGTCACATCAACCACTCGCTCTTCTGGAACAACCTCGCTCCCCCTTCCGACGAGGGCAAGGGCTCAGGCGGTCTGCTTAAGGATGGACCCCTCAAGAACGCGATCGTAGCGGCGTTTGGTGACCTTGAGAACCTAAAGAAGGAGTTCAACACCGCGACACTCGGTATCCAGGGATCTGGCTGGGGCTGGCTCGTGCGTGCTTTCTCTCCTGTCTGTTTGTCTAGGATGCTTAAGTATATGCGCAGGGATTCAACCCGAGCACGAAGCGCCTGGAGATCGCGACGACCCCGAACCAGGACCCGCTGCTCTCGCTTGTGCCCATCGTCGGCGTCGATATCTGGGAGCATGCGTTTTACCTGCAATATCTGAATGTCAAGGCCGACGTACGTATTTCCTCTCGGTTATCATGCTCGAATCTGACGATGCATGTCCTTGTGCAGTACCTCAAGGCCATCTGGTCCGTCATCAACTTTGAGGAGGCCGAAAAGCGTCTTCTCGAGGCATCCAAGTAGGAAGCATGTATCACTTCTACTGTCACGACTCGTAGTATGGAAACGGAATGAATTGATCGTGTAACAACATACTTGAAGTTCGCGAATTGTCATGATTGGCAAGATATGTACAGTTGCCGTGAGTACCCCGCTAGGAAATGATACTGAGATATACGCGCCTCAGCCGCCGTCTAGTCCAAGAGACTCGATTCACTCGACGGGGCGACGCAACTTGTACGAAGAGCGGGTAAGTGAGCGGAACGTCGATCGTGTCTTGCGACGGGCGGCGATCGAGGGTAGGGGTTGCGAGGATGAACATATGAGATGGTACAGAGCGGATCGCGATAAGCCGTCGGTCTCGCTGAGGGCGTGCACGATCAGCGGCGAAGAGAAGATATGAACGCCGTTCCTGAGACAAGGGTGTAGTACGTGAACGGGGTTGGGAAAAAGCGATACCCACATACGTTGCTGCTGACTCGGATGTTCAGCTTACTCAGGTGATGTTGCACTCACGCAAAACCGTTCCGCTGCTCTCATCACCAGCACCCATGGCTTCCCACGCGCTGATAATCGTCATCCCGCTTTTCTACATTCATCAACGTAGGAAACGTTGTTCACGAACCTTTCCTCCGGGACCCCCATAAGACTTTACTCTACCCGCCACTCGCCATGTTCTCCCGTCCCACGTTCGTCACGAGATTTATCCATCAGCGTTTCTCCAGAACCGTTCATAGCACGGGACCTCGATCTTCGACCTTGTTATGAAATCGCTGGATGCAGAGAAGTCCAAGCACGGACTGGGTCCAGGACAGACTCTAAGTGATTCTAGGACGGATTAAGAGTCCGAGGACGGCTTTGATCGACGGGGGGACTGAAGGGCTGAAGAACTTGCGAGGTGCAGAGGGAGAAAGACCGTAAGAGGGAGAGAGTATTGGATCGGTAGGTCCGCATAGAAGGACGGAAGCGTGCCAATGCTGATAGCGCGGAATGTCCTAGCCTCGGGATCGCAAATCGGACAAAGATCGGTCGTAATAGAACGGCGACTGGAACGCACGCGAACCCAGCGTTCGGCACCGTGATTTTGCCTGTAGTCTGCACTTTCTTGGGTATAGTCCGCAGCGGCACTCCGAAGACCCGCTATGTATGATATACAGCCATTGGGAATACGTCGACTGAGATCGTGTCCGATGCGTACGTCGATGACTGGTGAGGGAGACTGTGTAAGGGGATGCTACAGAGGTCAGAGCTTAGATTCTGAAAGCGAGGAGCATATCCTTCCGTACGCGAGGTACAGGCTCTGCAAGTCCTGATCCAGTAAAAGCGCGACGGCATGAGAAGGTGTCTCAGGACCCAGTCTGGCTGCCAGCTGGAAGCGCAGTCGGTCATCGAGGTAGTAGCATAGACTCAGCAGTATAAAGATTGGCAATCCGTTGCGCTCCTTAAGCTCGCAATATGCGGTTCCAGGCGAAGAAAGCCAGGGTGTGGTGGTGGTCAAAAACAATGAGACATGTGCCACGTGATGCCGCGGTAACAGCAGACTGAGAGAGTTGAAAGAATGAGGATCATCATTCCTTCCTCAACATTGACTTTAAGCTAGACCATGGAAGATATCGACTACAGCAAGTTCGTTTATCGCAGGTTGGTGGATTGTGTAATTTTCTGTTCGACAAAATCTCTGACGCCGAGGCAGACAACCTACTGTGTCCAGTTTTATCTGGGCCTTGTGGCTTCGCATGCCTCTGGCGCTTAGGACATCCGTCTATCGACTTATGATACGCGTCGGCGACGAGACCGGATCTCCTTGCGTTTCTCGCCTCCCTTTTCGCCTCTACGCCAAATTCGGCGACATTGGCGAAGCACTCGCCACCCAATACGTGTCCACGCATACCACTATCCCCGTCCCAACTATCCTCGACGTCGTCCCGGACCAGAGGCGAGGCGCCCTGTTTCTTATGACACGAGTACCAGGTCGGCCGCTCCCTGACATGCAAGGAAATCTCAACACCTTGCCTGCGCAACAGCTTTCCGTATTCACCGATACCATGCGTGACTGGCTCACCCAGCTCCGTAGCCTAACGCCGCCTGCCGACGACGGCTCAATTTGCGGATTTCTGGGAGGATCGTTAGACAGCTATCGAATCAGCTTCAACGGTAGCGCGGGCCCTTTCGAATCCCAGGAGGTATTTCACGCGCAGCCGTTCTGTACGCTCCCGCCCAGCAGCGACCCAGCGATCCGTGCTCTCGCGTCCTCCATCCGCCAAAAGAACTACCGCATATGCCTCACTCACGGGGATTTATCGCCGAACAATATTCTCGTGAACGAGCATTTCAAGCCGACAGGGCTGGTTGATTGGCAATGTGCGGCATGGATGCCCGAATACTGGGAGCTCACGACGGCGTTGTGGCGTCGCCAGCGCTATGGGGGGTGGGTCAATGCTTTTACGCGAGCGCTTCCACAGTATACAGAAGAGCTGGAGGTGGAAATGGAGCTGTGGAAGACCATCTGTCCTTTCTAGTCTCGTCAATAGTTACGCGGCTTTCGATAGCCACCGGGATACGAATGCGCGCGAAATCAGCGTTCGGCAGCATGATTTTGCATGGAATCTGCTCTTCCTTGGGTATAGTTCGTAGCAGCGCTCCGAAAGCCGCTGCGTGATTTAGAGCCATTGGAAATACACCAACTGAGAATGTGTCCGATGCGTCCGTTGATGCTTGGAAGATGGCTCGTGAAGAAGACTGCGTAAGAGGATGCTTCAAAGGTCAGAGCTTAGATTCCGGAAAGCGAGGAGCATATCCGTTTATGCGCAAGCACAGGTTGTCCAAGTCATGATCCATCATGAGAGCGACTGCGCGAGAAGGTGTGTCAGGACCCAGCGTGGCTGGCATCGCAGTCGGTCATCGAGGTAGAAGCGTACACTCAGCAGTTTAAAGACCGTGTAAATCCGTTGTGCTCCTTAGGCTCGCAACATTGCAGTTCCAGGCACAGAAAACCAGGGTGATGGTGGTCAAAAACAACGAGACATATGGCACGTGATGCGGCGAGACTTTCGCCAACTTCGAAGCCAAGAGCAAACCTGGAGAATTTTGGGAGAATTACTCGCCCAACTTGTTCAATGAATAGGTCAAGCGCAAGGGTTATGGTTTAGGGTTTAGTACCCAAGGTCACAGGGGACGCAAACGAGCCCTCTATGTACATGAACGACGCCTCCACTGCAAGTGGCTGTACGGGCGACCGTTCCCAATCACTGCACCAACTCAAGATCTCATACCACCCCATCCAACATGACTGAGTCCCGCAGCAGCTGAAGGAATGACATCACGAAATGTTCATATTCGAAGAGAGCCACGGGGAATAGTAATACAATGCTTTCGTTCATCCCTTATACATTCATGCGTGAACAAGACAAGGTCATCCGTCTACAGCGACCCCAGCACACCTCACTTCCTATGGCCGAAGTTGACGTGGACGGCCTTGACGTTCGTGTAGCTATACGACAGTCAGCGTTCGTCCCAATCATAACAAAAGGCAAAACCACTTACTTGTGGAGGGCGTACTCGCCAAGCTCACGTCCGATACCAGACTGCTTGTACCCACCGAACGGAACGTTCGGGTGCAGCTGGTTCACACAGTTAACCCACGCCGTACCCGCGCGCAGCTTGTGCGCCGTCTGCAGCGCACGATCAAGGTCCTGGCTGAACACGGCGGCCGCAAGTCCATACACTGCACACATCACATCAACCCCCATTCTCGCCTCAATACAACGGAGAATACGCACTGGTATCGTTCGCCTGCTTGATCACGTCTTCCTCGTTGTCGAACTTGATCACCACACCGACGGGCCCGAAGATCTCCTCCTGGACAATCTTCATCTCCGGCTTCGTGTCGGTGAAGATGGTCGGGTTGATGAAGTATCCCTCCGAGCCGAAACGGTCGCCGCCGAGGTGGACGGTCGCGCCTTCCTGCTTTCCGGAGTCGATGTAGTTCATGATGCGCTAGATGAAAAGATGAAGATCGACTTTTAGGGCGACACGTGGAGGAAGGGAGGACGAACGTCGTATTGGATCTGGGAGACCTGGGGGCCTTGATCAATATCCGTCGCGAAGGGGTCCCCGACTCTGATAGACTGAGCCTTGGCCGTGAACTTCTTGAGGAACTCGTCGTAGATTCCAGACTGCACGAAGATACGCGAGCCAGCGCAGCATGCCTGGCCGTGGTTCCAGCTATATCACCCCCACCTCTACCGTCAGCGTGACCGAAGATACGAAAGAGAAGAGCAACGTACAAGATCCCATGCGCAGCCCAGTTAACCGCCTGCTCCAAGTTCGCGTCGTTGAAGATGATGTTCGGGCTCTTCCCACCGAGCTCCAGCGTCACCTGCTTGAGATTGCTCTTCGCCGCAGCTTCCATGATCTTGCGCCCGACGAGCGTGCTGCCGGTGAAAGAGACCTTTTCGATGAGCTGGTGAGAACTAATCGCGGCGCCGACGGTGTTGCCGTAGCCGGTGAGGATGTTGACGACGCCGGGCGGGAAGCCAGCTTCTTGGATGAGGCCTGCCATGCGGAGGGCCGTGAGGGGGGTGAATTCGGACGACTGGGGATGTGGGTTTGAAAAAACGTCCGAAAGAAACGGGGATGGCTCACCTTGAGAACGATAACGTTTCCAGTAGCCAATGCTGTCAAAGGTATTAGATACGAGTATGTTCGTGATTGCTGGGACGCATACCAGGGCCGATCTTCCAGGTGAAGAGGAGGACTGTTTCTGGTATTAGTTCTGTAATTCACGAAGGCGGAAAGAGGACGTACGAGGGAAGTTCCCTACGGGTTCGGAAACTCATGTTAGTCTCGAGAATATTCGCAATAGTCCAAACATACATGGCAGAATTTGTCCCTACATCGACGATCAGTGATATAATAGAAATGATGACGGTGACCGAATACTCACGACGACTCCAATTGGCTCGTGACGGGTGTAGATCAGTTTCTTTTCGTCGGTCTGTCACGAAAGGCTCCTTAGCGCGCTTCCTTTGAAGATTCTGTTTGTACAGACCTCGATAGTCTGGCCCGTGATCTTGTCGGCCCAGCCAGCGTAATATTTGATGACGTCGATAGCGAAAGTCACATCGGTACCATGGGCCCACTCGAACGTTTTACCTAGACGAGGCATCAGTAAAGGAATTCCAGATGAAGCTAGCGAGACGCACCATTATCCAATGCCTCGAGGGCAGCGAGCTCCCCTTTGTGTTCCACCATGAGCGCGGCTAGTTTGTTCAACAGCTCTCCGCGTGATGCTCCCGACGCGTTAAGTCCCCAAGTAGTATCGAAAGCGTTCTGGGCGGCTGCCACAGCAACGTCGACATCCTTCTCGGTGGCCTCAGAGACCTTCGTGATGACTTTGCCGTTTGCTGGTGGTCAGGAACAACGAATCAGTTCAGGGTCAAGCGGTTTGCAAAACAAACTTGACACGCACTCGGGTTGATTACTCTGATAAGATAACGATGAAGACACGGTTAGATGCGCTCATCGCGACCTCAATGGAGCAGGCTTACTCGATATCAGTCTTATTCGCGCCATCGACGAACTGACCATTGATATACAGACCAGTGGAGAACGAGGCCTTGCCCTTGAAGGCGGCAGTGTTCCATTCGTGAGTAAAGGTGGCGGGCATGTTTAATGAGGGCAGAGAGTGGAGATCCGGATTAGTTCCCTGCTGTCTTATATATGAGTTCCGGGTGGGAAAGTGGGATCACTGTTTAGGGGGTCTAACAGTCAGCGCGGTCAGCTGGTCTCGCGTCTGAGTTTCTGAGTGCCACAGAAGCTCCAACCGCCGCAACGTCGTTCTCTGCTCGCTACATCATACCCTTCGAATAGGATCTTCGGCAGGTCTTATAGCGCTGGAATCGGATATCTCAAGGGCTATGGAGACGCTCAATCCACGACCAATTGTCCGGGATATGAGGGATGGTATATGCATACCAGCCTTTCAATCTCACCACGGTCAGACATGTCCAATCTGTATCCATGGGGTTGAGAACCTGTGAGAATGAAACCAGATTGTGGAATCGTTGTGATCGAAGAGGTCAAGATCAAGTCAAGATAGCGGGGATACCCCACGTCCTCGGGCCGCTACCAGATCAACCCCGCTTCTAATTTCAATAACCGTCAATCTGTTCCGTAGCCTTCTCTTCTCGTACTTCCATGTCCCATCGTTCAACATCCTCGTTACGCCGCTAGATCTAATGTATGATTATGACTTGATAGGCAAAGCGACGTCATTGGATTGGTCCTGAAATTCACTGCAATTTGGTGATTTATCGTGTACCAGCCCACCGAAAACACACCCCATCGCGTCGAAGGGGAGTTCTGGAGATTGGAGCATGATGAATTTCTTTTCTGCGGATAAAAACGCTGGCTCGTGAGCCGTCGAGCCCTGACGTGAATCACTATATCAGGAGCGTCGAGGATCTTCAGAAAAGCCGATCACGCCGGACGTTATCCTTCCCACCTTTCCTAAATCCGAGCAGTTGAAC
This sequence comes from Lyophyllum atratum, assembly GCA_014905825.1. Taxonomy (NCBI): domain Eukaryota; kingdom Fungi; phylum Basidiomycota; class Agaricomycetes; order Agaricales; family Lyophyllaceae; genus Lyophyllum; species Lyophyllum atratum. The sequence continues at coordinate 10,305 of JACGCN010000009.1, read as the reverse complement.
GTGTCGTTCTAAGGTAACAAAGGAGAATAACCCGCGTCATCGTGTACCTTCTTCGTGCCGTTCCAAAAGCTGGGAATGCGAGAATCTCAGCCCGTCCATCAGATTTACTTCGGTCAATCTCTCTGACAGAACGACTACGGTATTGGATGGCATGAAGGAAGTATTATTGGATTCTGCTCGCCCAATATGAGATCTACTCTTGATATCAAACGAAGTCTTTCCCATAAACTAGGTGACTCCCCGCAATAGCAACATCGGATTCATCAATCCCATCCACGGCCAAACCTCCCTTTCACACCACACAACAGCCAACACAAGACGAGACAACACGATGACCCTAGCCGCCATCCATCTTCCCCCACCCAAACCTCAACTCCCACTTCCCACGTCCCACGTCGCAACCAACCCTCACAAGACGCAAAACACCCAATACGAATTCAAACCCGAGAAAAAGCAAGTTTGCATTACCGACAATTCGGGCCCCTACCCAAAAGAAACAATAATCGAAAAACGGTATGGAAAAGACGTCTCAAAGTCCAAGACGTCGTCCCCCCCTTCAAAACATGACCACTGACAAACGAAAGGTGGTGGGGGAGGGGACGGCGCCATGTATGTATTTTGATATAAAACGATAAACGCAGCGGAGTATATGTATGTATGGTGTACGGGTGTATGGTGTATGACCGGGTCCGAGCGGGGTGTATCTAAGCACGGCGAGGGCGGGGGTGGATGCAGACGGAAAGACGGAACCTAAAATGAGTGTGCTGGTCAAACGAGAGACTTGGATGGTGGATGGGAATGCGATGATGAGAGGCAAAGAATGCGTGCGATAGATACATTGTAAGGAACGAACGAGAGACCCAGCGAAATAGATAGGTATATCTACCAAAAAGAAATAAAAAGCGCATCGACATGGGCGCGTGAGACAGGGTGAGACAGGCAGCGTATATGGGAGCAGGCGCAACGATAATCGTTTCTGGTGGGGATGCGCGAGCAAAAGATCAAGTCCCAGCATACATAATACGGGGGTCGGGGCCGGGTGGGCGGGGTTGCGAATAAGGAGCGTAAATTACATGTAAACGTAAGGTATGAGTGGAGGAAAAATAAAAAGAGTCCACATGATGATTTTCCGAGAGGTTCGTGCGAGGGAGCAAGCAAAGAATGATGGTCTTGGTCTTGAGGTATTTTTTGGTGTTGTTGTTGAGCGTTGCCTGAAGTATATACAGATGATCATGCGAGGTATCGAGATGATCGGTCAACAACCATCGTACTGCGAATCGACGACAAGCATAAGGTCAACACGACGACAGCGACGAGACAGGGACGGAGAAAGGAACGTACGAGGCTGTTCTTGGGCTTCACCCAATTCCATGTCGTCGTGTTGACATCTAGTACCGGTCATAATCAGCAGCGGACGACGACGACAGAGGGAAGCAATAACTTACTTTGGTATGCATCAGCGTGTTGATTGATATAATCCGCCGTGGGGTAATCCTTCGGGTTGCAGCCGACGTTCGTTGCGCCCTTGCGCTGGTACACGCGAACATAGTCGATCAAAAACTCAGCCGGGAAAATCATCGTCGACAAGTCGATCTGCTGCCAGTTTTCTAGATACATAAGCATCAGCATACCCCAAAGAGGGAGCAGAAGGAGCGGGGAGTTGGGATTATGAAAGGCATGTATAATGTACAACGTCACACCAACATCGTTGGTGTTGGCGAAGACGAAGTGGAGGCACGAGGGCCGACGCGAGAAGGATAGAAAGTTGGGGTCATGAAAGGTATGGTATGTATGATCACACCGACATCCACGATGTTGGCGAAGACGAAGTGGAGGCAGGAGGGCCGACGCGGAGAAGGACAAAAAGTTGGGGTCATGAAAGGTATGCTATGGTCACACCAACATCGTTGGCGTTGGCGAAGACGAAGACGAGGCACGAGAGCCAACCCAAGAAGGACAGAAAAAACCCGGAAAGGGGAGACCGTTCGTAACAAGGCCCACACCCCACGTAGCCGATACGCCAAAACGCCAAAGCCCGAAACCACAAAAAGCCAAGTCACTCACGCGACATCCCCAAATTCAAAACCAAACTCATCGGCTCCTCCGGCACCAACCTCTGCCCAACCCCACTCCCCCCCACCCCCTGATCAGGCCCCACCGCCCCCGCCCCAATCCGGTGACTCTGCCTCCCATCCACCTGCCACGTGATGTACCCCTCCTGCGCGTTTTTCGGGTTCGCCCAGTACTCGAAGCCTACGGGTGGGTGAGTAAGGAAAGCTGAGGTGGGGAGGGAGGGGGGAAAGGACTAGGACGTACCGAGGGTGGTATACCGCCTCCCCGAACCCTGGAACATATCCGGTCTCAACTCTACAATCCCCGACACCGCCTGCTGCCTACCCCCCCAATCACCTATTAGCAACCCCCCCTTGAAAAGAAGAAGAGAAAAAGAAACGCACACAGCACTCCCATGATACGTATTCGCACGCGTCACATCCGGCGAAAACACCTCCCACTCCTCCTTCGTCCCATTCCCATACAAATAATCATGCGTGAACGGCGCAAACTGCGCGCTCTGCGACACCACCTGCCCCACACCCCCCTCCTTGTTCTTCTCCGCTTCGAAGATGTCGATCTCAGGTGCGCCCCGGCCTTTGTACGCGCCGTTGGTGATGGGGCCGGGGTGGTCCGAGTTTGGGCAGGAGCAGGCGCTGTGGGTGGGTGGGTGGGAAGGGGGGGAGGGGGGCGTAGTTAGCAAGGGAGGGAGACAGGGGGGAGGGGAAGGGGGAGGGGGAAAGGGACTCACGATAGTCGTTGCCCACTCAACCAACTCAGCTCAAAATTATACTTATCCCTCGATGCATCCGAATGCAGCGCAGCCGCCGGCCCCAGCTTATCCTTATTCGTCTGGTTCGGGAACGTCCCTACATCGCACGAGTCGTACCTACGCGAAATGTCAGATTTCGAGGAGGACCCAGGAAAGGATGAACGACGTACGTGTAGGGCCACATGCCGTCTGTCGTCGCGGGGTATCCGGGGCGCGCGAGGTTGCCCATGGTCCACGCGCCAGGCCACTATATGGAAGGGAGGGGTGAGTCACGTGTTCTTCGAGGTATGAGGAAGGAAACTTCATCAAGGGGGGAGGGATAAGAGGAAGATAAACAGGAAGAGTATACGAGAAGGGAGGACGCATACATCCCCCCCTCACGAACCCAACAAAAGGATAAACTCACATATCCCTGCGTATTCTGATCCGGCCCAGGCAACACCACCGACACCTCAATATACCCACTCGTAAAACAAAACTTATTCCAACTCTGCAGCATCCCCGACCTATAATTCAACAAATGATTCTCCGCCGCCGTAAACGGCGCCGTCGACCCCGGCGTTATCCCCGCCTTCAACGTATCCGCGCTGTCCATCGTGATCACCAGGCTCCCGTTCCGCGTTATGACCTGGGAGGGGTCGTACCACTCCATGTCGGCGGTGGCGCCGTACCAGAGGTCGGCGGCTTCCCAGAAGGGGTCGTCGCCCGGGTAGAAGGTGCGCCCGTCGGTGTTGAATTCGTCGGAGAAGACGAGCTCGTACTCGTGACCGTCGTACCCTGCGCGGGTTTTGGCGGCGTCGGGGGTTTCGGTGTCAATGAGGTCGGGCATTTGGAAGAGGACGGGTGCTTGGCCTGTGCGCATCATCAGTTTCACGGCTTGGTGAAAAAGAGGGAGAGAGGGAGACGCACCAGTAGCATTAATCCGAATATTCCCATCAATCTTATTATTCCTCGCCGCATTCCGATAGAAAGTCAGGACGGGATAAAACACGAACAGACACAACAGCGCCGCTATCAGCCCCACCAGCACCGCCACGTTCAACAAGCCCCGCCACGGGAACCTCGTCTTGCGATGCCCCTTCGCCTCCGGATCGTGCAAGAAATCCTCCTCGTCCGGCGGCTCCATCTCGTCCAGCGCCGGATCGTACTCGTACGGCACTAGCCCCCTCGGCACCGTCGGGAACGCCGAGTCCCGATTCGAGCCTGCCCCACCTCCGCCTGCACCTGCACCCAAGGGGTACTTGGAGTCCAGGGAAATGAAGGAGGAGCCAGAGGAGGAGATGGTGCTGGCTCTGTTGGCGCCGCCTGGGAACTTGGGGGGCGGGGGGAGAAGGTGCGAGTCGCGGTGCGAGGACGAGGCGGTGTCGTCGTCGGAGGCGAGGCGGTAGAGGAGCATGGAGCCCCTGTGGCCGCCGCCCATGCCTGCCATGCCCAGGCCGGTGCCGGAGGGGAACGAGGAGGAGGGGGGCCCGAGGGTGGAGTGGGTGTGGGCAGCGAGGTCGAGGTGGGAGGCGCGGGAGGTGGGGCGGGAGCGGGAGGAGGAGAAGGGGTTGGTGACGTGGGGTGGGGGGGAGGCGGGTGAGGGGTTTAGGGGCGACGAGATGAAGGATGCTGAGGAGACGGCGCGGGTGGGCCGGGTGGAGGCGGACAGTGAGGAGGAGGGATGTTGGGCTCCATTGGTCGGGGACGTCGGTGAGGAGGGCTGGGCGAGACTGGTGGAGCCAGCGATGACGCTGGTGTCGGGGTGGTGTGCGGGCATGGAGGTGGAGGGCAGGAGACGGGCGAACTCTGTAGTCTGCGGGCTGGGACTAGGCGGATCTGAGTAGTCGTCTGGTGCGACAGCCGCCATCGCACGCGGGAGAGAGAAAGGAGTTGCAAGGGAAGGTGGTCTGCGGTGCGAGTGTCGAAAAACACCGACAGCTATTTACGTAATCATTAACCCGTCATCGAGATTCATCTTCTCACACTCGTGCAGATCCATGACGCATAACGACGATCCTCTGCGGTCCCACCTCACCTACTCGCTATCCTCCTCATGTCTTTCATTCAACGCCTAGGCTCAACAACACACATGGACCCACGCCGTATGTCCACGCATCACTTCGACTCACACACCACGGCTTCTCTTCTTCTTTTCTCAGACCTGTTTCCAGTGCGGTTCCTTGGCCCCCGTGAGAGCCTCACACGAACCCGACTCGGCCATCCCTCGTGATCCCCGCCGTACGTCTCACTCGCACAGCCTCATGCACTTCAGACACCTCGTGTCCTACTGCGGAATCCACAAAATCGCTGGGCGCCTCATAGCCGTATCATGGCAGCCCACGATCATCCTCGTCGGTACAACCTCAACGTCTTTGGTTCGAATAGTATCTCATGGCCTTTAATTCAGGATACCGCAGCAGCCGTGGCTCTAACAACACCTACAGACAGGACGACGGGATAGCACGTCCACAAATACTCGAAACCTGATACTTCATGCCTGCCTCACCTGGAGTAAGCGTCAACACGTCGCCGGGGATCTTTATCGACCCTACGAAACCGAAACCGGCTATCGTATGTCCAATCCCCTTCCTTTGCAAAGTCCATCCAACCATGTCATCTCAACCAGTATCTCATGTGTCATAAACTACTACGACATCGTCACCTGAAGACACGAGCGGGGATAGCACATTCCAACGCCTCGGAGCTAGACGAGGACACCAGACAGGATGTCGACATGTCGACATCCCGCCCAAGCCCATCAGTTGCCTCTGAAATGAGCCCTCCGCCGCTCCCTCCACCCCTAGACACAGTTCCACCAACAACTCTGAGTAACCGCGCCTCCATCGCCTCAGCCCTTCACCTTCGTCAGTCACGACGTACTCAGCTCGACCTTCTCCCGCCCTATCCCAGCGCGCCACCTCTGTCCCAACCCGAACCCACCCCCCGCCCATACCACCTGCGTTTCCACGAGCACCATGAAACCGTACACCACGGCTACAAACCACTCTCGCACCCCGCCCTCTCCCTCAGTCATTCTCTCGTCAGGCTTCAAGCCCCTCCATGCCCGCCCTTCACCCTCACCCCTCACGAACGCACAATTTCCTACCCTACCCTACTTAGCCCCGCCGCCCACAGAGCCGCCCTCAGTCAAAAGATGTTCAGCGGTGGTATTCAGTCAGGGCCGTATGATCGGGATGCCTGCGGGGATCAAGGATAGAGGTCGGTTCGAGGCTCGTTCATGCTTCCAGCGTTGTATCGTGGATACGGACTGGGTTTCTCGTCGCAAGGCATATGTCACGGGACTCAGACGCGTCGGGATTTGGGAAAGAACGGCAGGGGCGCGGGGAGATGTGATGGTTCCCCCGAGCATCGCGCGGGCCGAATCGTCTGGGAAAGGGAGAGGGAAAGGGACAGGGACAGGCGACGACGACGACGACGGCGACGTCCTCTGACTTCCCGGTCTATTCCATCAACACCGACTCGTGACCCTGTGCCCTGCCCATCTGCTTTCTTCGGAGGCGACGAGTCGTTAGCTTGGGTTTAGGTACCTCGCGAAGGGGACGGGCGGAAGTCACGGTATGCCTGGCCGTCGCGGCTTTCTGTTGCATGTCTGACATGCGTTTGAATAGGATGTACGACGCGAACATCGAGGATGGCCTGTGTCGCGGAATGGGCGGCCTTTCGATTGTAAATGATTCTAAGTATACCTAGCTCAACCTTTGCTCATCGTGCTAGATCCTGCTACGTAGACCGATCAGAACACTTTTCTGTCGGCGCCTCCGCTGATGGCGGGTAGGAGTACCACCTCCAGCAATACGTCCTCAGCAACGACATCAGAGCCTTAACCCAAGGTCCGTGACCCCCTCCTCCCATTCCTGTCCCAGCTAACAGACCTCTGGAAACCAGACTTGAATCAAACCTCGAGTCAATAGACGGCATCATCGACAAACTCGACACTTAACCGCCTACCTGCTCAGTGCTCTACGTCGCCTCCACCAACCGCAACGTCGTCTCCCACAACATCATCTCGCCTGTTTTTGCTTCGTGTCCTCGCCCTTGACGCGCACGCCATTCGGTCATATATTCTGGATAACAAGACACGGGAGCGCCATCACTGGGGTGCGGATGGCCTCGTGTATACATCCTGCACCGCGTATGTGGACCAACGTTCGGGGCGGGGGCCGGATGAAGCCTGGATGAGGGTGGGTTGAGGTGTTGGAGGATTGCGAGAAGGAGGAGAGAGGAGGGTCGAGGCCGCAGGGGTATGTGAAACGGGAGGGGAGCGATACTTATGATGTCAACCAATGGTTTTGTTCGTGGTTACTGCACGCCCTCTGGTGTTCATGTTTTTGGGAATGGATCGCTGATGAGGGCTTAGTATCTATGGATGGATAGATACCGTCGCCGTGTAATCGGTGGACGGTAGGTTCACGGCGCAATTGATGACATGTCCCATCTGTGATCGGGATATGTCCTGGAGCCGTATATTTCGTTGGCAATCATAGGGGTTTATGCTTATATTCTGCTGAGGGTACGCTGGTGGCAAACGGTTATCGAATTAATGCGTCGCTCACAGTCGTTTCCCTTCGTTTAATCTTGGTGACAGTGCCAAAGCTTGAGCTACGTACGCGTTATCTGTTTTGAAAGTGCCCCCTCGAGGCTCGAATGCACTGAGCGCACTGATGGACATTGGATTAGATAAGATAACGGTCCTGGCTTGAACTCCGTCACCGTTCCATTCATGATCAAGCCTATCCACATGTGCATCTTCTTGGTCCCGCGCTGTCGCACCATGCGCGCGGCACAGTGAGTACTCCTTGGTTCTGCATGTTATTGACCCTTTTCACGTCGTATCATACTCGCCCGCTCTGTCCTACTTGAACTGATCGCACCCTTGTCAATATCACTGAGGTCCAAAATTCTCTCCGGACGATGGGAGGGATAGCAGACCTCTGAATTGGACTGCGGGTAGTAACATGGGGGATGTTTCTATCTTCTCGTGATTTGAGCGCTTGTTCTGACAGATGCCATCCACGTGCGTGCCAGCACTCAAACACAATTCAGAACTCTGCAGACACGTCATCTCTCCCTCGACAAGGGCTATCGGCTCTGGGATAGCACTGTCCTAACATGTCAGACTATCCCGACTTGAATCAACGTCTTGTCGGCCCTAGAGCAAGCATAGATCTCACCGAAGCTCGTAACATGCATATCAGCCACAGCAGTTTCAACGACGTTCAAGGAGACTTCAATACCTATAACTCAAGCGGAAGCATGTCTATTCAGTACAACGAAACTGGTGTGTACCTCTTTTTCAAGCTCGGATATGACCAACGGCTTACGACGTTGGAACTGAAGGTCTCAATACTTTACTGAAGGCCTATGTCCCTGGCGCGGCGTACAATTCCCAGGACCGATATCCACCACCGAAATGTCACCCTGGGACTCGTGAACCGATCTTGAAAGAGGTCTATGAATGGATAGAAAACAGTGTAATGACCAAGGTCGGGAGTCTTATGTGGCTTCACGGACCTGCCGGTGCCGGAAAATCAGCTATCGCACAAACGGTCGCAGAGACATGCGCTGAACGTGGACAGTTGGCGGCGAGCTTTTTCTTTTCCCGAGGGTCATACCGTCGCGATACCATCACGTTCCCGGGCCTAGTATACTTCCCCGGGGTCTTCGCGCGAAGACCCCGTGCAACTTTCCTGCCATGTGGAGGGTCCATTTCTGCGCAAATCTTTTTGTACCAAGGTGCATTCTGGACCATTTACATCATATAAAGTGGGCACAAGTGTCCGTTTGAGCATTTTGTATACATACCCTATTTTACAGCAGAATCAAGTAAGGGATCATTCCGAGTCAGAAATTTGGAGTAATTCAGCCACAGGGCACTGTTCCCTGACTCTGCCGGACTATATACCAGTTGTGCCCACTTTTCCTATGCCATAGCTATATGACAAATCAAAAATCTCGCCAATCTGACCAAAACTGCCCCTTCAATGCCGCAGGAAAGTTTAAAAATCGATCGTTACCGACCCGCTTGGGTAGCGAAACTTTCCTGCGATGTGGAGGGTCCGCGTCTGGCCATTTTTTTTTGTACCAAGGTACATTCTGGACCATTTACATCATATGAAGTGGGCACAAGTGTCCGTTTGAGCATTTTGTATACATAGCCTATTTTACAGCAGAATCAACTAAGGGATCAATCTGAGTCAGAAATTTGGAGTAATTCAGCCACAGAGACCCGCCCCCTGACCCTGCTGGTGCATATACGAGTTTTGCCCACTTCTCCTATGCCATAGCTATATGACAAATCAAAAATCTCGCCAATCTGACCAAAACTGCCCCCTCAACGCTGCAGAAAGGTTTCAAAATGCATGTTTACCCACCTGTTTGGGTGATGTAACCTGCCTACAACAGGACAGCGTGTAATCCTAGGTTAAGGAAGAGCCCATAGTGCAGAGGTTTGTCAATCACTGCACACAAATATACATGCGTTATGCCAGCAGGGGTTCAATTCCTTAGATCAGCCATTCGGTTTAGACTCGATCCCAGTCGCCTTGCCAGTTATCGTAATGTTTTATCTCAATGAGAGCGTGCAATGTTTAATCAGAAAAATGAGGTGTTCCGTTTGGGATTGTGTGAGGGGGGTAATAACTTCCAAGGCGACTGGTAGGGAATAACCGTAATCTAGTACAGGCCAAGTTTCAAACACCGACATTTTCTATAAAAGGCAGAAATCATACCACGTGAGTGCTATAATTGAGATCCGGTAGTAATTACACACCAACAGTGTACCATATCCGTAACGGCTGGTATCGAGACTACATTCGGTTCATATTCAATTCTCAATCAATTCTAATTTTTCATGCTCGGAATCCCGGCGCAGGCATTCCTGTAGCGTGATTGTGTTGTGGTGTACAAGCGCCCCTTGCTCAGTAGTATCTTGCGGGTATCATCATATCAGCATGTCGCAGCCTGGGTTCGACTCCCTCGGGTGACATTATCATGTCATGGATAGGATTTTTTGCCTGGAAGCATAAGAAACCGTGACTCAACCATTCATAGCATAGGGTTAGTGTATTAAACTGTATTTAAAACAGTTGCACTCCCTGGTCCAGCAACGACTCAGCCTGAAAACGACCGACAGACTGATGATAAAGCAATACCTCGACTCGCCGCTTCATAGATGGCACGGAACATCGATCACTTTGGTGGGTAGTTATTTGCCAGTTATCTGCCCGGCAATATCCGAGCCTGCTGGCTTTTCGTTCTGACTTGTGCTGCAGTGCATCTGAAGCCTTGTAGAGCGGTGTGTACGTACCGACACATGAATAGAACTAGGTAGTCTAGCCGCTTGCTGTATAGTGGGGAGCGAGGTGTGCAATATACAAAACAGTTATCTGCCACCACCAAAGTTATCTGCCATAAGCCGAGTTATTCGCCACTTAGTCATCAAGGCGCGTCGCGACCTCTCCCACTGCACACCATTTCTA